>OX101783.1:45797595-46085095 GCA_944452715.1 Ophion slaviceki
ATATATGACTTATCACTATACTAAAACCATTCAATCAAATCACGTACCAATGGCTTCTGAAAAAGTTTTCCACGGGTCCTTTTCCAGAAATTGGCCCGTAATCGATTTTTTTTCTTTGTTGCGGTTTGCTTCTTCCTTGATTCCCGTACAGGCTCCGACTCATTAGAAGAGTCGTCGTTGAAATTCAGATTCTCTTCAGAAGCTGTGAAAATAAAAGAAAAAATGAAAATTAGCGAAATTACATTTCTGTTTTTTACTTCTATAAGCAAAAACAAAAACTGCAGTTTTCATTATAGCTCCTTAACGAACAGATAAAATCAAATTTAAAAAAACTGAACCAAATTGAAATATTTTAAATCAATATTAAAAATCGTACATGAATAAAAGAAATCGTATCCTTACCTTTGTCTGTCCAACCGTCATCGAATTTTTCCGCGATTTCGAGTCGTTCTCGAAGAACCTTTCTCATTATACTGTCTGTAATTTTCTATGCCTTCAACGCCCCGGCTGTATCACTATCTGTCGTGTATCCATAGGAAGCGGTTTTTAATTTATTTAGCCTCGAGACAGCTTCCTTGTATGTATCTATAATAGAAATAACAAGTACAGAAAAAAATGACACATGAAAAAAATTCTAGGATCTATAACAAATATGAATCTCTCACAATTCTTCTTGTCGAGCTTAGAGGGCATGCACTGGACTTGGCAAGTCTCCGCAGGATTGTTGAAAAGCATCTCTGCAGTGCTTCCAATAAGTAAACCTTTCTGTGAAGGAACTTTGTACGTTCGTAGTGAGGTTTACTTCAACAAAGTCCTTCGGAGACTCTTTCTCTCTTTCCTTGATTTTATGCAGATGAAAAACTCTCGTCGGTTATCCGTATAACCTAACCTACAACAGCGCTTTATCTGTATAAAACTAAAGAAACAGAGAAAGAGTCTCCGCAGGACTTTCTTTGAGTAAGCCTCACTCATTACGAACGTACAAAGTTCCTTCGCAGAATCGTTTGCTTATACAAAGCACTGCGGAAATGTTTTTTGACACCCCTGCGGAAACTTGCAAAGTCCAGCGCATGACCTTCAAGCGTGACAACAAGAGTTCTCAGATATTCATGTGCGTATACAGTCTAGAATTTTTCTTAATACGTATTCGAAAAAAACCTTTTCGAGAGATTCTCCATAATACCTTTTTTAAAAGAGAGAGAGAGAGAGACAGAGAGAGAGAGAGAGAGAGAGAGAGAGAGAGAGAGAGAGAGAGAGAGAGAGAGAGAGAGAGAGAGAGAGAGAGAGAGAGAGAGAGAGAGAGAGAGAGCGAAGGAGAATCTCCGCAGTACTTTATTAAAGTAAACCGCGCTATGAACATACAAAGTTCATTCGCAGTAAAATTATTCATACAAAGTATGGCAAACAAGCTTTTTGACAAACCTGCAAAGACTTGCGAAGCCCAGCGCATGGCCATCATTGCTACTTCCCACTTTGCCACGATGACCATGCACTGGGCTTCGCAAGTCTTCGTAGATTTGTCAAAAAGCATGTCCGCAGCACTTCATATAAGTAAAGCTTATTGTGTAGGAACTTTGTATGCTTGTAGCGAAGTTTTCTCAAACAATGTACTGCGGAAATTCTCTTTTTTACAAAAATTACAGCGGAAACTCTTTCTCTCTCTCTCTCTCTCTTATAAAAAGTCTAAAGAGAATTTCTTGAAAAGGTTCTTTTCACATATTGTTTAAGAAAAATGCCAGGTGGAAAAAATGTTTGAAAATGTATTCTTACCTGCACCACCTTTTATTTTTACATCCCACCACGGCCAATCGTCGGGTGGAGAAGAATTTTTCGCCACTAAATCGTGAAGTCTTTTGCAAGATTTGACGTTGTACGGCGGCGGCGGATACTTCGCGATACACTTCTTTTCATGCTCGTTGACAGAAATCCATGACGTTGGGACGATATCGACGTCGGCGAGTCCTCCGGCTTCGGATTCGCAAAATTCGACGAGTTGAAAATTATACGAAGTTTTCCAGCCTGCGAACATAAAATACCATTGATCAGATTTGATCACATCAATACGGCAAACTAAGCTTCTTTGATTGTGAATATATTGTACTTACTCTTGGGACCCCGTTTTTCTGGTCTCCCCCGGTCTCGTTTCATCGCGCCCGCCAACATCTTGCGTTGAAATAACCTAAAAACGTGAAAATATTTCTAATTAACGTTTGGTATTTTCCTTCGTTGTCATAATGTGATTGCATTATGCATTGTGATTGCATTATGCAAAATGCATTGATGATCTTAACCATACTTACCCTTTCAGCTTTTTTCGAGATCGTATATGATTTGCACGCGCTACCTCGCACCGGTTTTTACGTTCTAAAAAACAAGCACTCTCGGCAATTTGGCGGCAACTCAGAACGGCGCTATAACGCCAACCACGTGGGCGCTGGGCCCCACGCAGTAAGCACGCGCACGCTCTCTAACTCTTTTCTGGCGCGAGAATTTGAATTTCTCTTATAACGAAAAAGTGTGTATAGACAACAAATTCATTTTGAAATGTACTTTTGTTTGAAATAATATTGTTGTCTAAACGTAATTTTTCGATCGTCGCTTTTGAATTTGTATGGATTATATTATTTCATATAAATTCATTTTATACTCATTGTTGACAAAAATACATGTTATGAACACCCATTTTATTAAAATGATGTTAATACAGATTTATTATTAATAAATATGTATTCAATACTTTTTGTTGCAATACGATGGCGACGTACACGTATTTTGCCTTGTTTGGCTATATTTTATTTGTCCATGATAAATGGAACAGAGAGAAACACAAAAAAGTGTTGCTAGAAAACTTTTAATCAAATACGTCCGTTGCACAAAGTAAAAGCACGTATAAACACGGATCAAATTAGGTAAACAGATCCGCATCGCGCAGGTACCCCCGCAAGTCGCGACATCTACACATCACGCGAACTACATAGACGATTCAGATCCGAATCGAGTCGGACAACACAACCACAAGTGGCGCCAGTATTTCGAATTCTTGCCACTGCATCGCCGCCATGCGTACAGATTTGAAAGCGGCTGGATTCCAAAGCGGATACCCATTTTAGGGAATCCATATCATATTCTGGCCCGAATTGGGTCACAAATTAGGTGTCGCATCGTCGCAATGTATGCATAGTCGGAACGCGTCCGGATTCTCATGTGGATACCCCTTTTAGGGAATCCATATTACATCCTGACCGGAATCTGACGTGAAACTGGGTATCCCTAAGAAATGTCTGCCCGGGTTGAAGCTCTCCTTGCAGTTTTGGGTATATCCGCCAACACAGCGTTCTAACAATTTGTCAATGCTGAGGTCTTCGTATATTGGTTTGATGACATCTAACATCATTTTCGGCAATGCAGAATAATCTTGACGGAATCGTGAAGAATCTTTCAGTTCTTTTTTAACTTCCGCTTGTTGCCACTTGCACCACAATTCGGGGCCTTCGGGACAGAAATGATGTCGAGGCTTGCTGTCTGTTGAGCCGTAATTGTAGAATGTTGCCCATATCGCTTTTTTCATATCATCCTTGGAGTTACAGTTTCTGCGAATAGCTAAACCGTAGTAAATGCTCAGTTTATTTATAAGCTTTGCCGTCAATTTGTTTTTGCCGCCGATTCCAGAATTGTTTTTCTTGCATCCGCGAAGACGGGCTCCCATTCGCTTTTGAACGTGTCCCACGCATTATTTTTTTACAATTTCAATCTCATCACCATACGGTTTCGCATTTACTATACCCGTGTACGTCTTACAGTCGCCATCCCCCATGTAATGAGTGTACCGTGGAGCTATGTAATGAGTGTACTCCATGCTTTTCGGCAGATCTTGAAAATAATTCTATCATGGCGTCTACTTCCATTTTGCCTGACGATCCTTCATAATTGACCTGGCCTGACAATTTTCATCGTGATTAGATTTCCATTCCTCATATTGCTCGGTATTTTTTAGTTTATTCCAATAGTTACATTCAGCACAATAAGAAGATTTTACAAGAAAATCAACGACTTTTCCTGTAAACTAACGAATGAAAACCGCAGCTCCATATAATGAGGTAAAATCACGTTTTCGCCACGTACCATCTCCTGAAACGGTCAGTTTTGTTTTATCAGCACTTGAATTTTGTTGTGTTATTTCCTGTTGTTCTTCTTTTACAGCTTGTTTTAACACCAATTGAACTTGAAGCAGCAGAATGAATGTTATTAATTATCATATCATACGTCGTTTATTGAAGCGGAGGCAGTAAATCCATGAATCCACAAAATTTCATAGCTCCACGCAAACCAATCCCCAATAAACGCATAACAAAAAAATCGTGTATTTATTTCGTAAGCTGTGTTGATGTACGAGGACAAAGGAATGAAAGTCGCTTTGCACGATGAACACAAAACTACAATTTTAAACCCGAGTCCTCGAGTGCTTTCTATAGAGAATCGAACATCACTATCACACTTTTTGCATTTTACCCATTCCGATAAGGCAGAAAACACAGACAGAAAATTCAAGATTCGATATCCGATATTTGGATCTTCTGGTGCGGATGTCTCACGATCAGTCTTCAATTTTTTGGCACTGGAACTAATATTCTCGTCGGAAAGTTTTTTGGCAGAATATCGATTTTTGAGCGGTATTTTCTTTTTGCTTCGACCTTTGCGAAAAAATCCTGATCGATGAGCTTCTCGAGAACCTTTATTTTTTATATCCATTTTTCACTGAATATTTATTCGCAAATGAAAGTTCACTGTAACGCACAGTTGCACGAACGGCAAGCTACTGACAAAACGTGTCTATTTCTGGCAATGAATAACAGTCATATATTATAGTATTTCCGTTTTACCTGGAGCCAAGCATGCCCGAAAACACAATAGAATCACAAAATAGGTCTAGACATGGTTTGTTCGAAGGGTCGCTTGCCGCTACCTGCCTGTCGGCTCGGCGCCGCAAAACACGTTTCACTTTCTCGACTGTAACTGGCTTATTTATCGAAATATTAACTTGCCGTTTTCACCAGATATTCTGGAGACCTCAAACTTCAAGTAAATGAAAAAAAATCGATTTTTTCGACCATCTAGGTGTATATATACCCTTAAGGGTTTTCCTTCTTTAAAAAGTTTGTTCACTGATAAAAAAATACGTGTCTAATAGCTTTCGATGCTTTATCACATATATGAGTTTTAAAAAAATCGACGGCGAACGCTTAAATGCTGTTCTTTGTTAATTGAGTCGAACTGGCGTCATGAATTTTCATAAAGTCTTCTAATCAATGCCTGCATAGCTACAGTTCGAATAATAATGTCATTTTTCTTTTTATGGCTTAAGTTTTTGTGATGAATGTCTTTAAAAAATCCGAACATTATAATATCATTACCCAATGACTGCGAGGGCTCCGCGAACGTACTGAATGTCAGTAGCGAAGACAGCGACTATTGCAGTAACTATTGTCTTCGAATTGTCTTTTCATCTTTGAATATCTCAAAGATGAAAAGAAATAGCTGCAGTTCCATGATGTGACGCAAAACGTCTAACACTCGCATATCGGCGGCAGCCATTTTTGTTTAGTTTAGTTATGGCGGCGACCGCGACCACTGCGGTATTGTGCAACCGAGCGCTCTCCCGACACGTGAATTACTATTTTCGTGTTTATACTTTTCATCCTATCGTCTAACTTTTTTCACATTATGAATGCCGGTTTTTCATTAAAGCGATAGTTAATCATCCACGAATCGAACGGTATATTGAAATCGGAGTTCAGTTAAATGAATATTTTTCATTTGATATAAAGTGTGTCTACTTGTAACGAGGCTGAAAGTGCGGTTCGCTGGCACAAGCAACCACCAGCCCCTCCAAGTGACCCATTCTTATAGCCTAATTTTTTGTTTGTAGGATGAGTACATACAAAAAAAGGGCAGAGTGGGGGCAGAGGGGGTAGGTCCACTTCCAAGGACCTACTCCAAAGAGCTGCTGACGCGATTCTCAAAGACGGGAGTAAATTGAAAACAATAGCACGCGAACTGTAGATATGTCATACATTACAACGGTTCGTGAATAAAATTAAAGCAGGGCAAACTAATATGGTTGGATACAAATCTAGGCTGATATATAATGCTGAACAAGAGGCAGTTGTTACTGACATCCTTGAGTATAATGTTTTTGCCGAAGATCCGTCTGAGAAGAACAAAAAAGAAGGAAAGAACACAAAAGTAAAAAATAACACGAAGGAAAACAGAGCTACGGGCAAGATGCAACGTAAAGAGAAAACTAGCAGAGGCAAAGATAAAAACCAAGCGAAAAGGGAAGTTTTACAAGAAAAAAAAATAAGAAAGAAGAATCAGAATGGAGCTGCATTATTTGCTGTGATTCGTATTACAATGTTAACCGATTAATTCCTCCCTACGTCCGAGGGAGAAAAACCGCGCGTGGTACCGGTTAACACGGCGATCGTTGCGAGTGTTAAAGGATTTGCGATATGAAAAAAAAAATGCCAGTAAATGTTTTTTCTCTTTTATGAGAAATATGTACAAACAGAGAAAAATAAAATATACGGTCTAAAGATTTTTATAAAAATTTAAGATGCATATATAATAAAGAACGTGAGATAAGGAAAAAATAAAATACAGTCAAAAAATTTAAGAGACGAAAAAGTGATAAACGCAAAAAATGAGAAATAAGCTAAAAAAGTATGGAGGTGGTTTCTTGTAAGGATGCGAAAGAAATTTAAAGGAAAAAATAAAAGATTTTTTACAAACTGTAAAAAGATCTTTTTTCGGTTTTTTTCTGGACAGCACCGTACGGCGTGTTCGGAAAAAGGGATGTGTAGGAGTCACGGGCTGCGAGCTCGCTACGGTTCGACTGCTCACGGGCTGTGAAACAGTGATCGAATCTCTCGTTCGCGACTCGAGACCGGACTTTTATACCCGTCTCGGGCGCGAACTTTTACGGGAGAGGATTTTGCCCGTCGCCTGCCGTCGGTGCGCGCACGAACTAGTGCGAGGCAGGCTCGGGGCAGGTCGATAAGGAAGGGGGATATCCTCCGAGGATAATACACGGTCTAGTCCCACGGCGCGCCGTGGACGTTATTTGGCGAGGCTATGACACCTCGGAGATACCCCGAAGTGTCATAGCGCGAGCCGTACAAGTTTTCTCTGACGCTTCGGTAGTATATAAAAAGGTGTTTCGCGAGTACGCGGTATGTGTTGTGTGTCTTTACAGATCAAGAATATTAAGACGGAATGACACCTCATCGCGGTCGGTATGGTAGAACAATTATAGATTCCCAAAAATCTCTGAAACGGCTCTTCAGATCCCGTCGAAACTTTGCCAAACGACGTCAAATAGATAGACGAATAGCTTCTAGCCCCTCAAATTTTCTGAATTTGAGAAAAAAAAACTAGATTGGCTTATGATAAGCCAATCTACATTTTTTTTCTCAAATTCAGAAAATTTGAGGGGCTAGAAGCTATTCGTCTATCTATTTGACGTCGTTTGGCAAAGTTTCGACGGGATCTGAAGAGCCGTTTCAGAGATTTTTGGGAATCTATAATTGTTCTACCATACCGACCGCGATGAGGTGTCATTCCGTCTTAACCGGCGAATCGGGTAGGCTCGAATTACGTGGCGGACGCAGGGGTCATGGGACTCAGGTGAGTATAACCTAACTCATTTTCTTAACCTCCAAAGTCTGAGAGGACCAAAAAAATCAAAGTACTTAATAATAAAAAAAAAAACAGAAAAGGCGTAACAATAGGGTACGGGGAGGAATGGGCTGGGGGGCCGGAGAGATGACATCCGTCTGGATTCGCGCCGTGGTTGGGGTTCTCTTCTCCGGTCCCATTCGTGTGCTACGTCTTCCGGAGTATAAATTTCCCCTGGACACTTGCAGGTGCGGAGGGCTTCATCAGGGACTCAGCGCGGCCAGGATGCACCGGAGGACCAGCGACGAGGATGCTGCGATGGCGAAGAACCCTAGGGTCACTGCTGGCGTAGGACCTCGGCGTCGCCTCAGCGAAGGAGCGTCTCGGTGTCGCATCGACGAGGCGAAAAAGGCCTGGTGGGCCAGTGATCAGTCCCCTCGGTGAGGGAATGCCCTGGCGGTCCATCGGCGAGTGTTGTCGAGGGTAACGGTGCCCCGGGGTAACTCCGGCAGAGGTATCGTGCCGGAGCGGTATCCCGAGGGCACTCGACGGAGGCGGCGGTGCGTAAGTATTTTGTCAGTCGAATCATGTAGGCCACCGTAATGATCCTTTTTATTGTATTTTCAGGTGCAGGAGCGGGACCGGGAAAAATTAGGGGAAAAAAAGAATTGACCGTGCCAAAAAGCGCGGACAACAACAACTCAATATCAAATGAAATATGGGTTGAGTGTGTCACGTGTAAAAACTGGGCACACTTGAAATGTGTAGATGATTTAAAAGAAGGGTCACATTTGTGTGCCCTAATTGTTATTCCAATGAGTCCTTTTCAGACTAAAAATTATAATTAGGTAAAAAAGGCTAATTTAACAACTCTTTTTGACTGATTGACGACTGATGCGAGATAATGTAATTTTTTTTAATGTTGCTTATGTTCAGTTATTGTTACGAAATATTAAAAAAATGTGACTAAACAGATGTAAATTGTCTTTCTTTAAGAAAAAATTAAGAAGTTATGTTTTGTTTAATTAATTGAAACAAGAAGAAATATTGATTATTTTTTCATTTTTTTCTCATATAGTTTATTGAGGGTTAATTTTGCGTAGAGCCCATTGAGGTTAGTGGATATTATTTGATTAATAAAAACATTGTCATAAAAATTACAATATTTTTGTTTTTATGCCATTTATTATTTATTATTTTTAAATTATTATTCACTTATTTATTATTTATTATTTGTTAATCGCTTTTATTTTTATTTGAACTGCCCACCTTCTGAACCGCACAATCGACCTCGTCATCGGCACAACATGACCCACAGTCTCAGTCATAAAGTATTGTAAAAATGCAAATTAGTAATATAAATTCAAAAACTACATTAAATTTGACACTAGATGGTCTACAAATTGATCCTGAATTACACTTTAATCGTTATTTTGGGCAATTACTCAAAATCGGCACTTCCAGCCCCACGCTCACCTACACGTATAAGCGTGTAGGTGTGATATGTACGATTATCGGATAAAAATATTTGTCGCGATCTTCGAAGGATTTAGTCCGACAGAGATGCATGTGATTATAACTTTTGTAGAGCGAAAAAATGTCATCCTGAATTTCTAGCTTTCGCGGTTTCAATAGGCAATAATGATAATGCAAGTCGCTTATGCTAGCAGTGTTTTTGTAAATATTAGGCAAATTATAATACATGTCAATTATACAAATTATACATCGATTTTGAGTCTACAAAATAAAACCAATTTCGAGAAAAAATTGATTTCGAAAAATCTATATTAACGTTTATTATTATGCATTCAAACATGCAAATGTAGAATTTTCTACTTTTACGGTCTTATCTATCTAGCGAGAAGTGCTATGAGTTTGCCTCAAACTGCAAACACCAAATGCGAAAAACAGCTCAGTAAAGATCTGGAAAAAATTATCATAGAAGGGATGAATCAACCTATGGAACTAGAATTCGACACTGGTTGGGATGTTCTTTCACGACATGAAATTTACGAAGCAGCCATAGTAGAGGATAACAGTGGAAAACATTGACACTATACATGACACGTAGATCCCGAATTTAATGAACATGTATATTCAGAAGATGCAGAAGAGTTCAATTACGCATACAAAAAACGAGCTATATATTACAGACAGGAATGGAAAACTATCATCTGTCAAAACGACATTCAAAAGGTGGAGTCACTGTGTGCAGTTCGCCCAATGGGCCCTCTTCATGGATAAGGAAAATTTGGCTTCGAAATCCGGGGAATTAACGAAGAATCACTTCACGAGTTGGTTTCAAGAGATCAACTACGAGATATAACACTACTGGGTTTCGGCGTATTGCTGTGCTCGCAGTGTATCGTGAATTCTTCTTTCTTGCCGATCGAGCAACCCAAAGACTCACTTTTGATATCTGAAAAAAATCCTATTCACTACAGCCATTTAAGGCGCAACTCTAGTTTCTCGGCTGTTTTTTTACGGCTTTTTCAATAATTTTTTACGGGCAAAGCATCGAAATAATCAATCTCATTGTTTTTGCATAATCTTTATTAACATTTAAATAAGCTTTACAAATTTTTTGAAGTCAAAATATATAATAGAATAAAACTTATAGGGGCCGACAGGAAGACATCACGTAAAAGAGGTACTTGACGGTGACCAATATTGCGGCTGTTCTGCTTATCTGAAATCAAAAAACCAAACGGCATTTTAATCTTCATATTTAAGACTAGCGATTGAACTAGAGTGAATTCTAAATTACACAAATTGACTTTTTTATACATTTTTGAAAATTACATTCTATTTTTTACTCATTTTTTCTTAAGTTTTTCGCTTGTACAAGAAAAACTATCGAAGCAATCATGATAATCCTAGTTCAATTGCTGGCTTATAACATATTAAAGATGCTGTATAAATTTGAACAAAATCGGTGCAGTAGTTTCTGAAATATCGTGGTCACCGTTTCGAAAAATGGTGTTTCGAGAAAAACGCGTTTGAAAATTCGCGCATGTGATTTATACTAAAAATTTCATCCCACCGTCAATCTGCTATGCCTGGACCATACAATACACCTTCCTCTTCTTCTTGGAAGTCACGCAGAGCTGCTCCGTCTTCCCTTTTCGCGATTCGGGCCTGTTTTACAACATCACTCGTGCGCCTTTCTGAAGGGTCGATCCGAGAGCTATCACGTTGTTCAACATATCCTTTAGCTTGTGGGCCGATTTTCACTCCCATAGTTTCCAAGGTCTTCAGGATAGATTTGAATCCTTCGTTGAAGATTATGACAGCGAAAAACGTGGCGATTTCAACCACTTTTGGCCCAGAATGGAGGTGCTTCGGAGCAAAAGTCCAGATTAACGAATTGAGCGACTCGTTATTATTTTGAGTTTCCGCTCCCAGGCATCTGCTTAACAATTCTTTTTTGGATAAATCCTCATAAATTGCCTTTATAACTTTTTGAACTGCTTCAGAAAGAGGCGGTTTATTGTGTTTGAATTGCTCAGCCTCTCCGAGAAACAAAGCTCTGCGCCATTTGCACCAACTAGATTCGCCTGCAGGACAATTTTGATGCTGTGGATTGCTGTCTGTGGAAATCTTGTGAAAGAATATTGTCCAAATTTCCTTTCTCATTTCCTCGATAGAATCTGGATGTCTCCGAATAGCTAATCCATAATACGTTGTCATCTCACCAATCAATTTATCAGTGGGTTTTCCTGCACCTTTCCCACCAATGCCTTTATTAGATTTTTTTGCATTTCGGAGCCGAGTCCCCATCCTCTTTTCAACGTGTCCAACACACTCTTTTTTTACAACAACAACATCTTCTCCATATGGTTCTGCCTTCAAAATACCGTTGAATGTCTTGCTGTCACCATCTCCTATGTATGTCGTATATCGAACTTGATGTTTATCTACTGAACGAGAAAACATTTTCACAACTGCATCTATATCCATCTTCCCAGAACTTCCAGTATGATTTCGAGTACAATTTTCTTCATGATCAGCGAGCCATCCTGCATATCCAACTGGATCACTATTTTTTTTTAATTCTTCCACAAATTGCATCCAGCACAAAAACTACTCATTACACACGCATCAACCACTTTACCGGTGTACTTGGTAATTAAAGTTGAAACTCCGAATAAAGATGAAAATCCTCTTTTTTTCCATGTGCCATCTCCAGATACGGTGAATTCATTTTCTGCTTTTCCTTGTTCTTAAAGGACTTCCTTTTCTTGATTAACCGCGATCGACAACACTGTATAAAAAACGGCCGAAGAAGCTGAGTGAATATTTTCTAATATGGAATAGTACGTGTTCAAAGCAAAACCTTGTCCTATATCTATCAGTCCACAGAAAATTCTATAGCCTTCATAACCGGCTCCCAACAAACGCATCACGAAAACTAAGCGACGATTTATTTCGTAGGCTTTACCGATTTTTGGGCATGAATCTCTTTCTTTTTCTTTCTCACATTTGCACGCCATAGAAATTTTAAAGCTCCATCCTCGTATATTACGTTGATAGAAAGTCACCGTACTTTTGCACTCTTTACAAATAACAGCCGAGGAAATGGTTGAAAATACACTCACAAAATTCAAAATACAATACAAAACAGTCTGTTCAACGTTCACTTCAACATTTTTATTTTGAGGAAGTTTCTTCGCTGACGCCGATGTAAACGACTTGTCTTGTTCAAAAGTGTGTCGGTTGCCTGCGAATTTTCTGTTTTTTGGGTCGATCGTAACGAGCCGGGGCGTCTCTACTTCCTTTCTTTAACATTTTGAAAATTATTTTCAAAAAATCAGTACGTGCAACTCGCAAGAGAAAATATAGTACGCTTCGCAACTGCCACAGCAAAACTGAACTAACCCACGCTTCACGGCGTCTTAGTCAATATTCGAAAGCGTCTGTCAACGGTCTCGGCTCCCCTTTACTCGGGCCTAATTCACAAAAGGTTCAGGTAGCAGTTAGATTTAGGGATATCAATACAATGGTCAGCGAAGCTCGGCTTTCGGAGCAGCCCGGCGCGCGCTCTGTATACCTGTTCCGTTCCAGGGCCGTAACTTGTGAACCACTTCGAATATCGAAAAATCCTTTGGCACACATTTTCTACACATGTTGTAGATGTGATTTATGAAAAAAAAATCGATTTTTTCGACCCGCGAAACTAGAGGATCGCCTTAAATGAAGCATGAAGCGTATGTGTTTGTACAATTTTTTAACATAGGTGTATCAGCGGGAAATCTCGGATTCAGCAGGTTGCTCCGAACATTTCTACTGAGCCGTTTTTTATTTTTCGACCGCGTCGTCAAATGGGAAGCATTAGAAAATAGGCGTTCGATCTTCGAAAGGAACGCTCGAATCCGCCATGATGGACGATCGAAATGGGCCGAAGAGTAGACGAAGAGCCACGTAGCCGTGGCTGACGTCAGGAGGGTTCTGCGAAAATGCAGCGCTTGACAGAGGCCAGTGCGCGTGATCTGACGTTTAGCGAATCATTCGCTACGTTACCTGTCAACCTATCCGGTTCGAGACTCGTGACAAGCCGCACGAGTTGACGTTTCACCTATCGTCTGCTATCGGTCGGCGTGCCAAAGAGTGAAGCACGCCGCAATACATGAGATTTACGATTTTAATCGTGCTTATCCATTGAGAGTGCCTGATCTTTTCGTTTTCTTAAGAAACTAAAATTAACGTAATCAGCAAAATGTCAATGATCATCAAATTTTGATATACCGAGGGATTTTTTTTTCGTATTGAAAAAAACCAACAGCCGAATTTTTATTAACAAACTCTCAATAATTTGACGCTAAATTTTCGGGGATTGGATGTTATTCGGATTTCATTTGTCATTCAACCACTCTGTCTTGCATGACAGTCGGATTTATCTCCTGAAAGATGTTTGTCTGAACCAATATCAATGCAAAGTGTGTGCGAGCTGGGTCCGGGAACATGAGGAACATGCATTTTCTCATTAGGGTAGACGAAATCAGTCGGTTCCGGCAAAAGAAAATCGACACGACGTTTTTTGAGGTTTGGAACAAGATGAGAAGATGTTCTGTACCGCCAGAGATGCAATTTTTCACGTCCCGATAGGGATGGATTCCGGAAATCCCAAAGCGTTGCCAGTCTGTTTGTGATTTCTCTTGAGAATATTAGAATGCCAACGTAGTCTGAAATGTCAAAATTTGCGCACTTTTATAAAAGAACGTTATTTGAACCATTGATTTAATATTTGACACGTACACAAAGGAGCTATCGTAATCGCAGCTTATACCTCTGCTTACATGATCCAGTCTCCCCGATTGGAAACGAGATGAAATCAACGACAAACTCGACGGGATGGTTCCGAGAATGTGTTATGGATGCTAGAAAAATGATTGAGAGAATCGATTTCACCTTGGTTCGCTAGGAACTGAGTGGCAATCGTCCGAGCTCCGTTTCGGCGATAGACCATCCATGTCTTGAGCATCGTTTACTTAAGCAGTGGTATAAGCTGCGAATACGGTTACTCCTTTGCGTACGTGTAAAATATGAAATCAATGGTTCGATCAGTACATTCGGGTAGTTTTCACCATAACCGCGTTATACTCGTCATAAACTGCATTGATTTCATCTCTGGATCAGTAAACGAAGCTGAAGAAGTGTTCTATCGCTGTAAGTAAACTCAGACGATTGCCACAAAATAACATTATTTTATAAAAGTGCGCAAATTTCGACATTTCAGGCTCGTTGGCATTCTAATAAGCTTAAGAGAAATCACAAACAGACTGGCAATGCTTTGGGATTTCCGGAATCAATCCCTATCGGGGCGTGAAAAATTGCATCTCCGGCGAAACAAAAGATCTTCTCATCTTGTTTCAATCCTGAAAAAACGTCATATCGATTTTCTTTTGCCGGAACCAACTGATTTTGTCTCCCCTAATGAGAAAATGCAAAGCTTTTCCTCATGTTCCTTAACCCAGCTCGAATGTACTTTGCATTCCGACTATCATACAAGACGGAGTGGTCGAATGAGTAATGGAGTCCGAAAAACATCGAATCGCCGAAAATTGAGCGTCAAATTCTTGAGAGTTTTAAAATAAAAATCCGGCTGTTGATTTTCTTTCAATACGCAACAAAAAACCCCTCGCTATATCGAAATTTGATGATCATTGAAAATTTGCTGGTTTTGTTAATTTTAACTTCTTAAGAAAACGAAAATATCAGGCACTCTCAATGGATAAGCACGATAAAGGTCGTAAATCTCATAAATTTCAGCGTACTTCAGTCTTTGGCACGCCGACGGTTAGCAGACGATAGGTGAAACGTCAATTCGTGCGGCTCGTCACGAGTCTCGAACCGGATAGGTGAGAGATAACGTAGCGAATGATTCACTAAACGTCAGGTGACACGCGCTGGCATCTGTCAAACGCTGCGTTATCGCAGAACCCTCCTGACGTCTGCTGCGGCTACGTGGCCCTTCGTCTACTCTTCGGCCCTTTGCGATCGTCCATCATGGCGGATTCGATCGTTCCTTTCGAAGATCGAATGCCTATTTTCTAATGCTTCCCGTTTGATAACGCGGTCGAAAAAAAAAACGGCTCAGTAGAAATGTTCGGAGTAACCTGCTGAACCCGGGATTTCCCGGTGATACACTTATCCTGGATCACCCTGCATATATATATATATATATATATATATATATATATATATATATATACAGGGTGATCCAGAATAGGTGTATCAGCGGGAAATGCCGGGTTCGGCAGGTTACTCCGAAGATTTCTACCGAGCCGTTTTATTTTTTTCGCCTCCGTCATCAAATGGGAAGCATTAGAAAATAGGCGTTCGATCTTCGAAATTAACGCTCGAATCCGCCATGTTGGTCGATCGAAAAGGGCAGAAGAGTAGACGAAGGGCCACGAAGTCGTAGCCGACGTCAAGAAGGTTCTGCGAAACAGCAGCGTTTGACAAATGCTAGCGCGCATGATCTGACGTTTAGCGAAACATTCGCTACGTTGCCTGTCAACCTATTCGGCCCGAGAATCGTGACACACGATTTGACGTTTCACCTATCGTCTGCTATCGCTCGGCGTATTGCGTGCCAAAGCGTGAAGCACGCCGCAATTAATGACATTTACGAATTTTGCAGCGATTATCCATCGAGAGCGCCTGTTCTTTTTGCTTCCTTAAGAAATAATAATTAACAAAACCAAAGAAATGTCAATGATTATCGAATTTCGATAAACCGAACGATTTTTCTTGCGTATTGAAAAAAAATCAATACATAAATTTTTTATTAACAAACTCTCAATAACTTGACGCTACATTTTCGAGAATTGGATGTTTTCGGGATTCCATTTCTCATTCGACCACTCCGTTCAGTATCATAGTCGGATTGATCTCCAAAAATACATTTTTCTGTACGAATATCATCTCAAAGTGTGTTCGAGCTGGGTTAGGAAACATGAGGAGAAGCTTTCCATTTTCACATTAGGGGAGACGAAATCAGTCGGTTCCGGCAGACGAAAATCGATACGACGTTTTGTTGGGTTTGAAAATAGATGAGAAGATCTTCTGCACCGCCTGAGATACAATTTTTCACGTACCGATACGGGTTGATTCTGGAAATCCCAAAGCGTTGCGACTCTGTTTGCGGTTTCTCTTAAGGGGTAACACCACTCGAGCGGCAGAAAATTAGGCCTAACTTTGACAATTTATTTTGGCAGCATGAAAAAAGGAATAGGATTTCTTATGAGAAGGTTTATG
Organism: Ophion slaviceki; assembly: GCA_944452715.1. Taxonomy (NCBI): domain Eukaryota; kingdom Metazoa; phylum Arthropoda; class Insecta; order Hymenoptera; family Ichneumonidae; genus Ophion; species Ophion slaviceki. The sequence continues at coordinate 45,814,030 of OX101783.1, forward strand.
TAAGACATATTAAAGGATGTAAAAATTATTGTAATTTTCATACAAAATAGCGACGACAGAGCCCATCTTGAAAAACTTGTTTTTCAAACTGGGAGGCCGGAATACGCGAACCCTTTGCATGAATCGATTTGAATTTTGATCGCAGCTTCATAATTACATACTCTATGGGCGTACGTAGCCGTTTTTTTAAATTAAATGTAAACTTTTTTTTTATGAACAATTTATCGCTTATCTTTTGGGCAAAAAATCGATTTATTTCTTTCAATGTCCGCCATTTTTTCAAAATTTGATCGAAAAATCCCTACGTCGACCCATAGAGAATGTAATTGTGAAGCTACTATCAACATTTCAAATCGATCCGTTGCAAAGGTGTTCGTGTACTCCGTTCTCCCAGTTTTAAAAAACATGTTTTTCAGGATGGGCTCTGTCGCCGCCATTTTGCATGAAAATTATAATACATTTTTTTTCCTTTTGTATGTGTTAAATAAACCCTCTAAAAAGAAATCCTATCCTTTTATCAAATTCCCAAAATAAATTGTCAAAGTTAGGCCTTATTTTCTGCCGCTAGAGTGGTGTTACCCCTTAAGAATATTAGAACACCAGCGTTATGTAAAGGGTCAACATTTGTGCTACTTTATAATAAAATGTTATTTATTTATTCATTTCACTTGTGATCAGAGCAAATGGACAATTCATGCGGTGCACGAATCGTTGTCCGAATTGATTTCATCTCCTATCGCGATCGGGAACGAGATGAATTTATCTCCTTTCAATATCATCGGAAAGGAGATGAAATCAATGGTGAACTCGTCGTGACGGCTTCGAGTATGTCCTACGGACACTAGAAGAATCATTGACAGAATTGATTTCATCTCCATTCGCGATCGGGAACGAGATGAAATCATCTCTTTGCGATATTATCGGAATGGAGATGAAATCAACCGCGAACGCGTTGTGACGCTGTCGAGTATGTCCTATGGATAATGCACGAATCGTTGTCCGAATTGATTTCATCTTCTATCGCGATCGGGAACGAGATGAATTTATCTTGTTTCAATATAATCGGAAAGGAGATGAAATCAATGGCGAACTCGTCGTGACGTTGTCGAGTGTATCCTATGGATATTGCACGAATCACTGACAGAATTGATTTCATCTCCGTTCGCGATCGGGAACGGGATGAATTCATCTCGTTCCGATATACCTAATCGGAAACGAAAGGAAATCAAAGGCAAACTCGTCGTGACGGCTTCGAGTATGTCCTACGGACACTAGAAGAATCATTGACAGAATTGATTTCATCTTCGTTCGCGATCGGGAACGAGATGAAATCATCTCTTTGCGATATTATCGGAATGGAGATGAAATCAACCGCGAACTCGTTGTGACGTTGTCGAGTATGTCGTATGGATAATGCACGAATCGTTGTCCGAATTGATTTCATCTCCTATCGCGAACGGGAACGAGATGAATTTATCTCGTTTCAATATCATCGGAAAGGAGACGAAATCAATGGTGAACTCGTCGTGACGGCTTCGAGTATGTCCTACGGACACAAGAAGAATCATTAACAGAATTGATTTCATCTCCATTCGCGATCGGGAACGAGATGAAATCATCTCTTTGCGATATTATCGGAATGGAGATAAAATCAACCGCGAACTCGTTGTGACGCTGTCGAGTATGTCCTATGGATAATGCACGAATCGTTGTCCGAATTGATTTCATCTCCTATCGCGATCGGGAACGAGATTAATTTATCTCGTTTCAATATAATCGGAAAGGAGATGAAATCAATGGCGAACTCGTCGTGACGTTGTCGAGTGTATGCTATGAATACTGCACGAATCACTGACAGAATCGATTTCATCACCGTTCGCGATCGGGAACGAGATGAATTCATGTCGTCGCGATATTATCGAAAAGGAGATGAAATCGATGGCGAACTCGTCGTGACGTTGTCGAGTGTATCCTATGGATACTCCACGAATCACTGACAGAATTGATTTTATCTCCGTTCGCGATCGGGAACTAGATGGATTCATCTCGTTCCGATATAATCGGAAACGAGATGAAATCAAAGGCAAACTCGTCGTGACGTTGTCGAGTGTATCCTATGGATACTCCACGAATCACTGACAGAATTGATTTTATCTCCGTTCGCGATCGGGAACGAGATGAAATCATCTCTTTGCGATATTATCGGAATGGAGATTAAATCAACCGCGAACTCGTTGCGACCTTGTCGAGTATGTCGTATGGATAACGCACGAATCGTTGTCCGAATTGATTTCATCTCCTATCGCGATCGGGAACGAGATGAATTTATCTTGTTTCGATATCATCGGAAAGGAGATGAAATCAAAGGCAAACTCGTCGTGACGTTGTCGAGTGTATCCTATGGATACTCCACGAATCACTGACAGAATTGATTTTATCTCCGTTCGCGATCGGGAACGAGATGAAATCATCTCTTTGCGATATTATCGGAATGGAGATGAAATCAACCGCGAACTCGTTGTGACGCTGTCGAGTATGTCCTATGGATAATGCACGAATCGTTGTCCGAATTGATTTCATCTTCTATCGCGATCGGGAACAGGATGAATGAGATGAAATCATCTCCTTGCGATATTATCGGAATGGAGATGGAATCAACCGCGACCTCGTTGTGACGTTGTCGAGTATGTCCTATGGATAATGCACGAAACGTTGTCCGAATTGATTTAATCTCTTATCGCGATCGAGAACAAGATGAATTTATCTCGTTTCAATATCATCGGAAAGGAGACGAAATCAATGGTGAACTCGTCGTGACGGCTTCGAGTATGTCCTACGGACACAAGAAGAATCATTAACAGAATTGATTTCATCTCCATTCGCGATCGGGAACGAGATGAAATCATCTCTTTGCGATATTATCGGAATGGAGATAAAATCAACCGCGAACTCGTTGTGACGCTGTCGAGTATGTCCTATGGATAATGCACGAATCGTTGTCCGAATTGATTTCATCTCCTATCGCGATCGGGAACGAGATTAATTTATCTCGTTTCAATATAATCGGAAAGGAGATGAAATCAATGGCGAACTCGTCGTGACGTTGTCGAGTGTATGCTATGAATACTGCACGAATCACTGACAGAATCGATTTCATCACCGTTCGCGATCGGGAACGAGATGACTTCATGTCGTCGCGATATTATCGAAAAGGAGATGAAATCGATGGCGAACTCGTCGTGACGTTGTCGAGTGTATCCTATGGATACTCCACGAATCACTGACAGAATTGATTTTATCTCCGTTCGCGATCGGGAACTAGATGGATTCATCTCGTTCCGATATAATCGGAAACGAGATGAAATCAAAGGCAAACTCGTCGTGACGTTGTCGAGTGTATCCTATGGATACTCCACGAATCACTGACAGAATTGATTTTATCTCCGTTCGCGATCGGGAACGAGATGAAATCATCTCTTTGCGATATTATCGGAATGGAGATTAAATCAACCGCGAACTCGTTGCGACCTTGTCGAGTATGTCGTATGGATAACGCACGAATCGTTGTTCGAATTGATTTCATCTCCTATCGCGATCGGGAACGAGATGAATTTATCTTGTTTCGATATCATCGGAAAGGAGATGAAATCAAAGGCAAACTCGTCGTGACGTTGTCGAGTGTATCCTATGGATACTCCACGAATCACTGACAGAATTGATTTTATCTCCGTTCGCGATCGGGAACGAGATGAAATCATCTCTTTGCGATATTATCGGAATGGAGATGAAATCAACCGCGAACTCGTTGTGACGCTGTCGAGTATGTCCTATGGATAATGCACGAATCGTTGTCCGAATTGATTTCATCTTCTATCGCGATCGGGAACAGGATGAATGAGATGAAATCATCTCCTTGCGATATTATCGGAATGGAGATGGAATCAACCGCGACCTCGTTGTGACGTTGTCGAGTATGTCCTATGGATAATGCACGAAACGTTGTCCGAATTGATTTAATCTCTTATCGCGATCGGGAACAAGATGAATTTATCTCGTTTCAATATCATCGGAAAGGAGATGAAATCAATGGCGAACTCGTCGTGACGGCTTCGAGTATGTCCTATGGACATTAGAAGAATCATTGACAGAATTGATTTCATCTCCGTTTGCGATCGGGAACGAGATGAAATCATCTCTTTGCGATATTATCGGAATGGAGATGAAATCAACCGCGAACTCGTTGCGACGTTGTCGAGTATGTCCTATGGATAATGCACGAATCGTTGTCCGAATTGATTTCATCTCCTATCGCGATCGGGAACGAGATGAATTTCTCTCGTTTCAATATCATCGGAAAGGAGATGAAATCAATGGCGAACTCGTCGTGACGGCGTCGAGTATGTCCTACAGACACTAGAAGAATCTCTGACAGAATTGATTTCATCTCCGTTCGCGATCGGGAACGAGATGAAATCATCTCTTTGCGGTATTATCGGAACGGAGATGGAATCAACCGCGACCTTGTTGTGACATTGTCGAGTATGTCCTATGGATAATGCACGAATCGTTGTCCGAATTGATTTCATCTCCTATCGCGATCGGGAACGAGATGAATTTCTCTCGTTTCAATATCATCGGAAAGGAGATGAAATCAATGGCGAACTCGTCATGACGGCGTCGAGTATGTCCTACGGACACTAGAAGAATCATTGACAGAATTGATTTCATCTCCGTTCGCGATAGGGAACGAGATGAAATCATCACTTTGCGATATTATCGGAATGGAGATGAAATCAACCGCGAACTCGTTGTGATGTTGTCGAGTATGTCCTATGGATTATGCACGAATCGTTGTCTGAATTGATTTCATCTCGGACGGCAACAGCCGGCAACAACGAGTTCGCGGTTGATTTCATCTCCATTCCGATATTATGGCAAAGAGATGAATTCGTCTCGTTCCCGATCGGGAACGGAGATGAAATCAATTCTGTCAATGATTCTTCTAGTGTCCGTAGAACATACTCGAAGCCGTCAGGACGAGTTCGAAATTGATTTCATCTCCTTTCCGATGACATTGAAACATGATAAATTCATCTCGTTCCCGATTGCGATAGGAGATGAAATCAATTCAGACAAGGATTCGTGCATTATCCATAGGACATACTCGACAACGTCACACCGAGTTCGCGGTTGATTTCATCTCCATTCCGATAATATCGCAAAGAGATGATTTCATCTCGTTCCCGATCGCGAACGAAGATGAAATCAATTCTGTCAATGATTCTTCTAGTGTCCGTAGGACATACTCGAAGCCGTCACGACGAGTTTGCCTTTGATTTCCTCTCGATTCCGATTATATCGGAACGAGATGAATTCATCCTGTTCCCGATCGCGAACGGAGATGAAATCAATTTTGTCAGTGATTCGTGCAATATCCATAGGATACACTCGACAACGTCACGACGAGTTCGCCATTGATTTCATCTCCTTTCCGATTATATTGAAACGAGATAAATTCATCTCGTTCCCGATCGCGATAGAAGATGAAATCAATTCGGACAACGATTCGCGCATTATCCATAGGACATACTCGACAGCGTCACAACGAGTTCGCGGTTGATTTCATCTCCATTCCGATAATATCGCAAAGAGATGATTTCATCTCGTTCCCGATCGCGAATGGAGATGAAATCAATTCTGTCAATGATTCTTCTAGTGTCCGTAGGACATACTCGAAGCCGTCACGACGAGTTCACCATTGATTTCATCTCCTTTCCGATGATATTGAAAGGAGATAAATTCATCTCGTTCCCGATCGCGATAGGAGATGAAATCATTTCGGACAACGATTCGTGCACCGCATGAATTGTCCATTTGCTCTGATCACAAGTGAAATGAATAAATAAATAACATTTTATTATAAAGTAGCACAAATGTTGACCCTTTACATAACGCTGGTGTTCTAATATTCGTAAGGGGTAACACCACTCTAGCGGCAGAAAATAAGGCCTAACTTTGACAATTTATTTTGGGAATTTGATAAAAGGATAGGATTTCTTTTTAGAGGGTTTATTTAACACATACTGAAGAATAAAAAAAATGTATTATAATTTTCATGCAAAATGGTGGCGCCAGAGGCCATCCTGAAAAACATGTTTTTTAAAACTGGGAGAACGGACTACACTAACACCTTTGCAACGGATCGATTTGAAATGTTGATAGTAGCTTCACAATTACATTCTCTATGGGACGACGTAGGGATTTTTCGATCAAATTTTGAAAGAATGGCGGACATTGAAAGAAATAAATCGATTTTTTGCCCAAAAGATGAGCGATAAATTGTTTATAAAAAAAAGTTTACATTTAATTTAAAAAAACGGCTACGGTACGCCCATAGAGAATGTAATTATGAAGCTGCGATCAAAATTCAAATCGATTCATGCAAAGGGTTCGCGTATTCCGGCCTCCCAGTTTGAAAAACAAGTTTTTCAAGATGGGCTCTGTCGTCGCTATTTTGTATGAAAATTACAATAATTTTTACATCCTTTAATATGTCTTACATAAACCCTCTCATAAGAAATCCTATTCCTTTTTTCATGCTGCCAAAATAAATTGTCAAAGTTAGGCCTAATTTTCTGCCGCTCGAGTGGTGTTACCCCTTAAGAGAAACCGCAAACAGAGTTGCAACGCTTTGGGATTTCCAGAATCAACCCGTATCGGTACGTGAAAAATTGTATCTCAGGCGGTGCAGAAGATCTTCTCATCTATTTTCAATCCCAAAAAAACGTCGTATCGATTTTCGTCTGCCGGAACCGACTGATTTCGTCTCCCCTAATGAGAAAATGGAAAGCTTCTCCTCATGTTTCCTAACCCAGCTCGAACACACTTTGAGATGATATTCGTACAGAAAAATGTATTTTTGGAGATCAATCCGACTATGATACTGAACGGAGTGGTCGAATGAGAAATGGAATCCCGAAAACATCCAATTCTCGAAAATGTAGCGTCAAGTTATTGAGAGTTTGTTAATAAAAACTTATGTATTAATTTTTTTTCAATACGCAAGAAAAATCGTTCGGTTTATCGAAATTCGATAATCATTGACATTTCTTTGGTTTTGTTAATTTTTATTTCTTAAGGAAGCAAAAAGAACAGGCGCTCTCGATGGATAATCGCTGCAAAATTCGTAAATGTCATTAATTGCGGCGCGCTTCACGCTTTGGCACGCAATACGCCGAGCGATAGCAGACGATAGGTGAAACGTCAAATCGTGTGTCACGATTCTCGGGCCGAATAGGTTGACAGGCAACGTAGCGAATGTTTCGCTAAACGTCAGATCATGCGCGCTGGCATTTGTCAAACGCTGCTGTTTCGCAGAACCTTCTTGACGTCGGCTACGACTTCGTGGCCCTTCGTCTACTCTTCTGCCCTTTTCGATCGACCAACATGGCGGATTCGAGCGTTAATTTCGAAGATCGAACGCCTATTTTCTAATGCTTCCCATTTGATGACAGAGGCGAAAAAAAGAAAACGGCTCGGTAGAAATCTTCGGAGTAACCTGCCGAACCCGGCATTTCCCGCTGATACACCTATTCTGGATCACCCTGTATATATATATATATATATATATATATATATATATATATTAGGGTGACCGTTATTTTGGCTTCGGTAAAAAATTCTAACGTCTAGCAAAAAACTAATCAAGATATGAAAAATAAACTGTGTAAAATTTGGACGCGCTGGGATAAGGAGAACACGTGCCACCGAGCAGTTTAATTTTCAAAAATACATGCATTTTTTTAATGGCCGCACTCAAATATTCATTAGTCTCATAATATTAATTAAAAGATCTGGAATTGGGTATATTGATTGTACATATTAAGAGGTACCAAATATATTATTCACTGATTTTTTTCCATCAATTATGTACAGTCGGGAGTAGATTGAAAAATTAATAGAAAATTTGAAAACCGACGTGGCGGTTTGGTCACATTGTGGCGGAAAATCGAACCAGTGAATTAATTATCGGAGCGGATTTTTTATGTAAATAATAATATAATGATCATGTATTGAATGCTTCAAAATGATATTTTTTTCTTGAGCCTGCGAGAAGATTTTCCAACTGTAGTGGCGATAATACAAAATATAGTGCAGACAAATAGTTCAAAATTTGGTCGTGGCGCTTCGTCCGCTCATTTTTACCGACCGAGTTGGTTTGCCATTGTTGGACATAGAAAAAAAATATAACACGTGAAATCTTTACGTTTCTGCAAATTTATTTCGATTTTACGATGCGATTCCAAACGGTATCAGGTTTTCCAGTCAGAATTTACTTTTCTGCTCGATAAAGACATTGATTTCTTTATTAGTCCCGAATCTATGGCGTTTTTTGAACGATTTAAAATTCATTGTACTTTTCTCGATACCGATGTATCTGTTTGGGACTCGAACGAGAGTTATCAAATGGGCGCGCAATTGATAAAAAAAAGAGTTTGTAATGATATAGCGGAGCGAAGGATCAAACTTATCAGCAATTATAAAAATCGATTGACTTATGATGAAGACCAAATACAATTTGTTCTTCAAGTTGTCGCCGAATATTTAAAAAAAATCCGAACGTAAGCAAATGTAAAAAATCAGTAAATAATATATTTTGTAAGTCTTAATATGTACAATCAGTGTACCCAATTCCAGATTTTTAAATTAATATTATGAGACTAATAAATATTTCGGTGCGGCCATTAAAAAAATGCATGTATTTTTGAAAATTAAACTGCTCGGTGGCACGTGTTCTCCTTATCCCAGCGCGTCCAAATTTTACACGGATTTTTCTTTTCATATCTTGATTAGTTTTTTTGCTAGACGTTAGAATTTTTTTACCGAAGCCAAAATAACGGCCACCCTAATATATACATACATACACACACTAGACCAAAGAATTAAAGGATATTGAACAAGTCCGCCAATTTTAGGGTCATTTTCAAATAGCTGTAACTCCTCGAAAAATGGTCGTACATCAAAATAAAAAAAAAAATAAAATTGAAGATGTGAATCTCTATTTTTGAGATCTTGACCTCAAACATTTTTCGCTTCAGCCAATTTTTAGTAGCCATCAAAAAACCAAAGTAAAAAAAATTTTCAAAATTTTTGCTTATCTTTCACAGTCTGCACGGACTTTAATAAATGTTTTTTGAATGATGAGATTAAGAGGATCGTCTAGCTGGATTCTTAAGTAGTATAGCTATGACCGTTCTAACGCCGGTCCTCTGAGGGGGGGTGCGGGGCGGTGGGTTCACGCGGGGACGGGTATGACGTCACGCGGGGAGGGGGCTCGGTGGAGCGGCTGACGTCACGCGGGGAGGGGGAAATCGTTGGAGCGGAGGAGGGGGGTATATATCGGTTATAGATTAATTGATCATCGATTATTGATCTTTATATATTCAAAATTTATTGTTGATTTATTTTTGTCTTATATTGTTTATTTCATGGATTTTATTATTTAGCGACTCTCGCCAGAGAGCCAAGTTGGTTGACCCGTGTCGCTGAGAGAAGGGATCGGATTACACGTATGCATGAGAGAGAGAGCGAAAATGTGAGATGGAGCGACCGCATCGCATCCATGTGAGATAGAGCGAGATATACATTTAACTTTAGACATTCAATGACTAAAGCAGTTGGTTTTTTTTGGGTGGAATCCCAAACAAACCCACGAACGTCTTCGAACATCTATTGAACGCTTTCGAACGTCTCCCGAACGTCTCACGAACGTCTCACGAACGTCTCACGAACGTCTCACGAACGTCTCACGAACGTCTCCGAACGTCTCCTGAACGTCTCACGAACGTCTCCGAACGTCTTATGAACGTCTCACGAACGTCTCCGAACGTCTCACGAACGTCTCCGAACGTCTCACGAACGTCGCACGAACGTCTCATGAACGTCTCCGAAGGTCTCTTGAACGTCTCGCAAACGTCTCCCAAAGTCTCTTGAACGTCTCACGAACGTCTCACGAACGTCTCCGAACGTCTCACGAATGTCTTACGAACGTCTGCGAACGTCTCACGAACGTCTCCGAACGTCTCTTGAACGTCTCTTGAACGTCTCACTAAGGTCTCAGAACGTCTCGCGAACGTCTCACGAACGTCTCACGAACGTCTCCGAACGTCTCACGAACGTCTCCGAACGTCTCTTGAACGTCTCACGAACGTCTCTTGAACGTTCGAGAGCAATATTTTATACAACTGTGTAATCTCATAACAGATAATGTAATAAAGAAAAGGGTGAGGAGAATAAAAAAATCACATAATGTCACATTTCGTTTATTTGCATGAATCTTCATGATTCATCCACGAATGAAATATTTTAAATACATTTTGTAATGCACAATTTTTTTCATGCTTTTCGCATCGTAGAGTATAGCTTACGCCTAATTTACTTAAGGTATCCATATCGCCAGAGTCCACGTCCAACGTTTCAATAACTAGATCATTTTTCATATTTAATATGTCAGCTAACCATTTTCCTTTATCATGGCCGTCAACATATACGATAGGATACATATCGTCTTCCGTTGGGTCCACAACTGCAGCCGTTATTAAACCTTGAGCCATGCTGTATGGAACGATTCCATAGGCCCACTTTAGACCATGGTGATCCCAAATCAGCCATAACGCTTCGTGTCTCTCAGATTTTGTGAGAAGTCTCCATGGTATGATACTCGCGAAAATGTAATGAGAGAGTACACATCCCGCTCTCAGAATCGCTACTTCCTTCACGACAAAGTTTCTCCCAACATTGAACTCTTGTAGATCGACAAATGTAGGTACAGACATAACGAAAATGTATTGGCTCGATCAAGTCGATAGCAAGATCAATTGATGATTGACGTCAATATTTAAGAAACTCGTCTTTAAATTGTTTATTCATTGTGAACGTATCAGAACGTATCAGAAGTGCACGTATCAGAATTAGCTCATGACGAGCATCGATAACAACGCGCTTGTAATCTTCGCAGAATCCTAGCAATATGTTGAGAGGTACACAAAAATTGAAGTATGTTCCCCCATTATTATGTGTTACATCCCACGCAGAATTTTTCAAAGCATGACTCCTCTCAGGACTTAGAGAGATGTAGTTTTCAATCGTGGTTGTTATTCCAACGTTTCGATTGCGATCAATCTTCACACCATCGAGCTCATAACGAACTCCATCGGGAGGGGCAAGCCGCTGTCGACGAGTGTTTTGTGGGGGCGGGGGTCAGGTAGTGGTGAGTGAACATTGGAAACCCATAAATCTCCTAATTTATCATAGACATAAAAAAAGATTAGCATCGATGCAATGTTTTTCTTTCTACACTATTTAGTCTGTGTGAAAATAAAACTAACACACACGATGTGTACGTGTAATGGCCATATATGGGTAGGAAAATTCCGTTAATTTGACGCGATACATGAAGGGGACGGCTTTTCAAAGCCGTTTATTTATGTGATGCAGGTGTGATGCGCTTGGTTTCATTTCCGAAATCTTTAAAATGTTTGTATGGGTGTCCACTCCTGTCCCGACTCTCGCCGACACCCGAGACAGGTCCTGACAAGTCGGGATTTGTTAGAAAAACTATATACTTTAGAGATCTATCGTCAAAGGGTTTTTGACCCCAGATGGGCCACCGGAGCACAGCTGCACTCGGGAAAAAATATGTTTCGATGTATCGAGGACTCGTTTTCTATTCGAAATATAACGTCGAGATGTTCAGATGTGCGAGTATGTACGCAGTGCATCCGGCCAAGCACCCCCTGGACTTGACTAAAAACGAGCTCTAACAGGTTCCAAAGGTCTTGCTCCGAAAATATTGGGGTCAATATGTTGGCTTATTGTGGGATCGTTTGCCAGAACATCATCGGAACGATAGTGAAGTGATATCATATCTTGCATGCATGGAGCATTATAATACACCACAGATGAAAGATCACATCGATGGCCCCCCACCTCAACGTCGAGAATGTGAAAAATGCTGTAGAAATTCTCCACGTACGGGGTTCTTCAAACGTGTTTGAACCCGTTTTTTGGGAGCGTGAAAAAATGTCGGGGGAAATTCTCCACGTACGAGGTTCTTCGAAAGTGTTTGAACCTGTTTTTCATGATTGGAAAAGTGGGGAGAAGTTTGAAAATTTAAGTGGGAGGGTTATGAGGGAGCTTATAATTTCGTAGTCCAAGCTCAGACTGCAGTATTCCATCGCGACATCAACATCAACGATCAAATGGATCTCTCGAGTATCAACAAAGTCAGCGTGATGGCGGAATTCCTTCCAACGAAGACGCTGTCAGAACTCCGCGTTCACTCGGATCATCGAATCTCTGATATGAGGGCCGTACAAACCAAGTTTGGGAAACGCTACATCGCGGACATCGCGGATGAGTTCGCTCTCTTCTTACCAGCGCGACTTGTGAAGGCCGTCGATGAAGATTTGGAAATGTTCGAGCGAATGCGGCAAGCGGCACGTGATCATAATCTCTGGATGACATACAAAGGTGGAAAATACAACGGCCTAAACTTTTTCTAAGTCTGAGCACGCACATGGCGGAAAAGACGAAATTCGTTGGAACACCATCGTCGACCGACTATCCGCATCATCGAGAGTATGCTGCAACTGGCGCGTAATAGTCAACTCTACATGCAGTTGTGGAAAATACAACAGCGTCAAGTTCCATCGTCTTTGAGTATGGTGGAAAAGAGAAAATTCGTTGGTGCAGCATCGTTGATTGGAACAGTCGTCCGGATCACAGCCGTCTCACCACCGTTTTCGACGTTTTAAGTGTTTGACTATGTAAAAATGTATTAAAAAAAAACTGTTTTATCGAAATGTATGAGAAGGAGAAATGCAAAGCAATTTTCGTCGTAGAATAAATGAAGAATACAAATGGTATATATTTTCATCGAAATGTTTTTTTATTCATTTAGAAAAAATCCCTCGCTCACACAACGCTTCGTATACACTCAACCAGCTTTTCAGCGATTTTACATGATCATGGGCGCAGTTGTATTTCGTGTTGAAGGAATGATGAGGGCATTTGGAGTTTGTGATTTTCGGCAACTTCTGCAGCGATGGACAGTCCAGAGTCTCCAAGTCGGTGACGTTTGTTGCAGGATCCTTGAATCTTGATAGCCATGCGCATTTCTCTAATCCCTTCGCATAGATGGTAGGTGCTCCTTGCAAGATTTTTCGAATTGTCTTTCTAGCTGCCTCGTAAGGTATACCGCTGTGTTCCTATCGGATTTCATGGAATTTGCGTTCCAACCACTTGTTTGTCATTTTCTACTCGGCCGGTAAAGAGTCCCATGCAAATGGTGCGTCGAAGGCGAGCGTCAGCGGTTCAGCATCCTTGTCGTGGAGTTTGATGATGGACATCTCCTTTAGGACAAATTTGTTGATGGGTTTCTTGAAGCCCTGTACATCGACGATAAGCTCCATGTTGACTGACGTGGACGCGAATTATCGGCATGATTTTAAACCAATTTTTTAACCCCACCGCTGATTGGATTGTACTCGACAATCCAAACTGAGGTCCCCTCAGAGGACCTGCGTTAGAACTGTCATAGCTATATTACTTTCTTACCCTTTAATTTCAGCGGTGAGAGAGCTTTGTACGATTTTTTCTCACTGAGTTATCGATGGTCAAAGCAAAATCGACACTTTTAACTTTGATGACTGATTACTCGGAGACAAATGGTCGCACAGAAAAAAACCAGAGATTTTTGGAAACTTTGAAGTATTCTCTACAAGATGCTTCTATCATTTCTTTATCAAGTTTTTTTTTACGCAGGAAAATGGTTTTTAAAAAATGTGAAAAATGGCATATTGACGAATATTCTTTTAACTAAGGATTATTTTGCCAATATCGAATAGATAAAAAAAAATCGGTTTTTTTATGACCTCAAAGTATCCTAAAAAAGCCCTCAAAAGTTTAAACCCCTGCGATTTTTTTTCATTGTGTTCCGAATGATCGAAATTGTAGTTTTTGCCAAAAATCGATTGAAGGGTAAATCTACCACGTTTTATTCGTCTTTTGAGAATCACAATTTTTTTGGCACTGATCCGATTTTCCGCTGCTAAAAAATGTTGATTTTTGAACAACGGAAACAAATTTTTGTTTAATGAAAAAGAAAATTAATAAAAAAATCGAAAAAAAATTGATAGATTTTTTTTATAGCGCTGTACGTTTTTCATGATGCGACGAGCGATTGGAGTTGTTGGAATTCACAGTTCTTTGAATGTGTGCGTGTGTACAATTTACATTGAGGATACGACACCCTACGCACACGTCCCACGGTCATTAATCGAGACTCATAACTGACGGATGCAAAGTTTCACATCTCTCAAAAACAATCGTGTCACGCTCATCTTACCGCTGTATCTACCTTTCTTTTAATATTGATTTAATGTTTAGTTGCAAAACCATATGCCCTTCTATCAATCACTTTTTTCGGCTGCAAGTTTTTAACTCTTGCTTAATTTTGTTCAGCGTTCACCTTATGGTATGAGCTTTGTTTAAGGAAAAAAAAAATTTTTTTTCAAGGTCATACAAAAGTCGAGATTTTTGGTAAATGAAAAAAAAAATCTTAATGAGGCGACATTTGTCTACAGTCGAAAATACGCGTATGGTCACGCTTTTGCGTGAGGGTCGTTATACGCAACAGCAAGTTGCTAATATGATGGGCGTTAGTCAATTGGTAATCATTCGTATCTTTGCCCGATTTCGTGAGACTAGTAACTATACGCAACGTTCGGGACAAGGTAGACGACGAATAACTACCAATCGAGATGACAGGGCGTAGTTCGACATGCTCGTCGAGAGCCCGCCATACATCGCTCATCAGATTCAAAATCGTCGAGAGGAGTTTCCTTGGCGATCCATTTCGGTACAAACGGTCCGGAATCGTTTACACGAGCAAGAACTACATTCTCGTGGCCCAAATCGAGTGCCTATGCTAAATAGCATGCATCGTAGGGCCCGACTAGCCTACACTCATCGTCATCAATACTGGGGACGGAGACAGTGGACCCCCGTTTTATTCACTGACGAATCGCGATTTTCGCTTCATGGCAGTGACAGGCGCTCCAATGTGTGGCGCCGCCTTGGAGAACGTGATCGCGACGGATCCGCGCAGCCGATGCTCCTTTTAATGGTGGTTCTGTGATGGTATGGGCAGGCGTATCTATCAACACTAGAACGCCATTAGTCATCATTTCAGGGACATTGACAGCCGAAAGGTACGGCAATACAATCCTGGAACCACACGTCTTGCCCTTGCGTAGACGTTTGGGAAATTGCTTTATCCTTATGCAGGATAACGCTCGTCCTCATACCGCGAGGCTAACGAGAAATTTTCTCGACGCGAATAACGTAACGACCCTCGACCACCCAGCCATGAATCCCGATTTAAATCCCATTGAACATGTCTGGGACATGGTTGGTCGTCGATTGCGCCGGGATTATTCGAATCTGGGGGGTCACCATCAATTGACTGAAGCGCTCCTTCGAGTTTGGCAAGGGATCTCGCAAAGGGATATCTGGCGGTGCATCAAGATGCGAGAGCGCTTAGAAGCCGTAATAAGCAATCGAGGGGGCAATACACAGTATTGAACCATGACCCACAATGTACGTGGCTTATGGGATGAGTTTGGAGTCATAAAATACCAGAGAAGTGGTATTTTATGACTCTGGTATATAAAATACCAGAAGAAGATTAATAGGAATATAAATAGAAGAATAAATGTTGAAATATGTGAATATAACTCACATATTTCAACATTTATTCTTCTATTTATATTCCTATTAATCTACAAGGGAGTTTATGTAAATATTATTATTGGATATTTTTACGTCGCCTATTCGCAATTTCAAGCAAGAGATAATCAAAAATAAGACTTGCATTTATCATTGACAATTATAATTACATATATGTGAATTAGCATAGATTTTATGATTTTTATCCCGGGATTATTTATTTATTTTTTTATAAATAATCACCTATTGTTATATATAAATAATATATGATTATATGTGAAAAAATATATAATTATGTATAACTATAATGAATTTTGTACATAAATAACTATATATGGATTTTGTCCATATATAAACATATATAGATATATTATATTAATTATATATAATAATATGTGATTATATACAACAAAAATTTATCGGGATATTTAAATGACGGAGGTATGCGAATTTAAAAAAAATGAAAAAAAAAAAATTCGAAGTGAAACTCGAACCAGCGACCCCGCGATTACTAGACTCGAGCGCTACCAGGTACGCCACGAGCCCGGTTCGAATATCGTTGCATCTTTGTGGGATAAGAGAGCGCTCGAAAACTTCAAAGTCAATTTTCTCGAAAATTTCTGAATATGGCGTCGAACTGCTTTGGGATATTAATATTCGAGCTCTGAACTTCACGTACCATGAGTACGAAAAATTACAAAAATCCGACTGCCGTACTGTCCCCTTGCAAGACTTACTGCCGCAGGCAATTTAGCTGCGTCAAATGCAGTGTCGACCACAGCACAACGTCTTGTGTAAAATCCAGAGATATCCCTGCAAAATGTGTCCTCTGCGAGGGAGATCATCCAGCCAACTACAAGGGTTGTCACGTGTATCAAGATATACTCGACAAAAGAGCCTCCTCCACACAGAAGGCTCACTGGCTTAGATCAGGACCACGACGCGTAAACCACACGAGCGAGGACAAATCCAACCAAACTCAGCCTAATGCTACGCCTGCGAGAGAAGCACGCAATTTGAGCTATGCACAAGCGACTGGAGCAAACATAAGCGCTCGCGCGTACAACTCCAACGATAACTCAGAAATTATAAACATTCTCGACAAATCATTTAACGAATTCAGGACAGCAATAATGCAGCAAAACGAGCTATTAAAAACTATGTTGAACCTACTGACAACAGTATTAACAAAGTTTGCGGACAAATAATTCACCTCGTAACGTATCACCCTATGGAACGCCAACGGTTTGATCCAACACCGCCAAGAAATAGCCATATTTCTATGCACAAATAAAATCGATATAATGCTGATTGCTGAGACCCATTTTACCCAGAGGAGCTTCATCAAAATCTACGTCTACGACTTCTACAGCACAGAGCATCCCGCTGCCACGGTACATGGAGGGACAGGTATCTTTATTAAAAAATCCATAAAACATCACCAACTGTTACCTTTCGATAAAGAATGCATTCAAGCGGCAAGCATAGCTATCGAAGACGAGAAGTTTGGGCCTATAGTGGTAGCGGCAGTCTACTGTCCTCCGAGACACAACATCAAAGACGACCAATTCGCAGATTTTTTCCGGAGACTAGGACCTCGATTTTTTTCAGGGGGCGACTGCAACGCTAAGCATCCCCTATGGGGGTCTGGGCTAACTACAACGCGAGGTCGCGAACTTCTAAAAGCAATGACAACACTAAACTGCGAACAATTTTCTGCAGGGCAACCCACATACTGGCCAATCGATACAAAACAAAACCCCAGACGTACTCGATTTTTTGTAGCCAAGGGCGTAGTTAGAAACTATGCCCACATAACAACTAGCTTGGACTTGTCATCCGATCACACCCCTCTAACACTAACCCTAAATAGTGAAATAATAAATATACATAAAATACTGTTCCTCCACAACAAAAAAAAACAGATTGGTTGATATTCCAAGACAAAATCGACAGAAATATCAATCTAAAAGTCCCCTTGAAAAACTAGTACGACATAGATGACGCAACGGAATTTTTTAATTAAACTAATCCAGGACGCGGTCTGGGAGGCTACACCAGACAGCTGTCCTAGCTCCACTGGGAATAGACACCCTGAAGAAATAAGACAAAAAATCGCCGAAAAAAGAAGAACTAGACGGAAATTCCAGACAAGCCGAAACCCAATCGACAAAAGAAACTACAATAGAATAACTCGTGAGCTCAAAAAAAATGATTCCTGACTACAATAACCATAATATGGAACAACATCTGACTAACCTGACAAACACGGCGAATACGGATTATTCACTCTGGAAGGTCACCAAACGAATCAATCACGCTCGAAGCCAAAACCCACCTATCATAAAAGCCAACGGAGAATGGGCACAAACTGATAACGAAAAAGTGCAGACATTCGCAGAACACCTCGCCCAAGTATTCACGCCACTCCCAACACAGCAGAACGACACCGAAATACACGATTTTCTTGAATGCCCACTACCAATGGAATTACCTATCAGACATTTCTCCCCCCAGGAAGTAGAATACGCTATGCGCGAAAACCTGGCTCCAAGGAAATCGCCTGGTTACGATCTAATCATCGGAGTAATACTTAAAAAACTACCGAAAAAAAAGGAGTTGTCTACCTCACAAACCTTTTCAATGCCATCCTCCGCACTTCTTACATACCCAGTCAATGGAAAATTGCGCAAATTACCATGATTATAAAACCTGGTAAGCCCCAAAACTCCGTTACTTCCTATAGACCAATAAGCTCTATTGCATCCAAGTTGTTCGAGAAACTACTCCTAACAAGAATCAGAGATTCGATAATCAAGCAAGGTATTATACCTGATCACCAATTTGGATTCAGAACGAATCATTCAATGGTGGCGCAAGTCAACAGAGTCTACAACGTAATAGCCAACACACTTGAAGAGAAAAAGTACTGCTCAGCAGTTTTTTTGGACATCCAACAAGCCTTCGACAAAGTGTGGCGCCCCAGACTGCTGTATGAAATCAAAATACTCATATCACAATACTTTCTACTCGTGAAGTCGTATCTGAGTGATCTTAGATCCCAAACGAAACAGGGCACAGAACAATCACGATTTTTTCCTATAAATTCAGGAGTTCCTCAAGGAAGCGTCTTAGGCCCAGTTTTATACACCATCTGCACAGCCGACCTTCCCGTAGACCCACACACCACCATAGCGACATTCGCCGATGACACAGCCATCCTATCTGTCTACGAAAATCCGGATACAGCCTCGAGAATACTTCAAAAAGAGCTCAGTGACGGTCAAAGATGGCTTAAGAGATGGAGGATTGAAGCCAGAGACAATAAATCAGTCCACATTACCTTTACTATGAACAAAAAGTACTGCCCGACAGTCTTATTAAATGACCAGCCCCTACCACGCGTTGATGAAGTTAAATACCTCGGTTTGCACCTCGATCGCAGGCTGACCTGGACAAGCCACATTAAAAAAAAAAACGAAAGGAACTGGGCCTACGACTGAAAAAAATGTATTGGCTCATAGGAAGAAGGTCAAAGCTATCCCTACACAATAAAATCATTATATACAAAGCCATACTTAAACCAATCTGGACATACGGTATCCAGCTCTGGGGTACGGCCAGCAACTCGAATATTGCGATCCTGCAACGTTTCCAAGCAAAAACCCTCAGGACCATAGCTAACGCCCTATGGTACGTCACGAACGCCCGTCTACACAAAGACCTCAACATAGATATGGTCAAAACTGCAGCCCAAAAGCTGTGCACAAATTACGAGACGAGGCTCGGCAGCCACCCAAACGCGCTAGTAGCGCCTCTACTAAACAGAACAACTATTACAAGAAGACTAAAAAAGTACAAACCCCTGGACCTGCGACAACGTTTTCGTGCTGAATAAATAACGCAACCAAACAATAAAATAAAAAACAAAAAAATTGCGAAACATAGAGTAGAGCCTAACATAGGTTATGCCCTCTACATACCAATACTGTTTCAATTATTACTATAGCCAACGAAACTATTCATTGTTATCTCACATAACAGATTGTAGTTGATTAATAATGTATCGAATGAAAATAAAAAAAATGTTACTCTTGTTCCACGCCAAGGTTAAGTGTAGAAGAATAATGTAAATCAATCTAGAGCCACAAACCGCCAGGGTCCCGATCCACGCAACTGTCTCTGTCTCTCTGTCTCTGTGTCTGGGTTTGTTAAGGTATGGTTTTGTTGGGTTTGTTTGGGTTTGTTAAGGCTTGGGTTTGTTTGGGTTTGTTTTGCTCTTGGAGACGCTGAGTAATTCATGTGTAGAAGTGTCACATCCAGAAGGGATGCGACCATAATATTTTCGTTTCCCTCTTTGTTGCCTATGCGAAGCGCACTAGCACGGGATGAAGGTAAAAAGGGGTAGTGCGTGGAAAAGCATATAATTGAGGAATTTACGCGATATTTCGGTATCGAGAAAAATTCGACAAGCCCATATAAATTTAACCGACGTTTTATTACAAATGGAGAGTCGGATTTTGAATGTCAATTAATAATAACAAAAGAGTAAAGGAGTAATACAGAAAAATAACAGAATTATGTGATTCGCTTACATTTGTTGGTGTACGTAGCTGTGTATGTGTGTCCGCTCGTTAAGATATCGGTAGACGCTCTCATGAATATGGGCCTCCGCTCGTGGCTAGATGCGCTCGCTGGTGGACTAGGTCGGTGACACGTGCACAAGATTTTCGCTCGATACGTACTAGATGCGCAACTAAGTTCCTGGGTTTCACACATGGATGGCGCCAGCGACACATGTAGTCTGCATACAGGTCTGAAATTGGGTGTCTTTATAGTTTGGACATCTGTTAAGAATACCCAGTCGTAATATAAACAAATATCGCAACACAACGACCTTTTTTCTAACCTCGAAAATGTCAAAGTTTGTGCCAAAGAAACAGCATTTGCGGGAAGCATTGCTTTTCTGCTTCAACATAAAAAAATAGCAGCTGAAGCACGTCGGTTACTTGAAGAGGCCTACGGCGAACATATACCATCAAAAACAACGTGTGAAGATTGGTTCAAACGGTTCAGAAGTGGCGATTTTGAGACTGGGGACAAAGAACGTTCGGGAAGACCGCAAACATTCGCGGACGCCGAACTGCAAGCGTTATTGGATGAAGATGACACTCAAACAGAAGATCACCTTGCCAAGGTATTAAATGTGACTCGGCAATGTATTTCGAAACGTTCGCACGCGATGGGAAAAATTCATGAGGAAGGAAAGTGGGTGCTGAGACCGAGTTCTGAATTTGATGGAGATTGTCGGGAGACTATGTTAGACTCAGCGATAGACTGCTGGGTAAAAAGTAGCTGTTGGGTTCGGACTGATGTTGGATTACGGCTGACTTGCATTCGTCCTCTGGGCCTTCCTGCTCCAGACTCCGTTTTTTATCGAGTAGTGGCAGGGGGGGACTTTGGTTTTTTAATGTTCCTTTTCCCAATCAGGGAGATGATGTAGGAGACTATTCCTTACCTCTCGCGGACCAGGCGCGCGTAACATTAATTGTCTATTGGCCAATCAGGGCGGGCGACATAGAAGTCTCTCTCATGCGAGTTTTCCGTGGGAAAGCACGCGGAGTTGGATTTGTTTACGTGAAGTGTGGGGCCCCGGCACCGAGTCGCCTCACGATAATGTAGCGACTAGCCGCGTCGCGGGCCTTGCACGTGCATTCGGATTTCGTCGCGCTCTCGCTTTTCCGGAACCCTTGGTCTATCTTTGGTTCCCGTACGGGTTAAAATCGAGACAATGTTAGGGTCTGTTTTTCGGGTGATCTTCGAAGTAGTATAGCTGTGACAGTTCTTACCCAAGTCCTCTGAGGGGGGGGGGTGCTGGGCGGGGGTTTACGCGGGGCGGGGTATGACGTCACGCGGGGAGGGAGACTTGGCGGAGAGGCTGACGTCACGCGGGGAGGGGGAAGTCGTTGGAGCGGCGGCGGGGGGGAGGTATATATCAATTATCGTTTAATTGATAATTGATTATTGATCTTTATATATTTAAAATTTATTGTTGATTTATTTTTGTCTTATATTATTAATTTCACGGATTTTATTATTTAGCGACTCTCGCCAAAGAGCCAAGTTGGTTGAACCGTGTCGCTGAAAGAAGCGAGCATACCTGATGTACTTCGATGTGAACAACTTGTATGGATGGGCAATGTGTCAATCTTTGCCTTATGCTGATTTTCAATGGATCGACGACACATCGACTTTTGATATATTATCCATAGCGCTAGATTCGCCTGTAGGCTACGTTCTCGAAGTCGATCTCGAATATCGGCAACGTTTGCATGATTCGCACAGTGACCTTCCGTTTTGTCCGATACGTGACAAACCACCTGGCAAGCGCCAAGAGAAATTGCTCGCAACCGTTTGCGATAAGAAGCGTTACGTGATACACTATCGTAATTTGCAGCAGTGTATGCGTCATGGACTTAAAGTAGCGAAAATACACAGAATTTTGAAATTCACTCAATCCCCCTGGTTGCGTTCATACATCGAATTGAACACACAGTTTCGAACACGTGCTACAAATGATTTCGAGAAAAATTTGTATAAACTAATGAACAATGCAGTATTTGGTAAAACGATGGAAAACGTGCGAAACCGTGTAGACGTGAAACTTATAACAAAGTGGGCGGGACGGTATGGGGCAGAGGCAATGATCGCTAAACCAAATTTTCACAGTCGAAGTATCTTTTCGGAAAATCTTATTGCCGTCGAATTGCGAAATCTGGAGGTAAAATTTAACAAGCCGATTTATGTGGGTATGTGTATACTCGACATTTCGAAAACATGTTTATATGAGTTTCACCACGAATTCGTGATCCGCTGTATCAGCAAAACTGCAAGGTCATGTATACCGACACCGATAGTCTCATATACCACATCAAGTCTGACAACGTTTACGACGATATGAAGCGTAACATTGACAAATTTGATACGAGCGATTACCCGATGGAAAACGTGTACGGTTTACCGTTAGTCAACAAGAAAGTGCCCGGTCTCATGAAAGATGAAAATAATGGTATGGTAATGACGGAATTTGTGGGATTGAGAGCAAAAATGTGCGAAAAAGGTGAAAGGTGTGAAAAGTAATGTCGTCGCGCGAACAATAAATTTCAATGACTACACTCGCTGTTTACGGGAAGAAATTGAGATGACTCGTCAGCAGTCTCGCATAAGATCGAAGCTGCACGAAGTTTACACTATTTCAGAGTCAAAAATTGCTCTAAGCCCACATGATGACAAGCGGTATATCGTGCCGAAAAGTACGGACACTCTACTCTGGGGTCATTATAAAATAGCCTTGTAAATGTGTTTGTTAGGCTATATTGTATGTATTGTTATAAAATAAAAATGGATAGATATAATGAATGTAGTAATGTAAATTTGATATATATTGGAAAACATTCATGTTATATATAATGCGAGTATGTTAATGTTTACAGGATATGATAATTTATTTTTATAAGGAATGGTGAATGTATACATAAATAAAATGGTATGCCTATTGTAAATAAACTTTATTGAATTTTTCATATACTTTATAAAAGTTATTACAATATGTTATTTTTGTGTATCCACGAGTTTTAAGATTTATCCATTCCCAACCATTTAACATAAACATCATTGCCCTTTTTGCGTATTATCTTCTCCACGAGATATATGTTTGAATTAGCAACACGTTGTAGTTCGTATTCGTAGAATCCTCCGGCTATCGGATTTCCACTTGAGTCCTCGACTAGGTACGTTACAGGATAAGTTTGTTGCACCTTGACGATTTTAAACACTTCGGTGGTCCAATTTGGTGTGAAACCTTTTTCAAATATTGTCTTGAATTTGCTTATGCGCACAAAATCATTGACTTTGAATCTTCCGGGAGCCGCAATTTTTACATAGCTGTATACGGTGGTTAAGAGTTTCTCCGCGATCGCAGGAGTAACGTCGATGGGCCTCATGCCAATCGTACGATGCTTTCGAGCATTGTACTTCATAACGAGTTACAGTAACGCATCGATCCACTTGTAATTACCATTGAGTGTAAACATTTTCCACATATTATTTTTGAGAGTGCGATTGAATCGTTCGACGACCGAGGCCTTCATAATAGAATACGTCGAATAATGATTGATGTTGTATTTCTCCATGAGTCGTTGCACGTTTACATTGTAAAATTCTCTTCCTTTGTCGGTCTGCAGATTTTTCGTATATCTGCTATGATCGTGTATGATTTTCGCGATCGTTGTACCCATTTCGTTGCCAGTTTTACTTTTCAAGGGTACGGCCCATGCATACTTGCTCAACACATCGATGACGGTGAGGATGTAATTGTAGCCTTTGTTGAAACGCGAATACGGCCGCATTTCGACTACGTCAGCCTGCCACAAATCATCATACCCACGTACGATGACACGTCTTCGCAGAAAGTTTTTTCTTGCTGGTGCATGTAATTCCTCCACGAGCTGCTTTTCTTCAGACGTTTTTTCTTCTCCGAGCATATCGTGTGTTTGACCAGATGATTTTTACAAATCTTCCTGCGTTGTGTCAGCTACAGCGTCAGTTGCATACTGAATCGTTTTAGACGTATCGTTCATAGTTATTCGAAGCGTATCCTCTAGTGCGATGAATTTCTTCTCAAGTTCATCCAGGCGTCCTGTTAGCAGCTTGATTTTCATTTCCACGTAACGTTTATTAGCAGCATCATAATCCCCTTCAGGTAGGGCTACGCCTCGTATTTTACGTGATCTTGCATCGAAGCCACTAGAGGTTAGACAGAGAGCATTATCACGCGTATAATTTATTATTATCCCAGTCCACTGACAGTATGAATTATCCTGCGCTCCAAGCGATGATCCGAATTTATTTATCGACATCTCGGTATCAATAGTGATGAAGGAATGATCATTATCACCGATGCATAGGTTAATTTATAATGAGACCCGCTTCGCGAAGTTCCTCAATAATCGACATTATCTCATTGTCGTGAGCATTGTTACCCGCGTGTCGTGAAGCTTCCAACAAGCGCAAACGATTGACCAACTCATTGGGATCATTCCAATGCACGTAATCGATTTTGTTGTTATTTAACGTCATGGCGAGCGGGTATTTCTATACCTCTTCCAGCTTTTCGGTCGAAAGTCAATGGTCCAATTATATATTTATACTTAA
Source organism: Ophion slaviceki (assembly GCA_944452715.1). Lineage (NCBI taxonomy): Eukaryota > Metazoa > Arthropoda > Insecta > Hymenoptera > Ichneumonidae > Ophion > Ophion slaviceki. The sequence continues at coordinate 45,839,032 of OX101783.1, forward strand.
AGCCTTTGTTACCCAATACAGGATTGAGTATATTGCTACCACGTCGATGTGCATTTGTTGCCACCAATATACTTTTATATTTGTTTTTGTCTTCCTCGGTGTATATTGCATCGTCAGGAATTCTCTTGAAGATTAGCTCATAGAGCCCAGGGGTTCCCAAGTATTTTATGCCATCGATGAATATATTATCATTATTATCCACATCGAAACGCTTATCGCCTAACATCATTCCTTCATTGGTAAATTTGACGCCATACATGTAATCTATGCGGGAATTTTTGTCTTGTGAAAGAATAGATGAAATATATTGTTGACCGAGTGGACCGAAATGTTCGCGCACTGTATTTTGACCTTCAGCCGTTTGTAATTGACGTTGAACTGTAGACACGAATGATTCGGGCGTAGTCTCAAAAACGTCTTCTTCAACAATGGTGGCTGGTCGCAAGGGTACAGCAGCCATCGACGTATCATCCAGAGATTCCTTTCGTCGCTTGCGTTTCAACTGATTCGGTGTAGAAGTTACCAGTGAATCTTGAAATAACGAACGTGTGCGCTTTGTTCCTTGTATCACATCCTTCTCTAGGTCATTTGCTTCCGACATACTCAACAATTCAATTTCCGGCCCAAGAGATTCAACAGCAGCTGATTGCTCAACAATCTGCTTGAGAGGTTCGGTGATTGGCTTGAAGTGTCTCTCCAATGCAAAATCTTCTCCCATTTTTCCAGTCTTCAAAGCTTGATATTTTTTGCGTATTGAGTCGCTTGTTTTCGCAATTTCCCTCGCAATCTTTTCATCAGTATCAATTGTCGTCATCATGCTCACATGAAATTATTTATCGGTCGTTGCACAGCTGATGTCTCAATACCGACTGACTACATTACGGTATTACAAACTCGTTAAATCCATTTCTATATCGACCACCGGACAATAAGCTATCTTTGTCAATCACCATGAAGCCATATTTGTGTTGCCAACATTTTTGACATAACACTAGAAAATCTTCATACGACATGTCCGTATTTACATGTTCATTGTAAACATGTTTCAAGTTTGTACGATCTTGTTTAAATAAAATAAGCAGATTCACATTGTCGCGTATAAGATGCTTGGGAACCTTGGCATATGTTTGGCAAAGGTAGAAATAATCAACGCTCGAGTGTCTGCCCATCGCAAAGTACTCTCGTGCTGTATCTTGCTTGTCACATGCTACGTCATCGAAAATAAAAATGGAGTTCGGAAGCGCTTCGTGCGGTGGGATAACATCACTATTATTTGAGAATTTAAAATAGCCAATTTCGTTAATCGATGTCAGCAGATTTTCCAAATATTGATATTTTGGCTGTTGAAGCGATTTCGAGTATACATATAGGTTTTCAAAATGTACGCCATTTGGACTTTCTATTAAACTTAACAGAACATTGGTTTTCCCACAATTTGAAGGACCGTAAATAATGCTGCGTATCGTAAGTGGCAGCATGTCTCCATGCTTGCGTACTTGTTGACCCTCCTTTACTCTATGGTCGAAATTGGTCACTTGAATCACCGTCGCTTGTTGCACGAAACGCATGTTTTCTCTTCCGAATCTAAACACACATTCGCCCAAAATGCGTCGTGTGAGGAGTATTTATAGGAGTGCACCGAGCCAAATCCGCTCAGTATTGAGAGTGTTTTTGTACCTGTCGGACGACTGCAGTATTCTCCGCTTAACGGCTCATCAATTACAGTTTATTCCAAAAATTGTTTTGTTACAAAATTTTCATCACTTCGTTGACATTTTGTGGGAGAGGCTTCTCGAACACACAATGGCTGATACGGAAGTACAGCAATATCGCTGATGCACGCGCCATTGAAATTTACCGGGACAGCTAATACACACAGTGCAGCCAGATCGCGCGTAAAAGTTACCCCCTCTCTAGTCTCTTACGCGCCCATCACACAATCATAGTAGCGCGTGTCCGTGAGCGAGCGACGCTCGGACATCTTCGGCAAGAGCCGAGCGGGGTCGAAGTTTCCCGACCGCGCCTTCGGCAGCTACACCAACACATGGACGCTGAGCACGTTCATGTGCGGCCAAGCCGAAACGAAGGCTTCGAGGGAAAAAGCAATCTGAGCACGACTCGCGCGTGACGTCACCCGACGACACGCGCGAGGCTTTTAGATGATTTCAATGCTTATTTAGCTCTTGGTTCTCTGCGTTATTAATGTAGACAATAAAATGTATCGCGCACTCTGATCGCTTATTTTTTTAGTTTATACGTTAATTTAAATATAATAATAAATCTAAATTACAACTTATTCATCTTCTGAACAATTGTTTAAGCTTCACTCACACCCGTCCTTATGCCAAATAAATTATAATTCATAAAAGTAAGCGGAAATATATTTATATTCGTATTATTATATTAATTCTCATACTTTCATCAAGCGATAAAGCATTATCCCCAAAAACAAGCCAATCATCCATCCGGCCGCAAGTACCAGATCCATCCATCGTAAGTACCAGAAAGTGCACATATTCTACAAGCGATGAGATGGTCCCGTTGGTAGCGTTCCTGGCTTCGGTCCGCAGGGGCCCCTAGGGCAAATTTTTCTCTAAATTTTTCATAATTTCTCATATTTTAGTCATATTTGACATTTTCGGAGAAAAAATGATTTAAAACAGATTCAAGTACTGGTCTATTTCCCAAAAACACATTTTTTTTTACTGAAAATTCATGATTTCTCATTTTTTTCTCCGGAAATTTCTCTTTTTCCTATGACCTGAGGCTGCGGAAATATTCGGAGAAAAGTTAAAGATGAAAAGAAACGAGATTTTCGTAAAAAAACGTATTATTATTATTTTTTTTTTCGGAAATTTCCCTTTTCCCTATTATCTGAGTGAGCGGAGACATTCGGAGAAAATTTAAAGATGAAAAAAAATGAGATTTTCTTTTAAAAAAAACATTTTTTTTTCCGGAACTTTTTCTTTTTCCTATTGAGTGAACGGCTGCGGAGATATTCGGAGAAAAGCTATAGATGAAAAAAATGAGATTTTCGTACAAAAAACTTATTACATTTTTTGATGCCTCATAATTCTGAGAAATAATGAATTTCCGAAATTTTTGCAAACGTTATTTTCCTTAAGGGGTAACACCACTGTAACGGCCTGCCACGAAGCGTTTTAGACAAATAATACTTGGGGTAATTATTAAGCATATATTGAGGTGTATTGCAAAAAAATTTTATGGGAAAATATTACAAAATGACGACACTGCAGCAAATTCTTCCGAGGCATGTTGAACTTAAGGTACTCTGCGGCACGCAGTATAACTTGTGCCAATTTTAATCTGGACAAAATAATTTTTTTTTAATTAAATCTCGATGAGTGTAGCTAGTGATCCACATAGGGGATTTTAGAAATATTGATTTTTGAGTAATTGCCGAGTATGTGACTAAAAATGTTCAATTTTTTTTTAAGACAGTTATTTGTTAATAAATATTGTTTAAATTAACTTATCGAAAATCCCCTACGTGGTTCAGTAGCTACACTCATGTAGACTTAATAAAACGAAATTCTTTTTTTAGATTACAATTTGCACAGTTATACTGTGTGCCGCAGAGGTTCGACATGCTTCGGAAGAATTGCTGCAGTGTCGCCATTTTGTAATATTTTCGGATAAAAATTTATAGCAATATACTTAAATATATGCTCAATAAATACCGCGAGTATTATTTGTTTATAAAATTTTCTTCCGCCAAAAAAAATATCAAAAAATACGCTTCATGTAAGGCCGTCACAGTGGTGTTACCCCTTAAAGTCTTCATTTAATTTCCGAGATAGAGATATAACTTTTCTCCGAATATCTCCGCAGCCATTCACTCAATAGGAAAAAGAAAAAGTTCCGGAAAAAAAATAATGTTTTAAAAAAAAAATCTCATTTTTTTTCATCTTTAAATTTTCTCCGAATATCTCCGCAGCCGTTCACTCAGGTAATAGGGAAAAGGGAAATTTCCGAAAAAAAATAATAATAATAAAACGTTTTTTTACGAAAATCTCATTTCTTTTCATCTTTAACTTTTTTCCGAATATCTCCGCAGCCTCAGGTCATAGGAAAAAAAAGAAATTTCCGGAGAAAAAAAGAGAAATCATGAATTTTCAGTAAAAAAAAATGTGTTTTTGGGAAATAGACCAGTACTTGAATCTTTTTTAAATCATTTTTTCTCCGAAAATCTCAAATATGACTAAAATATGAGAAATTATGAAAAATTTAGAGAAAAATTTGCCCTAGGGGCCCCTGCGGAACGAAGCCAGGAACGCTACCAACGGGACCATCTCATCGCTTGTAGAATATGTGCACTTTCTGGTACTTACGATTCGCGGCCGGAGGGATGATTGGGGCTTGTTTTTGGGGATAATGCTTTATCGCTTGATGAAAGTATGAGAATTAATATCATAATACGAATATAAATATATTTCCGCTTACTTTTATGAATTATAATTTATTTGGCATAAGGACGGGTGTGAGTAAAGCGTAAACAATTTTTCAGAAGATGAATAAGTTGTAATTTAGATTTATTATTATATTTACATTAACGTATAAACTAAAAAAATAAGCGATCAGAGTGCGCGATACATTTTATTGTCTACATTATTAACGCAGAGAACCAAGAGCTAAATAAGCATTGAAATCATCTAAAAGCCTCGCGCTTGTCGTCGGGTGACGTCACGCGCGAGTCGTGCTCAGATTGCTTTTTCCCTCGAAGCCTTCGTTTCGGCTTGGCCGCACATGAACGTGCTCAGCGTCCATGTTTGGTGTAGCTGCCGAAGGCGCGGTTGGGAAACTTCGACCCCGCTCGGCTCTTGCCGAAGATGTCCGAGCGTCGCTCGCTCACGGACACGCGCTACTATGATTGTGTGAGGGGCGCGTAAGAGACTAGAGAGGGGGTAACTTTTACGCGCAATCTGGCTGCACTGAATACACATTGACGGTCCAGCACCGTTTATAAATAATTGTGCCGAATGTGAAAGAGAAAAGGCAACGGTTTGTTAAATCGTGCAATAAATGCACTTCCGATCGAGTTACATATTCCCGCGTACCAATTTTGTGGACCAGGCACTCGGTTAGAGCAGAGATTGGCACGCGGTGATCGTGGTATAAATCCATTGGATGCCGCTTGTCGCGACCACGACATAGCCTATTCTCGAAGCAATCATTTAGGCGAAAGACACGTTGCGGATAATATACTTGCAACAACGGCACGAAAACGTATTACTGCGAGAGATTCGACTTTTGGCAAGAAAACGGCAGCGACCGCTGTTTGGGCAGCTATGAAAGCAAAAACGAAATTCGGCATGGGAATAAAGACAAAGAGTCATATAATATATTTTGATAGTTTTGGAAATCTTCGACCGCCCAAGGAGTTGGTGCGATATTTTGGACCAAATACCACAAAAATACAATACAATCAAGAATCTTTTCAGAATTATAATCAGAGTATTTGCGGGCAATTGTGCTTGCAATTTCTTCAAAACGTCGATGATCAATATGTATTTAAGCCGTGACAATGTGTCAATCAATTCAGTATTCGAGGGAAACATGTCACTGACGCTTACGTTGACCGGCAACACTAGCCTTCTAACCGCAAATTATTTTCCCGCTATAGATTTCAATGATGGCTGTTATGAGCTCGGTTTGACGGATTTCGAAACTTATCACACAATACCAAATGTGAATTCATCAAACAACAAATTTTACTTTGACAATGATGACACGGAAATTATAATCCCTGAAGGATCGTATGAACTGAGAGCCATAAATGCGTATCTGAATCGTGCAAATTAACTGAAAGGGGTTGATAGCGGTGATGATGCTGAAAATGAAATTGTTCCTCGAAAGGTTGATAACGATGACCTCGATGAAAATGGCGAATACCCAATCGTGCTACGCGCTAATCATAATACACTAAACAGCGAAATCAAATGTGTGTACAGAATAAATTTCAGTAACCCCGACAACGTAGGATCTCTGTTGGGATTTTCATCAAATCGAATACTGCATCCCTGGAAATGGCAGGAATCTGATGTACCGATAAACATAATGAATGTCAACATTATCCGCATAGAATGTAGTGTCACCACTGGTGCGTATTGCAATGGCGAGCGTGTACACACGATACATGAATTTTCGCCGAGCGTACCACCAGGATATATGATATCGGAAACGCCTGCGCAAATCATCTATCTTCCGATCGTTGTGCGGAGCATTACGGATCTAACGATACGTATCGTGGATCAAAAGGGAAAACTACTCGATTTTCGAGGAGAAGAAATTACGGTGAGATTGCACATATGAAAGCGACGCTTGTGATGCTTGTTCTGTACGACACGGAATACGCCAGAGACAATATTTCTACGCGAGATAATACGATCCCACACGATAATACTCTTCCAAGAAGACAAGCGGCATTGAGTGTTAAGTTACCCGCAAAGAAGAAACTCAGTGCAGCGAATCGTGAATTTTTAGAATCTCTGGCATTTATTGTACGACATATTTGAGGCAAAAGAATGACTGACGTTTTGAATATCAGTGAGGTGCCAATCTTTGACGATCGTATCATCAAAATTGAGACTCATACGTACAATCCGTATGCCAACTCAACGTTTGGACACAGCGATGAAATACGAATTCCTATACAACACCAAGACTTGTACACCCTACCATCTGAAAGTTTTCTCTACGTTGAGGGCAAGTTCACGGTGCTTAAAAAACCTGATGATCAAGCAATAGTAGTATTGGGAAACAATTGCGTTGCATTCATGTTTGATGAAGTTCGTTATGAGCTCGATGGTGTGGAGATTGATCGCAATCGAAACGTTGGAATAACAACCACGATTAAAAACTACATCTCCCTAAGTCCTAAGAGGAGTCTTACTTTCAAAAATGCTGCGTGGGATGTAACACATAATAATGGGGGAAAATACTTCAATTTTTGTGTACCTCTCAACATATTGCTAGGATTCTGCGAAGATTACAAGCGCGTTGTTATCAACGCTCGTCATGAGCTAATTCTGATACGTTCGCACAATGACAACAATTGCGTATTCAGTCAGCATCCATTAGTAGAGGCAGAAGTTGAATTGTTCAAGATACAATGGCATACGCCTCACGTAATATTAAACGAGATAACTAAATTGTCATTACTTCGAACATTGGAAAGTGGGCGATATTTGAATATGAGCTTTCGCTCTTGGGATCTATACGAGTATCCACTGCTTCAAAGCACAACAACTCATGGACTGTGAAAGCTGCCTCCCAGCTAGAGAAACCAAGATATGTAATATTTGCGCTGCAGACTGGTAAAAAAAATTCTATGGCAAAGGACATTACATTATTCGACGACTGCAAACTCGCCAACGTTAAACTTTATCTCAACTCGGAATCCTATCCTTACGATTATTTGAATTAGGACTTTGACAAAAACAGATTCGCCATGTTGTTCAATATGTACTCTCGCTTTCGTAAATCTTATTACGGCTGTAATAGTGATAAATCTTTGCTCACTATTGCAAAGTTTCAATATAACGGCCATCTCACGGTTATCGATTGCTCGTGCCAGATCGTGTCTGTGAAAAATGCTACCGTGGACGTGCGAATAGAGTTTGAATGTAAGGAAGATTTGCCACCAAATAATACTGCCTATTGTTTGATCTTGCACGAACGCTTTGTTAAATATTGTCCATTGACAAACATGGTTCGTAAAATTGTATAGATCAGCAAGTAACCCCCGCTCGATGAATGAATAATTTAAAGACGAGTTTCTTAAATATTGACGTCAGTCATCAATTGATCTTGCTATCGACTTGATCGAGTCAATACATCTTCGTTATGTCTATACCTAAATTTGTCGATCTACAAGGGTTCATTGTTGGGAGAAATTTTGTCGTGAAGGAAGTAGCGATTCTGAGAGCGGAATGTGTGCTCTCTCATTACATTTTCGCGAGTATCATACCATGGAGACTTCTCACAAAATCTGAGAGATACGAAGTGTCATGGTTGATTCGGAATCATCATTGTCTAAAGTGGGCCTATGAAAACGTTCCATATAGCATGGCACAAGGTTTAATAACGGCTGCAGTTGTGGGCCCAACGGAAGACGATATGTATCCTATCGTATATGTTGACGGCCATGAAAAACGAGAATGGCTAGCTGATATATTAAATATGAAAAATGATCTAGTTATTGAAACGTTGGACGTGGACTTTGGCGATATGGATACCTTAAGTAAATTAGGTGTAAGCTATACTCTACGATGCGAAAAGCATGAAAAAAATTGTGCATTACAAAATGTATTTAAAATGTTTAATTGGTGGATGACTCATAAAGATTCATGCAAATAAACGAAATGTGATATCATGTGATTTTTTTATTCTCCTCACCCCTTTCTTTATTACATCATCTGTTATGAGATTACACAGTTGTATAAAATATTGCTCTCGAACGTTCATGAGACGTTCGTAAGACGTTCGGAGACGTTCGTGAAACGTTCGGAGACGTTCGTGAGACGTTCGGAGACGTTCGTGAGACGTTCGGAGACGTTCGTGAGACGTTCACGAGACGTTTGGAGATGTTCGAGAGACGTTCGTGAGACGTTCATGACACGTTCGGAGGCGTTCGTGAGACGTTCGTGAGACGTTCGGAGACGTTCAAGAGACGTTCGAAAGCGTTCAATGATTGTTCGAAGACGTTCAATAGATGTTTAAAGACGTTCGTGAGTTTGTTTGGGATTTCACCCAAAAAAAACCACCACTTTAGTCGTTGAATGTCTAAAGATAAATGTATACTCTAAAAAACTTTTAAAAGTAAAAAAGGACGCTAAGTAATAAGAAGTTCCCTTGAAAATTATTAGGTGTTTTACTATTTATAAAATTCTAATTAAACTCGAAATATTTTTTATTCTATTTCAAATACTGGTTTTATTTAGAATATTACTTTTTCATTTTAAACGGACAAAAAAAGTGAAATATTTTTTAATGAAAAAGCCAAGTACGTTTACTAGACACGTGCACAAGATTATCAAATCCTAAGAACAAAATTTTCTTAACATTTTATTTTTAAAACCAGGACCGACACTGGTAGATGGGCGATCGGGGTTCGGCTCTGGCGGTACTCCGAGTTAAGCAGCATTGTGCGCGGCCAATATTCGGAGCGGTGACCGCTTAGCTGTGCATCGGCTGGCGCATCAACCAGCGAGCGGGAAGCCAATACTTCTGATACCTTAATGTAGATGTTTGAGTTAAAGTCTTTGCACCAAAAATCAGAAGAATATAGGGCCGTCTATACCGGTACGGGTTTTCCACAGTTTTCCGGTACCCTCGGTAAATGCGGTATACTGTACCTCAAGACGGCTGTGGACGCAACGGAATTTAGTTTAGATTAGCGAAGTGCGGGTAGGGAGTAATAGGAAAGGGTTCAATTGGAAAGAGGTTACACGTAAAAACCCGCAAGGGTATACGTTGGAACATTGGAAATGAAAACATTTGAATACCATTTAACTATCATAATAAATAACCGAATTATAATTATATATAAGTACAACGTATGCATCATACAAGTACACTGGAAATGCTGCGCAACGACTTGGCGTGCATGGTTAAGAATTAAAGTTCGGGAAGATACACAATTTCCTTACAGAACCGTTTCTACTGCTTGTTTAAATAACTTCTGCAACAATTTATTTACTTAGATTATTTCCAATTGTAACGGCGCATTAGTGACTGTATCAAGTATATTAAGATTATTAGGAATGAGATGTTCGACTGTACTTTGACAGACTATCGAAAATGGAGCAATAGGTGTCGAGTGTATTATCGATATTATTTTTCCACCAACAAGAGGGGCGCATCGTAATCTTAATACATTTGAATACCATTACATCAAAATGTATACGACGCAATAGATTTCATAAGATGTATGGTGGTTCTGCAATATTGTAAAAAATGTACCATCTTACTGTATAGAGTCGCGGCGTGTCGTCAGTCCGTCAGTGGCGTCGAGGTCGGTGGGTCAACCAGTGGCGTCAATTTCGAGATTTCGAAAACGGTGTAGTCTAGGAGTAGAATCACTAAATCGATTTATACTTTCCGGAATCAGTAACTTGGTTTGCACTTATATAATGAATTACATTTATTTATGTCTTTTTTAGCCTAATAGTTACATTATTGAGAAAACGATATTCTTCGCCGAGCTTTTATTCTTAACCATGCACGCCAAGTCGTTGCGCAGCATTTTCAGTGTACTTGTGTGATGCATACGTCGTACTTATATATAATTATAATTCGGTTATTTATTATGATAGTTAAATGGTATTCAAATGTTTTCATTTCCAATGTTCCAAACTATACCCTTGCGGGTTTTTACGTGTAACCCCTTTCCAATTGAACCCTTTCCTATTACTCCCTACCCGCACTTCGCTAATCTAAATTCCGTTGCGTCCACAGCCGACTTGAGGTACACTATACCGCATTTGCCGAGGGTACCGGAAAACGGTGGAAAACCCGTACCGGTATAGACGGCCCTATATTCTTCTGATTTGTGGTGCAGAGACTTTAACTCAAACATCTACATTAAGGTATCAGAAGTATTGGCTTCCCGCTCGCTGGTTGATGCGCCAGCCGATGCACAGCTAAGCGGTCACCGCTCCGAATATTGGCCGCGCACAATGCTGCTTAACTCGGAGTACCGCCAGAGCCGAACCCCGATCGCCCATCTACCAGTGTCGGTCCTGGTTTTAAAAATAAAATGTTAAGAAAATATTGTTTTTAGGATTTGATAATCTTGTGCACGTGTTTAGTAAACGTACTTGGCTTTTTCATAAAAAAATATTTCACTTCTTTTGTACGTTTAAAATGAAAAAGTAATATTCTAAATAAAACCATTATTTAAAATAGAATAAAAAATATTTCGAGTTTAATTAGAATTTTATAAATAGTAAAACACCTAATAATTTTCAAGGGAACTTTTTATTACTTGGCGTCCTTTTTTACTTTTTAAAGTTTTTTAGGGGCATTTCACATCTTTTTGAAACGGAAACAATTTTAAGAAATTGTTTGAAGTATGAATTCACGACGTGAATAACCTTCAATAAATTGATTGCTAGCCCTAACAAGGGCCGTTTAATTTAATCAGTATGGCCATCTCTTCGTCATCTATGGGATATCATTCCGCAGCCTAGATTTTCTACATCGTATGAAGCACTTATGATAATGGCCTCAAGTGCTTATTGCTGCCACTGCGCTGAAGTAATGAATAAGCTGCTTATTTAAGCTGAAAATGTGTTGATAACTCGGCAATAAATAAAATTTCCATACGTTATGTTTGCTCTAAGAATAATATATAGACATCTGGAGCGTTACGGGGCCAACTTTGTTGTTTCACGATTAAATCGTCAACGCGAATCCAAGTGTTGCGTTTACCGCGCAACATACTTGTATAATGCCCCTCGGTTAAACACCCACCGTGATGAAAAATGGCACTTACAACTTTATACCGGTGTTGACTGATTCGAACGATTGTCATAGGCACTGCTTTGATGTTTGTTTTTTTCCTTACGATTCTCATCGATCGATCGATTCTCATCGATTTCCCTAAATTATATGTAATAATATCTTGTAGAGTGAGAGCTACTTTACGGGCCGGAGGTACTACCAATAGCAAAATGTTATTAGGATTGCAATTAGTTATATTTGTTTCACAAGAATTACATGAAATGACTGTACTTATGTCGATTTGTACAGCACATTGAATAGTTTCAATTTTTTCGCAAAGCGAACTTATGAATTTGCTTGCATCTTGTTGTTTCAAAATAATAAACATATCACCCACAAATTTCCTAACTGACAAAATGTCAATAAATACATGATCGGTCATGTAAGCTTCTACGACTGATTTCACTACATTTGCCTTCTTGGAATGGAGCATCAAAGCGTCGCGGTTCAAAGAAGACACTGCATGCTAGTATTCGCAAAACATGATACATGATCATTATTCGCAAGTCCCTTTACGTGAAAGGGTAATGGACCGTGTTCGTGCTCTTCCTCCATTTTCTGATGTCAGTATTAACTGAAATTTCGCGAAAAAATGTAGCGATTTTGCGAATTGTAGAAATTTCCTGAGCTTGACTCCGCTGTAACTCGTGGACTATTCATATGATTGAAAAATGTGTTTTACAAGAGTTGCAAGAAATGTCATGCTTTATAATTTTTGTAATAGCTATTTTTTACCTAGGTATGGTTGAAGAGGAGATATTCTCGAAAACGGGTTTTCGTTACCATTTTTCCAATATGGCGAGGCGAGCGGGCGATCACTTGAGGTCGCAGACTCGAAATATTAATTAGGACACCAAACTGTACAAATCTACCAAATTAGAACTATCCTCGACCTTTTGTAAGTCAGAACCTACCCATTGCCAGGCCTACGGGTGTAAGTCGAACGAAGGAGAGCAAGCGAAGAGCGAACAAATGAGCCTCAACAAATATGTGTGTGCCATGTATGAAACACACATAATCGGCGACGCTTATTCGATGTCGATTCACTTGGTCCGTACTCGGCATAATTATTAATGCCGGGTACAGAGAGATCCCGAAGAAGGCATTGTAATAGAAAAAAAAGCACTGGTCATGTGAACTAATTTGCAATCAAAAGATTTTAGTCCGTCGATAACGTTTATTTGAAATACTCATGTGATGTATAATTTTCATCAACATTAAATATTAAAGACTTTGTTCATAAAATGTAACGTTTTTAAAATTTATATTTTGATTGATATAAAAATTATTCTCAAGGAACTCAATTATTAACAATTATTTTCTAATCACTATTTTATTTTCTAATATGATTATTTTCGGATTGTTCAACAATTATTTTTAACAGCACCTGTCGTGGTGTTTAACATTTAAAAATTCTATATTTAGGTTATTTTTTTCATTTTTGTTGACGCACACAGTCAATACCACATACTATCTCAGAGTCCTTTCTCTAACAAGTACATTAACACTCCTGTGTTGAAAATCTACCATCATACAGAAAAACTGCGTACACACCATCTTACATGAACTCTTGGCACAGAAATAATAGAGCGCATGATCACGGATATAATTTTTTTGTATGATTACTGGTGCCGTATGAAAAATGTTTGAAAAGCGATGGACCAGTTACTTATCCAATGTCCTGAACGATCAGCATCAGGCCCGCAAATCCTTCCTCAAATTTTTCCGCTGACGACAAATATATTCGACTTTCTCTACTAATAACACTGTCCTTGTGTTCAACATTGGAAAATTCTATTTGTCGATTATTCTTTTCAGTTCCTTAATGATGACAGTCACTACCGGGTGTTATTCCCCAAATCCCTTCTTTGTCAAGTAACATTCACACCGCTAATGTGTTGAAGAACTGTCGAAAGACTCATACTACACAGAAGACACATACTGCACAAACTACACATAAATCCCGTCTTTGACAAGTAACATTCACAATGCTACTGCGTCAAAGAAACTATTAAAAAGCTTATACACCAAACTGTGTATGAATCCCTTTTTTGACGAGTTCCATTCCCACAGGTACAGTGCCGAAAGACTCACACATCACACTACGCATGAAACCCTCCTTTGACAAGTGGCATTCACACTACTGCTATCAAAGATATCGAAAGACTCATGCGCCACACTACGCATGAAGCCTTCATTTGACAAGTAATATTCGCACTAGTATTGCATCGAAGAACTATTGAAAGGCTCATATGCCACATTACGCATAATCCCCTTCTTCAGCAAGTGATGGTTGCATATTTTTAAAGTAATAGAAACATATTTTTGAAGTAATAGATAAATTTTTGAAGTAATAGATAAATAAATACACGATCTGTCACGATCTAACCCCACGTGGAATTTACCGCCGGCAAAACTCGTATCCACGAGCAGACGACGCGTCAGCTGGGGCGAGAGCCGATAAACGCTGCCCTTCACACGTTACTTTTTTTGGCGTGATGCTATGAAGTGTAATCTCGAACGAATCTCGAACGACAAGTGTGGAAGAATTTTCGTGTAAAAAATCGCCCGAAATACGGCCGAATATTATGAGATCTCAAGACTGAGTAGACGAATCGAAAAATGACCCAAACAAAATCGATAGGAAAAAATAACATTTCATTGGTAAAATGTCATTAGATTTTTTATTTATCCCCGTGTTTTCGCGTAATTTCGAATTCCAAGTTAAAGCGTCGTCTGCTAAAGCCCATCTTACTGTATAAAGAGTCGCAGCGTGTCGTCAGTCCGTCAATGGCTTCGAGATTGGTGGGTCGACCAGTGGCGTCAAATCAGTTTTTTTTATTACTTGGCGTCGAGACGCTGCCGCGTCTCTTGATCTCGATCTATCTCACATGCATGCGATGCGGTCGCTCTGACATTCTCGCTCTCTCTCTCATGCATACGTGTAATCCGATCCCTTCTCTCAGCGACCCGGGTCAACTAACTTGGCTCTCTGGCGAGAGTCGCTAAGTAATAAAATCAATGACGTAAATAATATAAGACAAAAATAAATCAACAATAAATTGTAAATATATAAAGATCAATAATCGATGATCAATTAATCGATGATCAATTAATCGATAATCGATGTATACCCCCCTCCTCCGCTCCAACGATTTTCCCCTCCCCGCGTGACGTCAGCCTCTCCGCCGAGTCCCCCTCCCCGCGTGACGTCATACCCCTCCCCACGTGAACCCCCCGCCCCACACCCCCCCCCCCTCAGAGGACCTGGGTTAGAACTGTCACAGCTATACTACTCTTCGAGTAATCTGGCTCGCAGTTGAGTGCATTTTTTGTTTTACGACTTTTCGGAGAAATTGGTCCTAGAACCATGTATTCGTCAGACTCGCCTGGATTAGACGGGCCATGTGGAAAGTTTAGGATAACGACACCTCGCCCTTTTTGGATTGAGCGTCTTGCTCAATCCAGATCTGATTGAGCGTCTTACTCAATCTTAAACTCATTCGAAGATTGGTGTGTAATATGGTGGCGTAACTTTCTCTTACAAGAAAGTGTGTGCGTGCGTGCGTGCGTGCGTGCGTGCGTGCATGCGTGCGTGCGTGCGTGCGTGCGTGCGTGCGTGCGTGCGTGCGTGCGTGCGTGCGTGTGTGTGTGTGTGTGTGTGTGTGTGTGTGTGTGTGTGTGTGTGTGTGTTTGTGTGTGTGTGCGTTTGGAACACTGTTGAAAATTTTGGTTTTTTTGTTTTTTTGTTTTCAAATTTGGACGATATTTCATGAGAACATTTTGGAGGAAAATCAATGAAAAATAGTTTTTTTCTATTTTAATAGCGTTTGTGTCATTTTCAGGTCCAAAAACGTGTTTCTTTAAATCCTTGACGAACTTTGATCACGATGGGTAGAAAAACACACACAGGCACACACACACACACACACACAAATCCTGGATACATCTGAAATAATTGAAAATCATGTTCTCACTTGAAAACTATGAACTTTATCAAAAAAATTTTTCAACAAAAGTTTTTAGTTTTCAGCTGACAAATTTTTTGGCAATAAAAAAAAGTTATGTTTCCGTTTGAAAAAAACATGTCAGCCTTTGTAACGTCACCATTTTGAATTTTGGCTCCTCAAATAAATTTTTTTCAAACGTCCCCCTTTAATCCCTAGAAGTTTTGTCCCACACAATATTTCGTCCGAGCAAAATTTTTCGAGAAAATTCAGGTGTAAGATTAAAATGGGACACCCTGTATATAGTCTTGTACATAGATATATATATATATATATATATATATAGATACAGATAGATATATAGTTATAGATAGATATATAGATATGGATATATAGATACAGTACCAGTAGAGGGGCTATGCCGATTCTAACTCAAGTGATGGCATCTCAGGGGGGAGCGGGGCGGAGGGGGGGGCGGTCCGGGGGCAGAGGGCGGGGTGTTTAGGAGGGGGGGTCCATGGCGGGGGTCCAGGGGGTGTCCATGGGAGGGGGGCGGTCAGGGCGGTCCAGAGGGCGGGGTGTCCAGGGGGGGTCCAGCGCGGGAAAGCCAAGTGGGGGGGTACGGCGGAGGGGGGTCGCCGGGCGCGTGTGACGTCGCAAAGGGGGCCTCTTTGGGGGGCCATGTGGACCGTGGAGCGATTAGTGGGAGGGGGAAGCCGCCGTCGATGAGTGTTGTGTGTGTGAAGGGCGGCCTTTCAAAGCCCAATATTTATGACATGCCGCTGGTTCCATTCCGAAAGACAATGTCAATTGCATCCGCCCCGTCTCCAAGCTCGCCGACACTCGAGACAGGTCCTGACAGGTTCCTCGGAAAAAACTATAATCTTTAGGGATCAAAGGGACCGCGGATGGACCACTTGAGCGCAGCTCTTGAAAAGTCGAGGTCTGCATTCCGAAATATAACGTCAAGATGTTCGCATGTGCGAGTATGTACGCAGTGCATCCGGCCAAGCACCCCCTGGACTTGAACAAAAACGAGCTCGAACAGGTTCCAAAGGTCTTTCTCCTAAAATATTGGGATAAATATGTTGGCTTATTCTGGAATCGTTTGCCAGAACATCATCGGAATGACAGTGAAGTGATATCATATCTTCCATGCTTGGAGCATTATAATATGCCACACATGAAAGATCACATCGATGGCCTTCCACCTCAACGTCGGAAGTGTACAAAATGCTGTGAAAATTCTTCACGTATGGAATTCTTCGAACGTGTTTGAACCTGTTTTTCGGGAGCGTGAAAAAACGCCGGGGGGGGGATTCCCACGGTTCTTCGAACGTGTTCAAACGTGTTTTTCACGATTGGAAAAGGGGGGGGTGAAAATTTGAGTGGGAGGCTTACGAGGGAGCTTATAATTTCGTGGGCCAAGCTCAGACTGTGTTAATCCACTGCACTATCAATATCTAAAAAGAACTTTGAAAGTGCGGGGAAAATGGATCTCTCGAGTATCAACAAAGTCGGCCGGATGCCGGAATTCCTCCCAACGAAGAAGCTGTAATAACTCCCCGTTAAGTCGGAACGACTAATCTCCGACATAAGGGCCATACAAACCAAATTTGGGAAACGCTACATCGCGGAAGAGTTCTCTGTCTTCTTGCCGGCGCGACTTGTGAAGGCCTTTGACCAAGATCCGACAATGTTCGAGAGTATGCTGCAACTGGCGCGCAATGGTCAACTCTACATAAAGTACATTGGTGGAAAATACAACAGCGTCGAGTTCCATCGAGTCTGAGTATGGTGGAAAAGAACGCTCGGGAAGGCCCGGTGGAAACAACGAGTTCCACAGCAGCCAGCATCATCGCCATCGTAGAGTGCAAGGACTGTTTGCATCACAGTCATCATCATCGTAGAGTTTTTGACGCTCGAGTCTGAGTATGGTGGAAAAGAACGCTCGTGAAGGCCCGGTGGAAACAACGAGTTCAGCGGCGGCTGGCATCGTCACCATCGTAGAGTGCAACGACTGTTTGCATCGCAGTCATCATCGTAGAGTTTTCAACGCTTAGTGCTACGTAAAAATGTACAAAGAAAACTTTTTCGTCGAATATAATGTAAAAAAACAAATTGTCGTCAAACTGTATTCGCCGTAGATATAGGAAATAAATGGAGAACGATATTTGTTCAAAATGTTTTCATTCATTTAAAAAAAATCCCTCGCTCACACAACGCTTCGTACACAGAGAGCCAGCTTTTCAACTTTACATTCGCTTTGGCGCAATTGTATTTTGTATTGGAGGAATGATGGGGACATTTAACGTTTGAGATTTTCGGCAACTTCTGCAGCGATGGACAGTCCAGAGTCTCCAGATCGATGACTTTTATTGCTGAATCCGTGAATTTTGATAGCCATGAGCACTCTTCGAATCCCTTGGCATAGATCGTAGGAGCTTCTTCCAAGATTCCTCGAATTGTCGTTCTAGCTACCTCGTATGGTATGCCGCTGTGTTCCCATCGTATTCCATGATAATTGCGTTCCAGCCACTTGTTTGTCATTTTGTACTTGGCCGGTAAAGCGTCCCAGGCGAATGGTGCATCGAAGAAGAATGTCAGCGGTTCAGCGTTCTTCTCATGGAGTTTGACGATGGACATCTCAATTAGGACAAATTCGTTGACGGGTCTCTTGAAGCCCTGCACATCGATGATAAGCTCTATGTTGACTGAAGTGGACGCGAATCATCGGCATGATTTTATACCAATTTTTTAACTCCACCACTGATTGGATTGTACTCGACAATACGATCATGGAGGATCATACAGTACGCTGAAGTTTGTGGCGGAATATTGTTTTTCAATTCAAACTCAAGGCGCACGTCAACAGGGCCGGACTTGAGCGAATCGTTTTGTTTTGAGCAGTCAATGACAACGAGGGGGGCTTCTTCTAAAAATTCCACCCTGCTCAGCCATGGTTCAGCCTCTTTGTTGTAATAGGTCGGTTGAAAATTCGCATACATCTCATAGAGAAGAGCATATTGATTTTGATCAACGTTCAAATTCAAATTTCCATATGGATAACATTGCGAGTTGAGGTATAGCTTGACGTCGCTCAGGTTACAATGATCAAAGTGGCTCTCATTGTGTTGTTTCTTATTTTTCCGTTCCGTCTGCAGCGCGAGTATGACATATCGTGGCTTCTCCAGCTGATTCGAAGTTTTCACAGACTACACGTGCTTTGAGGTGGCAGGCAGCAATGGATATTCATACAGTTCCCATGTTCGGAAACTCATGGAGGTTGGTGCATCTTTGACGAGAAACTTTAACAGTTGAATTTTTCGCTGATCCGAGATGTCACATACGGCACGAGCCATTCTATTTTATGCAATACGAGTTTGTAGTCTTCGGGCGCTGTTTGTACAATGGCATTGTCATCGGTCTTTGATCTTGTGAGAATCAACTCGTGCTTGGCATTTACGATAATTTTCCGATAATCTTCGGCAAATCCGAGGAGCATGCTGAGCGGTATACAGACATCAAAGTTTCCCGATACATCTACAATCTGCTTCGTCTCTTCAACATCGAGCCATCCAGTGTTCTTGAGCATCGAACTTTTGGCCGGTGAGAGAGATGAATATCCCTTAATTACACTCGTAATGCCGACATTCTTATTACGATCGATTTCTATGGCATTCAACTCATATCGCACTTCCTCAAACAAATGACAAATGGCATTGTTGACGAGACTTGTAGCAGTGGTTGGCGCCCCATCACGCTTGGATAAATTTCCACATATGTGTAGGGAACTCTTGCTTGGCAGGATGGAGAGGTCTTGATGTTGGATGGCAATACGGACTTAATCGCTGTTTTTGAAGGTTGAAGATGCATATGGCTGATGAGCGTGAATCTCACAATGGACGATGGATTCATTAAAGACCACGGGCGCCTGAATGTTTACAATTTCTTCTTCTATTTCACACAACAGATGCACAGAGCACAGACTAAATAATTTTTTACACGCCTTCGCCACGCACTTTGAGACCCAAACTCTTCAAGAGTAGCACGTTTTGAGGTGTTAGCACTTTGGACGCTGGTCGACGACTGATTGTTTTTATCCATGGCCGTTTATTGTTATTGGAAGATCTGTTGAAAACAATGCCCATCACGACTTTATATGCAGGCGTATGGTGATTACTTCACCGCGGAAATTTACCAAATCACCGTCTTGATCCACTATGCGAAGCTGTATCGTGTCAATTGTTCGGCTCGTTATTGGTAAATAAATTGCGTGGGCGGGAATTTCAATGATCTTGTAGCCCGGTGGCACAGATGGAAAAAATTCGTGAATTGTGTGTACTTTTTGTCCGTTAATATAGGCACCAGCGGTAATGTTGCACTCCACACGTAGGGCGTTCACTTTGAGAATGGCTGCTGGACGATCGGATTCGTGTCTTTTATTGGCTTCCAATTTGCGTGCGGTGAAGCCTAGTAGATGACCAATAGAATCTTTTGGCTCAAAATTTACATCACGATCACACTCGATCTCACTGCGTAGTGTGTTATTGTTGGGTTTAATGCTGATGCTGATGTTTTTACGCGAGAGCTCTGCTTGTACAAACGTCTCAATATCCTCTATTTCATAACTGCCCGTAGGTATCGTCAACACCTCATCTCCCACGTAAAGTTTATCGTGGTCAGCGTCGATATTGGGAATAGAATTGAAGGTTAACAAGTCCACGAGACCGAGAGTATAATTTTTGTGTGGCGAGAGTTCGATGGGAGGAAAGTATTGCGCCTCGGGTATGGACGATGAGCCAGATATGGTCAATGTTAAACTTTCATCCATGATGCTGGTAAATTGACAACTGAATTCTCCACGTCATTTCCCCCCTATATATAGTGTATATTTGTCTTTGTGCTGCAGCTGCCGACAAAGAAACTTAAGACACAAATGTCCACATTTAATCGTATCATATTCCTGATATCTAGTATAATTATAATGAACGCTACCGACAAGGAAATATCTCATGAGCTCGGATGGTGGTGGAAGATTGCCGAAACTACCAAAGTACACGACTTTCCATCCGGTTTTTTTGTAAGCGACCCAGTGTGTTCCAGGACCGACATTTTCATCCAAATTTACAATTGCTGCTTTACATTTGAGGGGTCCACTCGCTGGCAATGTATCGCGCATGTAAACTCCACGAAAATGTGGAATCTTTAGGATTTTTGCATAGTTGAGTAGGTCACGGTCGGTGAGGGGTCGGTGTGGTAGCGTTACTACTAGTTTTTTGGCTTGATATGAAGGCCCAATCCCTGCTTATACGGTTTCAGATGTAGACCCCGACCTAATGCAATTGCTTCAATTGTTCGATTATGGCGCTTACTTTCATCCAATTCACGCTTAGCTGCTTGAGCAGCATTTACAGCTTTAACTATACTAGCCGCACCAGCCGACAAAGCACCCGCAGCGCTAAGACCCGCAAAAATGGGCACGAGAAAGAGCAATAAACCACCAATTTTATGGGGTACAGGTAGAACCCGAGGTGTGCGCACTTTACCACCTTGCAACTTTACCGCTGCACGAGCACCCTTTAGAGCTGATTTAATAATCTTATGCGGATCATTACTTTGAATCATTGTCTTCTTTGCAGCGCTAATTATCTTTTTCAAATAAACGCCACCCTTGCGGGCCTTCATTCCCATACCAAATTTCCTCTTTGTCTGCATAATATTTGCCACACCCCAAGCACTGGCTTTTTCACCGATACTAGCGTCTCTCGCGGTTACACGTTGCCTAGCCTGTTCAGCCAACACTTTATCCGCCAAATGTCTCGCCTCAAGATTATCCGGATTTTTCGAATACGCAATATCGTGTTGTTTGCAAGCCGTATTCAATGGATTAATGCCCGGATCACCACGAGCAAGGCGCTTGGCCAACTTTGTGCCTGGTCCACAATACTGATAGCCAGGCAAATGTAGTTCAATGGGGAGTTTGTTGATTAAGCGGTTGACCAAACCTTTACCACTCTTCCCATGCACAATCATGTTTAAAGACAATACGCGACTGACGGATAGTCCCTATAAGAAGCCTATTTATATGATTTCGCCGTTAGTCGTGTGTGAGATGACGTCCAGGAAGCAAACTATCGGAGGCGGACTTCCCGTGATAAATTTCGATGAGTTTGTCGAAGATCGCGGAGGGAAAAAGAAACGCCATGGGAATTTATTGCCGAATAGCATACGTGCACTGTTTTGCGGTCCATCGAATTGAAGGAAAAACAACGCTCTGCTCACTCTCATCATCCATCCGAATGGTTTGAGATTTGAGAACATTTACTTGTATTCCAAATCGCTCAAGCAGCCAAAGTATAAGTTGCTCGAACACCTACTCGAACCTGTGAGTGGAGTTGAATATCATCCATTCGAGGCGCATGAACAAGTGATAGCACCAAGTGATGCACGATCCAACTCTATATTCATCTTTGATGACATAGCATGCGAAAAGCAGGATAATGTTCAGGTCTTCTTTTCCATGGGACGACACGAGATTGTTGACAGTGTTTATCTTTGTCAGACGTACACTCGTATCCCCAAACATCTCGTGAGAAATAATACAAATTTCGTGGTGCTCTTCAAGCAGAATGATATGAATCTCAAACACGTCTACAATGACCATGTTAATATGGATATGACTTATACGTGCTTTAAAAATATGTGCATGAAATGCTGGAATTCCGACAAGTATGTATTTATCACGATTGACACGGATAGCGATATTAACGAAGGTCGATATAGACAAGGTTTTGATTATTTTCTCACCATTGATAAATGACTCATCGCTGGTGGTTGGAAAGACAGTATTGTGCATGCCGTGGTAGTGACAACATGAAGAGCGAACAATTGTTGCGTGAAAAGGATATGTTGCGTGAAATTGCCAAAGCGAGCGATGCAATCAGACGAAAGCATCGAATTATGAAAATTGGGAAAGATAGCGATCAGCAGAGAATGCAGGATGTCTTTAAGCCTATAGTGGGGCCAATGGAAAAATTGGTTGCGTATAAGAACGGTGAGGTGGTGAAGGAGGAAATTAAGGATGAAAAAGTGGATGATAATGTTGAAGAAGAAAAAGAAGATGCATTAAATCGTGTGAAACATCAAAATGAGGCACATGATTTCTTGAAGAGTGAAACACAAGATTCGTTTAAATTGATATATGAGGATGATGACTCGCAAAATGTCGATGAGCTGATCAGCGAATATCTCCTGCTATTAAAAACAAATAGAAAGGCAGGCTTGGATTATTATATGGTGTACGATATCTCGCAAACAACAAGTTAATGATTGGTAATTCTCCGATAATTTTCGACTCTCAACATATTCGTATGTGAGATGCGAGTTATGCGAAAATTGTTGGATTAACGGAGCTGTTGTTTAAAAAAGTGCCCAATGTCGAAACTCTCACACCGGATGATTTGAAAAACTACGAAAAGATTGTAATCTCGACGAATGCGCACAAAAAATTGTACAAGCCTAGAGAGGCTATACGACGTAACACCAGCCACAAATTTAACACATATATCGCAAATATAGTCGATTATCATGTGGGGCAGGGCATGCCAAAGTATAAGCTAGCTAGGAAAAACACCCAATTGGACTATATTTATTTTGACAATCCAAACGAGCTAGTGGATCATCTTCGCTTGCTTCTGGCATCCCAAGCAGCCGGAAATTTATCACATGCGAATGAAATTATATCGATAATTGAGGAATTGCGCGAAGCTGAAATCATTTATTAACTCGACATCGGAGAATTTACGCATTCTCATCATGAGTGTCGATGTGTTTGGACGTCATTCAAGTAGGAGTGTACTCCACAGTAAGCAAGGTCCTCCGGGTCGACCCGGGATTGGCTTTAGAATTACCACAGATGGTCATTATGACTTGGGGCAGAAACGATTGTGAAACATTGCAAATCCGGAAGGAGAAGATGACGCCATCACTCTAAGTGCGTTACAAAAAAATCTCGAACTATCATTAAGAACATACGCAAAGAAATGAATGAGAGTAGTCAGTTTTTGGTTAACGGACTTGAAGCTACGATACGAGACATTGCGTGGACACTCGAGGCCGATGTCAAAACTCTACAAGATTTGGTGATTCGTAATTCAAACGTCATTGTTGAATTGGACGCACGACTGAGTGGACTGGAAAATGAACGAAAAAAAGGGCGCTCTCGTGCTGGAGCTACATAAGCCTGCTCGACGAAACTATCCGCGTCGACATGTGGACGTCCGTGGCTTGGACGAGACCTGACGAGCTGATCTCGTCGATATGTCATCATACGCGCGTCACAACTCCAAACACAAATTTCTCCGCACCGTCATCGATAACTTCTCAAAATTCGCCTGGGTCGTGCCAATGCTGAGTAAGAGTGGTAAAGGTGCAGCAGCAGCAATGAAGTCGATCCTCGTTAAGGGACGCATACCGCAGAACTTACACGTTGATCGGGGAAAAGAATTCTACAATTGTGACTTCAAGGCCATCATGAAGAAGTACAATATTCACATGTTTTCAACATATAGCAACTTGAAGGCATCCATTTGCGAGCGTTTCAATCGTACATTGAACAACAAGATGTGGATGCAATTTAGTCTTCGTGGTAATTATAAGTGGGTCGATATTCTTGATAATCTAGTAGCCGAGTACAACGATTCTGTACATCGCACCATTAAGATGAAGCCGAGAAATGTCAACGCGAAAAATGAGAAGCAACTGCAGCAGATTTTCAATAAACCTCCAATGAAAAGATCGCCAAAATTCACCGTTGGTGATAAAGTGAGAATCAGCAAATTTAAGACTGTTTTCGAAAAGGGTTGCACCCCAAACTGGACAACGGAAATATTTACAATATATCGTGTGAAAAAAACTCATCCCGTCACGTACCACTTGAAGGACCATAAAGGTGAACCGATCGCCGGTGGTTTCTGCGAACAAGAGCTTCTCAGTGTCAAGCACCCCGATATCTATCTCATTGAAGCGGTATTGAAGAAGCGCGGTAATCAAATGTTTGTAAAGTGGTTAGGTTTTGACAATAGCCACAATAGTTGGATAAGTAAATCCGATTTATAGCCGACAATAGAGAAAGTGGAAAAATATGTATGTTTTATGACTCTTGACCTGCTGGTCGTCCCCGCATTCCTCCAAGGCCTCCGACCGACTCCACAGCAGGCTTGCTTCCCCCCTTCTCGCCGTCGCCCTTTTTTTCATGGAACGTGAGGAGATGGATAGAGTGAATAAACACATAGGATTATAAAAAGTCCGTTTCTTTATTTACGGGAAATAACAAATCTATTCTTGCACAATATATACAACAACAAACATAAATTTAACATCGAGTGAACAAAATATATACATAATTTTCACGAGTTTTATACATCGATATTCATTTAAAAATGTGCACAATTTTACATCAAGGTTGTAGAAAAAAAAATTACAAAGCTTTTCACGATGGTATTCTATAATGCCCCCATGGTAGGGTATCAGAGGTCCCAGGTATGATATACCGCTTATCGTCATGAGGACTCAGAGGAATTTTCGTCTCGCGAATGGTGTAGACCTTATGCAACTTTGATCGAATGCACGTTTGACTACGCTCTATTTCAATATTTTCCTTCAAGCATCGAGCATAATCGTCAAACGTGATTGTCCTAGCCACAACGCTACTCTTGACACCTTTAACTTTTTTCGTGTCTTTCTTACCCTCGACACGTGTCGCGTACATTTTCGATCGAAGTCCAATAAATTCGGTCATAATTGCTCCATTACATTCGTCTTTCATGAGACCGGGCACCTTCTTGTTGACGAGCGGTATACCATGCCTATTGTCCGCCGAATAATCACTTGTATCGAATTTTAAAATGTCGCGCTTCATGTCGGCATATATATCATCGCTCTCAATGTCATATATGAGACTATCCGTATCGGTATACATGACTTTGCATTTATCTCGATACAGAGGTACCATATACTCATGATGAAATCCATACAAGCACGTTTTGGATATGTCGAGTATGCACATACCCACATATATCGGCTTGTTGAATTTCACCTTGAGATTGCGCAATTCCACGGCAACGAGGTTTTCCGAACAAACACTTCGGCTGTGGAAGTTTGGCTTCGCAATCATTGCCTCTGCGCCATATCTGCCCTCCCATTTTGTTACAAGCTTAACATCTACATGATTGCGCACATTCTCCATCGTTTTGCCAAAGACCGCATTATTCATTAATTTGAATAAATTCTTTTCGAAATCGTTTTTGGCAAGCGTTAGAAACTGGGTATTCAACTCAATATATGAACGCAACCATGGCGATTGTGTAAACTGTAGGACTCTATGGATTTTCGTGAGGCAAAGTCCATGGCGTAAACACTGTTGCAAATTCCGGTAGTGTATGACGTAGCGCTTTTTATCCCAGACGGTTGCCAACAGCTTTTCTTCCCGCTTACCCGGCGGTTTTTCATGTATTGGACAAAACGGCAAGTCTTTGTGCGCATCATGGAGAGATTGCGGATATTCCAAGTCGACTTCAAGGATGTAGCCTATAGGTGAGTCTAGTACGATGCATGATGGATCAAAATTGGACACGTCGTTGACCCATTGAAAATCTGCATATGGCAAGGGTTGGCACATTGCCCATCCATACAAATTGTTGACGTCAAAATACATCAAGTATGATGATGCCTTCGATGGATCAAACGACTCCATATACTTGTTATTAGCGTGTGCATATAGGTTTGAGCATTGACTCAGACCACCGCGTATACCCCGCTCAACGAATAAAACCATGTCGATGTCAGTTAGTAATTCGAACTTGACATTCGAGTGTTTTAACATTGCATCCCAGGTATATCCGGGCAATGTATAGTAATATGCGGGATCTAGGCCATAGCTCTCAACGCATGTATTTCAAAAGTTTTCGAAAATATCGGCTAATAACAAGACATCTGTCTTCAGGTACAAATCGCTATAATCACCCAGCGATCGAATGAAGAACCGCTCCCAAACTTTCTCAGCATGTGCGTACTCGCTCTCACATACTGTAGCATCTGTCAGGGAACTGTAAAATGCATCACGTAGTGGTAGGAAAGTGTCGTCTA
Source organism: Ophion slaviceki (assembly GCA_944452715.1). Taxonomy (NCBI): domain Eukaryota; kingdom Metazoa; phylum Arthropoda; class Insecta; order Hymenoptera; family Ichneumonidae; genus Ophion; species Ophion slaviceki. The sequence continues at coordinate 45,865,653 of OX101783.1, forward strand.
GCTTCGTCACGGCATCAATATATTCATAAGGGAAGACCCCTTTTCGCGTCAGCAAATTGAATTCGTCTATCGAGAGAGTTGGGAATTGCGTGCGTAAAATTTTGAGTTTGTCCTCGCTCAAGAATGATGCTAATTTGTCAAGACTGGTGTTGAGGAATTTGTATGAGTCCATAAAGCGCAATTGGATCTTGTGTTTTGAATCGTCTTCAATTTCAACATGCTTCGTGAATGAGATGTATTTCTCCTTTGTGATTGGAAGCACATCGGTTCTTCCTTCGAACGCTGTGGCTACTTCCTTGATTATAAAATGTGCATCGTAACTGGATAAATTGTGGAAAACTACTGGAATGAAAAATGACTGTTCGTAATTTAGGTTGCAGTTGGAATGGGCAGGGCCTCTATAGCGCACAGTCAGATGGCAATGATCTCGAACGCGTACATCTTCTTGCGCAAATGGTTTCTCACATATGTGACATTGAGTCGCTGCGCGAAAACCAGCCCATTCACTCGGTGTTAAATGCACTATTGGTACATTATCACAGAAAGTTTCTTTCATCCGCAGTGCCAGATTTTTTAGTTCTTCCACAAACCATGATACGCAATCAGCACTGCGGCGTGAGTGATACGAAAATAATGAATCGTCATATGAACAACACACATAGTATCCGATACTAAATACTTCATGATGTTGATACATATCTTTCGATAGTTTCTCCCCATCCCATTTTTCCTGGGAACCGAAGTAGTGCAAACATCTGCAAAAAAAAGATTGTTTTGTTTAATTCGTCTAGCATATATAATTACCTATATATGCTAACTACTATATTATGGTAACTACATGCCGATCACAGATATATTTTTTATACCCGTTTTTGCTCAGTTGCTTCGTCACAAGTCTCGACAGGTTCTTGATCCATACGAAGTGCCCCACATTGCTGTCCTCGGTATCTTGCAGGTACAGCAAATTGATGTGCTTTTCCTTCTTGTGTTGAGTGATCCGTATTGGAACAATGTCCTTTTTGATGGTGGTGATATACACGTTGATCGATACATTGTTTTGAACTTCAATTTTTTTTATTTGATGTATCGTCACCGGGAATCCGATATCCTGGAGATTCAGTACTGTCGAATATTGCGGGTAAGAAGATGGACGGTCAGCTGGGTATAGAGCAGCGACAACTGCCCATGCGAAACATGCATTGCCGCCCACTTTGACGTTAACCACAGCCCTCTTCAACATTATTTCCCGCGGCAATGATATGGAGCACCCGGCACGCATCGGATTGTTCTTATTCACATTTATCGTGAGGTTAAGTATTTTCTGCAGAGCCCAGCCACTATCACGTTCTTGAAATTCATCGAGCAAGGTTAAAGTGGGCTCCATAACATGCTGCTCATACCACTCGTTCAAATCGCTGGTGCTAAATAGTTCACAGCTTCGCGTGTTGACACTTTTTTTCGCATGTTTGTCACCACTCGCAAATTCACCATTAAACACTGTATTGATTTTGATGCTGTTGTGCTTGCTGATAATAATTTACACATGTTGAAGCACTAGGACGCGAGCATCATTTAGAAAGTGTTTTGGCTCGATGTGGCTGCGATTGATGATGAAACCGGTCAGTATCCGACTCTCGAAGGATGTTTCAATCTGCCGCCAGATTAATTCATGATCACCGTGTCCTGCGCCCGTGTGTATGAAACGACTACGCACACAATTCCTCAATCCTTCCAGACGCGCTATTTAGGCTATTAGTGACTGTTGATGTCCGATTAATAATCGCGGGCGCTTAATCCGGCTTTGCGTTTCCAGCCCTTCGATGAACTCGACGCATCGTTGCTCCCACGCGGTAAAATCTTCGATCGAGCGTAAAAGCACGGCTTGGTCATGCAAGATTTGCTCCATGTTGATGAGTACGAAAAAGCTTCCACGATGTTAACAGACTGACTGCTTCATGCAAAGTGCGGCCAGATTTGAGCGGGGCGGTTCATTAAAAAGGCCTTCGGGGAAAAAATCGGCCCTCTCTCTCGGGAAAACGGAGTTTCCCAATAACGCGTAGATCGCGCGAGGAACATGAGACAAAAAACAGGAAGTCGGGATGCTTCGGGTCAAAAGATTTTATGGGTCCTGCAGCTCAAGTGGTCCATCGGCGCCAACGGCCCTTGATCCCTAAAGTTTATAGTTTTTCCGAAAAATCCCGACTTGTCGAGACCTGTCTAAAGTGGCGAGATTCGTGGTGGGTGGGCTCGCATGCAAACATCTTGACATTATCTTCCGGAATGGAGACCTCAACTTTTCAAGAGCTGCGCTCAGGTGGTCCATCCGTGGTCCCTTTGATCCCTAAAGATTATAGTTTTTTTTCCGAGGAACCTGTCAGGATCTGTCTCGAGTGTCGGCGAGCTTGGAGACGCGGCGGATGGAATAGACATTGTCTTTCGGAATGGAACCAGCTGCATGTCATAAATAATAGGCTTTGAAAGGCGCCGCCCTTCATGTGGCGCCTAGCGTTTACATATTACCGGAAATTTTCCGACCCATATATGATTGTCACGAACGCTTTTCCAAGAAACCTGTCAGGACCTGTCTGTCGGTGAGCTTTGAGGCGGGGTGGATGCATTGACATTGTCTTTCGGAATGGAACCTGCTGCATGTCATAAATAATGGGCCTTGAAAGGTCACCCTTCACACACACAACACTCATCAACGGCGGCTTCCCCGCCAGTCGCTTCAGGGACCACATGGCCCTCCCTCCACAGAAGCCCCTCTGTGATGTCACACGCGCCCGACGACCCCCCTCCACCGTACCACTTGGCTTCCCCGCGCTGGATACACCCCCCCCCCCCATGCACTCCCCCCTGGACACCCCGCCCTCTGACCCCCCATGGACACCCCCTGGACCCCCGCCATGATCCGCCCCTCCCCCCAATGGACCCTCCCCCCTGGACCCCCCATGGACACCCCCTGCATCCCCGCCATGGACCCCCCTAAACACCCCGCCCTCTGGACCCCCCTGACCACCCCCCCCATGGACACCCCCTGGACCCCCGCCATAGACCCCCCCTCTAAACACCCCGCATTCTGGACCCACCCTGGACCCTTCCCCTGGACTCCCCGCCCCGCTCCTCCCTGAGATGCTACCACTTGAGTTAGAATCGGCATAGCCCCTCTACTAGTACCGGATAAAAAAAGTACGCACCGTTCAAAATTCAATGTTGGTGCCATTATACTTACGAAAATAGTTAATGGAGTACTTCCACAGCTGTTTCAACTATACGTCATAAGTTCACGTTTACATTTTCACTTAAACATCATAAAAAATATTCGAAAGCTGAACGAAAACAATTTCAACGCGTAGGATGCCAATTTTAGGTTGGACAAAAAAAAGTACGCACCCAAAGAAACAAAGAAAATATGTCATCACATCGTGCATCTAGTATGTTGTGTGACCACCTTTTGCTTTGATAACAGCCTGTAAACGCCGAGGCATACTTTCTACAAGATTGTGAATTTGCTGTTCGTCTATATTGTCCCAAGTCTCCCGCAAAGCATCCAAAAGCTTTTCTTTATTTGTTACGATGCCCTTATTAACATTTTGGTCCAAAATAGACCACAGATGTACTATAGGATTTAAATCTGGCGATTGTGCTGTCCAATCCAAAAGTTTCATCTGCGAAGAACGGAATAAGACCGATAATTTTCGAGCCGTATGTTTAGGATCGTTGTCTTGTTAAAAGATGAATTCATCCTGCAGACCAATCTTTAGTAGTGAGTCCTCCAGATTTTGGTTTATGATATCAATGTAAACATCGGCGGTCATAATTCTGTTGATTGGAACCAAATTTCCCACTCCTGACCACGCAAAACACCCCCACACTGAAACACTTCCCCCTCCGTGATTCACAGTCTTTTGAATATTTTTTCAAGAAGCTGTTCTCGCGGCTCAATCCAAATGCGTGATCGTCGTTTATGCCCAAATGAGTCAAACTTGCTCTCATCACTCCAAACAACTTTTTTCCAAAACGAAATCGGCTTATTCGGGTATTTTTTGCAAACTCGAGGGGCTTGATTTTATTTGCTTTGCGAATCAGAGGGCGACGTTGTGCAAAACTATTTTTTAAGCCTGCTTCTCGAAGTCTCCCACGGACTGTTCGGTCGGAAATGTTCAGGCCTGTATTTTCGAGAATTACAAGGCGAGTGATCGTCGGATCTTTCTTTACCTCCCTGATAATTTTGCGATCGTCGAATGCAGTTGGTTTTCTTTTTCTACCTCGTCCATTTTCATCACCAACTATACCTTATTCCTTGAACTTCTCGTATATTTTTCTCACTGCACCTTTACTTATGTCATATTTTCGACCAATTTCTCTTTTAGAAATACCTTTTTTTGGTCTTTAATTACCAGTTCTCGCACTTGAATTGCAATTTCGGCATCGCGGATTTGTTGCTACCATACTCGAACACAGAAAATCGATAATTGGCCGAAAAATCGTCAAATCTATATATTTACATTCCGTTTGCCTTTCTAAGCTTCGTTGGGAGAAAATCGCTTTGTTGTCACGGATGAGAATATATAAACATTGGGTGCACACTTTTTTTGTCCAGCATATAACAGGCACTCTTCGCGCTGAAATCGTTCTCTTTCTGGATTCGAATATTTGTAGCATTTTTCAACGGCAGCATACAAGCAAAACAATGAACTTTCGTCATGACTGCTCAAGGTCTGATTTATTGATGATATTTGGAATGAGAATAGCTCGTAAATGGAAATTGAACGGTGCGTACTTTTTTTCCCGGTACTGTATATATATATATATATTTTACATTTTGCATAGAGTATGACTACGATAAGGGATCGATTGTGCTCGCTAGCGAGCTTGCCACATGCACGGACCGTATGCTCGAATGTTAGTATACGAGCATGCGTATAGACAATACTTTCTAAGTATCACAGGCAAGAAGACTGCGATCAAACTTTTTGTCAAACCATTTACTGTGCCATTTTTCAACATTAAATAGCAAGGTATTCCACGTATGAGGGTTGAACGTACGTAAATTCACGACTTTTTCAAATTATTTCTCATTTAAAAACTTGCACGTATGTTTGCATTTGAATAGGACGGTCCCGCATGTTCGACCTTAACAGTGCGTACAGGATCTTATTCAATGGAAACAATATGCCTTTATTCTGTGAAAAGAAAAGTTAGTATGCTTTTTAAATACAACAAGGTATAAATGAAAAATTTGATCTGATGGCGTCCCAAACGAGTAACTGTAACCTACACGCACTACTGACACAAGCCGACTGTCACGATGTGAGTTAAATCGATCCGTTAGATTCACGGGGCAGGGGAAAGGACTGGATTGTTTCATACTGAAGTTTTGATGAGCAATTTTAACGTCTACTGACGTATCAATATCACCTATAAACGTTTTTCCCCTTGATTGATAACTGTACTATAGAATTTGTCATTTATGATAGCTGGCTGTAGGCAAACAGACTGGTCGACGTCACTCACCAACTGACGGCCAGTCTAACAATAATGACGAATATTTTTCAGCAACGGTACTACAATATCAATAAATTTTTCCTCAGTTCAATAGGCCAATGGCCTTACCAAAGTCGACGCCAAAGACTCACCGTACTAGCTATTTTCCTATTTCTGGCGAGCTCACAAATAATACCTCAGGTAACGAAAACTAGAGGACGATTTTATGCATGTGGAACAACATATGAAATGTTGTTTACATATACAATAAACACCCGTTTATCCGAAATAATCGGGACGGCGGCCGGTTCGGATAACGAAAATTTCGGATAAACCGTGGTTGATAGAGTATGTAAGAAAAGGTGTCACGAGAAAATAAGTAATGGGTGGCGATGGTATTCGGTGGGTGGGGGTGGGGTAGGTGCATTCGAAAAAGTTTGTTCGAATAAAGCGGATTTCGGATAAACGCGATTCGGATAAACGGGATTTTACTATAACAATATTATCCCCTTTCGGTTGGGCCAACTTTAGACAATCGCATTTGTGAAATATCGAGATGATCGTAACATCGTTATCGAAAGTCTACCGCCTTTTGCCATTGATGCTATGTGTGCTGTTAAGCTGATAACGATCTTTGTCAACACAAACAAGGTCTGTTGTTCGCAAATAATTTCAAGTACACAATGATAAATAATTATCAGTAATATTTGAGATGCAGATGTTGGAACTATGCAAGCATATTGAAACTGATTGGATATTTCTTGCTCAACAACCCGAGGTGCATATACTTCGCGAGTATGCCGAAACTGGCAGACGATTTACGATCGGTTACGCAGGTAAGAAGAAAACGGTGCGTCTCCCATTTCTCTTGTACCCTTCATATGGCGTTCAGAGTTCAAGGTAATATGCTCTATTATGAATCTGGATGCTATCTAATGTGAACATTCATGAGGATGATGGTACGCCGAGCAGCTGCACTGGAATTCAGGCTGCTCCGCCTCGCTTCAGTGAAACCTCTGCAACTGCTACAATTTTTCGATTTTTTAAATGATAGTATAACAAAATATTCTTAAACCTTTATACTTACAAGAAATGCAAAAAAAACGATTTTCACAAAATTCTATTCGGGTGTAAGCCCATAAATATGTGAAATGATCCGTTCCATGACTATATCAATCAGTGATAAGCATGATAAACTTAATCAGCAATTTTGTTGCAAAATGCAAGTTGTTTTTTTTCAGTTGGAATTTACGTTATTACGGTACTTTTTATGACCCAACCGGCCCTTCCGAAAATTCTGGAAGTCGTGAAACTTGCAAATAAAAGTGAACCAGGAAAGTTCGCTTCTCCAGTCGACTATTACGCCATAGACATGGAAACGTATTACTTCTACTTAATCCTGCTCTCCTGCATCTGCGTTTCAGCAATTCTGACCGTTTTTGTCGCTGCCGACACATTCTTTATTGTACAAGTACAGCACAGTTGCGCAATGTTCGCAGTAGTCGGGTCCGTAGCCGAATGTCGGATTTCTAAATGAATATACTTGATATGCAAGTTAAAGTCGAGTACCATTTTTGTTTATCACTCTTACAGTTGTCGGATGCAAAAATTGGGTCGCGAAATATCCGAAGATTGCGGATCTTATTCTCGACCAGCAGATGATCCAGCATTTCGCCACCTAACTATTTGTATTAAACTTCACAACAAGGTAATTGAGTAAGTTTTCAACGCTCTTTGCACTATCTCGACATAAAATAATTGTTCCTACTTTCACTTACTCATCAATTAAGTAAAGAGTACGCCCCCCTCCACTGTTTTTTTTTAAGAACGGCTTCCTCCCCTTATTGAACGATTCATATAGATTCAGTGATATTCTCGAGAGTTGCTATGCCTGGAGTTTCTTCGCCACTGTCGGCCTCAACATGTTACTGATCAGTGTAAGCGGTTTCCAGGTACAACTCCTTCATAATTAACAGCTTTTAAGATTTTCTTATGATTATTGTGGAGGACTGTTGACGATAAATAATACTTTATTTATATTAAAATCGAGATACTACTCATAATGAGCGAGAGACCTCAAGACGCAATACGTTGGGCAGCATTTATCATGGCGCAATTGCTACATTTGTTCTTTCAAAGTTTTTTCGCCCAGAGGATGTCGGATCACAGTCAACAAGTTCGTGAGAAATTGTGCGTCCGTAAGTTATTATCGACTTTTATGAAATAGAACGAAACGCTAAAATTTAATGAACGATTTGCAGATATCAATCAGAATGGTACAAGTCAACGCTGTATGGACAAAAGCTTCTGGGTCTTATATCAATAAGAAGTTCCGTGCCCTGTCAGATGACAGCGGGCAAATTCTTCGTGATGTCATTGGAAAATTTCACTTCAGTAAGTGCTAATACTTTGTCCTCGGTTGGAAGTTGCCCACAGAGTTTATATTGATAAAGATTTATCCACGCATTCGTGACGATTTCGTTTTCTGTTTTATCGAGGTCGTCAAGACTTCCATATCCTACTTTACTCTTTTACGGTCTATGCAGTAAATCTACTAGGACATTTCAGGTACTATGTTTTTCGTCTGTTACTCAGAAACTATGAAAAGCTGTGGTAAAGTTAACTGGCATTATTGAGATGAATAAAAACATTGTACAAGTCTCCAGGGTAGTTTTCATCTGCAATCAAGTAACTGCCGGCTTATTGAGGCGTTGTATCATGAGCTAGAATTTAGTTCACGGGGGAGATACATTTGCAACATCAAAAAATACTGATTTTTCAGAGTTTTCATCAGTCAAAACAAAGCGTATCCTTATTAAACTTTTCAGGGTTTTTAATCGACTAATAAATAATACAAAAATAGTTTTTTGTTTGTTGCAGAACGATATATTTATTGTCAGTATTATCAGTTTGGATACATTCTGGCATCTCCAAATTTTGTCTGGAACGAACCATACAAACTTTTGTCATCGTTTTCATGTATAGATGTCGTCGATGAACTATAAAAATTTAATAAAAGTATAAAACTGAACAGATGGTGCGACTTGCAAAGTCAGGATTTTGACGAAAAAATTCGATTTATTTATGTAAAATTTATTGTTTAATTTAAACATTTTATCATTTATTTACGAGGGTGGGGTGAAAAGTTTCCGGCCTGACCAAGAAAAACGATATTTAAAAAATTTTTTTTCTTTATTTTTCAACATAATCTCCATCAACACTGATACATTTCTCATAACTCTCGCATCCCAAAAAACAGTAGCCATAACCTTGTTTGCCGATAAAATTGTTTTTGCCTTCTTTGGGGTTGGTTCCCCTTTTCCAACCCATTGTTTTGACTGTTCTTTACTTTCAGGAGTGGTGGACTCATGTCTCATCAACAGTTATGAATCGACGCAAAAATTCGTTTGGATTACGTCTATACAGCGCCAAATTGTCGGTAGCGTCGAGCGTTAGCAAACGCTCGATTGGTCGAGCGTTAGCAAACGCGGCACCCACCTTGCACACAGCTTTTCCATGTTCAAATGGTTGTGCAAAATATTTCGCACACGTTCAGCTGACATCCTACAGGTCTCAGCTATCTCATGCACTTTCAACCTGCGGTCTTCCAATACTATTTTATGGATTTTTTCAATCATCTCTGAAGGTGTGACTTCAACGGGCCGTCCTGAGCGAAGCTCGTCAGAGGTGCTCACACGACCAATTTTAAATTCAGAAACCCACTGATTAATAGTTGAATATGATGGGGAGGAGTCTCCTAGTGCTGAATCCATCTCTTCTTTTATTTGTTTTGGTGTAAAACCTTTCAAATGGAAGTATTTGATGACAGCACGTTTTTCTAATTTTTCCACTTTTACGAAAACAACGGAAGCGTCTCGCGCAATGTGCTCTCAAACGCAAACTAACGTAGCGATTGGGCTGAAACTGTACATACAAGCTCGGTAGGGATGGTACTGTAGGACGCCGCTCCAAAACTAGACCTAGTGGCACCATCTCTTGGTCAGGCCGGAAACTTTTCACCCCACCCTCGTATGTTCATCGATGATGTTTGGTTATTATCTAAGTTAGACACCTCGGAATAAGTCAATTGATTGAATAGAACTCTTTTAATCGTGTACACAAATTTCAAAAACGCACTTTCGAGAAAAACGCTTTCAATTTTTTCGGTACTGAAAAGTTATAGTTATTGAAAACTTACCGCAGTCAAAGGTTCATTTGCTATAACCGGCTCATACAGCAACTCCTCCTCTTCCTCGTGAAACTCATGGTACCGAATTTGAGTGACATAAGTATTTTCTTTGTGCTAAGCCGATGAACGTATTCAATTTTTCAAATTGTCAACCCTCCCTAGTCCCCTTAAGAGCTCGTGATACAGAAATATGGAATATTAAGGAACATTTCCATATTTACATTGTACATGTTATTTATTGTACAGCACATAGAAGAGTGTGTGATATTTAAGTACAAAAATTTTATAATATAATATGGATACATTGATGATTTGAAATTTCATGGTATGACTGATCGCAGTATGTCGAAGTATTTTTTATTGGTAGCGCCCTTTCTAAAATGATTTCCCATAATGTAATGAAACGTTTGCATAAGCGCTTCATATATTTTCCGTCTTCCAAATCGAATATGATGAGTGATAAAAAATCGCTTCGATATTCATTTGACACGACCAAAATCAAAGTTCTGTCAATACGTTTTTTGTTGAAGCCATACAGCCAACAAATTTATGGCTGAAACAGTAACAGACGAAAATTCACTATTTTCGAGAGTGTTTGCAGCGTAAACATAAAATGGTCCCTAAAAATAATTCCAGAAAAGTCGAAAACTGTGTCGCAAAGTGTTTCATTTAATTTGAATTGGCAAAAAAATTTGCACATAAAGTAAGAATGTTGGTAAATTATCAATGGGTTGATCGCTATTTTCGAATCCAAATGAATGCTAACCGAGCTTTGAAACTAAATGACCTGACCTAACTCATCGAAATGGAACAAAAAGGCTATTCAAGTCACCTTACACAATATGATGGTCACGTTTATTCCACCTTATCGTGGGGTAGACGGAAAAGTGCTAATGATATGACCCACAAGTTTATCGATTTTGGGTTCTAACGGATATGTTATATTTTATTGTCAATGTAATGCCCAATTTATTTCTTGAAGGTTCACCATCGTATTTCACGTGACCGTTGCCAAATACCTGCGTGTATATGTACGCACTAACATGTATGCTTGTTCAGGGACCATGCATCAATATTTACCTATAATTGAAGCAATTTCAGTTCTTCATTCGACCATTACTTGATCACAAAAACCATGCCGATGGGCCTATCCACCTCTGGGCTGCCCCTGGGCTGTTGATCTTCTACTTCACGGGATCATTGATTTAATTACCATTTACATAACCAATTCAGGATAGCAAACTGTTTAATGTGGTTATGTGAAGAGATTGGAGAATTATTGAACTTTTTGGAAATGCTATAACGTTAAATTTACTTTCAAGAACGAGCGTGTTGCCATGATCTCAAAAAGACTATGTCCAATCGCTGCCATCTCACTAAGCATTTTCATTGTATTAAACCTGAGAGTTGAGTAGTTGGGAAGTCGAAATCCTTCGTCCAGCTTTTTTGTCTTAACCATGCACATCAAGACCTTGCACGGCATTTCCAGTTTACTTGTGTGGTTTATACGTTGTATTTTTCTGTAAGGGTGATTTACTTGTCCTGTTATAATAATGTGATTTTCTTAATAAAAATAATTATTTCTGAGGTTTAACAATTTTGTGTACACAATTTCTTGTACACTTGCGCGTTCCATGAACTGCTTTTTTAAAACCTCAGTCTTTACAAATCGTTCTTTATAGCGCAACCGTTTTCCCATTGTTTAAATCTCCGATTTGTACACTGCACTAGTTGCAAGAATTGCACTGTCAACAATGGTCATCGAGTATGGCAAGGATAAGGGAATGAGTATCATCACCAGCAAGTTTGCCACATGTACGGACCGTATGTCCGGATTTAGTATACGAACGGGCGTATGCACAAACTTTCTAAGTACCACAGGCCAGAAGACCGCTCTCAAACTTTTTGTAAATTCATTTGCTATGTCATTTTTAAACTCTTAAGCATTGAGATATTCCACGTATGTAGTTTAAAAGTACCTAATTTTATTACTTTTTTCAAATTATTGCTCATTTCAAAACGCGAACGTATGTTTGCTTTTGACTGTCTCGCATGTTCGACTTTAACAGAGCGTACAGGATATCATTCATTGGAAACAATGTGCCTTGTGTAAAAAGAAAAGTTTGTGTGCTTTTTAAATACAATAGGAAATATATGAAAAATTTGATCGGATGACATCCCAAACGAATCAATTTAACCTGCACGCACTACTGATACAAGCCGACTGTCACTGTGTGAGTTAAATCGATCCGTTTGATTCGCAGGAAGGGAAACGGGCTCGATTCTTTTCATAGTGAAGTTTTGATGAGCAATTTTAACGTCTATTCAAGTATCAACATCACCTATAAGCGTTTTTTTCCCTTGATTGATAACCGTGCTATAGAATTTGTCATTTATGATGGCTAGCTGTAGGCAAACAGGCTGGTGGACGTCACTCACCAACTGACGGCCAAGTCTAACAATAATGACGAATATTTTTCAGCAGCGGTACTACAATATCAATAAATTTTTTCTCAGTTCAATAGGCCAATGGCCTTACCAAAGTCAACGCCAAAGACTCACCGTACTGGCTATTTTCCTATTTCTGACGAGCTCACAAATAATACCTCAGGTAACGAAAACTAGCGGACGATTTTAGGCATGCGGAATAACGTATGGAATGTCGTTTAAATTGAAAAAAAAAGTATCCCATTTCGATTGGGCCAACTTTAGATAATCGCATTTGTAAAATATCGAGATGATCGGAACATCGTTATCGAAAGTTTACCCCCTTTTGCCATTGATGTTATGTGTGCTGTTAAGCTAATAACCATCTTTGTCAACACAAACAAGGTCTGTTGTTCGCAAATAATTTCATGTACACAATAATAAATAATTATCAGTAATATTTGAGATGCAGATGTTGAAACTATGCAAGCATATTGAAACTGATTGGATATTTCTTGCTCAACAACCCGAGGTGCACATACTTCGCGAGTATGCCGAAACTGGGAGACGATTTACGATCGGTTACGCAGGTAAGAAGGAAACGGTGCGTTTCCCATTCCTCTTGTACCCTTCATATGGCGTGATAGAGTTCAAGGTAATATACTCTATTATGAATCTGGATGCGATCTAATGTGAACATTAATGAAGACAATGGTATGCCGAGCAGATGCACTCGAATTCAGGCTGCTCCGCCTCGCTTCAGTGAAACCTCTGCAACTGCTACAATTTTTCGATTTTCTTAATGATAGTGTAACAAAATATTCTTAAACCTTTATACTTACAAGAAATGCAAAAAAAACTATTTTCACAAAATTCTACTCAGGTGTAAATACTCCGTTCCATGACTATAACAACGGGTGTAAACCATGATAAACTTTATGAGCAATCTCGTTGCAAAATTCAAGTTGTTTTTTTTTCAGTTGGAATTTACGTTATTACGGTACTTTTTATGACCCAACCGGTTGCTCCGAAAATTCTGGAAGTCATGAAACTTACAAATAAAACTGAAGCAGGAAAGTTTCCTTTTCCAGTCGACTATTACGCCATTGACATGGATACATATTACTTCTACTTAATCCTGCATTCCTGCATCTGCGTTTTAGCAATACTGACCGTTTTCATCGCTGCCGACACATTGTTCATTGTACAAGTACAACACAATTGCGCAATGTTTACAGTAGTCGGGTCCGTAGCCGAAGATCGGATCTCTCAAAGAATTAACTTGACATACAAGCTACATTCGAAATCCATTGTTCTTTATCACTCACAGTTGTTGGATGCAAAAATTAGGTGACGAAATATCCGAGGATTGCGGAACTTATTCTCGACCAGCAGATGATCCAGCATTTCGCCACCTAACTATGTGTATTAGAATCCACAACAAGGTAATTCAGTAAGTTTTCAGGGGTCTTCGCTGTATCTCGACGGAAGATTGGTCTTCCTATTTCCATGTAAATATTTATTAATTAAGTAGATAGTACCCCCTCCACTGTTTATTTCCTTTAAAGAACGGCTTCCTTCCCTTATTGACCGATTCATGTAGATTCAGTGATCTTCTCGAGAGTTGCTATGCCTGGGGTTTCTTCACCAGTGTCGGTCTCAACATGTCACTGATCAGTGTGAGCGGCTTCCAGGTACAATTAGTCCTTCATAGTTGACAGCTATTAAAATTTTCTTATCTTTCTTTTGGAGTACGGTTGACGATAAATAATCTTTTATTTATATTAAAATTGAGATTGTACTCTTAATGAGCGAGAGACCTCAAGACGCAATACGTTACGCAGCATTCATCATGGCCCAATTGCTACATTTGTTCTTTCAAAGTTTTTTCGCCCAGAGGATGTCGGATCACAGTCAACAAGTTCGTGAAAAATTGTGCGTTTGTAAGTTACTGTTGACTTGTATGGAATATAACGAAACGCTAAAATGTAATAAATTATTTGCAGATACCAATCAGAATGGTACAGGTTAACGCTGTATGGACAAAAGCTTCTGGGTCTTATATCAATGAGGAGTTCCGTACCCTGTCAGATGACGGCGGGTAAATTCTTTGTGATGTCTTTGGAAAATTTCACTTCAGTAAGTGCTAATACTTTGTCCTCAGCTGAGGACTCAGCTGAAAAGTTGCGCACAGAATCTATATAAATAAAGATTTATCCACGCATTCGTGACGATTCTGTTTTCTGTTTGATCAAGGTTGTCAAGACTTCCATGTCCTATTTTACTCTTTTACGCTCTATGCAGTAAATTTGCTAGGACATTTCTGGTACTGTGTTTTTCGTCTGTTACTCAAAAACTATGAAAAGTTGTGGTTTTGTAGTTTATTGGCGATGTTGACGTGAATAAAAACATTTCGAGCCACTGATGCGAATTAATTTCCCATTTTTTACGATTATCAATTATAAGCAGCGGTTGTGACCGCGAAGGGTTAAGCGTGTTCAATCGACTATTAAATAGTACAAAAATAGTTTTTTGCTCTGAAATTATTTATTTATGTAATAAATATTCATTATGTTTATGACGCTACGCCTTCGGTATTATCATATTGTGTACATTTTGACATCTACAAATTTTGTCTGCAACAAACCAAACAAATGTTTTCATCATTTTCATATATAAATGCCGTCGATGAACTATAAAAATTTAATAAAAGTATAAAACGGAACAGACTTTACGAGCTTGAAAATAAAGCCACGATTGTAACGAAAAACAAATCGATTTATATATCTACAAATTATTGTTTTATACAAATTGTGTGGTGTGGACATAGAAATACACCGAAATGTTATCTTGCTTTAGGCATTAATACAATTCGTTTTGTAAAAAAGGGGGGAACATCGCAGGACAGTTCCAACGGATCGCGAACATGGTTTTCACTGCTACATATACATATGCATACATATCGATATGCGGTTACTACATTGATTTCCTCTAGAATGACTATATGAAAATAAATGTTGTACTCACCTTCGGTATCGCTTCTCGACGTCGAAAGATTTCCCTCGTTGGCTCTTTCTCTGGTCCGGGATCAGACGATTCGTTCACTATCCCGAGCCCCAGGCTTCAGAATCGAAATTGTAGAGGGTCTGGGCGGCCAGGCCAAATATTCTCCTTCTGGACGAGATCGATTTTATGTCAGTTAACCGTTCGTGCTCCTTCGAAGATACTCGGAATTTGATGTATGATGTCAACAAGCGAACGATTCCGGAGCGAAAGAGACCATGCAAGAGGCTGCTCCGACCGTGAGGACGATTTCAATTATGCCCTCTTTCTTTCTTCGACGGAACATTATGCAATTATCAATTTCTAAAGTCCCACCGAGCGGGAAATTCTGAATACCTATTGTCACCTTGCAAAATATTTTATCATTCTTTTATGTTCATCGACGATGGTTGGTTATTATTTAACGAAGACTTTGTCCTTGGAGTGCCATGTTTCAGGTGTTTACATTTTATTTTTTTTAAAGGAAACGAGTAAAGCTTTTTGAGTGCGGTTTTTTCTTGCTTTTATTCATGATATACAGAACGATAAAAAAAATTTTTTGAAAAAAAAACCAAAATGGCGGCCGTTGCAGCTCCGCGAAAGCAGGTCCTCAAATCGCGGGAGGTAAACGGCTGACATCACTGCCCCCTCTTTGTAGATCTGAAACACAAATTCAAAGCATATTATCAATCTGTGATCCTTTGGTCATGGAATGACGGATGGGTTTTTCATTTAGTACAAATTTCGGAAAATGGCGGCAATTTAAAACAAAATCGAATTTTCGCGTTATATTTCGCATAAAAAGATAAATAATAAATGCAAAAATGTATCTATCGAAAAAACGATCCGTCATTCCGTGAAGACATATTTTCTGAGTATGCTCTCCAAATTTCAGGTCGATATGTTAATTACAGCGGTCAGGAGAATGTCAGCCATTTTTAAAAACGTGTTTTTGAGAAAAACGCGTTTAAAGTTTTGTAATGTGTTTACACAAATGTATTTATAATTACCGCTAATCGGCAATGCCTGGCCCATAGAGGCATCCCTCCTCTTCTTCTAGCTGCTCATGTTGAGCTCAAATTGATTTTTTGAAAATTTCAAGGACAAAGTCTCCCTTAACAAAAAAACCTCTAGATAAGTCATTTGATTGGATATAACTTTTGAATTCCTGTACACAAATTTTAAAAACGCACTTTCGAGAACAACGCTTTTAAAGTTTTCAGTACAGAAAGGTTATAGTTTTTGAGAAGTTACCGCAGTCATAAGTGTATCTACTATACCAGGCCCGTACAACAAACCCTCCTATTCCTCGTGAAACTCATGTTGCCGAATTTGACTAACATAAATATTCCCTTTATGCTGAGCCGATGAACGTATTCGATTAAATTTCTTTTTAAGCCTCCCTAGTTCTCTTAAGATCACGGTAATACAAAAATATTGTATATTAACCAAGATTTTTATATTTACATTGTACATGGTCTTTATTGTACTGCACATAAAAGAGTGTGTGATATTTGAGTACAAAAATTCTACAATAAAATACGGATACAAAATAGTCGGCCCAATGGCCATCACGGCCCTAGTGATCGTGTTGCTTACACATCAAATAAGTAATTTAATACAAAAATCAATCCGTCGTGCAGATTTGTGATATACTCGTATAAGCTCGCAAGAGATATTTACTATGGTACTATTACATTGTCACACTCGTAAGCATACATATTTAAGAATAATCAAATTAAATATCTTCAGCTACAACGTCTATCTGTCATTTCGGCCGGATGAACCGTGTCACATCTCGCGTAACTTGAGAATGCCTGGAAACTTGCGTGAGGTAAGTTTGTCTCCAAGTCATTAACAAAGATCTTAGTTTTGCATTCAGCATAAAAAAATATAGTTAATAGGTTGTCCGGAGCAAATCCCCCGACATAAAATAATTCAAAAAATTTAGTTATAAAGATACTTTATTGAGTATTAGATGGTAATTACAGGTATTGTCCTTCTGTATCCATACAGCGCTGCCAACGCTCTGGCAATTTGCTAACAGCAAGATCCTTTCCACTTTCGTTTCACTGTCGAATCTCAGTATCTATGGCATTACGAAGGGTATTCACATCCTCGTAGGCCACACCACCAATGGCTCTCTTCAGCGCGTGGAAGCAACCATAGTCGCAGGGCCTCAAGTCGGGAGAATAGGCGGGTTGTTTTCGTCAATCCAGGCCATTATAGAGCTGCTACGATGTGATTGAGCATTGTCATCAAGAAGCCAAACAGTGTGCTTGCGATCGCCATGCCAATATTTCATGAGGTTCTTGAGGAATCGAAGATATCGCTCCTGGTTCACAGTTTTCTTTTTAGTCAGAATTTCATAATAACAAATACCTTTGATATCCATCGCTAATATCATCATTACTTGAGGTTTGTACCGTTTCGACAGTACTACTTGACTTGGCTTCTTTCCTTTCTCAACCCATTGTTTAGCCTGATCTTTTTCCGGCGGACGGTTGAGAGAGACCCACGTCTCATCTACGACAACAGTATGTGAGAGGCGGCTTGTTTGCTGCTTGTAGTACCGCAAATTCATTCTGGAATACTCCACACGCATTTCCAATTGGACTAGAGTAAGTTCACGAGGAACCCATTTTGCGTGGATTTTTCTCATTTCCAGTTTTTCAATAATTATTTCGTGCCAAGTGGTTTTAGGGATTCCCAGCTTGGCTGAGAGGGACCTCAGGCTCCAACATCTTGTTTGGTTGAATGCTTCTCTCACTGCTTCAACTCTTTGTTCTGTTTGAAGGCCAGTACTATGGGCCCCACCACGATGATCTCGAACGTCATATTGTTTTTCTTTGAATTTTCGATACCACGTACGAACCGTAGAATCATTGAGCGAATTCTTTCCTATCACTTTGTGCAGTTGTCGATGGGCTTCAGCTGCAGAATGTCCTTGAGCAAACAAAAACTTGATGATGACCCGTTGGTCATACAGGTCAAAAGATTTTTTAAATTCTAAATCTTCACATTGAGCCATTGCGGGACGATGCGTGCAGCGCGTAGTAATGAATGAATCACACTACACAATGCACTAGTGTCACGCGCACTAAATTATACTGTTGTATATTTAATCGATGGAAATAATACAGTTGCCTTATTATATGATAATACTTTATTGCACGCTCAGACAGACGTAGGTACGGATCGTTTGGACGGCCAGAGAAGACTGGCTAATGGTGGGGCGACACGCTGACGCGTAAGGCGACAAGCCGTTACATTAGAATTTGAATAGACGTAACCGCCGTATACAGCTCAGGCTGACAAACATACATTACAACTCCTCCTCACTTAATATAAAGCTTACGCTTTTAATGAGACGTTTTACAAATCAAAAATCTCTCGGGGCTTGCGAACCCGCGTACTACGGCGAATCTCTGGAGTTACCGGTACGCTCGGTGTCGGATTTACGATACTTCTTCTCGAGGGCAATGACCCTAGGCTTGGCCTCTTATTATCAACTATTATTGATCGCGAATTGTCCGCACATATGACTCTGTCAAGCGGCGCCTGACTATCGGACTCGCTCGTTTGGTTATCACAGTTTTCGTCGGTTACATAACTAGGAATATTCAAAGACTGACGACGTACAGCATCCCCGGACATGGGGTCTCGCTTATCACTATTGACCAGAGATAAAAGCAGCGGGTGATTCCTTAAAAACAAGGTTACATGATCTCAATTGATCGAGATGCCTCTTCCAGGTACGATTATCCTCGGTGAGGACTTGATACGTGACAGGACTAGATTGACTTAAAACTTTGGCTTTACACCACGAGTTGCTGCTATAGTCTCGCGCCATTACAATATCATTCATGGCAAACTGGGTCTTACGATGACCGTGACAAAACTTCTTTTGCTCGTCTTGTTTATTCTCAATGTGCTTACGCACCACAGGCCGCAACAAATCTAGACGCGTGCGCAAAGGCCTGTTAACTTGAAGCTCGGCTGGGGTCACCCCCGTTGTACAATGAGGCGTGGATCTATAATATAATAAAAACCGGCACAAAGCCTCGTGTCGTGACAATCCCGCTTCTCTCAACAACTTAAATTTACTTTTAAACGTTTTCACCGCGTTCTCCGCCGCGCCGTTGGACGCTAGGTGATAAGGGGCCGTGCGAATGTGCTCGACGCCGTTACGATCAAGAAACTCGGCGAATGTACTCGAACAAAAAGAAGGACCGTTATCGGTGACTAATCTCCTCGGAAGTCCCCATGTGCTAATGTACTCTTTAAAAGCCTTGATGGTATTTTCGGATGTAATATCGGCCATCTCTTTAACGTCGACCCACTTGGAGTACGCGTCAATGATAATCAAATACATTTTTCCCTCCAACGGACCGAGAAAATCCGCATGAATGCGGTGGCCTGGGCCATCGGGCCACTTCCACGCGTTCAACTCCGCCCGGGGCGGATTGCTTGCCTTTTTGCAACAAAGTTCACACGACTTACTGATTGATTCGATGTCTTGATCGATCCCGGGCCACCAAATATAGGAGCGAGCCACCGCCTTCATGCGCATCACTCCCATGTGGACCCCGTGAAGGTCATCGAGCAGCCTCTTTCTCAACGAAAGCGGCACGACCACCCGATGCCCCCACATAATACAATCGTCGATCACCGTGAGCTCTCTTTCGCGATTTTTAAAAGGAGCCATTTCCTGCTCCACTTTGTGCGGAAACCCCTTTGATACAAACAAACGCACTTTACTTAAAATATTATCACAATCGGTTTCGTTTTTAATATCTACGTCTTTGATCGTAGCTATATCGTCCCTAACTAAATTGAAATACGAATACTCGTCATTATCGACTTTATCGAGTTCGCTGGATACGATCGGCAGAGGGGGACGAGAGAGACTATCCGCGCTTCTGTTATCGATACCCCTAATGTGCTGGATCGAAAACTCGTACCCCGATAAAAAGACCGCCCAGCGCTGCACTCGGCTCGCCGCCATTTGCGGTAGCCCTTTCTTGGCACCGAAAATGTAAACTAACGGTTTATGATCCGTTTCCAACAGAAAACCACGCCCGTATACGTACTGATGAAAACTTTTTACTCCGAACACGAGTCCCAAGGCCTCGCGATCGAGCTGCGAATGATTACGCTCCGCTTTCGACAACGTTTTCGATGCGAACGCTATGGGCTTAACACTGCCATCCTCGAAAACGTGCGAAAGAACTGCGCCCAGCCCCACCGGAGAGGCATCGCATGTTATTTTAACTTGTTTACTCGAATCATAGTGCACGAGCACTCCATGTGCCACCAACGCTTTCTTGGCGTCTCGGAAAGCCTTTTCTCGATCACGAGTCCATTGCCACTCGGCCTGGGAACTCAAAAGCTCATAGAGCGGATTTACGATCATCGCGTAATTTTTAATAAACTTTGCGTAATAATTTATCATTCGCAAAAAGGTTTTTAACTCTGTTACGTTGTGCGGCGCTGGTACGTCGAGGACTGCTTGCACTCTATCCCGTGCGATATGCGACCCCTGAGTGTCAACCACAAACCCGAGAAAGGATACACTCTTGCGACCAAATTCGCATTTTTCCCTTCGTACGGTGAGGCCGCACTCTCGAAAACAATTCAAAACGGCCCTGAGTCTCTCTGCGTGTTCCTCCACCGTCGATCCCGACACGAGGATGTCGTCGAAGAAACAGACCACGCCTTCAATTCCCTGTAACACTTGTTCCACCTCTCGTTGAAACAAGCCAGGGGCCGACGCTACGCCGAAACACAACCGTTTGTACGAAAACAAACCGTTGTGCGTCGAAATGGTCACCAACTTTTGAGATTCCTCGTCTAGCTTGATCTGTTGATAAGCATTAGATAAGTCCAATTTCGAAAAAACTTTCCCTCCATTGAGTGTCGCAAGAAGATCTTGCACACGAGGTATCGGATATCTATCAATTTGTAAATTGGGATTCACCGTGATTTTGTAATCCCCACAAAGACGAATTTGACCATTTCTTTTGAGGATCGGAACGATCGGCGTCCCCCACTGGCTCGATTCCACTGGCTCAACAATCTTTTCGCTCACCAGACGGTTCAATTCACGCTCTACTTTATCGCGCAACGCATACGGGAGTGGTCTGGGCTTACAAAATACCGGTATCGCATTTTCCTTGACGTTCAACTTGAAAATTTTCTTAGTGTACGTGCCCAGTTTATCTGTGACAACCGACGGATACTCCCGCACGATGCTACTCACGTCAACCGGCACCACGCTGCAAATACTCGGTATAGATTGAGAATTTTCCGATTTCCCGTTCATCGGAATCTGTAACGCCCTAATCCACTGTCTTCCATCAATTAGAGGACCTTTTCCCGGTAAAACAAAAAGTTCGAGCACGCTATTTTGCCTCTTCGGGCCAACCATAACCTCTAAAACTCCCCTTGGGACAATCGGATGCCCGGCGTGATACTTGAATCTTCGACTAGTTTCATGCAACGTTAATTTAGACAATTCCTCGCGCTGCTCAAGGTCACGCACCGATATCGCCGTGGTCGGAGACCCTGTGTCAATCTCGAATTTTACCATTACATTTTCCGCCGATATGTTTACAAATATCGGCTCGTCATTTACCGTTTCTTCATCCATATTGCTCACTATGTCGCGCACCGACTGGTCCTTAATACAAAACAAATTATCTAAAGCTGTTTCGAGATCCTCGACTTCGTCAACATAATGATGTTTCTCACCGCTTTTTTTCTTTGACTTTTTGTTTTTGTTACTCTCATTTCTCTCTTCGCCCTTTGTCGCGTGAGAATTCTTGGATCTCGAATCAGCTGCGTTCTTACAGACGGAAGCTAAATGTCCTTCTTTTTGGCATATGTTACATTTATACGACCTGAATCTACATTGAGCCACTTTATGACCCTTTTTTCCGCAGCAAAAACACTTGAGATTCGATGACTGTGCCTTCATGTTCGAACTGCCCGTTCTCTTGTCCCTGAAGAAATTGACTCCCTCCTCGTTGCCTCTCGATGACGCGCCCATCTCCGCGACGTCCCTCGATGCCGTCTCCAGCGCAATGGCGATTTCCACCGCTCTGGCGTTGGTGAGCCCTGGTTCTCCGAGCAGCTTCCTTTTGATGGCGTTGCTCCGGATGCCCCATACGAATTGGTCACGTAGACTTGCCTCCAAATTCGACCCGAATTCACAATGAAGTGCCAGTCTTCTAAGGCGAGCGCGGTACTGTTTCACCTCCTCCCTCTCCTTTTGCCGACACTCTTTGAACCGGTAGCGCTCCGTTATCTCGATCGGCTTGGGCTGCAGATGATCCCGCATGATGTCCGTCAACTCCTCGAACTTCTTCTGGCTCGGCCTCTGCGGTGCACACAAGTTCCTCAGCAATGAGTACCCTTCCGTACCCAACAACGTGAGCAGCAATGCGACCATTTTGTTTTCTGGCACACTGTTAGCGACAATATATTGCTCCAAACGTTCACACCATAGCGACCAGTCGTCCGTTAAGTTGAACTCCTTCAAGCTTCCCAATCCGCTCGAATGTACGACGACATTTTGGGCAATTCCCCCACCACTGCTCGATTGTTGGACTTGTGCTTCCAGAGAGTTCTTTTGCAGCATGGTCGTCCTCAGCTTTTCTTTCTGATCCGCCATCTGCTTTTTTAAGACACTCACCTCCTCCGCCTGCCTTTTCCCTTCAGCCAAAAGTTGCTTCCGCTGTTCCACGAGCTGTCTTTTTAGCTCTTCCAGCTCCATCCTCTCTGCCTCCAACGCGGCTTTTTCCTTCGCGTCCGCCATCTTTTCCGGCTTCACTCGACGCCACGTGTACCAATTTCTTTTTCACGTTCTTGCCGTTGATCCTTCCTTTAATTTACCACACCGCTGTTTTGGATCATGGTTTTTTTTATCCTCGTCGCCAAATTGTTGTATATTTAATCGATGGAAATAATACAGTTGCCTTATTATATGATAATACTTTATTGCACGCTCAGACAGACGTAGGTAAGGATCGTTTGGACGGCCAGAGAAGACTGGCTAATGGTGGGGCGACACGCTGACGCGTAAGGCGACAAGCCGTTACATTAGAATTTGAATAGACGTAACCGCCGTATACAGCTCAGGCTGACAAACATACATTACATATACAAACATGTATAAACTTGTTTTTAAAGAGCGGGGAGTTTGCTCCGTACAACCTATTATATGCTAATTTCAACCAGTTTTCATATATGACGATTGCTGGTTCAGCAATATAAACTCTCTAGCGGGATAGCGGGAACAAGGTTAGCAAAAATGAAACCTTATGAATCGAATATTAATTTATATAAAATCTGAAAAGAAATATTGGGTTCGTAATTAACATTGTCTGAAGAATCCACGGACCCTTAATCGTCATACACAATTCGCAATACTGAGAAGATATACATATAAATGTATATTACGGGTAATCGACAAGGTTCATCTATATAAACGTTGTCGATGATTGGGTCGTGACCATGTCGATAAGGGGTCCTCCATTAATCAGGTGAGGTTTTTTAGGCCACTTTTTGAGCCCCTCCCCACCACCATAGTGATATGTGTTGAGGTTTTCAGCCAGGAAAGGTTCCAGGTTTCGAGCGACCGAAATTGCTCGAAACTCACTCTACAAATGAGTGGTAAAATTTTACAATACTCATTATTTATAAAATGCGTTCAGCATTTTTATCTCTGCCAGGGTTCATATTTGGCAGCATTTTTGCTGGTCACCTTCTCGAACAATCAAGATCGCTAGCCTCGCTCTACGGAAGAGCGGTGAAATTTTGCAATCGCGGATTGTTTAAATAAATGTTAAAATTTTTTTGTGGACGGCGGTCATCGGTGGAAATTTCTTTATGGTTGAACTTTCTAGCAAACGGGGTTTGCTAGTGACTCATATGGTGGAAGGGTGCTAGTATTTCCCCATTCTTTTTTAATTAATTTAAACAAATAAGCTCGAAGACTATTTGGCATCTCGATGTCGCTCATCGTCGACGAATTCGATCTCTGCTTGTTCAGGAATTACGATCCGCTCGTAATTCTCGAATTGTTCACAATTTTCCGCGGGAATTAGACGAGCGAGTCACGCCGGAATCCTCTCGTGGCTGTCGTCGATAGCGCCACTTTTCGGGGCATTTCCGCTCATCGATCGCGTGATCGCGCGGCTTTTCCCTCACTCTCGTCACTCTCATTCTTTCCTCATCGATCACACGGACCACACGCGTCGTCTCACGGGTTAATAAGTAAACGGGAAAATTCCTCATCGTATTTTTCAGGGCCATAGTTCCTCGGATCGTACAGTATTCGGGACGTAGTTACAATCGTGTACGTCGGGCGATATTACTGCGTTACGGGCGGATCGTCGAGATCTCGGTCGATCCGATCCTTCTCGCGCGTATCGGGACGCGTCTCACCGCGGCGGCCATTGTCCGCCCTCGTTCGGGAAAGTTCTCATTAACGCTTTAAAACCAGGCTTTCCTCACATTTACCGGGCTTATTTTCCACACGTATACTGTATCTTTGTATTCTGTATTGTTAATATACTTTTATATTATTTTTCCGTACATCAAGCACTTGGCGCCTTTTCTTTTTCCACCTACACCAGATCTTCCGGGTCCTTCTCAAACACTGCTAAAATCTCGAGTCACGACCGAGATCCACCGGGTCTCACTCTGCGAAAGAGTGGTAAAATTTTATTATTACTGCAAAAAAAATACGTTTAGCATTGTTTCTCTCTGCCGGAATTCATCTTCGGCAGGTTTCTCCAGGGATCGAATTTTATAGCAATGACGATCGGAGAAGTCTCGCTCTACAGAAGAGCGGTAAAATTTTACTATCGCGAAATGTTTAGAGGTCATCGGTGTAAAATTTTCGAAAAATCGTTTTGTTGGAAGCACTTTTAAAGAATCCTCGGAAACTTAAAAAATGTTACAATGCTCTTTGTTGAAACAATTGCGATCGCCATTTTTTTTCTGCCATGGCTTATCTTCGGCAGGTTGGCTGCAGCTGACCAAATTCGCGAGCGAACGAGTTCGACCGAGTCTCACTTTGCGAAAGAGTGGTGAAATTTTATAATTGTTGCTAAAATAAATACGTTTAGAATTTTTTCTTTTTGCCGGGATTTGACTTCGGCAGGTTCCTCCAAGCATCGAATTTTCTAGCAATGACGATCGCAGGAGTCTCGCCCTACAGAAGAGCGGTGAAATTTTACGATCGCGATATGTTTAAAGGACGACACCGGTGGAAAATTTTCGAAAAATCATTTTTTTGGAAACACTTAAAAAATTCTTATAACCTCCAAAAATATGATGAATATTCGTTTATAGCCGAAAAAAAAACAGTTTTGAAGTGGTTTTCGAGCTATTTTTATAGGGGAGTCTCCGGCGCTGAAAAGCGTCTTCAGCGATGCCATGCCGGTAGTCGCAATTCTCAAGTCTTGTAAGCCTATTATCTATGGGGAGAAATTCACCGACTAAAAATAGTTTTATTTTCGACCAAAAGATGGCATTAGATTACGGAAACAAAACTTCTTCAGCTCTATCGTCTAACCGTTGACTTCACACACGTTTTTCTCCAAACCACGTTTTCGAAATCGGGACGCAGCAGAACTCGAACAATTTTCGTCCAATCGACCAAGCCAATTTCTTCAATTTTTCAAAGTGTTTTTTGAAGCGCTGTATTAATGTGAAAAATGGTCGCATCGAGATGAAAAAAAGCATTATGAAGCTTCAAGTTTCTAGTTTCGACATCTGTCGTCAAAACAAATTTCTGAGCTACTGTAATCGCGCAATAATAAAAAATAGCGAGAGAAATTTTTTTTCCAAATTTTTGGGGTTTTTTTTCAAGGGTCCACGCGCTCGAGAATGTTATTTCAGTTAAATACATGTATAGGTCAGTTAGCTTGTTTATTCAGCTTTGATTTGGTGTTTTTGTCCCTCTACGTCAATTTTTTGCTGAGATATCTGAGTTTGAATGTAAAAAGATCCTTTTGTCTTCGATCACCGTTATCTCAGCAACCAATGATTGCACGGGCAGCTTTGAAAACTTAAACAAATTTCCTACACGACCCTTTCGTTGATTTTGTTGGATATTCGAGCTATCCGCGTCCTTCAACTGTCGCTGTCCATCCTTTGGGAAGAGCGCTACAGTCGCGCTGTTCGGGCGTCTTCTGACTCGCTGACGATCGCGGGTCGTTATTCCTCTCACCTTGGCAACAACTGGGTTATTGCCATAACAAGGGATACGCAGCACACTCGCGCACACTTTTCTTTCTCCATCGCAATGTTAAAAACTATTTTACGTTTGAATAAACAAGTCGCCTTTATCGTGTGATCTAACTTTCTTCGTCGTTGAACCGCCGCTAACTCTAACAGGTTATGGGCCCAGGACTCGCCTCACCGACGAGAATACGAAGAGTTTGCCAAAAAGGCTTTTCTTGAACGAGCTCGATAGAGTGGGAGATCGGCACGACGCGAGAGCGAATACAACAGTATCGAAAAGAGCGAATAACGAGCGATGATGGCGAGTAATATCGTAAACTCGACTCCTATTGAACTTCTCACGAGAAACAATTGCGATACATGGGTGATTCAAGTGGAAGCGCTCCTTACAAAGAACGATACGTGGTCGCACGTTCACGGCGATGTTCCGAAGCCCGTGATCGTTGGACAAGAAGACGCGCGCGAAGCGACGCGAGTCGCGTTCAACAACTGGATTGCCCAGGATCGCAGAGCCAAAAGCGATCTCATATTAGCCATCAGTCCAAACGAACTCAAACATATCCGAAATTGCGACACATCGAAGGAGGTATGGGACAAATTAAAATCCGTCTACGCCTCCCAAGGACCGATGCGAAAAGCCGCCCTGCTGGAACAGCTGCTAACAATAAGAATGCGCGAAGATGACGACGTACGTGATTACCTGCCGCGATTCATGAATATAGTGGACAAATTACATGCCATGGAAATCGAGATCAACGGTGATCTGTTATCGATAATGCTACTGCACAGTCTGCCGTCCACCTTCAAGAACTTTTGCTGTGCGATAAAATCGCGTGACAGCCTGCCGAACATCGACACGCTGATGATAAAAGTAATCGAGGAACACGACAGCACGGCTCATAGGACCACCGAGGCAAGTACAAACGCCCTGTATTCGAAGCATCTACTGAAAACGTCAAAAGACGCTGTAGATGGCGGCAAACAAGGTAGCAAAAATCCCTCTGATGTACAAAAGATGAAATGTTTTTATTGCAAAAAGCGAGGTCACAAGGCAGCCGACTGTTATAAAAGGAAAAAGGCCGTTCAAAACGCAAACGTGGCTAACGACGCCTTTTACGCATGCGAGGCGAAAAACGTTTCCGTCTACGCGGTGAAAAATCAGGCTGCGAGTACGAGATGGTGCCTCGATAGTGGAAGTACCTCCCACTTGTGTAATGATTCTCGACTTTTCGTCAACGCGCACCGAATGGAGACAGGCGTGAATCTGGCGAATGAAGCGATGGCCCGAGCCACCGCCAAAGGTGACGTGAGTATAAAGTCCTCAAATGGAGGGGAAAATAAGGAGATCACGCTCACAAACGCGTTGCTGGTTCCGGATCTACGTACGAACCTCATGTTCGTATCGAAAATCATCGACAGGGAGTATAGCGTTCTGTTCATAGGAAATCACGCGTATATAAGGAACACAAACGGCACCACGCGTGCGATCGCCGATCGTGAAGGCGACCTATATTATCTACGGGTTCCAAACCACACGGCATGCAACATGTCAACGGCCACATCGAGCAGTAAGACAGAATGGCATCAACGACTAGGCCACCTGAACGAGGGAGACATGTCGTTCATGCGTCGCAACAACATGGTGTCGGGATTGACGTTCAAGAGCAACGAGCCCCTCTCTCCCTGCGATACGTGCGCACTTGGGAAACTCACGAAGTTGCCGTTCGAGAATCGCAAAGGAAGATCAACGGGATTACTTGAAATTGTCCACGCGGACGTCCGCGGTCCGATGCGAACTGAGTCGCAAGGTGGCGCGCGATATTTCTTGACGTTAACGGACGACTATAGTAGATGGACCGCTGTCTATTTTCTTATAAAGAAATCCGACGTAACCTCTCGATTCTTGGAGTTCCGGAGCTACGCTGAGACGCACACGGGAAGGCGCATCAAGGCTATACAATCCGATAACGGAACCGAATTTTGCAACTCGACGATGGACGGGATATTGTCGAAAGCCGGTATCCAGCGTCGTCTAACCGTACCGTACACACCCGAGCAGAACGGGATCGCTGAACGAAAGAACAGGACTCTCATGGAGTCCGCTCGATGTCTGCTGATAGATTCGGGGCTTCCGAAATTCTTCTGGGCCGAGGCCGTTGCCACGGCAAATCACATCCGATGTTCCACGAGAGTTTTGGGCGTCAAAACACCGTACAAATTGTGGACTGGGAAAAAGCCCGATTTGGGCTACCTGCGAAAATTTGGGGCGAAAGTTTTCCTGTTGGACAAGTCTCCGAACAGGGATAAGCTGTCTCCGAAAGGAATTCAAGGTACGGTCGTCGGTTTTTTAGAGGTATGCCGAGGATATCGAGTATGGGTACCCGCTGACCGACGAATCCACGTGTCTCGCGACGTGCGATTCATGGAAAAATTCGGAACAGGCAATGTTGAGGAGGATCCGAAACCAGACGATCCGAACGACCTGGCGTCGGTCGCAGGCGACTCGCAAGGCCATGCGCCCGTCCAAGAGGTCGAGGTAGTTGCGGAAACGTACCGAAGGAGCTACCAACTACGCGTTCAATGAATCCCGAGCCAGTTCCAGGGGGAGCTGCGTGCAACAGATCCGCGGCGACTGGCGGCCAAACGCGTCGCGACCGCGGCAGGCCGCGAAAGGTTTTGACGGGTAAACCCGGCCGACCAACAAAGCGATACCACCCGCACCCGACTGCCGTCGAGTCCGACGAGAACGAAGACTCGCAAGAGCCACAGGAGGACGAACGTGCGGATTCCGAGAACGAGGACGTGGCATTGAACGTCTCCGAGGTGCCTTACGCCGAGGCCATGTCTGGACCCGACAAGGACGAGTGGATCGATGCCGTTTACTCCGAGATCAAGTCCCTCATTCGCAACGACACCTTCGAGATCGTTGAAAAACCACACGAGGTAAGGATCATCAAATGCCGAACCGTATTGAGGAACAAGTGCAATCCTGACGGGACGTTGGCTCGACGAAAGGCGAGAGTTGTTGCCAAGGGATTTTCTCAGCGGCCTGGCATCGAGTATTTTGACACCCACGCCCCTGTAGCACGTCTCAGCTTGCTGAGATTGTTCGTGGCGTTGTCCGTGAAGTTGAATCTGAAAATATCTCAACTGGACATCGAAACCGCGTATTTAAACGGGAAGATCGACACGGACGTCCATATGGAACTCTGAATTCGCTTCAGGAGGTACTTGAAAGGATTGTACACGAAGAAAAGGACAAAACGATCCGCAAACGAGCTCGGACTCTGATTCGAAACATGCGATTGCTGAATAGTCTGCAAGCTGAATAAAGCCCTCTACGGTATTCGCCAGGCAGGTCGGCAGTGGCTCATGGAGTTGGACAAGGTGCTGCGCGGCGTCGGGTTGATACCCACTGCCGGTGACCCGTGCGTGTACGGACACAACGGCCGACGTACGTTCGTACTCGTCTACGTGGACGATATATAGACCGTCTCGGATGATGCCGGCCTAGAAGATCGAATCAAGAAAACGCTGGCGAACAAGTTCGTGGTAAGAGATCTGGGGATCGCGAAATATTGCTTGGGCATCGAGATTCGAAGCGAGGACGGGAGAGTGGCTTTGTCCCAAAGGGGATACATCAAGAAAGTCTTGAAGCGTTTCGGGATGGACGATGGCAAGCCCGTTAACACTCCTATCGCCCTCGGCTCTAAGCTGACTAAAGGCGAGACAGCAAAACAGGACGAATCGAACGATCTTCCGTATCGAGAGCTGGTCGGGGCATTGATGTTCGCCGCGACAGGAACGCCACCCGACATCGCGGACGCGGTTAGCGCCCTTAGTCAGTTCAATTCATGTTACCGACGGGAACACTGGATCGCCGCAAAGAGGGTGCTCCGCTACCTGCAAAGAACTCTGAATCTGGAGTTGGTCTACAACGACAACGGTGATTCGCTGCAAGGCTACGTAGACGCGGACTGGGGGAACTGTGTCTTCGACAGACGTTCCTACACAGGTTTAGTTTTCACCATCTGCGGGGGAGCCGTGACATGGGAGTCACGCAAACAGAAAACCGTCGCCTTGAGCTCGACGGAGGCCGAGTATATGGCTATAGCGAAGGCCGCCAAGGAGGCCAAATACCTCACCAGTTTCTTGCGGGAGCTGGGCTGCACTGATCTCACGAACGTCGTAGTCTTCAACGGCAATCGTTGCGCCGGAGCGCTGGTGGACAATCCGGTGCATCACTCGAGGTCTAAACACATCGACATCCGCCACCACTTTGTGCGCCAGGCGGTGAACGATGGCGTTTTGGCAATACGTTATCTTCCAACGGAAGATATGATCGCCGATGTCCTCACGAAAGCCTTGGGTGATGATAAGCATTCGAGATGCACGTCTAGCTTGGGGCTTCGGTCAAAGGAGAAAATCTCGGGCACGGATTGAGGCGGAGTGTTGGATATTCGAGCTATTCGCGCCCTTCAACTGTCGCTGTCCATCCTTTGGGAAGAGCGCTACAGTCGCGCTGCTCGGGCGCCTTCCGACTCGCTGACGATCGCGGGTCGTTATTTCTCTCACCTTGGCAACAACTGGGTTGTTGCCATAGCAAGGGACATGCAGCACGCTCGCGCACACGTTTCTTTCTTCATCGCCATGTTAAAAACTATTTTACGTTTGAATAAACAAGTCGCCTTTATCGTGTGGTTTAACTTTCTTCGTCGTTGAACCGCCGCTAACTCTAACAGGTTTTTCAGAAAAAAAAACATTTTTTCACCATTAATATTAATTTGAAAACGGAAAAAAAATGACTTTTTATGGTTTTTCAGTAAATGTACTACTACTTTATATATTATAGTAAATGTACAATACTTTAAGTATTGATGGAAAGACTAATGTGGCCCGGTTGTTTTTCTGCTTAATGTACCCCCAATAGCTCTGTAAATTTTCAATTTGATCCATCGAATCATTTTTTCGGTTCGATTCATCAAAGTTGTACAAAACAAAGGAAGAAGTGCATTGTTCTTAAACATCGTGTAATCATCATCGGAATGAAGAACCAATTTTCTTCGACTTTTGTCACAACTTTGCCCTAATTGCTTGTTAAAGTCAAGAAAAAAAAATTCGAAAAATTTCAATTTTTTTTCTCCAAATTTGTCAAACATTTCAGGAAACAATACTGACTTATTTTTACACGATTCGACCTTTGCGCACCATGATTTCACTCATCTTTAATTGCATTCATTAAAAGTTGATACCCCCAAGCTGTTTTCACTAGTCGATCTGAGAACTTGTATGAGATGAATTCTCGATATTTTCTGCGAAGGTTATTAGGGTTACAAAAAAAAACTTTCTTTCAAAACTGTTGTGCCCTCAAAAGACAGGAATTTTCATTTTGCTAACGCATGAGGTTCAAAGACCCCAAGCGACGATATCGCGCGCGATA
The DNA here is from genome assembly GCA_944452715.1 of Ophion slaviceki. NCBI lineage: Eukaryota > Metazoa > Arthropoda > Insecta > Hymenoptera > Ichneumonidae > Ophion > Ophion slaviceki. The sequence continues at coordinate 45,897,494 of OX101783.1, forward strand.
TTTCACAAGCCCGATATTCCGCTCGACTCAGCCGGAAAAGCGCTGAATCGCAATCGAACGAATCGAACGTTCTCGAACGATTGGTTGCGAAAACCCGAGTTAACAATTAGCCGAAAGATTCAATCGGAAGGCAGTCTTCGGCCAGAAGCCGAGGAGGTCGGTCTCAAGGCATAAAAAAGAATTGTAATATTGTTGCCTAATTTTAAATAAAATATAAGTTGTTGAAGTTGCAATATCCCGAGTTGGAGATTTACTCGGAACGGGAAAAGTCCCCACATACCCTCGCCCTCGAGCATCCGACAACCCACGGTGTCAACTTACTCGAGAGCGAATTTCCGTGCTCTTCGCGCATCATCAGAAGCCGGGGCACAACATTGGTGGCAGCGGTGGGATTCCCGCAATTGGGGATACCGCAACCTTGCATTACACAACTTCAAAAAAAAAAAAAAAAAGAAGAAGGAAACATCCTATCCAACGTCCAAAATAAACTAAACGCAGCAAGTGCTGAAAAGGAGGTCAACGAGTAACCCGATCGACGACCGTCGAACCGGACAAATAAAAAGAAAACGTGCGGCGTAAGCAAACGCCCGAGTCAACCGTACAGAGCTGTCCAAAAGCAACCAGATCCCGAGGATCATCGATACCAGACCGACCCCAGGACGAAGACTCACCAAATACCTTCTACAACGGAACAACAGAGCGCACGAGAACAGCAAACCAAAGCAACACGACAACAGGGAACAACACTGGCAATTTCCTGCCAAACAGCTACAAGAACGAGGTCAACATCTTGTGAACAACCGACTACGAAGCATCGATCAACATGAGGCGCATCATCGTACTGTAAGTGACGGAACATTTATCAAAAAACACCCTCCAAAGCCAAACAATTAAACACTAATGTCAAACGAAGACGAGCGTCGTAAATTATACCGATTACCGGGTAACAACAAATTATCGCGTTCATTAAATTCAATTTTCGACGAACTCATTGCAAGAGATCGTCCAGAGAAACAAAGAGTCGAACAAGAACTACAGGAACCTAGGAAAAAGCGATTTCGATCCGCAACAAGTTCAGACGAAAGCCCAAATTCACAAAATTCCTCAAATAGGCCGACAGCTGCGAAACGTACCAAAATTCGATCCACAGCAGATCGAACCGTCCATTTTTCTGATCAATCTCCAGAAAATATAGACACTAGGCGTGGTCGCGAAATAGAAATTCAAGAATTTTCCCTACTCCAACTTAATTCAGATAACATGGCACAAGAAAATGCTTTCATGACCCTAAAGGAGGCGCGAAGCCTCATTTCCCGATTTGATGGCGAAAAACCTGAAGAAGTCGACGATATAATTGAAGCATTCGGTTATGCAAACGCGTGCGTTGCAGCAGCCGATAGACATTCCCTTTTACAATCCGTGTTAGCAACAAAAGTAATAGGAAAAGCGCGAAAAGATACCCGATATAAAGAAATAGAATCGTACGAACAATTTAAAGAAGAAATGACAGCATTATATGGAACGCGACGTACAGTAGCCGCGTTACAGGTCGATTTTAATACGTGCAAGCAAAAATACAATGAGAGCGTGTTGGCATACGGTCAACGACTCGAGGCCATAATGATGGAATTAATCGAAGCCAGCACAACCGAAGCAAGATCGCCTGCGGAAAAAAGAACAATAGAGACATATGTAAGGCAATTAGCCCTATACAACTTCGAAAGAGGACTTCGAAGGGAATACCAAGTCATCGTAAAGGCTCGAGGATTTAAGGATCTCGGATCAGCCCTTAAAGGAGCAATGGAAGAGGAAAAATCGCTACAAGGAGGCGAATCTATAAACAAACAGACTCATCTGGAAAAACGACCGCCGATGACGTGCAATAAATGTCACAAAATGGGACATTTAGCGAAGGATTGCCGATCCAATACATCGTCTTACGGACGATACAGTCTACCAGCACCATCGAAAAGCGTGCATCAATTCAACATTACTTGCAATTACTGCAAGAAACCGGGACACGCGTACAAGGATTGCCGAAAAAGGAATTGGCAACAAGGACAAGGAAACGGATACCGACAGGCACCGGGAACCGGGTATCATCAAAATCATCAAACGAATTATCAGCAGGGCCAAGGAACCAGCTACTACAAGAAGAGTGGGCCCACAGGGCGCCCAAATCAGTACCACTGGAACGCAAATAAAAATAGGCCAAAAGAAGACAGACCGAAGGAAGAAAATCGCAACGACAGCGAAAAGAAAAAAACAATTGGATCATTTTCGCTCGATATGGTAACGGCAACAAACGTAGACAGGCCAAGAGAAGATAACCGCAACGACAGCGAAAACAGGAAAACAATTAGGTCATTTTCGCTCGATATGGCAACGACAACGAGCGGAGACAAAAACTGCAACGTCAGAAAAATAACCGAAGCATCGAATACAGGTCCGTCCAAAAGAAAAAATACAAGGAAGAAAATAAAATCGTACTGGATAACGACGATCAATTCTGGAGGAGCCGCTAGCGACTTCCACATCGCGTCTCCCCAGGCTAAAGACAAAATCCTCACGTTGAAAGGAGACACCGGAGCACAATGTAGTCTCATAAAAAAGAGTGTATTAAAAAAGGACACAGAAATAATAGAAGAAACGATCGAACTCAAAGGAATCGGAGGAAAAAAATTCTACGCACTGTGTAAAATTATGCTCGTGCTAGAAACACCCGCAGTAAACGTAGAACACGGATTCTACGTAATAGATGACACAGTACCCCTGGAAGTAGACGGAATAATGGGTTTGGACTTCATGAGAGAGCACAATGTCGACATCCTAAGCGGAAGACATATTAAAATATACGGACATCCGATCCCCATGCTGGACGGAACGAATAAAATTAAACTACCTCCCAGAACAGAGCAAATGCTATACGCAAAAACATTAACGGCAAAAATAGGCTGTGTCGCAGCAAAAGAACTGCGACCAGGAGTAAAGATAGGCGGATGTTACGTCCACCCAGAAGGACATTCCTGCCTCATAGTAGTGCGAAACTCAAACAATGAAGAAATCGAAATAGAAAGGCCAACCGTGCAAATTGAAGAAATTAAAGAAGAACAGCCAACCGAAGAAAAGGAAATAAGTGCTGTAACGATCAAAGAAAAATTAAAAAGAAAAGACAAAATATGGGAAGAAATCAAAAGAGATTCGAACTTAAACCCAGAAGAAGAAAAATTCCTACGCGAATTTGCTGACGCATACGCAGACGTCTTCCATTTGGAGGAAGAGTCGCTTGGGTGCACCGCTATAGTGGAGCACCGCATAAGCGTACGATCAGGGACAATGCCAATAAAAATTCGTCCATATCGATTACCAGAAGTCCACAAGCAAGAAGTAATGGCGCAGACAAAAGAGATGCTAAAAAACGAAATAATTCGACCGAGCAAGAGCCCATGGAATGCTCCTCTACTCGTCGTTCCAAAAAAGCCTGACGCCAACGGAAAAATACGCAAGAGAGTGGTAGTAGACTTCCGAAAACTCAACGAAGCAACGGAAGGAGACTCGTATCCATTGCCTAATATTACCGAAATATTGGACCAATTGGGACGAGCAAAATACTTCACGACTCTCGATTTGGCATCGGGATTTCACCAAATCCCAATGGCCGAAAAAGACAAGGAGAAAACCGCTTTCTCCACTCCTCTTGGACATTACGAGTACAACCGAATGCCATTTGGATTAAAAAACGCCCCACCAACCTTTCAAAGGCTGATGGACGCTGTGCTTGCTGGATTACAAGGACTAAAATGCTACGTATATCTCGACGATATAGTAGTATACGGATCATCGTTCGAAGAACATAACAAAAGGCTGACAGAAGTATTCGATCGACTGAGAGTAGCCCAATTAAAGGTTCAACCTAGGAAATGTCGATTTCTGCGAAAAGAAACCCAGTACTTGGGACACATTATTACCGAAGTAGGAGTAAAACCGGATCCAGAAAAAATAGAGGCTGTACAACGATTTCCAGCCCCAAAAAACGTAAAAGAGGTTCAATCATTTCTGGGACTAGCCGGATATTACCGAAAATTCATACAGGATTTTTCAAAACTTTCAAAGCCGTTAACATAACTGATTAAGAAAGAAAACAAATTCATTTGGGACGAAAACTGCGAACAAGCTTTCAAAAAATTGAAGGAAACTCTCAGCACTGCACCGATCCTGCAGTATCCGGATTTCGAGAAACCCTTCGTGGTGACAACTGATGCCTCTGACAAGGCAATCGGCGCGATTTTATCGCAAGGAAAAATCGGAGAAGATCTACCCGTCTGTTACGCGAGTCGTACTCTGAACAAGGCAGAAACGAATTATTCAACAACGGAGAAGGAAATGCTAGCAATAATCTGGGCAGTAGCGCAATTCCGACCATATATATATGGAACAAAATTCACCATCGTGACGGATCATAAGCCCCTCACATGGCTTTTCAACGTAAAAGATCCAGGATCACGACTGATGCGCTGGAGAATAAAAATAGAGGAATTCAACTATACCATCGAGTATAAGGCTGGCAAGAAGAATACAAATGCGGATGCTTTAAGCCGTTTGTATGTGTTGATGCTGACGCGGCAAGAACCCGAGACGGTGGTACGTCACAAGGACGCCGAGAAGCGTGGTAGAGGAAGGCCGCGGAAGGCCCCCCGCTCCGCGCCACCGCCGCCAGCATCAACAGACCCGAGCCAGCATGGCCGTGGTCAGCTGGTCCCGCGAGCACGTGGCCGGCCGAAAAAAACAATGCAGCCCGCTAGAGAGGAACGCCCACACAAGGCGACAGAGGCGCGCGCGAGCGAGAACGGACCGCCACTCCCACCAGTGGAGGCGGACCAGGCAGCAGGCCCGAGCGAAAAAGAGAAGGAAATAGAAAAAGACTCAAGCGCAAGCGAGACAACAAGCGATAGCGAGACAGAGACGGAAATAGGAGATCGAGAGTGCCCGAGTGAAGAGGAGCGAGGTACGATTCTGCAAGAATACCACGACGCCCCTCTCGGAGGCCACCCAGGCGAAAAAAGGATGAAACAACGAATAAAGATAAAGTATAGCTGGCCTGGAATGAATAACGAAATAAAAAACTACGTAAAATCATGCGACAAATGCCAGAAAAATAAAATCTCGCGACGCAAGCATGCCCCCATGACTATTACCGACACACCCAAGACACCATTCGTCAAATGTGCAGTCGATATAGTAGGTCCCTTACCCGAGACCGAAGCCGGGAATAAATACATCCTGACTTTTCAAGACGCATTGTCCAAGTATAGCGCAGCTATACCGCTAAAAACGCAAGGAGCCAAGGAAGTAGCCAAAGGATTTGCAACTCAAATTGTTTGCAAGTACGGCACTCCGAAAGAATTATTGTCCGACCAAGGAACGAATTTTCTGAGCGAAACATTCAAGGAGATGTGCCAGTTATTCCGAATTAAAAAGATTCAAACGACAGCATACCATCCCCAATCAAACGGAGCATTGGAGCGTTCACACCGAACTCTCGCAGAATATCTGAAATGTTTCATAAAAGAGGATCAAACGGATTGGGATGAGTGGTTGCCATACGCGATGTTCACCTACAATACCACCCCGCACACAGCGACAGGTTTCACTCCATACGAGTTGGTGTTTGGTAAGGTAGCCGATTTACCGACGGCGCTCAAAGAAGCACCACGAAAGACGTACTCATACGACGATTATGTCTCCGAGTTACGCGAACGGCTCCGAGACACATGGCACGTGGCGAAAGAACGACTGGAAAAAGGAAAGGAAAGGGTAAAAGAAGGGCATGATATCGCCGCTGGTACGGTGGAGTACCGCCCCGGCGACCGAGTCCTCCTCCACGACACTACTGTACGCCGAGGCCGATCAGCAAAGCTTTCCCCCAAGTGGACAGGGCCCTACACAGTACGGAACAAAGACTCCGACGTGAACTACACTATCGGCCGTGGACGCAAGGCTGTACGGGTACATGTAGACCGCATCAAGCCCTACATTACCCACTAACCGATAGAGTAGATACATTATCGCGGGGCCAGCGAGGCCGAACCGCGAGGTACCCCCGCCACTCGCTCCCGAGTGAGAAGTAGGTGGCAAGCACCACCATTGGTGCACGCCCGAGCAACCGACGTCACGCGACGGATTCGCGTACGGGTGGCGAGCCGCCACCCGTTCAACAAAAAAAAAAGGATATATAAATAAAAACAAAATGAAATCATAAAATAAAAGAATAAATAAATAAATGAACTAAAATAAAATGAAATATAAAATAGGGAAAAACGCGCGGGAAAATAATCAAAGAAAAAAAATATTCCTTTTTCAATGTATTGTTACAGTCAAAAAGAAAACCTTATAACTAATTCATGCAGGCCACATAGGCCTCCCAGCTCGGATCGGGCATAAAACCAGGTAAGGGCTCCAGCCCAAATAGGGCTCGCAGCCCGAAGGAATCACCCGGGATGCCTTCCCAATCCCACTCGACGCATTCACGAGAAAAGGCGTCATCACCCCAAAGACGGGTGAGGGCCTCCCGGAGCGCTCGCCGTCGGGATCGAACGCCTTTGGCTAGGGCGACAAAATTGCGAAGCCACGATCCCCTCCACACACGCCGGCCAGACGACGGCCGTTTTACCGACTGAAAATAAAAAAAAAAATAAAAAAAATAAAAGGGGACCTATTAGTATCAAAAAAAAAAAAAAACATATATGTATGTAATTCTGAATACTCACTAAAACGAGATCGAAACTCTGGTTCCAAAACGTCAGCTGGGTGCCATGGACGAATGCGGGTTCCATTCTAAAAGAAAAAAGAAAAAAAAAGGCAAATAAATAAGAATACAGAAACACTTTAGGAAAAAATAATAGAGAGTAAACAAGAAAAAAAAAGGAAAACAAAGACAAATACTCACTCGAATTTTTATCCGTTCCGGAAGATTTCACGTGGAAGATGGTAGAATGATTGATGTAACCCCTGCAGAACAGTGGAGCTATTTAAACCCCAAAGGTCTCTCCACCTTTCCATTAATTGCGCCCGGCACCAAACTATACCGAGCGCAGTGTACACTCAAGGCCAGCTAAACGAGCTGACCCTGCATCAGGAGACCCGTACGGTCCCTGACCGCGACGCGGACGAAGCATCGCCTCTTGGAGAAAGAGAAAGAAAAAAAAAAAAAACTATTGCACAGGGAAACCAACATAAAACATATATATTATTGAAAATAAAAAGGCAAACCCTTTTTGCAGGTTATTAATCTCAACATTTAGGACAACAGAAGGGACTAATGAAAGAAAGGAAAATGCAGAATTCCACGCAACGCAATTTTCCACAACCCCAGGAATTTATTACGAGGAAATCGGAAAACTACACACGATTCAGGAAATGTGGAAACTGGTAATCCGCATGGATCTTCTACCAATAGCAAATAGAGAAAGAGTATTAGGGAAAAGTTGGAAAAGCTATTAAAATTATGTCAAACGATGCCAGAGGACAAGCTATGTTCTCTCGTAACGAGTTCTCTCGAAAACATGAAAGGAAAAATAGATTCTGAAATGCAGTCCATTTATGATATAACTGGCACAAAAGGTAGAATAAATAAAAGAGGATTAATAGATGGATTAGGATCCATCATAAAGTCGATAACAGGTAACTTAGATGCGAATGACGCTGCGAACATCGAACGGCAAATTACAGCGATAACGAAAAAGCAAGAAACAACAGAAGATGCGTTAAAAGAAAATTTGCAAATCCAGCAAATTACACTGGAAATGTTCAATCGCACAACGAATCGCCTCGCGGCAAACGAGGAAACACTAGGCCGTTTAGTAAATAATTTACACCATGGAGTGCAAAATCTCGTAATGGATATTTTAACACGTCAACAATTGGACGAGAAATTAACAACCATTAGCGTAATAATCGAATCCTTATTAAACGACATACGTCAATTATCTAACTTTTTAGTAGGCTTGCCAAAAGGAATCGTTAATCCTACAATATTGCCGCCTAGACAACTCTACGCGTATCTAATAGAAGCATTACCAAATCTACCAAAAGGACTGAATTTTCCGACAAAAATACGTCCAGAAAAAATTAACGAATTACTAGAAATTTCTGAATTAGGCGCATATAGTATTCAGAATACCCTCACCGTTGTGATAAAAATCCCATTAATCAACAACAACGAATTCAATGTGAATAAAGTTTATCCTCTACCCGTAAGAGTAGAAAAAGACACGTTTCAGTTCATAGAAACGACCGTAAAAAATGTTATAATTGATCAAGAGCGTCGAGAATATCTGTCATTCTCAGAAAACGAATTATCCAAATGTAAACGACAAAATTATCAATATTACTTTCATCCGAAAAACGCGAGACAAATAATACGATCAGGAGTGTCATGCGAACTATCGATATTTTTAGGAAGAGACCCCGAAAAAGCGAATTGTACACATCGTTTAGTTAAATTAGAAAATTCTTTGGTCATTGCTCTAGAACAAAAGGGGCAATGGATATATGTAGCCCCAGAGACAATAGCTCTCACGATAAACTGTAAAAACTCTGCGACGACTCATGCAACAATTACTGGAACAGGATTATTGGCTTTGGATGGGAAATGTTCCGTCACCTCCATAGATTTTAAGATTGAAAATTTGAAGGAAACTGTACACGAAAAATTCCTACAATTTTTACCGCCATTCAACCTATCTTTTCTGACTACAGAAAACGAAATACCTCAACCTTTAATATTGGAAAATATTCCTCATACGATAATCAATGATCCATACGAAGTTAACAAAATTGGCGAACGAATCGAAATATTGAAAACAAAATTAAACAAAAATTACGATCATGTGACAACACAGAGTCACATCATAGGGAATTATGCCCTCAGCGGAATTATTCCCTTCGCAATGATTATATCGTATTTCGGAATTAAAGCGTTGCAACGGCGACGTTTAAATGCTACATCGCCGAACGACGACCTTGCTGACGTAGCTCCGGCCAGACCGCGAGCTGCCAAACGCAAGGCAACAGCTGACTCACAAAATCCGCGAGTCATATTCACGCGAAATGCACCTCGCACACGCACAACGTAAATATGTATGAAACAAAAAAAAAGAAAATCGAAATATTAAAAAAAAAGGGTATATAATATAATATTAGAAAGGCACTTGTACCTTCATAATCTATTGTATTATTGTAAGCCGAGAGACGACCGAGAGACAAAACTTGCCAAAGCTATGAAAAAAAAAAAAAAAAAAAAAAAAAAAAAAAAAAAAAAAAAAAAGTATTATATCGCCGAAATTGGGAATTTCGTCTTCCCAAGGTGGAGGAATGTTGTGCCCTCAAAAGACAGGAATTTTCATTTTGCTAACGCATGAGGTTCAAAGACCCCAAGCGACGATATCGAGCGCGATATTTCACAAGCCCGATATTCCGCTCGACTCAGCCGGAAAAGCGCTGAATCGCAATCGAACGAATCGAACGTTCTCGAACGATTGGTTGCGAAAACCCGAGTTAACAATTAGCCGAAAGATTCAATCGGAAGGCAGTCTTCGGCCAGAAGCCGAGGAGGTCGGTCTCAAGGCATAAAAAAGAATTGTAATATTGTTGCCTAATTTTAAATAAAATATAAGTTGTTGAAGTTGCAATATCCCGAGTTGGAGATTTACTCGGAACGGGAAAAGTCCCCACATACCCTCGCCCTCGAGCATCCGACAACCCACGGTGTCAACTTACTCGAGAGCGAATTTCCGTGCTCTTCGCGCATCATCAGAAGCCGGGGCACAACAAAACTGATCTTTTTTTTTAAGAAAAAACAAATTAACATTTTTTTTAACTTGTCTTTTATTGGTAATTTTTTTCTACGTTTTGGTAAAAATATTAATCTAAAGTTTTTGTAAACTTTAACTTTTTTCAATTTTTGTTCATGCCTAGTTTGAACAAAAAAACTGCTTTCTGGAACCCTAATAACCTTCGTAAAAAATATCATGAGTTAATCGCATAAATGTTGTCAGATCGACTATTGAATACAGTTTGGAGTTATCAACTTTTAATTAATGCAATTAAACGTGAGTGAAATTATAGTGCGCAAAAGCCGAATCGGGTAAAAAATGAGTCAGTATTGTTTCCTGAAATATTTAACAAAGTTAAAAGAAATATTATTAAAAAATTAAAATGTTTTGAATTTTTTTTCTTAAATTTAACAAGAAACTAGTGCAAATTTGTGAAAAAAGTCGAAAAAAATTGGTCTTTCCATTTTGATGATGATTACACGGTGTTTAGAAACAATACACTTGTGCCTTTTATTGTTCTGTAAAACATTGATCAAATAGTTCGGAAAAACGGTTCGATGGATCAGTTTGAAAATTAACAGGGCTATTGGGGCTACATTACGCTTGAAAAAAAAACGCAGCAACATTAGTGTTTCCATCAATGTTTGTAAGGTAGTAGTATATTTACTGACAAAATATAAAAAGTCACTTTTTGTCCGTTTTCAAATTATTGTTAAGGGTAAAAAAATGCTTTTCTGAAAGATCAACGAAAAGGGCTGGTAGAAAATTTATTCAAGTTTTCAAAGCTGTCCTTTAATTCCCGTTGCAATCATTGGTTGCTGAGATATCGATGATCAAAGACAGAAGGATCTTTTTTCATTTAAAGTCGGATATCTCAGCAAAAAAATTGACGTAGAGAGACAAAAAAACCAAATTGAAGCTGAATCAACAAGCTAACTGATCTATACATTGAGTTACGTGGAAAAAAATTAACTAGCCCCCAAAACCTTGAAAAAAAAACGAATAAATTTGGCAATTTTTTTCCTCCGCTATTCTTATGATAGCGCGATAACCGCAGCTCACAAAAAAAATTGGCCCAAAAATCGCAAAACTAGAAACTTGAAGCTTCAAAGAGTTTTTTTTATCTCGATGCGACCATTTTTCACATAGATACAGCGCTTCAAAAACACCCCGAAAAATGAAGACATTTTCCGATCTTTTAATTTTGGAGTAGTACATAAAAATTATGGTCGAAAACACGAACCTTTTTTAAAACTCGTTACTATTTTTCAAAATTTTTGTGGAAATTTCTCCCCGTACTTGGCTTCTAAAACTAATATAATTAACGAAAATATTTCACTCTTAGTTCCAGGATTAAATTCACGATCGTTCTACTGCGCTCCGCGGAGAGAGATGAGGTTGAAGTTTGTATCGTTGGAACGCAACGAAAATTAATATTTGTGAATTTCTTTAATTTATTTTGGCAAACTTTGCTCACAAAAATCTTCTAATCATTTTTTAAGATGTTTATTCAGCGATCTACAATATAAATCTTTTTATAAAAGATTTTCTATAACAATAAAAATATAAAAAATAAAATGTAAGCAAGAGCTTTCGTTGCGTTCCAACGATGCAAACTTCAACAGCATGGAGAGGGTTGACTGAAAACCGGTAGTGCTATAGCAACTCGTGCAACGCGATTTTCTATTCTTTTGAAAAATAAACTCTTTTTACATACTTCAATATATACCTAATAAAGCCTAAAAGTTCTTTGAACCCTGTATTATATTGCTTTCTTTAAAAAAAATATTTAAAAAAACGGTCGCAAGTGGGCAGTGACGGTGGTGTCCTCCTTCCTTGACACACTGCGTCATTTTGACCTGAACGAATTTGAAATGAAATGCTGACGTTCCCAAAATTCAAAGTTTTCAATAATTGTTTACAACAATTAAACTTTAGGCTTTCCGACTTGCTGAAGACTTGCCCTGTGGAAAGATGGTGACATCGTACCATCGGTTTTAATAAATTTAAACAAATACTTCGACCACGATTCATATATTCTTTGTCCACTTCTCGCCTCGCGAAGGCATGGGTACGGTGCTGATGCCACCAGACGACAGAGATTCAACCCGGACAGTGGCTTATTCTCCTCGAAAAGTTTCATCAGAAATAGTTTGTCCATAGTCCACCAGGGAACGGAGAAGAAACTCTGCGTTTCGCTGGTTTTTCTCGAAACACAATTTTTCAAAACGGCTCGCAGCATAACTCCGACAATTTTCATTATTTTCACTCCAAATTTTTAGTACATGTTTAAAATAACATTCCAAAGAAAAACACGTACGGGATTTTCTATGAGTTAGTTATGACATTAGTTGTTACCAAATGATTGTCCTTTTTTTCTGTCGAAAATTAAGTTTTTGGTTTAATGCTTCTCAATTACACAAAAATTAATATTTTCACAATCCTCTACGTATTTCTCTAGTTATCCTCGTGTAAATGAATAGAAATTTTTGAATTTTATTCTAAAATCAAATTTGCGTCGGTTATACTGCGTGCCGCAGAGCGTCTTAAATTCAACATGCCTCGCCAGAATGGCTCCAGCATCACCTTTTGGCATAATTTTTTAATATAAATTTCTCTTTGTTCACTCGAAGATATGACTAATAACATCCTTGAATATTAATATTCTCTTATTCGTCCTTCTACAAAAAAATATTTGCGTTATAAACATTAATATTTTATATTGCTTATGTTATTGCATTGTGTATTTTTATAGAGGACAAATATTTTTTACGGAAAATTACTCTGTCTAAATTTCAATGCAGACCCTACAGTGTTAAAAGTTGCAATTTTAAAACCCATTATTCTGAATCTAAATAGTTCGTCTGTTCTGAAACGTGCATAATTATACGAACAATGTTTGGTTCAAGTTTAAACAAAATCTATAAAAATCAAGAGCACACGCTTGTTCTACCTTAACGTGTTCAACCGTTGACCATTCAATTCTGATGGGCTGGAGGTTTGAAACCGTCGACTCTGAGTATGTGATGATGGTAGCCGTAACCATTGAGATGCAAGAAGGCCCTAGCCCCCTCGCCCTTTGTTTTGAAACGTACATACGTAAGCGAAAGGCCTTGCACAGATTAGTGGTGCGATCCATGGCAAGATATTGTTCCTTGAGGTCAGCCTCGCTGGTGCTCTCGGAAAGATTGGAGACCGCGGTGATATCCTTGCGACACTGGGACTGTATATTGTGGCCGCGACGATTGACGCGGTTTCTCATCTTCGGCAGTACGTACTTGCTGCCTTGAATAAATTCAATGGTCCATCTAGATAGTAAACCCGACGCTACATTAGTTCTGGTTCCTACATAATAGCCCAGGTACCGTACCTACCACCTGTGGGCGTACGGTATCGGTACCAGTATTAGTATGGTGAGGATACACAACCGGTATATTTTACTATTGCACAGTGTACCGGTACCATTCTAGTAACACGTACATTTGCGTGTAGCGATGTACTACCGTACAGGTACACCGTAGGGTACTATCTCTGCACGCCATACCAATAGTACGCTCGGTCATCACGGTGAAGCTATCGAGGAATCGCCACAGGTCCACAAATCATCCGTGTTTGAGACGTGCAGATTAGCGTTCGTAGGCAAAAGGTGTTGAACTTTCGTGCCTCATTTTGGTCGCACACTGCTCAGAAAATCGAAAATATGCTATCTGCGATTTTTTCACGAATAAATACCGAGGTATTTCTGCGAAGAGCACATAAACTTGGGTTTCTTGCATCGGAACCGTTGGCTATTTGACACAGCAGCGAGCGGGAAAGCAATGCGAGGGAAGATCGTGGCAAATTACAAAGTACGTAAATTGAGGTTTCGAGGTTATAGCATGTACGTACCTTGACTTCCGGTGTTTTTTCCTTCGGCTTCTCGCTGTCACTATGTTCCTCGATCTTCTTCGTGTAATCGGCCGCAGCGGATGTCTCGTCGATTATGTCGTTGTCGGGATTTCTTGTCGGTGGTGTGCCGACGTGCTGAGGCGTTCTTCACAGCAAAAAAACTCACCAAAACGCGACGAAAACAAACTTCACTCTATCACACACTATTAACATTCTATATCACACTATCACACACATCGTATGAAACATAACTCGAACGAATGTGCGAGGTTATAGCTCCGGCTTTCGATCTGTCAAAAAATAAATTGTTCCGAAACGAGGCGAGCGCGGTCGGTAAAAACAGGACGAAGTGAGCTACGCGCCGCCAGCGAGAAAACGGATAAACTAAACGCTCGGTCCGGTACCTGATATTTTGAGCTTTGTTGGTACATTTTTGCTACATTTATAGACAAATTTCAAAATGCTCTTTCTCCGCCATTTGTTCATGAAAATAGGTGAAACAAAGCTCAAAATGTGTACTCTTTCACTGTCGAGAGCATGAATGGCGCCAAATTATCGAAAATGCGATGCAATGATTAATAATTCACAGTTTTTCACATGGTAACCACAAACAGCAATTTTTTTTTCGAAATTTTGGAAAATTGCGCGAATCAAGCTTTCGGAGCAAGCGTCCTGCATGCACACAACAAATTTCATTCCAATTGGTTGTTCCGTTCGGGAGAATTCCCATTCAAAAATTTCTAAGCGGTCGGAGGCGTGTGGCACATGGCCTTAAGGAGTGAGATGCAGTCAGAGGCGTGAAAAAACGAGCATTTTCAGTTTTTTTTTTAAATAGTAATTAAGTTTGTTTTACGAAAGTGCCCTAACCCAGTACATTTTTAGCGTGACTGTACGCGCTCGGGTCGTAGCGCAGCAAGGCAGAATAGGGCCTACCCCCACCACTTACCCGCTCGTGAATGATCCGAATAAATCTGACGGGCGGAAATTTTTTTCTTGCTTATCAAAAGCCGTCACCGGGATGAATAATGGGTCGATCGTTTCGTGTATTCATATAAAGTCAGTATGTAAATCGTCAAGTCGCAATTGTCATGCGTGTTAACGGCAGACTTTAGACAAAAATTTCGTTCGAGTACGGAGACCCGAATGGCGGATAACTTTTTTTGTTTGTTAATTAACAAAAGCTGCCACCGAAATAAAACATAGGGGGAGCGATTTGGCTAATTGTATAGAATAAGCACATAAATAGGAAAAGTCTTTACTGTCATGCGTGTTGGCAGCAGACGACCCTTTTTGAGATTTTCGTGCGAGTAAAGAGGCGTGATTCGTGAATAACAATTTTTAAATTAATTTTAAAAAGTCGTCACCGGGATAAATCATACGTCGATCGATTCGTCTTATTATAAACAATCAGCAGCTAAATTTAAAAAGTAGCTGCTGTCATGCAGGTTGGCAGCAGATGACCTTTTGTGAATTTAGTCGTGCGGCCAGCACGACCACTTCCGCGGAAAACTGTTTATTTTTGTTAATCAACAAATGCCGTCACCGGGATGAAACATAGGGGAATCAATTCGGCCAATTATATAGAATAAGCACGTCAATACATAAAGTCGCTACTGTCATGCGTGTTGGCAGCAGACGGCTTTTTTTGAGATTTTTGAGATTCGTTTCATTATAAAGAATAAGCAGCTAAATCGAAAAAGTAGCTGCTGTTATGCAGGTTGGCAGCAAACGGTCTTTTATAAGATTAGTCGTACGAGCAGTGCGTCCCGTTTGACGGATATTTTTTTTTTTAAATTAACAATGGCCGTCACTGGGACGGAACGTAGGGGGATCGATTCGGCTAATTATATAAAATAAGCACGCGAATATAAAAGTACGCTATTGTCATGCGTGTTAGCAGCAGACGACCTTTCATGAGATTTCTCATGCAAGGAGAGAGGCTTCCTTTGCGAATAACAATTTTTTAATTAATTAAGAGAAGTCGTCAACGCGATAAATCATAGACCGATGGATTTGTCTGTTCGTAAAGGATAACCCTGTAAATAGTACAAGTCGCTAATTCCATACGTAATGGCAGCGGACGACCTTTTGTGAGATGTTTCGTGCGAGTAGAGTGGCCCCTTATGCGGATAGATTTTTTTGTTAATTAATTTATGTTCATTCTCTTATCATGTATCTTCACCTTCGGGGCCAGAGTTGAAGCTCTTTATCATCTGATTTTATGAGTGAAGATCCATTTAAAAAACCTGATCTCAAACGCTCATTTTCTTCGAGAGAAAATGTTGCAAGTGCACTACATCATTGAGAATTTGCGCTTCGCCCAATTATTAAATTAATATAAGTCAACACCAATTTACTTGATTTAAGAAGAAGTATGGTTCACCAGACTGATACTCACTTAGCAGCGCCGAATGTAATCTATTGATACAACAGTTTCGACAGTACCTCACTAATGCATTTCACTTTATCACAATATAAAACGTTTCACAAAATTCATAATATTGCGAAAAGTGTTTGCGTTGTTAATAAAAACACGAAAAGAAACGGCATGGGTTTAAGGAAGCGTTCGAACATCGTAGACAAGGATATTTTACAGAATAACGCGCAGCAAGTCGCATCTATGACTAGCTCGACTATTTCTTTACCATTGACAGACACCCTTCTTGCCCTTATTACGCTACCCCCACCATTGCAAATGAACATGGTCTACATTGTTTTTCGGTTATTGGTGTAGACAGATAAGCAGCATATACGCACGTAAAAAAAAGTAACGGAGCAGACTTTCTCGGTTTTCAGGTTTTGGAACCTGAGGCATGGGCCATACGTCCTCTATTCCTCATTTATGGTCCACCGACCATAAATGTATTAACCCTTATGGTGGAACACGCACCCTTATATCGATGTACCTCACGGTCCAGCTTAAGCCTCATAGGCGAATTATATTCTGAGCAAACATTGAAACACACACCACCTTTTGTAATCCAAGCCACTGAAAACAACCCGGCCGGATGGATTAAAAAATCCCAATGTGTACCCTTTCGTTTCTTCCAAAATAATGCGACGTTTTCTCCGAATATAATCGCCTACGAGAAAAAAATTATGATTGGGTTCTTTCTGGTATAAAGACAATGTACACGACGTAGAAAATGTTCGTTTGCAGAGGTAGGGATAAGAGCAAAAAATAAGAGGGATAAGAGCAAAAAAGGTTTCTGTTAATAGTAACAGCGTATTTGAACGAGTCATAGCTGCCACTTGCTGCCCGTTGTGATTAAAGGTAGTCTCGTCTATCTTCGTCGAATGCTTCGTGAAAACATGCTGTTTCTTGTCGTGCTTAGGTCGATGATACAATAACTTATCGCAAATCATACATTTTTTAACAAATATTGTTGTGCAGTGAGCGACATACGTGAGCTACTTTCGAAACTGTTGTATTAATGGATTACTTGTAACGTTGATGAGTGAGTAACCTTGCATTGAACAATTTTTTATTCGCAAAAAAAAAATAAATTGATCTTAATTCATCGCGAATCGGGTCGCGTTACCGGCACGATAAAATTCATAAAGGGCCGGCTGCTGCCTACAGGCAATGCAATAGCGACCTCTTCATTTTATATGCTCATTCTTTATGATACGCTGAATCGATCGCTCTATGTTTCATCCCGAGAAGAACTTTCTAAATTACCTGAAAAATCGTTATTCTCGAATTGATCCTTCTAACTTGCACCAAGAATCTCACAAAACCTCGTCCGCTGCCAACACGCATGACAGCAGCTACTTTTTCGATTCAGCTGCTTATTTTTTATAATAAGACGAATCGATCGACCTATGATTTATCCCGGTGACGACTTTTTTTATTAATTAAAAAATTTTAATCACGAATGGCACCTCCTCTCTCGAACGAAAAATCTTTAAAAAGGCCGCCTGCTGGCAACACGCATGTCAGTTGCGACTTTTTCTATTTACGTGCTTATTCTGTATAATTAGCCGAATCGATCCCCCTATGTTTCATCCCGGTGACGGATTTTGTTTATTAACAAAAATAAATAGTTATCCGCGAATCGGGTCGTGCTGACCGCACGATCAATTTCACAAAAGGTCGTCTGCTGCTAACCTGCATGACAGCAGCTACTTTTTCGAGTTAGCTACTTATTCTTTATGAAAAGACGAATCGATCGACCTATGATCAATCCCGGTGACGACTTTTTAACATTAATTTAAAAATAGTTATTCGCGAATCGCGCCTCCTCCCGCGCACGAAATATCTCATAAAAGGTCGTCCGCTGCCATCACGCATGGCATTAGCGACTTGTACTATTTACAGGGTTATTCTTTACGAATAGACAAATGCATCGGTCTCCGATTTATCGCGTTGACGACTTCGCTTAATTAATTAAAAAAATGTTATTCGCAAAGGAAGATTCTCTACTCGCATGAAAAATGTCATGAAAGGTCGTCTACTGCCAACACGCATGACAATAGCGTCTTTTTATATTCGCGTGCATATTTTATATAATCAGCCTAATCGATCCCCCTACGTTCCGTCCCGGTGACGGCTATTGTTAATTAAAAAAAAAGTTATCCGTCAAACGGGACGCACTGCTCGTACGATTAATCTTATAAAAGACCGCCTGCTGCCAACCTGCATGACAGCAGCCACTTTTTCGATTTAGCTGCTTATTCTTTATAATGAGACGAATCGATCGACCTATGATTGATCCCGGCGACGACTTTTTTTCATTAATTAAACAATTGTTATTCGCTCATCGCGCTGCCTCCCTTGCACGAAAAATCTCAAAAAAGGCCGTCTGCTGCCAACACGCATGACAGTAGCGAATTTTTCTATTTGCGCGCTTTTTCTATATGATTGGGCGAATCGATCCCCCTATGTTTTATCCCGGTGACGGCTTTTGTTGATTAACGAAAATAAATTGTAATTCGCAAATCGCGCCTCCTTACTTGCACGAAAAATATCAGAAAAGGCCGTCTGCTGCCATCCTGCATGGCAGCAGCTACTTTTTCGATTTAGCTACTTATTCTTTATAATAAAACGAATCGATCGACCTGTGGTTTATTTCCGTGACAACTTTTTAAAATTAATTAAAAAATTGTTATACGCATACCGCGCCTCCCCCCCCCCCCCCCCCCCCGCGCACGAAAAATCTGAAAAAGGCCGTCTGCCGCCAACACGCACGACAGTAGCGACTTTTTCTATTTACGTGCTTATTTTATATAATTTGCAGAATCGATCCCCCTGTTTCATCCCGATAACGGCTTTTGTTGATTAACATAAATAAATAGTGATCCGCGTATCGGGTCGTGCTGCTCGCACGATTAAATTCACAAAAGGTTGTCTGCTGCCAACCTGCATGAAAGCAGCTACTTTTTCTGTTTAGCTGCTTTTTGCTTATAATAAGACGAATCGATTGACTTATGATTTAACCCGGTAACGACTTTTTAAAATT
This sequence comes from Ophion slaviceki, assembly GCA_944452715.1. NCBI lineage: Eukaryota > Metazoa > Arthropoda > Insecta > Hymenoptera > Ichneumonidae > Ophion > Ophion slaviceki. The sequence goes on from OX101783.1 coordinate 45,916,677, forward strand.
AATTTAAAAATTGTTATTTGCGAATCACGCCTCCTTACTCGCACGAAAAATCTCAAAAAAGTTCGTCTCCTGCTAACGAGCATGACACTAGCGACTTTTTCTCTTTACTTACGAATATATGCTTATTCTATATAATTGACCGAATCGATCCCACTATGTATCATCCCGCTGAAGGCATTTGTTCATTAACAAAAATTAATTATTGTTCGCGAATCGGGCGTCTTTACTCACACGAAAAATTTCACAAAAAGCCGTCTGCTGCCAACTGCATGACAGCAGCTACTTTTTCGATTTAGCGCTTATTAGTAGATATACAGGGCCGGTTCTGGACCAGTTTGACCTCATTTGACCCCGATGACGTCATCAGAAGCTTCTCGAATGTTCTAGAAGGTTCTAGACGACCTTAGGATCATTTGAGGGGGTAGGTGTCGGGTTACAGACATAATAATAACAATAATATGTAATAGCTCAAGGTTGTGAACGGATGTAGGGGGAGGGAATTTTCAGGGCCAGATTTCTGGGAATTGTTTATAGTATATATATATATAAAGTTAATAAAATTCGCGAAGCTAAAAAGCGCGAAGCTAATAAAATTCTAATAAGAGCTTTATTCACGAGCTTCCATGCGGTGACCGTGGATTTCTTCACGGTAACCGATCTCTTGGCGAGAGTCTGTCCCTGTGGGTTAGGTTTTCGGGACCTCCGCCGCATATGCGGGCTTGGAGTGCAAAAGAGCGAGAAAGCGTTGTCGTGATTGAAACGTAAAACGTCCAATGCTTCGAGCGAGCTTGTCTGAAATTTGAGAGCCGGCGACGCTCTTACCAGGTGTGTAAGTATGAAACCGGAATTTTTGTGCAGAAAAAACACGTTTATTGTAATGATATGATACAAAGTAACTTATTCAAAGTATTGTCCGTCGCTATCTATACATTTTTCCCATCATACTGGCAATTTGTGGATTCCGCGCCAAAAGAACTGTTGCTCTTTTGAGGCAAACCAGTCATCGAGCCATTTTCGTACATCTTCGTAAGAAGTAAAGCGCTGCTCAGCAAGTGCGTGTCCCATCGATGCAAACAAGTAGTAATCGGATGGGGCAAGGTCCCGTGAGTAAGGCGCGTGCTGAAGAATCTTCCAACGGAACGACTCTATCGTTTTCTGGACCTGTTTTGCTTTGTGTGCTGGTGCATTGTCATGCAGCAAAATCAACTTGTGTTGTCTTTGTTGGTATTCTGGTCGTTTTTCACGCAAAACTCGATCCAAATCGGTCATTTGTTGTCGGTAGCGTTGAGTATTGACAGTTTCCCCAGGTTTCAGCAGCTCGTAGTAGATTACGCCCTTCTGATCCCACCAAACACACAGCATTGTCTTTCGTCCGTAGCGGTTTGGTCTTGCCGTCGATGTTGATGGTTCACCCGGAGTAACCCATGACTTTTTGCGCTTAGGATTCTCGAAATATATCCACTTTTCATCGCCAGTCACAATTCGATGGAGAAATGACTTTCTTTTGAACCTGGCGAGCAGCATTTCGCATGATGTTTTGCGGTTTTCCTGCTGTCTTTCGTTGAGTTCATGTGGAACCCATTTCCCCACCTTTTGTATCTTTCCCATGGCTTTCAACCGAAGGGAGATGGCTTCTCGGGTCACCTTTAACTGATCCGCCAGTTGTTATTGTGTTTGAGCGTCGTCTTCGTCCAACAAGGCTTGCAGGTCAGCGTCTTCAAACTTTTTCGGTGGTCTTCCACGTTCTTCGTTCCTCACGTCAAAATCGCCACTTTTGAACCGTTTGAACCACTCGAAACACTGTGTTTTACCGAGAGCATGCTCACCAAACGCCTCCACAAGCATTCGATACGATTCGGCTGCGGTTTTCTTCAGATGAAAACAGAAAAGTAGTGCTGTCCGCAAATCGTAATTTGTTGGCACAAAACTCGACATGTTTATCTCTAATAAACTAAGGCTACTGAATGAAACTCGTGTTATTGTGAGTTGGAAATCTTTGTCGGATATCAATACAATAACAAGACACCGCTGACGTGATGTGTCGGTAACTGCATCGACATCTAGCGCCACCTATGGGCAAATTCCGGTTTCATACTTACACACCTGGTATATGCAGCTCAGCCCCATGCGAGTGCTTGTGAGAAAGTAGTAGCGCCTGAGCGAACTCTTTCTCCCTCGCATGGTGCTGCACGGGTGTCGCACGGGTTGCTTGGTGTCAGGCGTTTTCTTAGCTCGGGCCGTGAGAACTGCGTCTTTCTGAGCCTCTTGTTCAACATATATATATATAGGCAGTTGACTTTATAATTGCGGGAGGTAATATGAGTGTGCTCTTGAACGTTCTGGAAGTCACCCTATTGTAAACAATGAATTATTTTACCGACAGTCGATAATAAAGCTCTTATTAGAGCTCTTATTAGAGAGAGAGAGAGAGAGAGAGAGAGAGAGGCGTTAATAGTCCGGAAGTATTGCGATGTTTTTCTATACAGTTCCGAGAAAGAGCTTTCGCACGATTGGGGAGTGCAACGAAAGAATACGCGGCGGCAATGACGCGACAAATATGCGACCTATATGTTTTCTCTCTTCACCGTATTCAGTTACTTCCGATGAGAGATTCATAGCGAACCTCGGCGTGATACAGCTGTTTGTCACACCAATAACTGTCACTGGACACAGATAAAGAAATCCTTAAGATTATTCGTATACCATTTTTACGTTCCCTTTAATTCTTTGTAAAGGCTGTCACCTTGCATGATCAATGGATGATAGAGGAGGGTTCTGAAATAAACATAAAACGTGTATTATGTTTACGATTGATTTATTGAGAAGAAAAAATTCAATCATAAGGTTCGAGTATCAAATTTTTTAGCGCCTGTACATTTTTCATAGCGCAATTAAAGTTTGTAGAGTTTGAGTGATAGGGACATCCAGCGGGTATCGGCTTGTGCAACTTTTGAATCGAAGGGCAGTCGAGAAGCTTTAGATTAACAATGCGTCCAGGTTCCTCCATGAAGATTGTCGTCATCCATTCTTTTTTCTCCGATCATTGTGAATTGAGCTTTGTGAGACAGGTTAGATGCAGAAAAGGGGGACCGGGATATCGACTTCGTATCGAATATTCTAGAGTCATAATTGTGCGAATTGTTCATGTCGCATCTATGACAAAGAATTTACCCGTGGCGACAAGGGTATCAAATTACTTATTGCGCAGTAATTTGTATGGTTGCATCATAATTCTGGGAATTGTTTATGCCGACAAAGAATTCACCCATTACACTATGAAATTCTGAAAGACAAGGATGCAACGTAGAAAATGCCGACAAGGAGGTTACTCATTGCGCAATAATTTGCACTATAAATGCAGCCACTGCAGTAGTGCAAGGTCATTCTTTCAACGACATCGTCCACAGTAACTCTTTGCGTGATCTTTCGAATATTACAAAAAATTGAGTCAGAAAAGTGTTTGAAATTAATAAGCATCATGAAAAATGCTTACAAACTATTGGAAAGTGCATTCACGGAAGAAGTAAGAAAATGGAAAAACATTCAGGCTTGAAATATCAGACTTCTGAATAAAATCTTGAAAACACCGGGTTTATCGAGTGGTGAAAAAACGAGAATTCAAACAACGATTTCCCTGCTCAAATCGCTGAGTAAAAAACTTCGAGCTCATCAACAGGCAAGTGGAAACATTGGTGCGCGCGACAAAGTATCCGAGCGCGTTCGTTGGGTACATTTGGACTCCGCGTTTCAAAATTGATGAGATGAGATTCACCACTGCCCCTGTTCATATGCGAACAGGGGCAGTGGTGAATCTCATCCACAAGGATCTGCGATCATTCCTGTATGATGCCAAAGTCACCACTGTCAAGCGGCTCTCAAACGTGCTCACGAAGGACGGAAATTTGAAGGCAAACGTTGTGCTAGCGTGCAAGTTTGCTACAATGAAGAATGGCGAAGTGATTAAAGAAACGAAATATTTCAACACCCGCAATGAAGCAATTCTCGCATCCACGGACATTAAGAGATGGTTCGATGAGAACGTGACAGATCGTCTCCTAGTCGATGTTGAAGAGTTTCAAGAACGCGATTCAGGATGGTCGATGCGTGAAATCATCAATTTGACGGTCAACATCAACGACTACGCACCACTGCGTGGTGGTATATCGACGTATGCTGATCTTCCACAGGATATACGCGGGAAAAAGGCTGTTGTGAATATAAAAAACAACGATGAGTTTTGTTTCTTGTGGGCTGTGGCATTCTATCCGGCCGAAAATCATGTTGAACGCACAAGTTCGTACCCCTATTTCAAAACAGTGATAAAATATGACGGTATACATTTGCCGATAGCTTTGAAAGACATTTGCAAATTTGAGAAAATGAACAATTTAACGATTAATCTATACGGCGTGGATAAATGTGGTAGAAAAAGTGAAATAGGACCGTTGTACATGAGTAAAAATAAGTCTGATAAGCCTACCATACACCTTCTCATGTTAGAGGGGAATATCGGTATGGACGTAGATGGGGAAGACAATTTCCAATCAATCTACCACTTTGCTTGGATCCGCAATCTATCACGTTTGCTAAGTACCCAAGTAACAAAACGTGATCATCATACCTGGTTTTGTGACAACTGCTTGAATCATTTCAAACTTCAAGATTCTTTCGAAAATCACAAACATGATTGCATGAGCATGAACAAAACGAAAATGATTTTACCGACCGATGGAAACAAAATTTTGCATTTCAAAAATTATCGGTACAAAGAGGATGTGCCATTTGTCGTGTACGGCGACCTCGAATGTCTTCCCAGACCAACCGGCGATGAGTGTCAAAAGCACGCCCCACACAGTGCAGCGTATTATTTGGAATGTGCCTTCAACAATTCCCTCTCCACATTCGAATTGAAACGAGGGCCCGATTGTATCGAGTGGCTCGTTAATGAACTATTCAAAATAGCTCAACTTGTTGATTCTTATTTGGCCAATATTGTACCGATGACACCACTCACTTCTCAAGAAAAACAACAATACTACAATGCTATAAAGTGTCATATCTGTGAACAACCTTTTACTGCAACCGATGTGAAACACCGCGACCATTGCCATTTAACAGGTAAATTTCGTGGTGCTGCGCATCAGCGGTGTAATGTGAATTATACAAAATCTCACAGTATCCCCGTAGTCTTTCATAATCTGTCCGGATACGATTCACATTTTTTAATAAAAACGTTGGCAATACAATTCGATGGTACGGTCAAACTACTTCCCGTAAAGAAGGAGAGATATATTTCATTCACGAAATACGTTGAAGGTACAAATGTAAATGTACGTTTCGTCGACTCGTTCAGGTTTATGGCAATAGTGATAAATCAATCACACGTAAATATTGTGATAGTGTGGAGGAATTCCAGTTGCTTACGAGGAAGGAGAAAACTCAGTGAAGAGCAGTTACCATCGGAAGAAGATTTTCATTCAAAATTAACTAATGGAGATATTTCAGAACAAGACTACGAGCATGCCAATAAAGTTTGGCGTACATTTCACATAACCTCATTAGGTGAATATTCAGATTTATATTTAAAAACTCATGTCGTACTATTGGCAGACATATTTGAGAATTTCCGACGTAAGTGCTCTTCTACGTACATGCTGGATCCTCTGCATTGATTCTCGGCACCGGGACTTGCTTTTGACGCAATGCTCCAATGTACCGGTGTAGAACTTGAGCTTCTCACCGATCCGGAAATGTTTCTATTGTCGAGAAAGGTATTCGAGGTGGCGTATCGCAGTGCTCAAACCGACATGCTCAAACAAACAATAGATACATGGGTGAAGATCCAAGCAAAGAGGAATCATACTTTATGTACTTTGATGTTAACGATTTGTACGGAGCTGATGATTCTCCTACAGGGTATATCCTTGACGTCGATTTGGAGTATCCTGCGGAACTTTTCGAATCACACAAAGACCTTCCCCTTTGTCCCGAGCACTATATACCACCTGGCAGTAAAAATTCAAAATTGATGACGACACTTTCTCCAAAGAATAAGTACATTATTCATTATATAAATCTAAAGCAATATTTGAATCTTGGAATGAAGTTGAAGAAAATGTCTAGAGTATTAAAGTTTAAACAAGCCCCATGGCTTAAAACATACATTGATCTGAACACTGAATTAAGGAAAAAGTCGAACAATGAGTTTGAAAAAAAAAACTTTTTTTAACTAATGAATAATGCAATATTTGGAAAAACGATGGAAAATGTAAGAAAACAGAAAGACGTCAAACTCGTGACAAAGTGGGAAGGTAGATACGGTGCGAAAGCTCTCATTGCAAAACCGAACTTCCATAGCTGCACCGTATTTGATAATGATATTGTGATAATTGAAATGAATCGTGTCAAAGTGGATTTTCTATTCTCAATCTCGCGAAAACCTACATCTACGACTTCCACTATCATTCTATAAAACCAACATTTGGAAATCAAGCAAAGCTCATGTACACGGACACCGACAGCCTTTTGTATCACTTTACTGTTCCCGATATATATGAATATGTAAAACGTGATCTGCATAGATTTGATACCTCCGACTATCCGGCTGACAACATATACGGAATACCACTAGCGAATAAAACAGTTCTCGGCTTAATGTAAGATGAAATGAATGGTAAAATAATGGAGGAATTCATCGGATTACGAGCAAAATTGTTCGCCTTTAAAACTTTCGGTGAAAATAGCGAAAAGAAGCGAACAAAAGGTATTAAAAGAGCGACTCTGAAAACCATCAAATTCGACGATTATCAAAAATGTTTGCTGTAACATGAAGATTCAGTGAAATATCAATATTTAATTCGAAGCAAAAAACACGAAGTCCATACGATAAGACAGAAAAAAATTGCATTAAGTTGGCTAAATGATAAGCGAATTATTTTACCTGACACTACGGATACTGTACCATATGATTATAAAAAATCAAAAAAAAAATTTAATATATTTTGATTGTCCTTTATTTGAAAAAACCTTTACAAATCCTCATCATTTATCCAACTGTTGTGTGAATTGTCAAAACCGAGCCATTTCACTAGCAGTTGATTTCTACGTTTTCGCACTATTTTTTCCACAAGATAAATATCTGGATTTCTGACTGGAGTGAGTTCTTCCTGGTAGAAACCACCTTCAATCGACTGACCCTGATAATCCGTAAGCTTGTACGTTACAGGGTCGGTATTTCGTATCTCGTTTATGGTAAAAATTTCAGTCGTCCAATTTGGTGTATGCCTTTGCCTTTCTCAAAAACATGTTTGTACTTGCTGATTCGAACTTTATCTCCAATTTTAAACTTTATTTTCCGCGTACGATTGATACGATAATTTCCATAAACATTGCGAAGAATTTTTTTCTCGTTCTTAGCGGTGACATCCTTCGGTTCCATTTTTATCGTACGATGTTTGCTGCCGTTATGGCTTGACATCAACTTGGGTAAAATATCTGTCCATTTATACGAGCCTTGCAGACTAAATTGTTTCCACATCCGGGTCTTCAAAGTACGATTGAAACGTTCGCATATCGATGCTTTCACGTTACTGAATGTCGAATATAATTCAATACGATAATGTCGTAAGAGAGCTCTGAAGTCGGTGTTATAAAATTCTTTGCCACGATCGACATGTAATTTTTGCGGTACACGACCCTGCGCGAGTACGGATTTCATGGCGCCCGATACATCTTTGCCATTTTTACTTTTTACCGGTACAGCCCAGGCAAATTTGGAAAATATATCGATAATCGTTAGCAAGGATTTGTATCCATTGTTGAATGGTGCGTACGCTGACATGTCCACAAGATCCGCCTGCCATGTTTCATCCAATCCACGAATATTCACATGACGGCAAGGATAATTTCGTCTAGCGGGTCTACGAAGCTCCTCCACCACCGTCTTCTTCTCGTTCATGTTTTTTCTAGTACTCGCAAACGTTCATTCAAGAGGGACAACACTTGGGAATTGCGCAATGTCAATTCGTGTCCGGCTTCACGGTCCGTGTCGATTCGTTTCAGCTGTTCGTCGATCCTCATCTGAAGGCTTTGTATCATCAACGAGTTGCTATTTTCACTGCCATTTTTTTCCAATGCTTTCAGTCTCCCTTCCAAATGCGTAATGAGCTCGGAATTGCGAAGCACCAATTCTTCTAGTATCCTATAATTAGCACGTTGGTTGTTTAAATGTTTACGATAATCAGACTCCAGAGCTCGGATCATTATTTCATGATCATCTAATTGGTTTCGCATAGATGATGTAACTGTATTTACGAGATGTACTTCTTGTTTAACAATATTTTGCATTAACCGTACAGTAACAGCATCATTCTCTTGTATGGGTTCAGCAAGAATGCACAATCTCTTATTGTCTATGTCATATTGGCCATCGAACGTAATTTTGAATCCATCACCAGGGGGACTACGGCTCCCCCGAGGACCGCTTTCACCCTTAATCGATAATTGTCGTCCAAACACATCAACGCTTATGGTATAAATGAACTAGAGTAGCGCGCGCACTGCCTAATAAATAATTCGAGCTTCACGTAATTCTTCAATAATGGAAATTATTTCATTGGTGTGACTTGTGTTACCGACGGCTTGGGAGGCGAGAAGAAGACGCAATCTATCGACCAACTCATTAGGTTCGTCCCAATAAATGTAATCTATATGTTTCTTGGGGGTAATCATGTAGCGTGGAAGAGCTTTACCACTTTTTTCGCGATGATAGAATATTCATGATAATTTCTTTGTACTTGGTGTTATCTGTGCGGATGAGTTTGTTGGGTTTATAGAACTTTCGATGCGCATTCGTGTTTACGATAATTACACCATAATTATCCATATCTGCTGCACTTATGATCTGTCTATTCGGCTACTTTTTTAAATATCAATTCGAGCAAACCAGGAGAGAGTTTATAAGTATTGTTCTGCACTGATATGAGCTTGTCGTTAAAAGTCACCGGTGAATCACCGATCTTCAAAACACCACCCGCGAGTTTTCGAACACCGTATAAGGTATCCAACTCTTTTCTTCTAGTCGTTCCAAACATTTGCAAATACTGCTGGACAAGTGATTCGCTGGGACGATCGGATTGCGCAACAGACGAATCCTTCTCAGATGTATGTAGTATGTGTCGATCGACTTCTTCATCGGATGTTTCATGAACAACAGATGAATCCTCCGCCGATAATGAATCTGATACATGCTGATCATCATCATCATCATACGCAGTTCTAAATGTCCTATCGAAATCCCTTTCTTCCTTCAGGGCTGGTCCCTCTTTTTTCAGTTTTTCCTTCTTAATATTTTCCAGCGTTACCAATTGATCGGCAATTTTACGGAGAGGAGTCACTACGGGTCTGAAAACTTCATCCGTGACCAGTTCCGTGGTCTCTCTGCCTAATTTTATAAGTTTATGCTTTCGTCGAATCGCATCACTCGCGTTTGCGATTTTTCGCAATACGTTTTTTTCCTCGTTGAATTTTGCGCTCTGCATGTTGATATCATTAAGCTGCCACACACTGACTGTTCTCATCGCCCTGATGCTTGTATATTTATAAAGCAATCGAATCCTCTACGATATCGACCAGCATTCAGGTCTCTGTCCTTATCGATCACTACGAAGGAATATTTACCCTCGTTCCAGCATGCCGAACACAAATCTTTGAATTGCCCGTATGACATATCGGTATTCACATGATCGTCATAGATGTATCGTAAATTCATTTCATCTTGGCGAAAAAGTACTATGAGATTGGTATTATCACAAACTAGGTGTTTGGGAATACGAGCGTATGTCTGACAGAGATAGAACGAGTCAACATCCCGATGTCGACCCATGCAAAAAAAAGCTCTCATGTTGTCCTGCTTCTCATAGGCCACATCATCGAAAATCATCACGGAATTTGGTCGAGCATCTTCAGGTTTGATTACTTGCTCGTGATCTTCGAAAGGAAAATACCCTATATCTTTTACAGATTCGAGTAAACGCTTGAGGAGTCTGTAGTTTGGCTGATTCAACGATTTTGAGTACAGATAAACATTTTTGAACCTCAAACCATTAGGGTGGGCTATGAGGGTAAGAAGCGCATGGGTTTTACCACAATCGCATGGGCCACAAATCACTACACGCACACTGTTTGGTAGCAAAGGTCCATGGCGTCGTTTCTTCTCCTCTCGCTGTGCAAGCTCATCGAAATTCATGCCCGACAATTTATCAGGTTATGCCTTGAACCTCATCTTGACCACGACTGATGAGGATGGGTATAAGTAGGATGCTTATAAAGACATCTCTCTCAGTTGTCAACGAGCTTTCTTTCGATACACACATCAAGAATGAATAATCGAGACGATACGAGAAATCCCATAACTCAGAGTTTAAAGAAATTTGCCCAAGAACAATATTTTCACGGATCCAAGAACGCTGACAAGAAATATGACAAAATTAGGGTAAGTGAGGCATTTTCAGGGAAAGTTGATTCTGGGAAATACGGTGCTGTTGGCGATACGAAGAAAAAAATGTATAAATAGGCTATACGTGAACGGAATCGCCTCAGTCAAAACTTGACGAGGATCATGGTCGTTCGCATGAAGAAACGTGGGAGAGGATTTGTCAACGATTTGATCAATAAACTCTCTTTTGGGCTACATATACTGGGCGATCAGTACTGTGGCCCTGACACAAAATTGGCAAAGAGACTCGCACGAGGTGATTGTGGTATTAATCCTTTGGACGCTGCTTGCAAGGAACACGATATAGCATACTCGGAGAATCGTGAAAATCTCCCAGCACGACACAAGGCGACCAAGTGCTTGCGGAAAAAGCCTGGCAAAGAGTTATTGCGAAAGACGCTGATATTGGTGAAAAAGCAGCGGCTTGGGGTATAGCGAATACAATCAAAGCCAAAACAAAGCTCGGTATGGGTGTGAAGAGATAGCTCGGTATGGAAAGAAAGCATGGGGAAAGAAAGACGAAGATGACGCTGAGACAGGTTATCAATGTAGCTAAAGCATCAATGGATGGTGTGAATCCTATCAAATCGGCCCTCAAGGGTGCACGTGACGCAGTGAAAAAGGCCGGTGGAAGAAGCAAAATTAAATTACCTCGCATCCTACCGGTGCCAGCGAAATTGGCGGTTTTCTGCCATTTCTCGTGCCTATTCTTGCTGAGCTGAGTGCCACCGGAGCTCTCGCTGGTGGTGCGGCGGGCATAGTGAAAGCTGTGAACGATGCAAGCGCCGCCAAACGTCAATTGGAAGAAAGCAAACGATACAATGAGACAATCGAGGCTATTACGTTGGGCAAGGAACTTTACCTGAAACCCTACAAGAAAGGCATGGGTTTGCATCTACGCCCCTACTCGCCAAAAAAACACGGAAAGCTACCATACCGAGCACTCACTGATTTCGATCTAATAAAGCATGCAAAAGCCATGAAAATTCCTCATTTTCGTGGAGTTTTCATGAGAAACGAATTGCCCAAGAGTGGACCGCGAAATTACGAATCGGCTATTGTACTCGTAAATCTCGATGATAAGGTCCAGGCCTGGACCAGATCCTCGATCTGGTCCAGGCACACATTGGGTTGCATACAAAAAAATCAACGATGAAGTCATGTACTTTGACAGCTTTGGTAATCTTCAACCTCAAGTTTTGCTGAAATATTTTGGTGCTGGTAGCACTATCAGATACAATCATGAAAAATATCAGGACTATGGTACTGTCATATGTGGTCACGTGTGCTTAAAATTTCTATGTGGATATCTATAAAAAAATTCCCATGTATCATGAAGCATCAGTTGAACGTTAACTACCATGTGTGAGCGCCAAAATTCGTACCAGCCCGCCAAATTATTATCAGTAGCGATATGACTCGGGTGTTACCCACGATGACGAGGCGGAATAGAAAAACGGAAATTACAAATGTAAATATGACTCGAGTGTTGTTGACGACGATGAGAGAGAAGCGGTACCAGGAAAGGAGTTCGACGCGAGATCCCGTGCTGTATAGACGTTTATACCAACCAATAAATTTATACTCCATCTTGAAAGTTTCCTTGAATCATTTTTATCCCTTACACATGGGTGATTCTTTCACGTTGACACTTTCGGGGGTGAGCTCTACTCTGGAAGCTCATTACTTCCCGCCTATCGAACTATCACCATTCAAACACTATACCCTCGGACTCGTCGAATTGCTCACATTCAACTCCATACCGAACATCGATGTGGGCAATAATAAATTCTACGTGGGACAGGAAATCGTCATCATACCGACCGGAAGCTATGAAATTAAGGGTATCGAGCACCATTTACAGACTACACTTAGTAACAAAAATATCTCCATCAACCTGAGACCAAACAACAATACTCTATGCAGCGAGATCGAGTGCAATCAGCAGATCAATTTTATGCCTGAGGATTCCATCGGTCGATTGTTGGAATTCACAGCACTCTAACTGGAAGCCAATATCACGCACAAGTCCGAATTACCTGTAGCCATTCTCAAAATCTATTCTCTGCTAGTCGAGTGCAACATTACCACGGGTGCTTATATCAATAAACAACGAGTACACACCACCCATGAATTTTTCCCCGTTGTTCCACCAGGATATAAGATCATTGAAGTACCTTCTCACATGATTTACCTTCAGCTCAAACTTGTCGATCAAGACGGTCACCCGGTGAATTTCCGTGGAGAAATTATAACGATAAGATTACACATTAGATTGTCGTAATGGGAATTGTGTTTCATGCGAAAGTTGGACGAAGCTATAAGAGCGAATTAATATGTCCGAACGCAATCAGTCGTCGAGCACGTCTTAAAGTGAAAGCAGACAATCGTCAAGCAGCTCTCAAGAAGCTGACACACCAAAACATTCAGTTTTTTTGAAGAATTTGGGCTTGAAACTGAGGGGAAAACTCGTATCTGCTGTATTGTAATTGCTTGCTTTGTACCATGGAAGAAATCCTGACTATACAAAAACCAATTATCTTTGATGAGTCTATCGCTCACTACGAGACTCATGCGCATCAACCGTTCACGTCGGCAACCTTCAATAACAACGATGAAATGCGCATTTCCGTTCAACATCAAAACTTGTGCTTGCTGCCGAGTAAAAGCTCAATGCACGTAGTTTGAAAATTAACGAAAATAGATGGAAGTCCAGTCGAACACACACGACTCGTTAATAATGCCATCTGCCATTTGTTTGAAGAAATACGTTACGAGCTAAACGCCATTGAGATCGATCGTAGCAAAAACGTTGGTCTCCCAACACTCATGAAAAATTACGTATCGCATAGTCCTGGGCAAAAGACTCTGATGGAAAATGCTGGCTGGCTCGACAATGAGACTACAACATTGACGGATAACAGCGGATATTTTGACCTTTTGATGCCGCTCAATCTAATTCTCGGATTCGCTGAGGACTATAATCGAATTGTCATCAATGCTAAACACGAGCTGATTCTTACGAGATCGAACAACGACATGAATGCTATTGTACAGATACTAGATGGCGCTGCTGAACAATTCAAGATTTCATTGCTCAAAATTGAATGGATGATACCCTATATCAGAGTATCGGATCAACGAAAAGTTCAGTTGCTGAACTACATTGCCAAAGTTCCATCCATCGCCATGAGTTTTCGTACATGGGAACTGTATGAGTATCCATTACTGCCGGCCACCTCGAAACACGTCTGGGTCGTGAAAACATCGACGCAACTTGAAAAACCTCGCTATGTCATTCTCGGATTTCAGACCACGAGAAAGAATAATGCAAATAAAAATGCGAGTCATTTTGATCATTGTAATATTCGCTATGTTAAGCTGTTTTTGAACTCTCAATGTTATCCTTATGGTAATCTGAATCTCGACATCAATCATAATCAATATGCTCTTCTGTACAATATCTCCGCAAATTTTCAAGCGTCTTATTATGACAAAGAGTCGGAACCATTGCGAAGCAAAGCCGATTTTATAAGATACGCTCCCCTCATTGTTATCGATTGTTCGAAACAAAACGAGTTCCTCAAATCAGGACCAGTGGATATACGTTTAGAATTTGAATAGAAAAATCCTTTCCCACCCCAAACATCCGCATACTGCGTGATTTTACATGATCGGATTGTTGAATATAATCCGAACAGTGGAAATGTTAAGAAATTCATGTAAAAAATATGTATAAGGTTTTTCTAGGTGTAAGGTTTTTATGCGAATAAAAAGAAATTCTGGTGAAATCAATATTTATTTCTCTTTTTATTTCTTTACATCGCGTATTATCTCCATAAACTCTTTCACATTCTCTACGATATTATGCACATTTCGAGTATAATCTATTACATCATTAACCGATTTGTCCTTTGGAAGCGTATTGCTCTCTATTTTGCGTTTCACTTGGAACAATTTCGTGTTCAGTTCATCGACGTCATGATGTAGACTCTGAACATGTTCATCAATGATGCTAATTGATTCATGTAAAAATTTACACTGTGCACAAATCTCTTCATTGCACTCTCGTCTCACTTTTTTCAAGTTCTCTTGAAACTCCAGTATATCATTGAGCAAATCGTAGACAGCCTCTGGCGCAACATCTCCAAAATGCTTAACCACGACATCCTCGTCATCGCAGATGTATGGTGGAAGACAGCACAACTGCCGCATCTCGTCCGGAGTTAGCTCGTTCATGAACACTCCAACGAATCGATGCTCTTATCGCTGTTGTTGTTGTTGCTGTTGATGTTGTTGTTGTTGTTGTTGTTGTTGTTGTTATTGATGTTGTTGTTGTTGTTGTTGTTGTTGTTGTTGTTGTTGTTGTTGTTGTTGTTGTTGTTGTTGTTATTGTTGTTACTGCTGCTGCTGTAGTCGGATGTTCAGTTGAGAGAGCCATTTGAACAGACTATCGATGTCACTTTTTGATTGAATGAGTTTTTTTATTTCGTTAATGTCTTCCAGAAATAATTCAATTCTGGCTTTCAATTTTTCCGCTTATAATTGTGATCTTGCATTCATCGATTACTCCGAATCAACTGATGGAGCATCGCAGGAGCCCGCCCTTTACATGCCTAACTCCCCACTCTCTAGAATATTCGAACATTCTAGAACATCTGTCCTTGACGATGACGTTATGATTGAAGGTCATCATTTTTCATCCACTACAGTAGACTATAACCGAATCTTCTAGAACGTTCGAGAACACACTCATATTACCTCGCAATTAAGTCAACTGCGCAGTTTATTATTATTATTATTATATGTAATAACTAAATCAACTGCGGAGTTCATTATTATTATTGTATATTTAACGGCATAAACAATTCCCGGCAATCTGTCCTTGAAAATGCCCCCTACATTCCATAAGCCATCATCACACCTTTTATCCTGCAAAAATCGAAAGTTCAATCTTTAACGGCGTTTTTCTCGAAATGAGATTTTTCAAATTTGCTCACATTGTAACTCAAAGAGTAAATGGGATTTGACCAGCGCCTACGCGGCTGCTAGCCGCGCGACGCGGCAGTGAGCGCCCGAGTCAGGCGACCCGGCCAACGCGCCCAAGTTTCTCACAAGCGGCGCGATACGCGAGGATCTATTTATAGCGGCGACGCGGCTCACTCGTCAGCTGAACTCTCTGGACCAGATCCGCCTAGATCGCTGCCTTACGAGTAGGTCCATGCTCGAGAGCAGACGCTCACTTTTTCCTAGCGGCGGTAGGAGCTCGGGGAGCACTCGCTTGCCTATCCACTCCGGTCAACCTACGCTGCCGTGGAAACCCATCCCCCTGCTGGGGCCACAAGCTCCGCTGACGCGGCCGCCAGCCTGCCTGCGGGACCTCTGTACCCTCGACGGAGACGCTGGACATCTCCACGCTGGACCATCGTGCCCACGCCGCACTCACCGTTGCCTGCCACGCCACCACTCGGCACCAGCGTAGCATCGACGGCCCAGGGCACTCAGACCAGCCAATCGGGTGGGATCAGCAGAGCCTGCCAAACCAGCGACCAGTCGAGCAGCGAATGGGAACCGGCCGAGCCAGTCGTTAGCCACTTGCTAACGGCCACAGCCTGCCAGACCAGCGACCAGTCGGGCAGCTAGTGGGAGCCCTCCGAGCCAGTCGTTAGCTACTCGCTAACGCCCACAGCCAGCCAGGTTGTCCGGCAGCCAACAGCTCCAACCGAGGTGCCAACGTCGGAGAGAGCCTCTCCCACCACCAACACAGGGAAGTCCTATACCCCGCCTCTGCCTAGCCCATGGCTCGTCTTCACCATCATTTAAGCGGAATCGGCCTAGCGAACGACGGCCCAACCCTCAGCCACGAATTCGAACCATTGGTCCTTCGAGCCGGATCTGGAGGCAACTAGAACTTCGGACTATCACCAGCTGCATCATGAGTTACTCGTTCGACGTACTCATCCAGAGCCAATCGGAGCTGCACGGGTGAATAGCACGCATGATGAACAACCTAAAAAAAACTAGGGCAAGCCAACATTACGGAAGGAGCCGTAAAAACGCGGATAAACACCTTGGAAAAATACTGCGACAAATTCGAGGAGCAACACAACTTGCTGAGCAGAGATTACATCGCTCAGCTAAAGCAGCACGAGTACTCACGGAAGCACCTCCTCAGCCTGACGGAGGAAACGTATGTCCTCCAAAGAGGCACGCTCCTCGACTGGCTCTCCGAGTTGACTCGCCTGGCCGAACAGCCCAGCATGAGGCATTAGACAACGACACCAGGACATACGGCATTACCGCGCATTACGATACCGTCATTTTCGGGAAAGTACAGCGACTGGCCAGCGTTTAAGGATTTGTTCCAATCCGCTGTTGGTCACGATCAACGCCTCAGCAACGTAGAGAAGTTACACTATCTGAAAACCAATTTGCGCGGCGACGCCGTAAAGGAGATTAGCAATTTCGCGACAACAGAAGACAATTACGCGCGTGCTTGGGCTGCTCTACGCAGCCTTTACGACAACAAGAAACTGCTCATCAGTTCGATGCTAGGAAGCTTCACCGCCCTGGCAAAAATAAAAGGGGAGACGGTAGCCGAAATTCACCGGATCTTCAATGTCATTATTTCCACCATCGACGGGTTAGCCGGCATAGGACACCCGGTGGGAACGACAGAAGACTTATTCGTCTTTCTCGCAGTGCAGCTCTTCGACCAACAAACGAGACGTGAATGGGAAGGAGCGGTCAGCACCTCAGCCGAACCGCCTAACTGTGCGGCGCTGAGAAGTTTCCTTGAACATTGGATGCAAATCTTGGAAGCCTTACAACCTCACGAACCTCCAAGGAAGGCGGACGATCGCCCGCGCCCGAACTCGCCTGTCGCGCAAAAAGGGGAAACCTCGCATGGCAGCTGCGGCCTATGCAACCAGCAGCACTTCCTCATGTTTTGCGACAAATACAAGGGGTAAACCCCGGAGCAGCGCTGGCACACGGTTCAACGCTTGAAACGCTGCACGAACTGTTTGGGCAGGCATCAGCTGTCCGAGTGCAAGTCAGTCAAGTTGTGCACGACTTGTGCCGAAAAACACTATTCTACCTTGCATTCTGCCACCGGGCTAGCGAGCGTTAGCAGCCACCTCACGAAAGGCAAGAAAATCTCCGTTCTGTTGGCAACAGCTAGGATGCTACTCTACGATGAGCATGGCAACACACATCCGGCCCGCGCACTCATTGACCAAGGGTCGGAAGTCAGCTTAATCTCTGAGAGACTAGCACAACGGATAAATCTCCAACGGTCCAGGACCCCTCTCAACGTTTACGGAGTAGGAGGAGTCCAGATGACCAAAGCAAAGGGAAGGGTCGTAGTGAGCCTGAAGGTCGAGCAAACGGTAGCTAAACGTCGGACCGCAGCCTTGATCCTCTCTAAGCTAACGATTTACTCACCGCTCCAGGCCCGTACGAGACCAGAGTGGAAGCACATCAAGGGATTGCAACTTGCGGATCCGACATTCCACAATGGCGACCAAATCGATATCCTCCTAGGCGCCGACGCATACGCTACTACAGTGCAACCGGGCCTACGGAAAGGACGATCCCACCAACCGATCGCGCAACGGACATTGTTTGGTTGGATACTGGTGGGAACAACGGGTCACGGGTCACCCAACGAGCTTCGAACAGTCCAACAATGCGTGGTGGTAGACGATCTGGCTACCACCGTCAAGCGATTTTGGGAGCATGAAGAGGGGCCAAGTCCTCCGATTCGTCCCTCCATGGAGGACCAACAATGTGAGGCGCTTTTCTCGTCTACCTACACAAGACAGAACGGGCGCTACTCAGTCCGACTGCCACTAAGGAGAGCTACCTGATCTCTTCAACACATCCAACGGAGCCTCGGAACTCGTTGTTACGTCCCAGCCTTCACGTTTTTTTTCTCTCTTTTTGAAACCACGATGGTAAATACGCACGATAGCAGCACCCTCACTCATCGACCAAAAACCTATATTTCTTTAACGCTAAGCGAGCGATAGCCGAAACGTACCACAAGACCAAAAGCGAAACCGTCGCACGTAGGTCCCGACGCATAAACATAGCCAACGCCAGAAGAATTTACGAGAGGAGCGCACTCGCAGCCTCGGAAGAGAAACCCTACGCCTAGAGCACTCGAACAAAATGCAGGGACCGAACTACGCCACAATCCTACCTTGTCCTAAAACCCAAACAATCCCACGAAGAAAACTCGCTTGCGTCAGAACACGTCACCCGGTCATATCGCAAGACCCACGAAACCTCGGTCGCTGAACCCAATCCTCGGACATAGAACAATGGCCGCATTCACCATAGCGATGACCTAATAAGTAGACGAACAAAACTATTCCCACGCATGACGCCGACCTATCACGTAAGTCAGCGTACATTCTCACGATTGATTAACCAATCACTAAGAAGCTCTGATCCGAAAATGCATTCCCCCAAAAAAGCTCCTTCCCCTACAACCAGACTTTCCTGATTTTCATATCACGAAGGAGCAGACACTCTGTATTCGAACTCCGAACTGAACAGTCGACTTACAAGGCTAAACCCTTTCGCTCTGCGTTTCCGTGTAATAATTGTACGAGTAACCATCTTTGTACCAAAATTATAAGTTTGTAAGAGTTAAACGTAATAAACGTGAACTACGTGAATTAAGACAAAATCTACGCGTCTGAACATTTATTTGATCAACGATCAATCCATCGGGCGGATCCAACTCTCTTACCAGAATCACGCACCTCAAATTCGTCTCAATCCAAATTGTTATTAAACTGTGTTCGGAACTCACGCGGACGCCAAACAAAGACTCACTGCGCAATCAAATTCAATTCGAACTTTCGCGTTCTAAATCGGCAACCTCGCGAGTCCCACCTAAATCTCCCTCCGGGACGTAACAGTTTAGTATACAATAAAACTGGTGGCAGCGGAAAAAAAAGAAAAAAACTTCAAATAAATGACCCATCAGTATTAAAACTGGTGGCATCGGAAAAATTAAGAGACAATTTATCGGTTATAATACTGGTGACAATCAATCCGGTGTCGGTGAAAAACGGATCACGAACGCGGAATAAACTATCGTGTAAAAATAAAATAAAAAGACTCTCTTCCGTGTGAAACGAACAAGTGCTCCACACCAACGTCGCACCGAGATCAACACAAGGGACGCAGAGCCATAAATTAACGAAGGACGCAAGGCCGAAGAGCAGACCCGAGCCAGCGACGCACACCCGGACTGCAGGTCAAAACACCAGCCGCACCTCACGATAAGTCAAGTAGCCTAACGCCACTTGGCTGCAACCGAACATCATTGGCACGAGCGAGCTACAAGATCATCACTGAGTAAGTCATAAACCCATAATGTCTACACCAATCCAAATGGAGACTTCGGAAGCCCATCACCCAGCTCAGCAGAGTCAAATCTACACATCACAGACAACGATTCCACCACCAAATGCGCATAACTATTATCAAGCGTCTTTCGAAAATAATATATATCCACTACACGCTAATTATCGAGATTTCACAAGATATTTACCCGAGTTCGATGGGACGCCTAAAACATGTTCGTTAAACAATTTTTTGAGCTATTGCGATAACGCGAAAGAATTCACCCCAGCTGTAGGCGAACGATTAATAGTCACACTCTTAAAGAGTAAATGCAAAGGAATCGCTTGCGATAGTCTCGAAAGCTTTACAATAACAACAATCGATGAGTTCACAGACATCCTAAAACGAAAATTCATCCCTTCCAAACCCCCTCTCACCTGGATCACGGAAATGAGCACATTTTCACAAAAAGATAAAGAAACGGTACTCAGCTTCTACAGTAGACTCAACACTCACTTGAAAAAGACAAACCAAGCCATCGAGAATTCGAACTTACGTTCCATCGAAGGAGCGAAAATTTTCGCGGAAGACATAGCCACTGATCAATTTCGAAGAGGTCTTAACGCCGCCTATCGCCCCCATATAGCATGCAAACGGTACCCAAATCTCGAAAGCATTTTCAAGCAAGCAACGGATATCGAAAAAATGTTAGGACCAATCGACCCAGAAAATACACAATCGACTTGCCTACCAATTCAACCTTTCAACAAATCAAATAGTCAAAACGAAAAGAAACCCGGTAGCTCAACCTTTCGTGCAAACCCGAGCAAATTCTGCAATTATTGCAAAAAGACAAACCACACAACAAATGATTGCTACCTTCTGGCAAAAGACAACTCAACAAAAGACGCTACAAACAGAAGTAACATATCATGCAACTATTGTAAAAAACCGGGCCACTTCATAAATCAATGCCGTAAACGAGCATATATTAATGGGAGAAAAGACGAGGCTCAAGCCGGAAAACAGCCGGGAAACGAGTCAACGACCCCTCGACCAGGCGTCTCGACGGGCCCAAGCACCCAAGGACGCCAGACACAGTAAAATCGGAAACGAAACAAAAAATCCTCCGAGCCTCTTGTAACCTGAGCACACGAACGAATAACTACCACTCACCCACAATGAGCATTGAATCGGAAGATCTCAAGAAAACGCAAACATTATTTCTCGCAGACTCAGGCTCACAATTGAATTTGATCAAAATCGAAAATATTCGTCACCCAAATCTCATAAACAATCTCATAATTTACGAATTATACGGAATTTCGATCATCGATAGACCCAGGACACTCGGACAAATTAACATCGCAATTCATGACCAGTCCGTAACATTTAACGTTGTCCCGGACGACTTCCCTGTTGAATTCGACGCAATCCTCGGTCATGAAACAATCGGAGAAAGTAAAGGTAGAATCGACTGGGAAGGGCGATACGTACGAGTCAATAACGTGGACATCCCATTTACAAACACAGAATCATTTCTTCTGCGGGCCAGACAGAAAACGATCATGTTCATTCGAGTCGGAAACCCACTAGAGACAGGTTACGTACCCCGTATACCATTTCGAGATGGCATCTTTGCAGGCGAAGCATTGGTTAAAAATACCAATGACAAAGCATACCTGTACGCTATCAATACCTTGAACGAGGACGTCAGAGTAGAGGTTCCCGTAATTTCACTCTATCCTTTCGATATGAGTACAGACGAGAACGATCAAGAGGATGACCACACCGCGAATACACAGACCCTAGAGCACAAAAACCCTCGGACGCGAGAAAACCGTGCCAACGGAGTAATGAGTCTTTTGCGGCTTAATCACCTCAATGACGAAGAGCGTAATGCGGTATCTACACTTGTAGAAGAATACGTAGACCTCTTTCATCTACCTGGTGAACCCCTCCGATCAACAAACGAATGCAAACATCGAATTCCCACTGTAGACGATCGACCGGTCAACACAAGACAATACAGACATCCGCCATTCCAAAGACCGGAAATAGAAAAACAAATTAACGATCTGCTACAATTAAACATCATTGAACCCTCGAAGTCACCGTATAATTCACCAGTTTGGATAGTTCCGAAAAAAGCAGACTCAAAAGGCAATAAACGATGGAGACTCGTAATCGATTTCAGAAAATTAAATGATGTCACAATAGGAGATGCTTACCCCCTGCCGTTAATAACAGACATCCTTGACCAACTCGGCGGTGCGAAGTACTTCTCCATTTTTGACCTAGCATCTGGCTTTCATCAGATAGAAATGGATCCGAAAGACAAACACAAAACAGCCTTTACGACCCCTCACGGTCATTACGAATTCAATAGAATGCCATTCGGATTAAAAAATGCACCAGCCACATTCCAACGACTGATGGACCTTGTTCTAAAAGGGTTACAGGGTAACGATTTATTCGTATATCTAGACGACATAGTAATCTACGCACGATCAATCGAGGAACACGAAAGCAAATTTAGAAAACTTGCGGAAAGATTACGTAACGCAAATCTAACTCTCCAAACGGATAAATGCGAATTTTTAAGAACTGAAGTAAGATATCTGGGACATCAAATCTCTGCAGATGGATTAAAACCCGATCCAAAAAACATCGAAGCCGTGAGAGAATTCAAAGTACCGAAAACTCCAAAGAACGTAAAAGAATTCCTAGGTCTAGCTGGATACTATCGCCGCTTCATAAAAAATTTCGCAGCAATTGCAAAACCCCTATCGGATCTCACTAGCAAAAATGTTAAATTTCATTGGACATTTCAACATCAATTAGCATTCGAAACATTGCGAGACAAGCTATGCTCAACACCGATTCTCCAATACCCAAATTTCTCGGAACCTTTCATCGTAACAACCGACGCATCCAACTACGCCGTCGGCGCAATCCTTTCGCAAGGAAAAGTCGGAGAAGACCCCATGGTTGCAGCCGCTTCAAGGGTCCTTAATAAGGCCGAAAGAAATTATTCCACTTTGGAAAAAGAAATGGTCGCTGTGGTGTTTGCCTTAAAAACCTTCCGACCCTATCTTTATGGCAGGCCATTCACCCTACTGACCGACCACCGGCCACTCGTCTGGGTAAACTCTATGAACGACCCGACTTCACGCGTACTGAGATGGAGAGAAAGATTAAAAGAGTTCGATTTCAAAATCCAGTACAAGCCAGGAAGAGTTAATACAAACGCCGATGCACTTTCTCGAAATCCAATAACTCTCCCTATCAAATTCAAATGGCGTACTAACGACACCCCATACGGAGGAAAAACTCTACATCCAAACCCAGGCATCGCGAGAACATATTCGTCATCGGATCCAAGCGCCAATAATAAGAAACTCAAAAAATCGAAAACTACTTCGGAGGATGATATCACGAATGCTTCCCCACTAAATCATTCAATATCTATTCCTCGAGCAGCCGACTTCACAGATACGGCAATTCCGAGAGAAACGTACGTGAGTCCCGTTGCAGAGCGATCAAATGAAATTCAAAATCAAACAATCTCGATTCCCCAAGCAAGCAACCTTACAGATACGGCAATTCCGAGAGAAACGTATGTAAGCCCGCTTGCCAAAGGATCAAATCTAACTCAAGGTGACCGGCCTGATCAACCGATCATCAAAGACCTCAACAAAAAGAGGCCACGTAATAAATCAAATTCTTCAGAGCATCAAGAATCAAATTCCTCAGAGCATCAAGAATCAAATTCCTCAGAGCATCAAAAATCAAATCCTCCAAAACACCAAAAAACAAACTCTTCAGAGCATCGAAGATCAAATTCTTCAAAGCAACAATCATCAAATTCTTCAGAGCATCAAAACTCGAATTCCTCGGAAAACCAGGAATCGTATTCACCAGAATATCGAAGGGAAAAACTCAAAGTACTAGTTAAACGAAAAAGCCACACACGTCGGCATCTCCCCTTCGGGAACCCTTCAAAACCCGAATCTACATCGTCTTCGGGAGACGAGGAAGACATTACCCACATGGCGCCGAGTAACTTCGCCACGCTCGGAACATCTTCATCTTCAGAGCAAGAATCGAGCGACAATAGCCTAAGCAATATTGCCATAAATTTCGAAAAGCGCGCTCATGAAACACTAGGACTCACTCCATCATCCACTAGACGTACCAAAAGAAAATTCCACCAAATGCCTAACCGTCCAGATAGTCATGGAAACACGAGTGACGAAGCTCTTAGTGAGGATGAACTGTTCCTTCTTAGCGAAAAGAAAAATCTCACGGACAACCACACCATTGAACCTATGGACGTAGGCTTTTCAAACGAAGACAAAAAATCAACACATGAAAATCATAAAAGTCAAGCCACGGGACCCCCAACTACCAACGTAGAACAGCGCACGGACGATGTAACAGCCATCGCCAAAAAAGGGGAACCAGTCCTTTTAGCCACTCGTAAATCCTCCAGACCACGAAAACCCAAAAAATGTTTCTGCTGCTCTGATGCAAGCAATCACGCACACACTAGTGCCCCACGTGCACAAGTAGCGAAGGGAAAAAAAAGGCCACCCAGGAGTATTTCACAAGCAAAAATAATCAGGAACTCTCCGGGCCAAGAACAACCCCCACCCACTCTTCCAAACGTTGCAAACGCCAACAGCTCCGAAAACGAATCTTTTCAGCAACAAGAAAATGCTCCCTCCCCGACACCATTCAATAATTCCCCCCCTACGATAGAAAACGGAAACGACAATAGCAGAACAAATACCACTGAAGAGGAGCCAATAAACAACAACGAGCAACAAACGGAATTCATTAACGTCATCGAAACAAGAGACAACATCGAAATGACAAAAAACAATTACATTTGTTTCATTTCTGCCGATGGTACAGTCTCGAACGATATTGGCAAACGATTAATCGAGATGGGCTTGCGAAAAAATCTATCCCCAACTAACACCTTCGAAATCGGACAAGTCCTCATATCGGGAACACCAAAGAAACGAGTGTTTGCCCTAGTAACACAGGAAAACTCCACATCATCCTTAACGAAAGAAAATCTTACCAAATCCCTCCGAAATCTGAAAACAACGATGGTAGAATTGAACGTCAAATCAGCAGCATTTTCTCAGAAGCGCAGTAACCTTAACGACTCAGCATGGGCAAAAATAAAAAACATCATTCGAGAAATTTTCGCGGATACCGAAATCCAAATAAAAATCTGCCGCGACGAAATTACTGTCCCACCAGAGCAAGACAGGCTCGACATCATAAAAGAATGCCACGAATCTCCAATAGCAGGTCATAAGGGCGTAACCAAAACATACAACAGAATCCGACAACAATATTTTTGGGACAATCTCAAAAAACAAGTAGAAGATTACATTCGTCAATGCGCCAGTTGCCAGAGGAAAAAGTTGGTGAGAATTAAAACCAAACAACCTATGGTAATTCCAGATACTCCGATCAGCGTATTCGACAAAATTGCAATGGATATAGTCGGACCGATAACCCCAGAATCTGAACTTGGTCACCGCTTCATACTAACGATTCAGGACAACCTCTCAAAATTTTCATTTGCAATTCCGCTAAAAAGCGCGACCGCGCACGAAATCGCTTACGCACTAGTCACGGAATTCATATGCTTATTCGGATGTCCTAAAGTAATATTGACAGACCAAGGTGCAGCTTTCATCGGCCGTGTAATGAAACAATTAACGAGGATCCTAAAAATCAAGCAAATTAAAACGACAGCATTCCATCCACAATCGAACGGATCGCTCGAACGAAGTCATCAAGTGCTCACGGATTACCTGAAACATTACACCAATAAAAAAGATTGGCATAAGTGGCTACGGCTGGCAACTTTCGCATACAACACAAGCGTACATGAAGGCACGAAATACACACCATTCCAGGTAGTCCTAGGCAAGGTAGCACGACTACCCTCACAATTTTCATATCTCGACGAAATCTCAACGTACGACGAGCACGTGAGAAATCTTGCGCATCATTTACAAGAAGTTCGACAATTAGCTCGCAACAACCTCGAAAATGCCAAACAAAAATCCAAAACTCACTACGATAAGAAAATCAACCCCGTAAAATTCCAAATCGGAGATCAAATCTACCTGATTAAAAATCAGCGAATAGGAAAATTTGACGACAACTACTTAGGTCCTTACGAGATAACACAAATTTTCCCAGACCAAAACGACATCGAAATCGCACTAGGAAACAATAAGCGAAAAATCATCCACTGCGATAGGGCTAAACTAGCACACTAATGAATCAATCTCGCAAACCTGAAGCCCGATGTACTCAGACCTGCACGATTCCTTCCACATCATCTAAGCTCACCCATCGCGCCCCACCGAACTCGACTTCCACAAACTAGGATAAAACATGCGACTATTACTTAAAACATATTTTAGCAAATAAGATAAAAATCATACGACTATCACTTGAAGACGTATGTTAACAATGCGTAGGATAAAATCAAAATATATACATACCTTTTCTTCTTCCTTTACCCTGGTGGATAAACACCAGATAGAATCTAAGAATAAAATTAATCAAAGCGAAATGTAACTTCTCGCAAACATTATGGTACTGCATTATGTTACTGTATCAAATAACAAACAATACCTATCTCCCAATATACTTAAGCTACATTGTAAATCGATCAATGATGAAGCCAGCTCACAAATCGTGCGACCATACCTTTCGATTACAATTATAATTGAATCTAATTGAGCGAGACGCTCAATCTTGAAGGAGGGAGGTGTTACGTCCCAGCCTTCACGTTTTTTTTCTCTCTTTTTGAAACCACGATGGTAAATACGCACGATAGCAGCACCCTCACTCATCGACCAAAAACCTATATTTCTTTAACGCTAAGCGAGCGATAGCCGAAACGTACCACAAGACCAAAAGCGAAACCGTCGCACGTAGGTCCCGACGCATAAACATAGCCAACGCCAGAAGAATTTACGAGAGGAGCGCACTCGCAGCCTCGGAAGAGAAACCCTACGCCTAGAGCACTCGAACAAAATGCAGGGACCGAACTACGCCACAATCCTACCTTGTCCTAAAACCCAAACAATCCCACGAAGAAAACTCGCTTGCGTCAGAACACGTCACCCGGTCATATCGCAAGACCCACGAAACCTCGGTCGCTGAACCCAATCCTCGGACATAGAACAATGGCCGCATTCACCATAGCGATGACCTAATAAGTAGACGAACAAAACTATTCCCACGCATGACGCCGACCTATCACGTAAGTCAGCGTACATTCTCACGATTGATTAACCAATCACTAAGAAGCTCTGATCCGAAAATGCATTCCCCCAAAAAAGCTCCTTCCCCTACAACCAGACTTTCCTGATTTTCATATCACGAAGGAGCAGACACTCTGTATTCGAACTCCGAACTGAACAGTCGACTTACAAGGCTAAACCCTTTCGCTCTGCGTTTCCGTGTAATAATTGTACGAGTAACCATCTTTGTACCAAAATTATAAGTTTGTAAGAGTTAAACGTAATAAACGTGAACTACGTGAATTAAGACAAAATCTACGCGTCTGAACATTTATTTGATCAACGATCAATCCATCGGGCGGATCCAACTCTCTTACCAGAATCACGCACCTCAAATTCGTCTCAATCCAAATTGTTATTAAACTGTGTTCGGAACTCACGCGGACGCCAAACAAAGACTCACTGCGCAATCAAATTCAATTCGAACTTTCGCGTTCTAAATCGGCAACCTCGCGAGTCCCACCTAAATCTCCCTCCGGGACGTAACATCGTCTCGAGAAAGGTTCAGCAAGGACCACGCGCTTCAAGAGTTATGCAACGAGTTTCTCTGAACTTACGAGCAGCTTGCCCACATGGAGGAAATCACAAGTGGACCCGTACCGCAGCGAGTCTGCTACCTCCCGCATCACGGAGTACTACGAAACTCCAACACATCGACTCCGCTCAGAGTCGTGTTTAACCGCTCTTGGCACGCCTATGGGGAACAATCCCTGAACGAGTCATTTCTAACGGGGCCTAACCTGCTGCCAGCCCTGCCCGACATATTAGGAAACGTTGCGAGGTCGATGTCTCCGATTTCGATTAAATTTGGCATGCTTGTAGAGTGGGTAAAAATAGGCGACACGTATTTTTTTACATCGGCGGAACCCGATTTTTAAGGGTTAAATAGCACCCTCGAAAAATGGGGTGTTTTTCGTTTTTCGTCGATAATGTTTTAACGGTACGAGATATGAAAAAACTTGAAATTGCAACAATGTTTATTTTTTCGTATACTATACATTGGAGATGAGAACGATGCAGATAGCAACAAATTTCATTTTGTTTATTGCAAAAATTCAATTTTTTCAACCGTATCTCCAAGAATTTTTAATCGATTGGGATGTAAATTTGCATACATGTAGAGAATGGAAAAGTGCGGATACAGACTTTTTCTTTTTCCGATATTTCACAATTAAGGGGTTGACACTGCCCGTCGATTTTTTTGCCGACAGCATCGTATAATCAGCTAGCATTTTGGCATTTCGGTCTAAATTCACGTCAATATATGTTCGTGTTATGACGCAATTGCATATTTGTAACATTCCAGCCCCCCCCCAACGGTCCCCCTCTCGAAAGGCAAACGTTGAAAGTTCTTACCGTGCGGCATGGACGAAAATTTGTAGAAATAAAAATGGGTTACAAAGAAAGGACAATCAGTCAAAATAGTCCATACACTTTTTCTTGTTTTGGCGGAACGACACTCTTAAAGGGTCAACGCACCCTTAAAAACTTCGTTCTTTCTATAGCTCGTGAACGGGCCGAAAAAAAAAAAAGTTCGAAAGGAAAAAATGTTGTATTCTTCGACTACTAGACGTTCATGATGATAATGATGGGTACAGCAATAAATGGCGTGTTGTTTATTGCAATAATTCGTGAATTACTTGTGAAAAATTACTCTTCAGTTTTCCACTAATATGGGCAGAGGCAAGGATCGCAATCACGGACTGACTTCGTGCTTCGGAAAGCAACTGGATTACAATTGTATATTTACGAAGAAATTCTCTCCCGCCGCGTACTGCCTTTGAAGATTACAACACACTCGGAAAAGTGTTCTCATGCTTACTCATTTAGGAAACGTTTCAACTCTATGTTTTTCATGGATTATACTTATTACAATAATGATAGTCATGATAAAAGTGTTTGAAACAAAGAGATTTCTTACACCACGCACAAGTGATAATAGCTGCTTCGCCGCATATATCGCATGTCGGTACATTTTGTGAGAAGCAAAATTCTACCGGATTTTCGAAGTTTGGTGGTCTTTCTTCTTCGTACGCGCTTTTGTACCACGCATATTTGAAGAGGTTTGTAAACCGTGGAGAAGAAAACTGGTTGTGTGTAAGAGATTATAATTTAACAATATTGTCTCTCAAATGCAGATTGACGTCGTAATTGCATAATATTACTGCGTCAGAAAAGTGTTTGACGAAGTTTTTCCATACACGGAAGCCATAAACATCAAGGGGCTGTATTATACCACTCGTACCTGCAAGAATTAGTAATTGTATTTCGCACCTCTTCTGATAGACCACGATGTAGTTACCCCCGCTATGCCCGAATCACCACACGCTTTGCAGTCAACAAAAGTCTTTTGTTTTTAGCTGACCTCTCCTGTTCTTAGGTTCATTCTTCTTCTGTGTGCCGAAGAAGTCACACGCGATTCGTAAAATGACATCGGATAATTCAAGTGATAGTGAAAATACGGAGAATTTCCTCGAAAAAAGATTCAGGAAACTCGAGAAGATAGTTAAGAGGAAAAAACATAACAAGAAACGAAAAAGTAGGTATTTTAACCCATCTGCGTTATTTTGTAGATTGGGCCGCTACATGGCCGTGATCATGGCAACGTTTTTTCCCGTTCCGTCTCTGATTGATTTTCGACTAAGGCAACACCTTGTCACTCATGTAGGCTCTATCCTACATGAGGAAGAGTTTTTCTCGGACACAAGCGTAATTTCGGAAGCCTCGTTGACTCTGACAGACGCTAACCTGTGAGAGGCGTACTTTCGTTGTGTCAGGCTCTAACCTGCACAACGTGTACATTTTATGTACGGAGTTCTGATATTGGTACCGTCCATGCCAGGCCATCGTCGTCGCTCGAGCTCGTCAGAGTCAGATCGTGGAAGGAAGAGAAGAACGTCGGTCACGCAGGAACCTCGAGACGGCGATATTGTCGAGATTCATGGTTCGTCATATACTGAAGTACCAGTCACACAGAGGACCCCCGTCCAGATAATGAACATATCGGACGGCATGCCGCGCGAGAGTAATACCGAAATAATCGCCAACCACGGTCAACTCGGCGACAGCGCGCGGAAAGGTATTTCGCCTAACGAAATACCTGAAGGCGAGTTAGCAATCGATGCTCACATTCTTGAGCTGATGGGCAAAAGAGTTTTAGAAACTCGTGAAATGGGCGATGCAATTCCGACTGAATCGGCAGTAAGATGGGAAGAAGTCCTAAAGAAGGGCCTTCCTACCCAAGAGGTATCCTCGCTCATCAAAAAATACTTCCCGCCGAAAAACGCGGTTTTTATAGATCCACCGCTGATTAATCCGGAGGTGAATACCACCCTTTCGGAACCTAATAAGAAACGAGACGAGAGGATTGTTGCTAAACAAATCAAGATTACTGCGTGCCTCTCCGCCGTGGGGAGGATGTTTCAAGCAGTACTTTGTGATAAGCAAGAAAAACTCTCCCTCTTGGAACACCTGAGCGACGTTGGCCGCCTCCTGACAGATCTTCAACATGACGAAACGGCGGTTCGAAAAATTTGATTCTCGCAAATTTGAACACGCCTTTCAAGGAGGTTTTAGCGTCGGCAAAGACGCATAAATTTTTGTTTGGCGAGAATCTGGATGAGCGGGTCAAAGCTGCAAAGATGCTTGAAAGTGCGTCTCGAGAGTTGAAACCTGGTCTGTCAGCATTCAATTGCAAAGTTTCAAAAAACGCGAAAGTTCCGCCTCGACGTTAGACCGGATCACAGTTCCTGAGAACGTCGGAGGCGGGCGGGAAGAAAATGAATGTATCAAGGAACCTGAACAACACGTCGAGACAGAAAGACAATCGGCGTCGGGAAGAACCCAAACGCCGACAGGGTCATCGTCACTACCGAAAATGGTAGTTCAGCCTGTAAGCGAGGTGGCAGGTAGACTACGCTTGTTTGAGGGCGAATGCCATAAAATTACGTCAGACGAGCGCATCTTGGCTTGGGTTAGTGGATATAAAATGCCTTTTTTATCAACCCCATACTAGGCGGCCGGTCCGAAGGAACGAATGTGGTCGCATAAGGAGAGCCTAATAGTTGGCGATCTAATCAAAACCTTGCTCTATAAGGGCGCGATAGAAAGATGTCAGGAGAGTAAAGGACAATTCCTTTCCGACATTTTTGCAGTTCCAAAATCTGATGGGGGCTTTAGATTGGTTTTGAATCTTAAAAAACTAAATGCATTTGTGCAAACGGAACATTTTAAATTGGAGGATAGAAGAACTGCGATAAACTTAATGAGCGAAGGGTGTTTTCTAGCCGCTCTAGATCTAAAAGACGCATATTATACTATCGCAATAGCCAAGACTGAGAGGAAATACCTGAGATTTTATTTTAAAGGCGAGCTTTTCCAGTTTACATGCTTACCCTTCGGTCTTTCGTCGGCGCCGTATGTTTTTACAAAATTATTAAAACCGGTAGTATCCTATTTGAGAGGAAACGGTTTTTCATCAGTTATCTATCTCGATGATCTACTATTTATCGAAAGCTGTTTTTCTCAGTGTAAAGAGAATGCACATGCCTCAGCATCCTTGTTGGAAAGGCTAGGTTTTTTGGTTAATTATAAAAAGTCACAATTAACGCCAACTAACAGGTGTAAATTTTTGGGATTTTGGCTAGACTCAAAGAAAATGACGATAGAGTTACCGGAGGAAAAACAGATGAAAGTAATGGGTCTAACTCGAGGATTACTGGGTAAAAGCAAAGTTAAAATTAGAGAGTTTGCGACTTTTGTTGGAACTCTGGTTGCATGCTGCCCAGCAGTCCCGTATGGGTTTGCTCATATTAAGGAGTTTGAGAGAGCTCAACTGTTGGCTCTGAGAGATAATAGTGGTAATTTTGACGAGACTATGTATCTGACTGTAAAAATTAAGACCGATATTGATTGGTGGCTGAGAAAAATTATGAAGGCAGAGAACTCGATAAAGCCTCCAAATTTCACTATGGAAATTCGAAGTGATGCATCAAAATCCGGCTGGGGAGCGGTTTGTGGAACGGAAAAGACGCATGGATGTTGGAACACCGTGGAGAAAGGCATGCACATAAACTTTTTGGAACTTTCGGCAGCGGTCTTTGGCTTGAAACGCTTCGCAGACCAGTTACATGGTTGTGACATATTGCTGAAGCTGGATAACACGTCTGCAATCGCATACGTAAATCGGATGGGCGCAACGCGTATTCAGACCCTAGCAACGTTAGCGAGAACGATATGGGTTTGATGTGAAGAGCGGCAACTAAGTATCGTTGCATCCTTCATTGGAACTAAAGAAAATGTCGTGGCCGATTATCAATCCAGGAAAACAGAAAAGGAGTCCGAGTATGCGTTGGCAGATAGAGCATTCGAAGAAATTGTAAACGCTTTCGGAAAGCCGGATATTGACCTTTTTGCGTCTCGTATCAATGCAAAGTGCGAAGAATACGTTTCGTGGTCGTATGACCCGGAATGCATGGCAATCGATGCGTTTACGATTTCTTGGTCTAGATTTGCGCTAGGCTACGCTTTCCCTCCCTTTGCCTTGATATCGAGAGTTTTAAGGAAAATTCGAGAGGACAGAGCGTCGGTTATCTTAGTAGTACCGGACTGGCGATCACAGCAGTGGTACCCTAGATTCCGTGAAATGATTCCTGGTCATCCAATCGTTTTTTCACCAAACAAAGACTTACTTTGTTCCTCTAACAGGGAACCTCACCCACTGTGGAAGAACCTTTCCCTGGTGGTCGGGAGGTTATAGTGAGAGCGTTTCAAGCAAGGAATATTCCGGAAGGAGCATTGGAATTGATGATTTTTTTACTTCGGCCCTCCTCTCTGAAGCAATATGACTGCGCCCTACGAAAGGGGTGGTCTTTTTGTCTAAAAAGGAATATCAACCCTCTTGAACCGTCGATAGAGGAGATAATTGAAGTTCTCTCTGAAGAATTCAAGGGGCTCTGAAGAATTCAACCCAAACAAACTCCCTCAGATCCGCGATTTCTTTGGTAGTCGGTCCTCACGTGGGACAAGATTTTCGTATTCGGCGGCTTTTCAAAGGGATATCAGAGCTTCGTCCATCGAAACCGAAATACGAACATACATGGGATCCCAAGCTTGTTTTGGACTACTTTGATAGTTTAGGCGACAACGAAGAAATTCCACTGAGGATATTGTCGGGAAAACTCACAACTCTTTTGGCTCTTATAACGGGACAACGAATGCAGACGTTGTCGTTGATTAAAGTGCAAAACATCGACAGAAACCAAGATACGGTACAAATAAAAGTTCCAGATTTTATTAAAACGTCGGGCCGCAATCGCTCCCAACCACTACTCATCTTACCAAAGTATATTTCAAATGAGAAAATATGTATCTGGAAAACTTTGAGCACTTATTTACAGCGAACAGAACACATACGAGGTCAGGTTGACTCATTGTTTATTTCGTTAAAGAAACCGGTTCGAGAAGTTGCTGCTGGAACGCTGGCGCGATGGACAAAAGGTGTCTTAAAAGCGAGCGGCATCGATACCCACATATTCTCGGCGCATAGCACGCATCATGCTGCAACCTCGGCTGCCAAAAGGAAAGGTTTGGGCATCGATAGTATTAGAAAGGCGGCAGGTTGGTCAGAAAAGTCCAAAACATTTGCTCGTTTTTATGATTTGCCAATCCTACCGGAGAACACAGTGTTTGCTAACGCGATTTACGAAAATGTTTTAAAAACTGATGATTTTCGGAGGAAAATCTTCAATCTCAAGTTCAGTTGAAACAAAATGTTGATCCAGTTTGGTTGCGTTGTGAACACTTTTATTGTATTGTATGTAGATGCCATTGCTACGATTATAAATGAGTTACTGAGCGCAATATAGGCTTGGTTATCGTTTTCTTTAAATATCTATATCGTGGTCTATCAGAAGAGGTGCGAAATACAATTAGATGATTAAACGAACTTACTTGTAAGTGAAGTTCGATCATAATTGTATGAAGCACCTCTTCTGATAGACCACTTGCCACCCTAAAATCTGTCTACTAGGTCAGCTCCCTAATTCATCCTAAAGATGAACCCTCTTACGACAACACTTTGAATATATGAACGTAAGAACAAGAGAGGTCAGCTAAAAACAAAAGAGTTTTGTTGACTGCAAAGCGTGCGGTGATTCGGGCATAGCGAGGGTAACTACATCGTGGTCTATCAGAAGAGGTGCTTCATACAATTATGATCGAACTTCACTTACAAGTAAGTTCGTTTATTCATCTAATTATCATATGGACTAATTGTCTGCAGAACTAATGAAACTGGTGCAATATATTTAACTGCTGGAATGGTTAAAACTTTATGACATTGACCGCTCCAAGAATCCAGAAATATTACCGATTTTGGACCCCTACTGGGAATATTTACTTCTTGGAACCATCGCTCGAAATGATTAGTCGTCAATTTTCCAGATTTCGAAGCCAATAGAAATATATTTTCAGCTCGGAACATAGTTTGTTCCACTCGAGGACCAAATTTGCCAGTAGGTTCGTTTAAAACGATCAACATAGGTGCCAAAAGTTTGCCACTCGCAGAAACCAAAGGCTGTATAGTATAACTGTGTGTTGTTGATGTTTTCGATTGCACGACTGTCTCAACGGATTTCTGTCCTTCTTTCGCCAATGTGCGGCCTGTATGTAGCTCTAAATTGAATCCACTCTGATCAGAATTAAATGTGTTTTCAGCCCTAACGTTGGCTATGTTGACTTTCACCATTTCTATAAATTCGATAGCTTTGTTTTGAAGTGTATCAGCGTTTAATAATTGTTGTTTTGTTACATATTTAGTAATCTTCCGTGACACAATTCCATGTTGGTTTTTGAATGGCCTTAGCCAAGAAGCGGATGCTTGGAAATTTACGGCTGGTATTTCTACAATTTCTCGTGCACGTAAGGTCCATCGTCGAAGATCTATATCGTGGACAGGCAGCCTTTTATCCAAAGCATCATTAAAATTGTTCAACGTGTAGTGAGCTATCTTTGTTAACTTTTCTTTGTAGGTGCCACCCTTACTTATACTATGGGCCCACCGGCGCAACTGCGGCTCTGATTTCACCTTTTTGAATTTCGATTGAACAGATGATAACTTTCTATTCCCATTTGCCCCGGATCTCCAGTAATCTACAGCTCTTGTCTTGTATTCGTAACTCAATTCTTCTGTACCTTGGGTACACACATTTTCATCAATTTTTGGATCTAGGTATCGTTGTCCGTGCCAATCTCTTTCACTGTCATCTTCTATTGCGGCTGCGTCATGAATTTCATTTGGTAACAGAAAATCCAAACCAGTTTCGACTTTCATTTTCATAGGTAGATCCATCGCTTCAATGATCATGTTTTCTAGATCCTTACTGAACTGTTTTTCCTGTTCGGTGATTGGAGTGCGAGGCAAATTCGTAGCACCTATCGCTATGGACAGAAGTTGAATAACATTCACCGGATTAATGTACATTTTTATTTGTATTTTGAATTCAAATCTATGGCTGGCTTCTCCGTCGTACCTGCAGCAATAATGATCGTTGGTGAATTTATGTGACTTGAAACCCAATTGATAAATACACACGCAAAAAATAACGACGACACACGCTATTACCAGAACTGCTATTAATCTTTAATAAGGCGATTTCAAGGTTATCATGAGAGCCGCTCTTTGCACCGTAGTCGCTCTTTGCGAAGATTTACTTCATTCGTTTATTTGTTCTGCTGTTTGTGAAATTAAAGTGTTGGAGGTTTTATTCTGGCAGAGCCAAATAACAGACACATAAATATAGTTTTAATAAAAGACTTTATTCCACGCTACGCATCTCACGACTGTGTTCTCCCGATTCGGGACTCGAACTAGCTAGCCGGTGATGGTGAACAGGATAGATGGTGTGAGGGACGACCAGTCACATACACGCATACATATGAGCGTAAAGCGGTTAGGCGCTATATTTCTCACACTCCCTCCCGACTAATTGCTTTACCAGCATTAACACTTTATCTCTTCCTTTTATGAATTACGCTAAAATATCAATATCTTAACTTATTACTATAGCGTATGACAATTATGAGAACTTATACAACTTTAAATTAACTCTATTAATTTGGTATCTCTGTATATTTATTTCTCCGTCTTCTCGCTGTTAATTTTGCTCATCTTATTTGTTAATATCGCATCTCCGAGTTTTAGTTTCCTGAGAACGTAGAGCACTGTTATTAATACATCTTTGATGAACTATACAGAATAGTTCATAATTTTGTCTGCCACATATATTTATGCATATCGAAGGATAGAGGCGTGGTAAATATGTATGCCATCTGGTCGTCTGAGGGAATCCACCCAATAGTTACTAAAATTCTTCCTACACATTCCATTACGTAATGTTCTCGCACTTCTTTCATATGCCTAAGTCTATTGCTTCCGTTTGTCTTGGCGCTGACTTCAGCAGCTTTATTATCACACCACAATCTTACAAGACAAAATTACTTATCTAGAACCAATTTTAATGAGTTGTCCATTGCCATCAGCTCATAGCACGTTTCACTCACTGCTACATATTCTGCCTGACATGTTGATAGAGCCACGTACGGCTATTTGTGTGTTCTCCAAGTTATCGCATCTCCAAAAAGCATTACCACGTATCCACATGTTGTCAGTGAGTCTTTGCAATCTGCAAAGCTTGCATCAGAATATCCTTGCAAGTAATTTTTCTCCCCCCTATTTCGTAAACCGAGGGTTTTTTTTCCTTCAAGTATCTAAATACTCTCTTTACCATCGCCCAATCATTTTCAGTGGGATTGATCTAATGTCTACTCAACACATTGACAGCATAAGAGATATCAGATCGGGTTGCCCCGGCCAAATATAACAAACTGCCAATAGATTCCCTGTATGGAACATTTATTCTCGTCTCTGTTTCTTTTAGTACGTTATTGCTGGGGTTGTCTTCTCTCTCTCTTCTTTTTCGGTTTATCGCTTGTCTAAACCATGGGAGTTCTCTGTGGATGTGCTTCGTTGAAGTTGACTTTGATCAAAATTTTATGTATATATTTCCTTTGATTGAGTAATATTAATTGTTTCTCCCTGTTGCTACTTATAGAGATTCCCGGAAATTCTTTTGGATCGCCTAGTTCAATTTTCAGTTTGGTTTTCACATCACGTAGTTTATTTCCATCATTACTTGCCATTACGATGTCATCTACGTATAACAGTAAAATAAGGAATTTACTATTCTCTCTCCACATAAATAGACAAGGCTCATTCTCATCAGTTTTTCAATCCTACACTTAATGCTAC
The DNA here is from genome assembly GCA_944452715.1 of Ophion slaviceki. Classification (NCBI taxonomy): domain Eukaryota; kingdom Metazoa; phylum Arthropoda; class Insecta; order Hymenoptera; family Ichneumonidae; genus Ophion; species Ophion slaviceki. The sequence goes on from OX101783.1 coordinate 45,954,193, forward strand.
CTCAGTGAATCTGTTATCCCATTTCTTAGGACTGATTCCTAGGCCATACAACGCTCAGTTCAGCTTACAAACTTTATTGTGCTCTTCATTTGATGTAAGATTCGCACCGTCTGGGATTTCCATATAAATTTCGGCATCGATTAATACATTCAAGAAGACAGTCTTTACATGTAATTGGCACACCTCTAAATCGTACTTATTTATTATCGCAAACACTGATCTTATTAGTGGCAGTCGTAATAGTGGAGCATAAGTTTCCTTCAAATCATAATGGTTTGTGTCCTTGATGCCTCTGATAACTAACCGTGCTTTATATTTTGTTTCATTGTCAATTTTAGTCTTTCGCTTAAAAACCTATTTAGAGTCTATGATGTTAGCCCTTCGGCCATCTCTCATTGTAACAGGTCTATCTACCAATGTCTACACCTTGTTTTTGTACATGGAATTGAATGCTTCACGTATAGCTTTCAGTCAATTTTTATACTCTCTAGATTCCATCGCTTCTCTGTATGACACTGGGTCTTGGTTGATCTGTGCCACATTGCATGGCAGGCACCATTTTCAACATGACTTATTTCCTTTTTATTCTCATCAAATAGTACTGTCGCATGTAGTAAATTGACTCTTCCTTCCTCATCTTTTATTATGCCCGTGAAACTAGAATCATTGGCATTCTTTGAGTCATTTGCAACCGCAATTGAAACAGGAATGTTTCTTAGGTCGCCCTCTTATTCTTTTCACATCTCCCTCCTGTTTCGAGATTTCTTCCTCTTCATCCTCATCTCTATCACAGTCGATCAACCACTTCTCTTTATTTGTTTCAATGTACTGGACTGGCCAATCTTTTATACGGTCCTTTTCATATTTATTTCCATATACTAGTTTTTCATTAAAGCGCGCATCTCTGCTTTTGTAAAATTTCCCTTCCTCAGGTTTCAAAAACTGATATCCAGTAGGTGTATAGCCCACCAAAATCACGCGTCTTTCTGCAAACCTAAACATAGGACCAGTTTTCCTTTGGGCTTTAATGTAAGCAACACAGCCAAATCGCTTTAGCTGATTCACATAATAGATTTTATTTGACGCAAATCTTTTCATTGGGGTGATCATGTCATTCGATTTGCAAGCATACACAGCAGCACTTAATGCAAGGTCCTACCCGTTTTCGGATAGTTTCGCATCGTACATGTATGTCCTCACCTTTTTCTGTATGGTTTGATTAAACCTTTCAGCTACACCATTACGTTCAAGTGTAACTGGACTCGCAAGTTGTTGCTCTGCTCCTAGTTTCTTTATGACGTCAATGGTATACCCCCCGGTATATTTAGTACCTTGATCTGTACGCTGATAGCATACTTTCGCATCTCTACCTAACAAGTTCCGAGCGCTTCTCATAAATGCTTCGAAATAGTGACCTGTTTTGCTTTGTGCTTTCATCGAATACGCCATTGCTAATCTCGAATAATCATCTACGAATACAGCAATGTACTGATACCCTTTGGGGTAAGATGCTGGACTAATGGGTCCCGTGGTATCCGAATGAATAATTCGTAAAGGTTCAGTCGCTCGTCTCTGTACTGAACCGAATGGTATTTTATTAAACTTAGCAATTTTACACACCTTGCAACGAAGTATTGACTCTTCAAAAATCACGTTTTACCATTCTTTATTCCCCGATAAATTCTTTTGGGGTGCTTTGAGGTAAGCCAGAGAAGCGTGACCTAAGCTTACATACCAAAGAATGGCTTTGTTATTCTTTTCGAAAAGCTTACATTTTTCTTCCGAATTGTGACTCCTCTGACAATTCCATTTTGGGCAGCTCGTCTATATCGTGGAACTTCCTGTCCCAAAGTAATGTATCGAAGTTTAGGTTTTCATAAGTTAGTTTCTCTTTGCTCTTACCATTATTGTCTAACTTCGTATTTCCCTTCCTTATGTAATTCTCGTCTCTTTCTTTAGTAACATTATTATCATCTAGCTTCAGTTTCTTTACGACAATCTCACACTCATCGGTGTCGTTGACTACAGTCTCATCTCTGATTTGTTCATTAGATTCTGTCTTATTATTTTCAAATGTATCTCTTGCGGTGTATCTCTTACGCTTCTTGTTTTGTATCTTATTCTATCATTGGCATCAGTTTCACTCTCAATCAAGTTAGCTATAATTGTTCTACTCTTGTTATCACAGTTTATTTTATTTTCGTTTTTGTCATGCCTTCTTTCGAATTTAATTATCCAATAAGGCTTGTTGTAGACTCCGGTGATGAAAGATTCATTGGAAACTGGATCGAATATGTGAATTTTCTTATTGTCCAAAGAAATACCGAGTCCCATTTCGGCAAATTTTCTCAACGACAAAAGATTCTCTGACAAGGAAACGTTGCGAGGTCGATGTCTCCGATTTCGATGAAATTTGGCATGCTTGTAGAATGGGCAAAAATAGGCGACACGTATTTTTTATATCGGCGAAACCCAATTTTTAAGGGGTGAAAAGCACCATCGAAAATTGGGGTGTTTTTGTTTTTCGTCGATAACGCTTCAACGGTACGAGATATGAAAAAACTTGAAATTGCAACAATGTTTATTTTTTCGTGTACTATACATTTGAAATGAGAACGATGCAGATAGCAACAAATTTCATATTGTTTACTACAAAAATGCAATTTTTTCAACCGTGTCTCCGAGAATGTTTAATCGATTGGCATGTAAATTTGCATACATATAGAGAATGGAAAAGTGCGGATACGGATTTTTTCTTTTTCCGATATCTCACAATTAAGGGGTTGAAACTGCCCGTCGATTTTTTTGCCGAGAGCATCGTATAATCAGCTAGCCTTTTGGCATTTTGATCTAAATTCACGTCAATATATGTTCGTGTTATGACGCAATTGCATATTTGTAACATTCCAGCCCCCCCCCCCAACGGTCCCCCTCTCGAAAGGCAAACGTTTAAGGCAGAACACCACTGTGACCCCCGGTTTTTTTGCCATTTTTCAAGAATTTTTTTTTGTGGGAAAAAAAGAGATATTCGAAAAAAAATTTTTGTTTTGTTCGTTGTTTATTGAAGATACATAAAAAAAAATTTCAAATTTTTCACGCCCCATGGTGACGCTGGGGAAGCTCCCGCGTCAGGTACTGTTGCCTCTGCAGTGGTTCGCGGCACGCAGCAGAACTCTCTTTAAAGTCGATCTGAAAAAAAAATACCGAGTGTTTTCATTAATAATATGATATTTTGAAGAGAAGTACATAGCGATTTGAAAAAATATTGATTTTTAAAAAATAGGCACGCTTTTGAAATTAAAGGACGATTTTCGAGCAAAATTTCTCGTCGAAAATAGGCTATAACTTTTATTATTATTGAGATATCGAAAAAATCCTATGTACTTCTTTAGATAATCTAGTTTTATTAAAGCAGTCCAAATTTTAAGTCGATCGGATAAAAATTGCTCGTGTTCTGCTGCGTGCCGCACTCAAAAAAGTGGTTTTGAGAAAAACGCGTTCAAAGTTTTAGGTTTGTTAATTTATGCGATAAATTAGAAAAAAATTTTTTTACCTTTAATCAGCCATGCCGGCACCATATAGCTGGCCTTCAAGAAGCAAATCATTGTCCCTAGCATCTTTTCTCGAACTTGTAGAGGCTCTTCTTGCCTCTTTTGCAGCGTCTGTGAGCGAGCGCTCCGCCAGCTCGATCCGCGCTGCGTCGGTTTCGACGCAAAAATTGAAACAATTTGGGCTGATAGTTATCCCCAACGTCTCCAAAACTTTCATGAGGCTTCTCAGGCCATCATTGAATAATAATACCGCGATATCAGCTGCAATATCGACGATTTGCTCCCGGATTGACACTTGGGGGCTATTGCCCAAACTGATTTGTTGTAGCTTTCGTTGTTGTTTTGCGTGAAGCTGCCCAAACAACGCTGCAGCAAATCGTCTCTGCTCAAATTTTCTAAGACTGGCGTAGTTGCCTCCAATACTTTCTCAGGAAGAGGCGGCTTATGGCGATATTCAGAAATATTACCGCTTGCGACCGCTCGCTGCCACGAACACCACGACTCGGCTCCCTCTGGGCAATCGTCATGTTGTGGCTCACTATCTGTGGATATTTTATGTTTGATAGTTGCCCAAATTGCCTTCCTCATTTTTCACACACACTTTGCACTTCACTAACGTCGATATAATGTTCAATGCATTGACTCGTCACATAGCTCCGTTTTGTTCCCTTTTTCCCCGCGTACACTTTCGGATTATCCATTTCGATGTGCAAAGAATAATTCTGAGCGTTCGATATTTATAAACGAAACGATTCGGAGCGTTTAGACACGAGTAGCGTCGCTTCTATCCGCAAACTGACGCTATGACGCTATCCCTATACCTGCCTTGAAAATTTTTCAATTGTCGCCACCTATGGCTTTTTTTCGAAACTATATTTATAACAATAGCCGGTTTTTGTGAAGGGAGACAAAAGAATACCTGGGAAAGACCCGCAGGACCTGGGAAAGGCCCGGTATACCTGCCGACCCTGAGGCGCGCAGCTGCGCGGGACCCCGAGCGTCACGGAGCGCTGCACCGCTCCACAAAATATTCAATATCTCCGAAAATAATTATTTTTTCGACCTGGGCCCAACGGCATCTTAATCTTAAATGTATTTTAGATTTTTCTAGATGGTTTTCAAAAAATCGATTTTTTGAAGCCGTCACAGTGGTGTTGTCCCTTAACCACCCAGACGCCGAATACTATTTCGACGTTTGGAGTTTAAACCCATTAACGCCCAAGCATCGCGATTTTTTCCTTCATTTTCGAGCCAGACTTTTATTACAAAAAAAATCATAAAAAATGAATAGATACGTTCCCTAGCATTTTCGAGTGTGCTCTTTCAGAATCTAGGGTCATAATCGGGTTTTGTCCATTAGGAAAAAAAATATGCCGGCTTTTAAACAAGAAAAAACAGGAAAAATCGATGACACTTTTTTTCCAAAATTTGTGTTCACATCGAAGCCGTTGAAAAGTCCGGTTTTTTTTCAACCATGGGTGCATAGAATAGTGACGATTGAACAATACATTTTTTTAATTCGTCGTTATCAACATGTTCACCCCCAAAATAGCGCTTTTTACCCCCTGAGTGACACGAACAACTTCACGCTCGGTGTCCCAAATGAAAAGTAGTTGGATTTGGACGAAAATTGGTACTCGGGGGTTTTTGAGGTCGCTGATTATGATTCTGCTCTTAACATTCCGAAATTCAAAATGGCGGATCCAATATGGCAGACACAAATGCAAAAGGTCATTTGAATTGGATAAAACGTGCCACTCGGGGGTTTTCGAGGTCGCTGATTATGATTCTGCTCTCAAAATTCCGAAATTCAAAATGGCGGATCCAATATGGCGGACAAAAATGCAAAAGTTCATTTGAATCGGATAGAGTGTGGCACTCGGGGATTTTCGAGGTTGCTGATTATGATTTTGCTCTCAAAATTCCGAAATTAAAAATGGCGGATCCAATATGGCGGACACAAATGCAAAAGTTCATTTGAATTGGATAAAATGTGGCACTCGGGGGTTTTTGAGGTCGCTGATTATAAATCTTTCTTTGGAATTCATAAATTCACATTTTCGATAAAATATGAAAGAAAAAGTAGTTTATTTTTATAATTTTACATTGTGAATTCACGCACAACATCTAGGGTCTACTTTTCTGTTTCAAAAAAACTTTCGCATTTTCGTCTGCTATACTGGATCTGCCATATATAAATAATATTCATTTGATTCATTCATGTTACATGATGATGTATTCTATTGTTCATGTGACCCATTAAAAATAAAAACTGCAGTGGTTGAGAAATTTCCGATTTTTCTATATTTTACCTAGTCTTTCTGTATAGTAACAAGCTGCTCCTGCGTGAACTCACTTTTTCAAAAATTGATGATTATATAGGCTGTGTAAAGATATTGACAATATTCCAACGCAATTTTACTAAATATTTTGTTAAAACATTTTCCATAAGTACAATTGAAGTAAAATTTGTTTTTGTACCATTATGTCTCGGAAACGACCAAGACAATCTGTTCCTTCTTGCACAGAATATGAAAAGAATAATTCCGACGATAGTGGTGACGAGATCGTCCAAATTCCGAATCCAGATGATTCCGGTACTTCCAATGAATCCGATTCTGATTATGAATCAAACGATGAACTCCCGAATTTAACTTACAAACAAGCAGTCGAAAATTACACTGAAAATCAATGTAAATTAGAAGGAGATCACAAATATAAGTGGATGATTGGTAAAAAGACCCACCCTAATGGCTGTGATGATAAACTGTTGCTGTCTGAGGGCGTGAAAAAAAAGAGATTAAAAAAAGTGAGCCTGTACAATTATTTGAAATTTTTTTCTGTCCAGCAATGAAAAAAATCATCATTGAAGCTTGTAAAGAGAACGACTATGAATTACAGTTGAATGATTTGAATACCTTCATTGGAATCATTATTCTAAGTTCATTCAACAAAAGAAAATCTCAGAGACTATTGGTCCACCGATCCTTTTTTATCTTGTGCGGTGGTTTCTTCTGCAATGCCACGCAATAAATTTGAGGAAATCAAATCAAAATTCAAGTTTTTGATATCTCAAGACAACGATCCTAACGAAGGGGCATGGCGCGTTCGCTAACTGCTAAAATTATTTCAAAAAAATATTCGACAGTTTGGATTATGGAAGACTGCTTTATCTGTTGATGAAATGATGGCTAAATCGTATGCAAGGACACCACTGAAACAGTTCATCCGGGGAAAACATATACGATTTGGTCTTAAATTTTGGGGTCTTTGCACTGCCGATGGCTATCTGCTGAATCTCAATCTATATTGTGGAAAAAACTCACACATTAAAGACAAATTGGCTAAATGTGCAGTTGGTTCTCGTGTAGTTATGGAATTACTGTAACCTTTTTTCGAAACTATAGCTTCAAAAAAGATATCCCAGTTCCATCTTTTATGCGATAATTTTTTTACAAGCTTTGATCTCATAGTGCCCTTGAAAAAGTTAGGCCTACGATGTCCTGGAACTATTAGAGAAAATCGAGTAAAAGAAAAGCACGTAGTAGACAAGAAATCGCCACGAGGCACGAATGTTGTACAGCATGACCAAAATAGTGGGATCAACTACATAACTATTGTAGATTCAAAACCAGTGTCGATTGCTTCGACTGCTACCGGGGTGACGCCACTATTACCGTCAAAGAGGTATAGTTCAATTGCACAATCGAAAATTGAGATTACTTTTCCACATGCCTTTCACCTCTATAATCAATTCATGGGTGGAGTGGATGTCCACGATGGACATTGCAATAACCTGCTGCCGAGTTTCCGTTCAAAGAAATGGACATGGGTCGTTTTTATTAGACTGAAACAGGTCGCCATTGTAAACTCTGTTGTGATATTCAATGCAACTGGAGATCAAAAAAACAAAATCGGATCAAAGGAATTCGCAATTTCGATTGCCAAATATTACTTACAAGAGAGTAAGCGAAAACGTAATAAAGCACACGATATTTCCCGCCAAAGCAAACAAGCTCGCTGTTCTAACTGTCCAATAAGAAGTTGAATTTATTGTAACAGGATAATGGATACTTCTGCAGTGCGTGTGTGAAAGAAAACCAATCACATAGTCGGTTTCAGTAGAGGCAAGGGGACTCACTCAAATAAAGCACCCGAAAAAGTGAGAGGCAAGGGGACTCACGTAAATAAAGCACCCCAAAAGGTGAGAGGCAAGGGGACTCACGTCGTAAATAAAGCACTCCAAAAGGTGAGAGGCAACGGGACTCACGTGAATAAAGTACCCCAAAAGGTGAGAGGCAAAGGGACTCACTCAAATAAAGCACCCCAAAATGTGAGAGGCAAGGGGACTCACGTAAATAAAGCACCCCAAACGGTGAGAGGCAAGCGGGCTCACTTAAATAAAACACCCCAAAGGAGAAAGGAATTCTAACACGTTCATGTCGTTTTCTCTGTGTCATGCTAGCAAGGAAACGTTGCGAGGTCGATGTCTCCGATTTCGATGAAATTTGGCATGCTTGTAGAATGGGTAAAAATAGGCGACACGTATTTTTTTCCATCGGCGAAACCCGATTTTGAAGGGTTGAAAAGCACCCTCGAAAATTGGGGTGTTTTTCGTTTTTCGTTGATAACGGTTTAACGGTACGAGATATGAAAAAACTTGAAATTGCAACAATGTTTATTTTTTCGTGTATTGGAAATGAGAACGATGCAGATAGCAACAAATTTCAGATTGTTTATTGCAAAAATGCAATTTTTTCAACCGTATCTCCGAGAATTTTTAATCGATTGGGATGTAAATTTGCATACATGTAGAGAATGGAAAAGTGCGGATACGGATTTTTTCTTTTTCCGATATCTCACAATTAAGGGGTTGAAACTGCCCGTCAATTTTTTTGCCAAGAGCATCGTATAATCAGCTAGTCTTTTGGCATTTCGGTCCAAATTCACGTCAATATATGTTCGTGTTATGACGCAATTGCATATCTGTAACATTCCAGCCCCCCCCCCCCCCCCAACGGTCCCCCTCTCGAAAGGCAAACGTTCAAAGTTCTTACCGTGCGGCATGGACGAAAATTTGTAGAAATAAAAATAAGTTACAAAGAAAGTACAATCAGTAAAAATAGTCGATACACATTTTCTCGTTTTCGAAATAAAAATGAAGTTCGAAAGGAAAAAATGTTGTATTCTCCGACTACTAGACGTTCATGATGATAATGATGAGTACAGCAATAAATGGCGTGTTGTTCATTGCAATAATTCGTGAATTACTTGTGAAAAATACCTCTTCAGTTTTCCACTAATATAGGCAGAGGCAAGGATCGCAATCACGGACTGACTTCGTGCTTCAGGAAGCAACTAAATTACAATTGTATATTTACGAAGAAATTCTCCCCCGCCACGTACTACCTTTGAAGATTACAACACAATCCGAAAAGTGTTCTCACGCTTAATCATTTAGGAAACGTTTCAACTCTGTGTTTTTAATGGATTATACTTATTACAATAATAATAGTCATGATAAAAGTGTTTGAAAGAAAGAGATTTCTTACACCACTCACAAGTGATAATAGCTGCGTCGCCGCATATATCGCATGTCGGTACATTTTGTGAAAAGCAACATTCTACCAGATTTTCGAAGTTTGGTGGTCTTTCTTCTTCGTACCCGCTTTTGTACCACGCATATTTGAAAATATTTGTAAACCGTGGAAAAGAAAACTGGTTGTGTGTAAGAGATTGTAATTTAACAATATTGTCTCTCAAATGCAGATTGATGTCGTAATTGTATAATTTTACTGCATCAGAAAAGTATTTGACGAAATTTTTCCGTACACGGAAGCCATAAACGTCAAGGGGCTGTATCATTCCAGTCGTACCTGCAGGAATTGCTAATTATCATATGGACTAATTGCCTACAGAACTAACGAAACTGGTGCAATATATTTACCTGCTGGAATGGTTAAAATTTTAATATCTTTCCCTTGCATATCCATTTCTTTAAATGCAGTTGGACATTGACCGCTCCAAGAATCCAGAAGTATTACCGACTTTGGACCCGTATTGGGAATGTATACTTCTTGGAACCATCGCTTGAAATGATTGGTCGTCAATTTTTCAGATTTCGAAGCCAATAGAAATATATTTTCGGCTCTGAACATAGTTTGTTCCACTCGAAGACCAAATTTGACAGTAGGTTCGTTTAAAACGATCACCATAGGTGCCAAAAGCTTGCCACTCGCAGAAACCAAAGGCTGTATAGTATAACTGTGTGTTGTTGATGTTTTCGATTGCACGACTGTCTCAACGGATTTCTGTCCTTCTGTCGCCAATTTGCGGCCTGTATGTAGCTCTAAATTGAATCCACTCTGATCAGAATTAAATATGTTTTCAGCCCCAACGTTGACTATGTTGACTTTCACCATTTCTATAAATTCGATAGCTTTGTTTTGAAGTGTATCAGCGTTTAATAATTGTTGTTTTGTTACATATTTAGTAATCTTCCGTGACACAATTCCATGTTGGTTTTTGAATGTCCTTAGCCAAGAAACGGATACTTGGAAATTTACGGCTGGTATTTCTACAATTTCTCGTGCACGTAAGGCCCATCGTCGAAGATCTATATCATGGACAGGCAGCCTTTTGTCCAAAGCATCATTAACATTGTTTAACGTGTAGTGAGCTGTCTTTGTTAACTTTTCTTTGCAGGTGCCACCCTTATTTATACTATGGGCCCACCGGCGCAACTGCGGCTCCGATTTCACCTTATTGAATTTCGTTTGAACAGGTGATAACTTTCTTTTCCCATTTGCTCCGGATCTCCAGTAATCTACAGCGCTTGTCGTGTATTCGTAACTCAATTCTTCTATATCTTGGGTACATACATTTTCATCAATTTTTGGATCTAGGTATCGTTGTCCGTGCCAATCTCCTTCACTGTCATCTTCTATTGCGGCTGCTTCATGAATTTCATTTGGTGACAGAAAATCCAAACCAGTTTCGACTTCCATTTTCATAGGGTGATCCTTCATTTCAATGATCATGTTTTCTAGATCCTTACTGAACTGTTTTTCCTGTTCGGTGATTGGAGTGCGAGGCAAATCCATAGCACTCATCGCTATGGATAGAAGTTGAATAACATTCACCGGATTAACGTACTTTTTTATTTGTATTTCGAACTCAAAATGTAAGGCTGGCTTCTCCGTCGTAACTGCAGCAATAATGATCGTTGGTGAATTTACATGACGTGAAACCCAATTGATAAAGACACACGAAAAAAATAACGACGACACACGCTATTACCAGAACTGCTATTAATCTTTAATAAGGCGATTTCAAGGTTATCATGATGAAAAATGTTTGCATCATTCGGTTCATGAGTTGCAGCGGCAACCCAAAAACGCTGTAATCTCTGCAGATAATGCCTTCGATACGGTGAGCGGAGTGGAATTTCTTCGTATATATACAATTGTAATCCAGTTGCTTTCCGAAGCACGAAGTCAGTCCGTGATTGCGAGCCTTGCCTCTGCCCATATGAGTGGGAAACTGAGGAGTGATTTTTCACAAGTAATTCACGAATTATTGCAATAAACAACACGCCATTTGTTGCTGTACTCATCATTATCATCATGAACGTCTAGTAGTCGAAGAATACAACATTTTTTCCCTTCGAACTTCATTTTTATTTCGAAAACGAGAAAATGTGTATCGACTATTTTTACTGATTGTACTTTCTTTGTAACTTATTTATATTTCTACAAATTTACGTCCATGCCGCACGGTAAGAACTTTAAGGGACAACACCACTGTGACGGCTTCAAAAAATCGATTTTTTGAAAACCATCTAGAAAAATCTAAAATACATTTAAGATTAACATGCCGTTGGACCCAGGTCGAAAAAATAATTATTTTCGGAGATATTGAATATTTTGTGGACCGGTGCAGCGCTCCGTGACGCTCGGGGTCCCGCGCAGCTGCGCGCCTCAGGGTCGGCAGGTATACCGGGCCTTTCCCAGGTCCTGCGGGTCTTTCCCAGGTATTCTTTTGTCTCCCTTCACCAAAACCGGCTATTGTTATAAATATAGTTTCGAAAAAAAGCCATAGGTGGCGATAATTGAAAAATTTTCAAGGCAGGTATAGGGATAGCGTCATAGCGTCAGTTTGCGAATAGAAGCGACGCTACTCGTGTCTAAACGCTCCGAATAGTTTCGTTTATAAATATCGAACGCTCAGAATTATTCTTTGCACATCGAAATGGATAATCCGAAAGTGTACGCTGGGAAAAAGGGAACAAAACGGAGCTATGTGACGAGGAGTCGAACGAAAATTTCGAATCTAAAACCTCCGAACCGTTATAGCTCCGAAAATAGTTCTGCAGAGTATGTGAGCACGTCGGCGAAAAAGTTAAAATCGTCGGACGATTTAGAGGTCGGTGTTACTAACGATTTCGGTTATCGTATAGTACACCTCGCCAATGCATTGAACATTATATCAACGTTAGTGAAGTGCAAAGTGTGTGATCGCGATATAAAGTTTACTGAAAAAAGTTTGCGCGGACTCGGATTCAAAATCGAGGTCGATTGCGGCCATTGTGAAAAAGTGCAAATCAATTCGTGTCCTATGATTGACAATGCATACGAAATAAATCGTCGGATCGTATTCAGTATGCGTCTTCTTGGCGTCGGTTTGAATGGCCTGATGAAGTTTTGTGCATTTATGGACCTACCGCGCCCCATATTTCAGTCTTTCTACGATCGAATCTTAAATTCGATTTCGATTGCCACTAAAGCTGTGAGCACAGTGAGCAAACAAAAGGCTGCACTTGAGGAGGAGACAATTTCGTTGGAAAATGGGATGGAGGACGGAATTATCGTTTCAGGCGACGGATCGTGGCGTAAGCGCGGTTTCAGCTCGCTTTTCGGCATAACATCGCTAATCGGCTGGTACACTAAAAAAGTGATCGACGTTATGGTGAAATCGAAATATTGCTAAGCTTGCGAGCATTGGGGAAAAAAAGAAAGCACCGCGGAGTACTGGGAATGGAAAAGTACCCACGACGATGAGTGCCAGGCGAACCATAGCGGCTCCTCCGGAAAAATGGAAGTCGACTCGGCTGTCGAAATGTTTCAACGGTCTGAAGAGCTCTATGGCATAAAATATAAATCTTATATTGGTGACGGCGATTCTAAAACGTTTCTGGGCATATCGAATAGCGATCCAAACGACGGTTTCGAGATAAAAAAAAAAGAGTGCATCGATCATGTCCAAAAACGTATGGGGACGCACCTCCGCGAAATCGTGAAAAAACCAAAAGGATTGTCTGGCAAAGGAACGCTCACCGGAAAATTGATTGACGAGTTGAGCACATATTACGGCTTGGCTATTCGGAGGAACAGCGATGATGTTGAAAAAATGAGGAAGGCAATTTGGGCAACTATCAAACATAAAATATCCACAGATAGTGAGCCACAACATGACGATTGCCCAGAGGGAGCCGAGTCGTGGTGTTCGTGGCAGCGAGCGGTCGCAAGCGGTAATATTTCTGAATATCGCCATAAGCCGCCTCTTCCTGAGAAAGTATTGGAGGCAATTACGCCAGTCTTCGAAAATTTGAGCAGAGACTATTTGCTGCAACGTTGTTTGGGCGGCTTCACGTAAAACAACAACGAAAGCTACAACAAATCAGTTTGGGCAATAGCCCCCAAGTGTCAGTCCGGGAGCAAAAAAATCGTCGATATTGCAGCTGATATCGCGGTATTATTATTCAATGATGGCCTGAGAAACCTCATGAAAGTTTTGGAAACGTTGGGGATAACTATCGGCCCAAATTGTTTCAATTTTTGCGTTGGAACCGACGCAGCGCGGATGGATCTGGCGGAGCGCTCGCTCACAGACGCTGCAAAAGAGGCAAGAAGAGCCTCTACAAGTTCGAGAAAAGATGCTAGGGACAATGATTTGCTTCTTGAAGGCCAGCTATATGGTGCCGGCATCGCTGATTAAAGGTAAAAAATTTTTTTTCCAATTTATCGCATAAATTGACAAACCTAAAACTTTGAACGCGTTTTTCTCAAAACCACTTTTTTGAGTGCGGCACGCTGCAGAACTCGAGCAATTTTTATCCGATCGACTTCAAATTTGGACTGCATCAATAAAACTAGATTATCTAAAGAAGTACATAGGATTTTTTCGATATCTCAATAATAATAAAAGTTATAGCCTATTTTCGACGAGAAATTTTGCTCGAAAATCGTCCTTTAATTTCAAAAGCGTGCCTATTTTTTAAAAATTAATATTTTTTCAAATCCCCGTGTACTTCTCTTCAAAATATCATATTATTAACGAAAACACTCGGTATTTTTTTTCAGATCGACTTTGAAGAGAGTTCTGCTGCGTGCCGCGAACCACTGCAGAGGCAACAGTACCTGACGCGGGAGCTTCCCCAGCGTCACCATGGGGCGTGAAAAATTTGAAATTTTTTTTTTCATGTATCTTCAATAAACAACGAACAAAACAAAAAAAAAATTTCGAATATCTCTTTTTTTTCCCACAAAAAAAAATTCTTGAAAAATGGCAAAAAAACAGGGGATCACAGTGGTGTTCTGCCTTAAACTTAGTAATAATACTGATAAAATTACCACCTCCTACTTGACGAGGACTCAGAAAAAAAATACTTTTTGAACCCAAATGTTACAGATATTTCGCGTAAAAAGTTGTTTCTCGCTGTAAATGCCATTCTCTTAAATTTGAATTTTCTTCATTTTTATTACTGCCAAATAAAAACTATACATGCCCACAGCGCCGCCATGTTGATAAATGAATTTTAGAAAATCGTTTTGTATACTCAAATATACAATTAAAGTATACCTACAATTTGATAAATCTAGAATAATTATTTCGTAGTTTAAAACCTCCTCAAAATTGCTTAATTTTTCCCGTAATTGCTTTCGTTTTGTATACTCAAATATACAATTAAAGTATACCTACAATTTGATAAATCTAGAATAATTATTTCTTAGTTTAAAACCTCCTCAAAATTGCTTAATTTTTCTTGTAATTGTACATCCCGCCTTAACCCTTCAACGGCCACGCATATTTCTGGATGGCTCACAATCATTTCCTCTGGTAGTATAGCTAAAAAAGTGTTAAATATGAATGTGCAACCATAATTTTGTCGATAAGGGCCTGGGAAATAATATTTTCGGACTGTAACAAATTTGCTACTACCCGCTCAGTTCGAACGATTATTCTAATTCAATAAAAAATCTTTAAAGCCTAGTTAAGCTTCCTTTACACCGTCCTTTACACCGTCCAGTTAAGCTTCCTTTACACAATTCTATCAAAAAAATTCAAGAATGTCCATTTACTTACTTTTTTTGGACAAAAAACGGGCAACAGATCGAGTGCTGGGGCAAGCGGCGTAAATTTTCACGACAACATTTGTGCAATATTAACATAATTCACATGTTTAGGTTTGAATTTCAAGCTGTCCCGGCATTTGTAGCTGCATCCAGCATAGATTCATGGAACTGTGAAGTAGCTTGTCCGCTATAGCGTCCTTACGCTTTTACCGACGGGGTCAAAGTGAACGTCGCAAATTTGCTACAATGGCAGTTAAAGGGTTAATTGAACTATTTGTTCAATCTTTTTTCATGACCATCGCTCCAGCTTCTACGGCTTATTTATGAATTGTTAAGATTTGTGTTCAATTATTAAAGAAACCCTCTTCGTTATTTATATTCAATTACAAAAACGCATCAACTGTATGAGCTAATTGTAGATCTCCAGTCGGCATTTTAGATTTACAATGATATTATCTTCTACTAGGTATTTATACATAGTAAATGTTGATCTTCATTCAATTGCAAAATTTGAAAATCTGATGTTCGTGGTGAAGTTGCTACTTTTTATACAAATTTTGACAAAGGAAACAGTTCGTTTTATCAAACTATTTCTTTATGCTCGGTTGGGTGAAACTCATATAAAATGTATGCTATCATCGAAATTCAACTATTTTGGATCTATTTTTTTCTGAAGGGGGTGGCTGGCTCAGCGGTCTGGAGGGCCCCGTCGTCGAAAGAAGTATTCGAGTCTATTTGTCCAAACAGTTTAAAACCACAAAACTGCGCTTAATCGCCGTCGACCAAAAAAGAATTCGAGTCGAGGCTCTTTGTTCAAACAGTTTAAAATCGTAAAATTCCACCGCTCATATGTAGAGCGAGTCTCTAGCGATCCTTATTGCTAGAGCATTCGACCTTCGTAGAACTTTCCAAAGACAAAAGTCGACAGAGAAGGAATGCCGAACTGTTTATTGTTTAAACAATAAATTTCACCACTCTTATAGCGAGTAAGTCTCCAGCCGTCTCGTTCGTCCGAGAATTTGCCCGATATCGAATTCATTGAGAATATACTTACTGCTCAAGCCTATTTGTTTAAAAAGCTAAAATCACATTATTTTACCGCTCTTCTACAGAGCGAGTCTAGCGATCTCAATCGCTGGAGAATTCAGATGAAATCGAATTCAGTGACGATACGCGTCGTTCAGAAGATGAGTGCATCATAAACTCATTCGTTTAAACAATTCACGAAAATTGTTCAATGTCACTACGTTTTGACAGAGCGCGTTCTTAACGATAATGCTTTCTAGAAATTTCGATTGAAATTGAATTTCTGACCGTATTGAGAAAAACGGTGGAGCGGTATTCTTTAAATAATATATCATAAAGTATCACCTCTTTCTCGAAGAGCGGGCCTCTCTAGCAACGTCGATTGCTGAAAATGTTTATAACTCTTCAATCTGGGCGATCTGGGCGGAATTGCCAGGTGCATTTATATACATACATATGCATGTGTGTGGGTGAATTGTTCATTCACATAATCATTAATTAATTGCATCGCTTTTTCGCGAGAGCAATGATCGGGCAACCATTTTTGCCGGACTCTTCACGCAAAGCAGATTTACGCCTCATGCTTACAAGGGGACCTTACAGGCTGTCACTCACAGATTTTGACAAGTCTCAGATATGTTGTAGAGGGACCTGCCCTGAGTACCTGAATAAAGGGATTTTATGCAACGCTCTTTAGTTTTCGAGAAAAAACGTTCGAAAGTTTAGCTCGTAGCTACTAGTAGCTACTATACCGGTACGGTTGCACCTTTGTCGAACCAGCGGGCGTGGCCCAGTGAGCAAGGTTCTCGGCTCTGACGCTCGAGGTCCAGGGTTCGAGTCCCTTGATGGCGTTTTTTTTTCACAAAATGTAAATAGGTTCGATGGATGACGCAAAACCGTCTAATTATTTATAATTATTTTATTTTATTTTTTTATTTTATTTTTTATTCGTTTTTTTAATTTTTTACTTTCCATTTTTTAAATTATTTGTTATTATTTTATTTTTCACGCAGAAAAAAAAGAGAGGAAGAAATTATAACATATTTCACAAGAAACTGCAGTTTATTATTTTTCATTACAATATACAGGTTTTTCTTACTCGCTATCACTGTGGTCGCCTGTTACATCAGAACAATATTGCGGGTGGTATTTGTCGTAAAAGCAAGCAAAACACAAGACTGTAGAGAAGCGCGCACATTGTATAAAAAATATGGCCTTGTTAGACTCAAGCATAAAAGAGTACCACGGCCGGTGCAACAAATACGCACACGCACAGCAACCGTCGCCTATCGGTTCTCGACTCTTCGGCGTAGCGCCTGCCATCGAGGCCCTATAGAAAACATACGCTGCGCAATCAGGCGGTAGTAACCGGCGGCTCGTAACTAAAAACTGCGATCTCTGCATCACCGCCGTAACGGGAGGCCGAGTCGAAATTTCCGGTGTGTGACACATGGCCTTAAATAACAATTTCGTATTTTGAGTTTCGGCCAGCTATTCGGGATTTGGGACCACTGAGGTTGTATCTCGCGTTGCTATTTAGGCTTTATGGTTACCGTGCGTACGTCAGTAGCCGGGTATAGCGAGTCATCAGCATCCTCGTAGAAATTCATATCATTCAAGACTTGAAAGAAAAAAAGGAAAATATTGCAAAAAATTGTGATGAGTCACAGGAGAAGCGAAGTGAGTTGGTGCGCAAAAAATGTTGAAGCTTCGTGACGTCTCGATCGGCTCGAAGCCCAATGACTCGCTATGGTTCAGACCCGTCAGAATAAGCTTTCTTCACGACTCTGTTGAGAAGTACTATTGCTCGTATAAATAGCCAGGGAAGAATTGCGAGATGAGTGCGGATACGAAGCTCCCCCATCCGCGTTTACGCAGATCATTACTTAGCGGTGTCCGCAGTTTATTTTTCCAATGCTCCTAAGTACATCGAGTCACTTAGCTATTTCCAGTACCTGACTAGGGGCTCCTTTTCTTACCGTTAGATTCATTTTTTACGTATTTTTTGTGACAGTCCACTGTAGGGGAGCATTTTCAGTAGCTGCCTAGTTTTGACGGTTTCTGAATCTACTGATGGATATACTGATGAATGGAGGAGAGTTCAGTGCTTTTCCGATCAATGCTTAAGAATACTGAGTTTGCATAACATTGAAGTTTGCATCGTTGGAATGCAACGAAAACGATTTTCTTTTTTATTCTTCCAATAAAAAAAAATCCAAAAATGTTTTCAAACAAAATATTTCCAATATTTGCGAATGCTTCGCAATAAACTTTGGCGAACAGTGGTCGCCATCAGATAAATGAACTCATTTTTCACCCGAGGTGAAAAGTAAGAGGTGGTTCCAGGATGATTTTTAACTTGAGCGAGATGGTTATTCATGATGGGGTCAAATACGGCCAGGAGCTTTATTAATCCAAGAAAATCACCAACATTATTGGATTCGAATCTATAACATGTAGTAAACGACTCCCTGTGACCTCGAAATGCAAGATTTTGAGTGGCAAGAAATTTGATGCAGTGAAGGATTCTCTTTAATACATTACGCCACTTTTGTTTTTCTATCTCGATCTTGGTTTGAAGTTCAGCGTCAATAATCCCTTTGTTTGCTGCAAAATTTCTTTCTGCTCTTGATCTCGTCACACTCAGAATTATCTAAATTGATATCCTCCTTGTCTTGTGCTGAATTAGTGTTGGATACTTTCGGTTTTATTATGCTTATCGATGTAGGCAATTCCTCAGAACACGTCGGACTTCCTGTAGAGGACTTTTCAAGATACTTCTTGAAATACTTACTGGATTCTCGGGTTGTTTCCTCCTGCAACTTTCGTCTTCTCCGTCCTGCAGCCCCACATTCTTTTTTCTTTAAAAACATTCTTTGAAAACAATCAAATGACCTGGAACAAACACACAAATAATGTATGGTCGAAAAACATGGCGTGTCAGTCTTCCTTCGCGCAGACACAAAAAGACGATCGGCGATGATACCCGAAGCAATAAATAAACTTATAATGAACCTTATCCCTATGATAGTTATAAAGTGCGAAATTGATTTTCGCGCAGTCTCTTTCTAAACGTGCTAAGTAAATTTTATTAACTAATGGCGGTAGAGAACTTCGAGAAGATTCGAGGTCATGTCATTTACGAGTGTTTATGTCATGTCTAGCTAGTGTATAAAATGGAAATTCAATAAATTAATGTGTGTCGGTACCTACCGTAAAAATAAGACCAATATTTATGTTCAAAGCTTCTTTGACGGTATTATAATTTATCAAATGAAGTAGCTTCACGTTCGCTCGCGACACATGCAAACAAAACACACAACTGCGCCACGCCAGTCATATGAGCCAATAACTGTGCGAGTAAAAACATTAAGACAGAATGGCAGCCGAAGCGAAACTTCGACAATGTCGTGCGAGATTCGTGTAGTTTAGTTCCCACGAATTCCGGCGACGCGCTCATCTTCGAATTTCCCGTGTTATGTATGTACGTACACGTACTCGCACTCAGGGGGCTGGCTGACACCTCCTATCCCTTACCGTATATAAAAATGCTACGCTTTTTGACCGCTTTATTTAGTTCTACCTCTCTCCGTGCCGCTAGTAGGTCACTGACAATATTCTTATTGCGCAGGCACGAAGCCCGCACGTTGTACTTAACCACCCAGACGCCGAATACTATTTTGACGTTTGGAGTTTAAGCCGTGGTGCGGAATTGATGAAATTACCGAAATTACTTATACTCGTGCGCTAATACCGTGTGTTGCGCACGGTTGTACCTCAGGGTACCCATGTAATCCTGAAAAAGTGCATTTTTCACCGTACTAGCCGATCCTCGCATTCGAAGCTATGGAAAGCTTCGAATTATATGTGTGCGTGTGTGTATATACACATAGCCCCTGCGCGCGCATCAGGACTGTTCGAGAACAGCTAGCGCTGCGAGTAACAGAGTAGGACACTACAAACAGAGGATATTTTGCATGGCAAGAATTCTGAAAGATACCAGCCCCCTGCTCGCACTCGAGGCCCGTCGAGGCCTTCCGGAGGCGCGCGACAATGTTTTCTACCGGTGGCCAGCGGTAGCTCGCACCGGTTCTGCCCTGCCGACTCAAGCCGGGGCTGGAGGCGGATTATGTGCAACGATCGAATTCGAAATCGAGAAAGCGAGAGCGAAAATATGCCATCCTAACACCATTCTCTTACATGACCAATCTATGGTCTAGGGGGACTGCTGCAGAACGCGAGACCACGGTCTTACATACAGGTCTTGAAACTCTCGTGGTGGGGGTATGTCCTCGGATTGCGGCACCGGCCGTTTTGCCTAGTGACCACGAGTGTCGCTGCGATAGAGTGATGCAGGCTGTGCGAGAGAGATGGAAATCGATTGTTGACTCATAGGTACCTAACCTAGCTGTACAATTGGCTGGTGTAGGCAAATTATGATATTCAATGTCAAAAATGCATGATGGACCTAAATACAGTTAAAAGTAACTTTATCGTAAACCTGAAAAAAACCAAAAGACTATAGTTATCCAAGTGGGTACAATGAATATGAATGTTTTTCATATAGGTGTCAATGTGAGCTCGTGTTGGTCGAGGGGTTTGGTGCAAGCTTCGTAATGCTGCTTTCAGGGGTTCGATCCCTGTGCGCTCGGTTTTTTTTAAAAGATGTTTTAGCTTTTATAAAAAAATAGGCTTTACGCGTTGTTTTAATTGACCGGAAAATAAGTGGCAACTATTCTAGACCGAAGTGGAATCCAGACCGAAACACTTGCAGAATGTATTTCTTGAAAATGAAACAAATACTTAAGAAACGGTGCTTCTTTTGCAATTCTTTATTTCCTCTTCGAAAAATTTTAATGCATGTCCCAAGAACCATTTTCAATAATCTCTACTTTGCAGTTTCCGAAACGGTTTGCGTTGGTAAATAAAAAAACACCTCTTTTCCGACCTTTAAGCGAAGGACTCTGGAGTAGGATAAATTAAAATAATTCACTAACTTTGTTTTATGTTTTCCAGCCTGGAAAGTATTTATTGTAATGATCCCGATAATTTTTCATTTTTTTTTCAGGTTCCCGGCTACAACGCCTGTTTCGCCCATTCTCGATGAATATATTTCGGTTCGAAATTATTTTCGCACACAACGTGTCTCGGCTTTAATTTCCCAACTCCCGGTATCGCGGCCTCCCATTTTTTTAATTGCGCCAAGTCTCTCGGCACCCGAAACACTGAGCGTTTCGATTTTTCACTCCGAGAGCCTATTTTACACGTTGGCACAATACACCACTTAGTCATTTTTCAATATCATCGTTTTTACAAGTTTTCAAGTACAGCAGGTCGCATCTGGTCGCGTGAATCAGCGGTTATGTTTGGGTTTTGTTTACTTTTGACATCTATTTCCGTCTCTCTCATACAGCCTGCATCACTCTATAGCAGCGATCTTCGTGGTCACGAGTTGAAACAGTCGGTGCTTCAATAAGAGGCCATCCCCCACCACTGAAATTTTGAGCGAGTTTCAAGACCTGTATGTAAGACCGTGCGCGAGACAGTGGTACTTAGAATCAACAGATTACGGTATTACAACAACAATAAAAATCCCGCGTGAATCTAAATCAATGGATTTATATCGCTTACGCCGCTACACTTCATCTGATCTGGCAAAAAGCGAAGAAGGCAATCGTAATTTGGTCAAAACGGTTTCCTCATTATTGGGCAATACATCGGTATATTAAACTGTAGTTATTTAGATATATATGCGATCTTTTAACGAATGCATGGTAGAATTAACTAATAATGAAAATCGAATTTGCAACTCTACCGCCTATCTGGCATAAAACTGAGGTTATGTTTTTTTAGCTATGTTAATCTTCCGTAGTAATTTTTAAAGAAATTCACGAATCTAAAAAAGTCTTTTCATACGTGTTTCGACAGGTTAGAAAGCATGAGGGTGACACAAGAACATTGGACGGTTTTGGTAGATTATGCGGAAGAAAACCCCGAAATTATAACTAATCAATTAGTTGGACCGAGAGGACGCGAAAAGGGGGTAGCCGGTTAAGGGGGGTCTGACGGCCCCCACCGAGTTTGATCGAATCGACCCAAAAACCTGAAAGAGGGCTGAAAAACAAAATTTTAGAGATATTTTTTAACCCCCTAAACCCTTATGAAAACACCATAATCGCAAAAAATGCGTTTTTTTTATGTTTAATTTTTTTTCGAGCTTTCAAATGCATTTTAAAGCGGTTTTAACACAACCAAAATTTTGTTTCAGATGTGTAGACATGCCCTGAATTTTTCCAGATTTTTTCGTAAAGTTAAATCATGTGCAACATAATTTTAATGGCATAAAAACCGTAAAAAATCGTCATTTTTTGTATTTAATGCTATGGTTTTTATTGACGTATTAATGGTAAAAAATCGTGCACCATAGCATAGAAAGCTACTATCTTCCTCTACAAAATGACGCTAATTGGGCTCAATTCGGTCGTCTCTAGCGTCCGAAAATCAAACTTGAATAAATTCCGTTTTTATAATTTGAGCATTTTCAGTTACGAAAATGACACAAAATCATATTTTTCAATTATTTTACTTAATAAAAGTACATTTTGGGGTTTCTGAGGTCGCCGATTACAAATTTGATGTCAAACAGCTAACAAAAAAAAAAAATTACACATGTCATCAAATGAAAATGGTATTTGCTATTTCGGTTTTTTCAATAATTAAAAGTCATTGTATTTTAAAAAATCTATTTATTTATAATAATATTACATACATTCATCTAATATATACATTAAACAGACACAAGTAATACATACATTGCAACATGATTGTTATGTTGTTAATCTTCGTCACTGTGTTCTTCAATAACAGGTTCGACATTATCAACGTGAAATAGATTCGTTAGAATTTGAGCTGGGCGGATGATTTTGGACAAATACCGTGCATGACTTAAAAAGTAAATGATTGTTGCAACGTGGGCACAGCAACCAACAGTTCTTAGCCCATTTGCACAATCACATACGTAGTTTTTTATACCGTTATATCCAATACTGTTAGGGTCGTACTGAACGTAACATCTGTATACTTTCTTGTTTATATGTCTTGATTTAACTTCACATTTCAAAATGGTATCGTCCTCCAACAAGTATTGCATATTCAAAAGTCCTTCTTCGGTATACATTTCAGCTAAGTATGAAACAGTTTGCGATAACTGGTACGAGCCAGTGAAAAGGATCTTCAAATCTTGCTCTGTCATTTCCGGAAAGTCTAATACGTCATTTGATGTTAACGGTTTGAAGATCCTTTTCTTCCTATTCCAGTTTTGTTCTTCCACAACTTTCGCTAAAGAATTGTCAACGTCTTTTCTTTTCAACATTTGCTCGGCAATTTGATCTTGTAAATCGGTATCGCAATTCAGTCTTTTTCCAAACTCATTAACCAAAAAATTCGCTACTTTGCAATAAAGCATCGCTGAATCCAACATGTGGTTGTTAAACTGATTATGCAAGAGTTTGAATTTACTACCGATTATACCGTGGACAGCCTCTACCACCCACCTCAATTTCGTAACAAATCGACTTTCGTTTGCTTCATTTGTTGGAAGTTGCTTTCTTTTGCCTTTCAACGCTGGCATCAACACAACGAACCCTTGAGATTCTAACCAATCTTTGACGTCTCTGAACCCCCTGTCAAGTATAAAAACATCCCCTTTTTTGAGGATTGATCTCAAGCCGTTCGGATCACTTAGTACATGTTGTAAGATTTTCGCATCATTCACAATTGCTTCGTACGGTCCGTAAACATCTATTACATATCCATCTGTGGCACAAACTGTGAAGGGTTTACAGAGTGGACACTTTTTCTGACCAGAGAAAGATTTTTTTTGGTAACAATTATTACTACTTTTTTGGTGTCGAAGGTATGAACCATCAGCAATCAAGAGCAGGCGATCTTCAAATCCGTGTAATTTTTTACGTAAGGCGACGTGTGATTAGCAATTAAATCTTCGCGAGAACATGCCCGAGCTCCGAAACGAAGTGGAAAGACGTCTTTCGCGAATGAATCCAAAACCGATTTGCAATAAGCAGATACTAGTTGTTCAGATTTGATATCGAAAATTGACGCAGTGATTGTGTTGGAATTTCCAGTTCTTAATTTAAAAAGGAATATTAAAAGAGCTTGATTAATACTGCGATTTTGAGAATTTCGCAAAGTGACCAACATGTTTTTTAGAGTCTTGATTTCTGCAACTGTGTATCCAGTTAGCGATTTTATGCGCTCTGCCGATAAATTGTAATCATCTACTCTGTCTAAAATACTGTTGTCGCATTTTTTGGACAGTGCATCCAAAAATAATGCCAACTCTTGAGAACTGATAGTACAAGTATTCGAAAATATTTTCAAGTTTGAAATTTCGTCAACGTACATACGTTCACTGATAAGATGTACAGGACAACAGCGATTGCCTTTTGGAATGAAAATTCGTGAACTTATAAATACCTGTAACCTCGCTTTAAACGGAACAACCGGAGATGTCGTAATTGGAGTAAGACATACGCAACAACATTTGTGAGTCGCGGTAACTCTGTTGAAAGGCATCTCGATCATTTCATAGTCCGGTTCTCTTGGACGAAGAACGTAAGGAGGGTCCTTAGAAGATTGTGATGACTGTCCTGTGGAAGATCCAGACTCCGACCGTGACAATTGTTGCGAAGACTGTTCCGAAGATTGTTCTGTGTCATCTGATACTGTCAAATTGGAGAGTGTTGATGAATGTCTCTCTACAGGATCGACAGAATTTTGTTCGCGATCAACATCTGGCAGAGGATTTTCCTCGGGATTGACGTTTGGCAGAGGATTTTCTTCGGGATTAAAATCCAACTGAAGATTTTCTTCAGGATCAGAATCACTGCTCGTCGATGGTGAAACCGTTCGGGATTTAGCGATTGCGGAACGACACAGATGACATAAAACGTCACCTTTCTCTACTCGTTTACCTAGTAGTTTAGTATATAAGTGTACGTCATCATCTGAAGAAATGGACTTCTGTTTTCCGGTATCATAACGCAACAATCTGTTGCATCTTATGCACCTTTCACCAGCCGTACATTTTCGTTTTTTCGGTGGCATCGCACAGTTTTTCCTAAAGAAAAAAAAAGAACATTGTTATTTTTTTTATTATGATTAACAAATTATTTTTTTTTTTTTTGAAAAAAATGAAAAAAGTAACTGAAACCCGGAATAAAAAAAAACCATAATTAAAAAAACAAATAGAACAAAAGTAACGAAAATCGAAAGTACATTAAAAATTGTAAATCAAAACAAAAAAAATGTTGAAAACATCGGTAAACAAAACAGAAATAAATTATTGTATTCCAAATCATTTTTTTATTGAAATATCGTTTCGTCTTAGTTTTGTTTTTTTTTTTTGCTTTTTTTTAATTCTTTTCATGTGAGTGAACTAAACAACAACTTGAAGTTGACGGCCACCTTCTGTACGATTTCAAGTCGACTATGAGGCAAACGATTGTAGATTGAGGTTATGATTATAAATCAATTTTTATGTTGATTGATATTTAAATTGATATTCGAACTCACCTTAGAATACTGCTTCAATCACTTCGTGTTGAGATAGGCAGGTTAAACGATAAATTAAAAAAACGCTGTTAACAAAACAAATAGATTTGTTTAACGGAGCAGAGCGCGTCGCATGACGTGTGTACTGGACGGCGGCTGAACACAGAGAGAAAGAGAGACCGCGTGGAGCGGGGTTCTCGATGCGTCAGTGCGTAGTGGGCATGCGCAGTACCGTGCGGAGGGGCATACGAGCCTAAGGCCCACGTGGGTACGGTGGCCTTAGGCACTCGGGTACGTGGCTTAATAAGGTACAAGTTGGGATTTTCTCCGCCAGGTGACAGTTTAGTCGGGGAATTCCAAATTTTTTTTCTGAATAATACGTAATTTTTTGTTTGTTAATATAACTATTGACAGCTGTTACGATTAAAAATTCGTGTATAAGAATGAATTTATAATCAGCGACCTAAAAAATCCTTATTAATATCGTTCCCATAGCTTTTTTAAAAAATTTCAAAAATTAAAATATTTTTTCTTCGTTTTGACAGCTGTCATGTGACAAAACTAATTTTTGACATCAAATTTGTAATCGGCGACCTCAGAAACCCCAAAATGTACTTTTATTAAAAAAAATAATTGAAAAATATGATTTTGTGTCATTTTCGTAACTGAAAATGCTCAAATTATAAAAACGGAATTTATTCAAGTTTGATTTTCGGACGCTAGAGACGACCGAATTGAGCCCAATTAGCGTCATTTTGTAGAGGAAGATAGTAGCTTTCTATGCTATGGTGCACGATTTTTTACCATTAATACGTCAATAAAAACCATAGCATTAAATACAAAAAATGACGATTTTTTACGGTTTTTTTGCCATTAAAATTATGTTGCACATGATTTAACTTTACGAAAAAATCTGGAAAAATTCAGGGCATGTCTACACATCTGAAACAAAATTTTGGTTGTGTTAAAACCGCTTTAAAATGCATTTGAAAGCTCAAAAAAAAAGTAAACATCAAAAAAACGCATTTTTTGCGATTATGGTGTTTTCATAAGGGTTTAGGGGGTTAAAAAATATCTCTAAAATTTTGTTTTTCAGCCCTCTTTCAGGTTTTTGGGTCGATTCGATCAAACTCGGTGGGGGCCGTCAGACCCCCCTTAACCGGCTAACCCCTTTGAACCTGAAATGGGATACTCTTGCCACACTTCTCAATTCGGTTGGGCAGGGTTGGAAGACTGTGATCGAATGGAAAAAGTGCGTCTACGGATAAGCAATATATAAGATATGACATTGAGATAATAAAAATTAGTATTTTAATATATATTGTTAATAATTACAATCATTCAGTGATTGGAAGTCAAACATAAAAAAGAAACACTCAATTATACGTCAGAGTCAAACAGGCACTGGTGGTTGCCCTGGCTGTGCGTTATCTTTGGCTGATTTCGAGCTGCGCCTTCTGCATATACTGGGCCAAACAGCCGTTGATGGTGACGAGGGAATAGAAGAATATGGCTTACCGAAGAGAGTATTGACTGAGGCATAATAATTGAAGACATAATAATTTGGGACTTCGAATAATGTAGTTAGCATTCAATTCAAGTATTCGGATCCATTTTTCAAGGTATAACCATGTTATTCGCAATTGCGACAACCACCGGTTTGATAAGCTGTTCTAGTGTTCGAAAAACATAACCTTATGCATTTGCCTGATCTCTGCACTATTCGAAGTATCCAAATCGAAAGCTATTCAAACACTTCTGTTCTTCAGCTTATAGTGTCTATAATTTTAGGATGAGCCAAGACCGCATCCAGGTAAACAAATAGCTGCTAACGCATATCCGGGAAACTGTCGCAATTTGAACAGAAGCACTGAAAACAGAAGAAAACGATATTCCGAAGACACGGAAGACTGTTTCATTGATGACAATACTGAAAATATAGCCGTTGAAGTTGATTATGTGCCAAACAAAACCAGGAGCCGTAAGAAGAAAATCGAGTTATCATCGGAAATTGAATGAAAGAATGATAGCACTTTCAAAGTCCTGAACAGTATTGACAACAACATTAAAAGCATGGCCAAAGACGTGAACAAATTTGTCTCGGTCTTTGTGGAATGTGAGGGGAACAAAATATAATTATGACTTACTTAAAGATATCACTTCAGGTTTTCCAATACTGATTCTACATATCTCAAGTTTTGCGAAATCACATCGTTAACGCAATTCAGTTCAATTTCTATACTTATAGATATTAAACTAGTTTAAAAAGATATATAAAATTGCTGCTGAACATTATTATCAACAAAAGCTAGAAATCAAATACTAAAAACGAGTTAATAATATATAAGAAGATTGTAACAACATTTGTACAGCGTATATTTCCATGTAATGAAAGTTGTGATATTCTCGTATTGGAATTACGAGTTGACGTATAAATTTTAAGTATAACATGTTAAGAATCATTATTTAAGTAAAAATAATGACAGCTTTAATGATTCATAATAAATCGCTGAACATCAAAAGTTTGAAAATCGTTTTTTTGTTTGTTTCAGTTTTTGAAATACGAATATTGTACTTTTAAGTACTATAACATACGACGTGGTCCTATTCGAACCGTTGTAACTTATTTTAGGGCCCTACAATTAGGACAACTACTGAAATCGCTGTTTGAACACCTAATCGAAATCCTTGTTTTACGGTATTTTTTCAACATGTTATTATGAATTGACCACTTCATAAAGAGTCTTTCGGTTCGTTTAAACTCAAAAGTTTAGATAACCTGATCAGTTGGGTACCGAAACCGAAAGTCAAACTGATTCGTCATACTAAATAATTTATTGTTTCTGTGACGATTTTTGGGTACAGCAAATGTACAGCGAATTTGTAGGTATAGTAACTCATATAGGTATTATTTACTTATATTGGAAAGTGGGTAACTTTTTCTAGGCGATAAGGTATCTGATGTACGGGCAGCACAAGGGCTTCCCTTATAGTACGACGATGTGTAGGCATTCTTTGAGCGTCGTTTGTTGGATTTAATTGTGGTCTACTTAAATGTTATTTGTGAAATAGTTTTCTATGAGTCGTCGCCCTGCCAGTGGACCTGTGAGTTCCACTATATCCTGTTCACCAGCATTGTCGGCGGAAAGCTCGGGCGGTTCATTACCGATGTGGTAAAACGGTAATCTTCCGTCTGTGCAAATATTATGCAAGATTACATATGCAGTAAAAATACGTCCTACTACTCTAGGCGCGTAATGCAGTGGTCTTTCCCCATGTACACATCGAAACCGCCCTTTAAGTACGCCAATGCACCTTTCGATAAAGCTTCGAGCTCGAACAAGAGCAGCAGTATAGCGACCTTTTGGGGTGTCGGGCAACACGTTGGTAATGGGAGTCATTAACCATGGTTGCTGCGGGTATCCGGAGTCTCCGATGCACCATGTATTGTGGTCGCCTGTACAGAGCCCCAGAACATAAAAGAAATACAAATGAAATGATATGATTGAAGCGTTGGATAGAAAAGCCGTTATATGAAATCGGAATTTGAACGTTGTATTGTCTGGACTTGAAAAAAAAGCATTACTTGAATGGTATAAACAATTTTAACAAGGTTTACCCCGAAAATGATTCAAGGCTAAAATGTCACTGTGTAAAAACATATTTAGGGCCAAAGTAAACGTTAACATTAAGGGCGTACATACACATGTGAGAACACAGCGCGTACCAACCGTCATGATGCGAGAGGAGAGGGAGGATAAGGATGCCGGGAGTAGGGAGAGGAGCCGGTGGCTGGAAGGCCGGAGCGATAAGCCGCGTCCTTCTCTCCTGCGACGTCGAGCGATATAAACGTGAGAGACAGCTATAACCCCTGCGAAAACTGTGAACAAAAAGTACATTAATAGCGTTACGGAGGGGCCACGCGCGCGAGAGCCCACCGTACGCGCCCGATAATTGCGATTATTTAATACGCGAGCCCCTTTCTTAAATATATTGTTACCTGTTATTTAAGAAGTGAGTAATTATTTAAACTTACCTTTTTCCTTCTCGTAACCGCCGGGTTCTCCCCCCACTTCCCTAGTCCGCGGATCGTTCGAACATCCTCGCGCCGTGATATTCCAGGAAAAACGGACAGAAAGGTGGGGTAATATAACACACATGAAGGGGGTAAAAAAAATCGATTTTCCAAAATTATTGTACAGTCGGAATCATGGGTACCGCCATTAGCATTTTGCAAACGGCTGTTCTACAAAAATTACAACCAGAGCTCATCTAATTTTTTGTTATTATGAAAGTCTCTACTTTCATAGACAACAATGTGCTTTTTCAAATAAACAAAAAGTTGTTGCAATGCATACATTTTTTTGTATACAAAAATTATTGAAATTGATCCTTCAATCCTAACGTTTCCCAGTACAGCAGGACTCGGTGGCAATCTCATCTTCTATCAGAGGGTGAAAAGCCTTTGGAAGGTATTTTGATGCTGTGGTTCGTCTTCAGCCTCAGTTTACGATATAATGCAGACTATTCTTGCAATGGTTTCGGTGTCCTTTGAGTGCATTTTCGTTAGGTCCAAAATATTTATATTCATTTATTTGCCAATTGCCTTTTTCCAGCTAACATATTGTACAAAAAAGTATATTCAAATTCAATATCAATCAACCCCTTATTGCAGCTTAGCTTTTTGATGCCATATTACACTACAAGTGTACAATTTTACACAATTACAATACAATTTCGCTGCCATATACTTGCATCAAAAAAACTCAACCAAAAAACAAAACGTAATTATAACCTCATTCGTGATAATTATATGTTTCTAATACGCACCGTCATTATATCTTCTTTCCATTTCCGCATTAATGGCTGAATTTCCCCAAATATATGAGACATGAGTAGCTCCAGCATATCGTGCATTGACATTTATTAATCGCAGATCATAGTCGCATATCTGCAATATAATCATGTACATATAACATATTATCCTAACTTTTAAAAAATCGATACATAATAATATTGTCAACATACGTACAATCTGCACATTTTTTGAGTGGAAGCCCTTGCGGTTCAAATAATTACATTCTTCCTCTGGCGGGGCAATCATTGTAACGTGTGTACAGTCAACTTTCTCTTGCGAGTCGCACGTAGCTGATTTTTTGAAAATAATTTTCAAAATGTTAAAGAAAGGAAGTAGAGACGCCCCGGCTCATTACGATCGACCTAAAAAGCGAAAATTCGCAGGCAACCGACACACTTTTGAACAAGACAAGTCGTTTACATCGGCGTCAGCGAAGAAACTTCGTCAAAATAAACATTTTGAAGTGAGCGTTGAGCAGACTGTTTTGTATTGTATTTTGAATTTTGTGAGTGTATTTTCAACCATTTCCTCGGCTGTTATTTGTAAAGAGTGCAAAAGTACGGTGACTTTCCATGAACGTGATATACGAGGATTGGGCTTTAAAATTTCTATGGCGTGCAAGTGTGAGAAAGAAAAAGAAATAGATTCATGCCCAAAAATCGGTAAAGCCTACGAAATAAATCGTCGCTTAGTTTTCGTGATGCGTTTGTTGGGAGTCGGTTATGAAGGCTATAGAATTTTCTGTGGCCTGATGGATATGGGACAAGGTTTTGCTTTGAACACGTACTATTCCATATTAGAAAATATTCACTCAGCTTCTTCGACTGTTTTTGATACAGTGTTGTCGATTGCGGTTAATCAAGAAAAGGAAGTTCTTCAAGAACAAGGAAAACCAGAAAATGAATTCACCGTATCTGGAGATGGCACATGGAAAAAAGAGGATTTTCATCTTTATTCAGAGTTTCAACTTTAATTACCAAGTACACCGGTAAAGTGGTTGATGCGTGTGTAATGAGTAGTTTTTGTGCCGGATGCAATTTGGGGAAAAATAAAAAAAAAATAGTGATCCAGTTGGATATGCAGGATGGCTCGCTGATCATGAAGAAAATTGTACTCGAAATCATACTGGAAGTTCTGGGAAGATGGAAATAGATGCAGTTGTGAAAATGTTTTCTCGTTCAGTAGATAAACATCAAGTTCGATATACGACATACATAGGAGATAGTGACAGCAAGACATTCAACGGTATTTTGAAGGCAGAACCATATGGAGAAGATGTTGTTGTAAAAAAAGAGTGTGTTGGACACGTTGAAAAGAGGATGGGGACTCGGCTCCGAAATGCAAAAAAATCTAATAAAGGCATTGGTGGGAAAGGTGCAGGAAAACTCACTGATAAATTGATTGGTGAGATGACAACGTATTATGGATTAGCTATTCGGAGACATCCAGATTCTATCGAGGAAATGAGAAAGGAAATTTGGGCAACATTCTTTCACAAGATTTCCACAGACAGCAATCCACAGCATCAAAATTGTCCTGCAGGCGAATCTAGTTGGTGCAAATGGCGCAGAGCTGAGTTTCTCGGGGAGGCTGAGCAATTCAAACAGAATAAACCACCTCTTTCTGAAGCAGTTCAAAAAGTTATAAAGGCAATTTATGAGGATTTATCCAAAGAAGAATTGTTAAGCAGATGCCTGGGAGCGGAAACTCAAAATAATAACGAGTCGCTCAATTCGTTAATCTGGACTTTTGCTCCGAAGCACCTCCATTCTGGGCCAAAAGTGGTTGAAATCGCCACGTTTCTCGCTGTCATAATCTTCAACGAAGGATTCAAATCTATCCTGAAGACCTTGGAAACCATGGGAGTGAAAAACGGCCCACAAGCTAAAGGATATGTTCAACAGCGTGATAGCTCTCGGATCGACCGTTCAGAAAGGCGCACGAGTGATGTTGTAAAACGGGCCCGAATCGCGAAAAGGGAAGACGGAGCAGCTCTGCATGACTTCCAAGAAGAAGAAGAAGGCCTATTGTATGGTCCAGGCATAGCAGATTGACGGTGAGATGAAATTTTTAGTATAAATCACATGCGCGAACTTTCAAACGCGTTTTTCTCTAAACACCATTTTTCGAAACGGTGACCACGATATTTCAGAAACTACTGTACCGATCTTGTTCAAATTTATACAGCATCTTTAATATGTTATAAGCCAGCGATTGAACTAGGATTATCATGATTGCTTCGATAGTTTTTTTTGTACGAGCGAAAAACTTAAGAAAATATGAGTAAAAAATAGAATGTAATTTTCAAAAGTGTATAAAAAAGTCAATTTTTGTAATTTAGAATTCACTCTAGTTCAATCGCTAGTCTTAAATATGAAGATTAAAATGCCGTTTGGTTTTTTGATTTCAGGTAAGCAGCACAGCCGTAATCTTGGTCACCGTCAAGCACCTCTTTTACTTGATGTCTTCCTGTTGGCCACTATAACTTTTATTCTATTATATATTTTGACTTCAAAAAATTTGTAAAGCTTATTTAAATGTTAATAAAGATTATGCAAAAATAATGAGATTGATTATTTCGATGCTTTGCCCGTAAAAAATTATTGAAAGAGCCGTAAAAAAACAGCCGAGAAACTAGAGGTCCGCCTTAATAAATCTTACAGTAAGGTAAATACCTGAGCGCCTTTTGGTGAGAAACTACGCGTGGTCTTTCTACGTAATTAGACGATAGTCCGACTCGGAACCGTGGTGCTCAAAACCTTGATTCATCGCACTGAGTGTCGTTTACAAATTTTTGTCATATTATTTGAAAGTATTCGCACTACAATAGTATGCATAAAAATAATTTTCTTCGGAACGCTTTATATAAATATAATTGAATGCGTACAAAAAAAAGAATTCATCGTTACGATTAAATAATCACGAGTGACCTCAACCCTGCGGATATTCGTCTCGAATTCCTTTCCTTTTAACGTACTTGGTAATAGGTTTGATTAAATCAGACTTCCGAGATCTACAACATCTATTTCCTTTCAATAGAAAAGGGAACCACTGACCACGAGGAAATTCTTAACGCCGTCACTTAGAGTACGTTTCCCCCTTGCACGCTCTGTCCTTTCCTTCGGCTGGCGTATGTCATTCGATCCCGCTCTAAATTTTATTGAGGGGCCGCTCTAAATTTTCTTGATGACAGACGCCGGTCGTATTAACTCGGCCGTCCCCGTACGCCAGCCAGGCAGAGAATTTTCAGCAAAGGTTTCTTTTATTAGTGACAAAGATCGTATTGTGTAGCGATGATTTCATCTGCATCGATATATCGCCTCCCCAGCGGAAATCCATTAACGACCGACGAAGTGTGATGGTCTATCCTCAACTTGGTCTCTTTTCCTTCTATTTGTCGGGAAATTTCTAAAATATTGCGAATTCGAAAGTCGATCTGAATCCCAAAAATCGCGGGACATTACACTAGTCTGTCGAAACCAGTAACATGATTCTTTTATTCCTTAATGATGTTTGAGGTGCAGATTCCTTAGAACACAGGTTTGGTAATCCAGGAAAGATACAGAAAAATATAATAGGCTTACAAGGAGACGGCACGACCGTGGGGTCGGGAATTTGACCGAATTTTTTTGTGGTGAAAGAGGACCCCTAGCACCTCACGTGGTTAAAGAACTAGGACGCACTACTCGGAAAATTCCGAGAAAAATCGATTTAAACTTCTTAGGCGCCTTATAAGTTTAAAATGTCAAGTACTTATCGAGTCGCCGTCTAGTCTAGACGGTTATTAGGGCACGGTGTCTTGCGCCGGAGGTCTCGGGTTCGATTCCTCCTTCGGATGTTATTTTTTTTTGTTATCCCAACAATTATTCAAAACGTTTCTCATCCCTACATTATTTTTTAAAGTTTATTGACATTATTTTTTTAAATTATTTTCTTTTTTTGCAATAAAACAATTCATAACGGTGGGTTTTTTTATTTTTCATTGTAAAGTATATGAGGAGGAACATTGGGTTTTTAATGAGAATAACAAAGTCGATTAGGAAAAATTCAATTTTTATTCATATAATAATTATATACAAAAACCGCAGTGGTAATTATCGTAGAAACAAACAAAGCAATAATTTTTGCGACATCTTCCGCAACATATAAAAGCGGATTTTTTACAATCACAGGGAGGTTGCGATACATCCGTACAAAAACATGTCCCATTAACATTCGTGAAAATGTTTCTAGACAAGACAAATGTTTACAGACAAGTTAAAAATGTCATAAAGCGCTTGCAAAATTGCAGCGAATTGTTAGAGCAGAATCGTGAAATTAATTCCCGGGAAGATTGTATAAAAATCCATTCAATAATTCACCATCAATTATCGTCACCAATATTCCGAGACATGATTCAATACGCCTGGTTTGCCTCAAAATTATCAGTTACTAGAAACATTTTTATGAATATTAATGGGACATGTTTTTGCACGGATGTATTGCAAACTCCCTGCGATTGTAAAAAATCCGCTTTTATATGTTGCACAAGATGTCGAAAAAATTATTGTTTTGTTTGTTTCTACGATAATTACCACTGCGGTTTTTGTATATAATTATTATATGAATAAAAATTGATTTTTTCCTAATCGACTTTGTTATTCTCATTAAAAACCTAATGTTCCTCCTCATATACTTTGCAATGAAAAATATAAAAAAACCCACCGTTATGAATGGTTTTATTAGAAAAAAAGAAAAGAAAATAATTTTAACAAAATGAAAATAATTTAAAAAAAAATATGTATTAGGAGTACAACTTTGCAGTGACCGTTTTACTTAGAGAGCCACTGCTGCCGAAGTAGTGGCCCTAGCTCAATAAAAAAGTGGCATTTTAAACTAGAGGCTCTGCCAATGTAAACAATTTAAAAAAGCTAACGGATACGTGTATGCATTATAAAGTTATAGGCACTCAAACATGGCAACCTACGAACCGAATTCTCAGCATTTGCGGGAGGTTATGATTTACTTCTTCAACATCAAGAAATCTGCGGCTGAGGCCCACCGTTTGCTTGTAGATGCTTACGGGGAGGATTCTATTAGTGAGAAAACGTGTCGGCGGTGGTTTCAACGCTTCAAAAGTGGAGATTTTGAGGTCGAGAACAAGCATGGTGGCGGAAGGCAGAAAGTTTTTGAAGACGCAGAATTGGAGACCTTGCTGGACCAGGATTCGTGCCAAACTCAAGAGGAACTCGCCGAGACGTTAGGAGTAACCCAGCAAGCAGTTTCAAAACGTCTCCGGGATATAGGTATGATCCAAAAGCAAGGAAACTGGGTCCCGCATGAGTTGAAGCCGAGAGACATCGAGCGCCGATTTTTCACCTGTGAAAAACTGCTCCAAAGACAACAAAGGAAGGGATTTTTGCACCGGATTGTGACTGGAGATGAAAAGTGGATTCACTACGATAATCCTAAACGCCGATAATCATGGGGACTACCTGGTCATATTCCGTCATCGACGCCCAAACCGAATATTCACGGATCCAAAGTGATGCTATGTATCTGGTGGGACCAGCTGGGCGTTGTGTACTATGAGCTGCTCAAACCATCCGAAACCATCACAGGGGAACTCTACCGACGTCAGTTGATGCGCTTGAGTAAGGCACTCAAAGAGAAACGGCCACAATTCAACGAAAGACATGGGAGGTTTTATCCCACCCGCCGTACTCTCCAGACATTGCCCCTTCCGACTATCACTTGTTCCGGTCAATGGCACACGATTTGGCTGACCAGCACTTCGGTACTTACGAAGAAGTCAAAAATTGGGTCGATTCCTGGATTGCCTCCAAGGACCAAGACTTTGATCGACGCGGGATTCGAATGCTACCTGAAAGATGGGCCGAGGTCGTAGCTAGCGACGGGCAGTACTTTGATTAAAAAATATGTAGCCACTTTTTTATAATAAAGCCTTAAACTTTTGAAAAAAACGGTCACTGCAAAGTTGTACTCCTTATAAATAAATTTCAAAAAATAATGTAGGGATGAAAAACGTTTTGAATAATTGTTGGGATAGCAAAAAAAATAAGATCCGAAGGAGGAATCGAACCCGAGACCTCCGGCGCAAAAGACCGAGCCCAAACCGTCTAGACTAGACGGCGGCTCGAGAAGTGCTTGACATTTTAAACTCATAAGGCGCCTTAGAAAGTTTAAATCGATTTTTCTCGGAATTTTCCGAGTAGTGCGTCCTACTACTTTAACCACGCGAGGTGCTAGGGGTCCTCTTTCACCACAAAAAAATTCGGCCAAATCCCCGACCCCACGGTCGTACCGCTTCCTTGTTAGCTTACGTTCGCAGAGTGGCCGTTGCTCGTAGTTGGACGAAGGACCTTCGCTCTCGGGCCAGGTGCGCTCGCTCGTACAATCGATGACAAAAACCGCTCGTAAGGTTTCCAACAATGTACGTAATTGCTTAGGTGCTTCCCGGACACTTTAGCATTTATAAACATGTAAACTTGCCTTGGAAAGATGAAGTTAGAGGGTTTGATGTAGAGGAAAGATGCGGAACTTGTCGCAATGATGAATAGGCGACTGACTTCGACGAGTGGTGATGGAGAAGTAACTTCAACGAGTGATGATGGAAGCTGTCTTTTTGTAGTATACTCTTTCATAAAGTAGAAACTAGGGGAGATTTTGTTCGTGGGGGAAGGAGTGCATTTCCGTGATGCATGTACCTTAGGGATTGGTTCATCGGTCATGAGGATGTAAGGTGGACTATGTGATTGGTCGAGACAGCGTGGAAGAAAGGACTTCTAGCTCGTTATTGGGTCACGGTTTTGATAAGCGCAATCGCTGTTCTATTTCCGAGAATTGAGTTGAACACACGTGTTTTCTGTGGGTCTAGTTTTACGACTCGGATGAGTTTTGCTTGCAGAATTGTTTGGGTCTCAAGATAAAGGGTTATCACTTGGTGAAGTCCCCGTGTTCTTTTCCTGTTCGAGTGTTCTGGGGACCTTTCGGGGCTGCACGTATATTTCTTCATACATATGGTTAAGGCCGGCTGCGTTCTCGCGTGGGAAAAAACGCGAAACGCTTGCTTTTTATCCATAGGTTACATTTCGTTGTGATATGCCTAAGTTTAAAGAAAATATAAGGATACGTCGAAAAATTAGAGTACCGCTATCGCGCGTATTGGCCTTAGTGGTTGCTCACGAACTCCATGCGAAATCGCGTAGGCTTGCGTCCTCGCCTTAGCTCAACAAGATAGGAGAAAGAGGAGAAAATATATACTGTGCATTTTCTCGCGACGTGACAGTTGCAAACTTCAACTCCATGACTTTACTGGATATTGGCACGCGTTCAATGAAAGTGAGACTTTGAGATAATTTGAGCAGCGTCTGTATCAAGAGAAATGAAACCATGTGAATCGCAGCAACGAAGCGAAGCTTGTGAAAACTTGTGTACTCAGCTGCATTTGATATCCCTTAGCTTTACTGTACTCATCTTAATAATGTTACGACATTGTGGCACCTTACCTTCGTCAGTACATTCGTTTTCTTTCAGGCTGCAATTGAGCTCGTGGTGTTAGAGTACAATGGCAGGACGATATCTATCATTTTTTGAAATTTTTGTAGCATAGTAAGCGGGAAAATGACTGAGGCTTTTTTCCTGAACTTTTCATATCAGGAAATACGCTTCCACAATTTTCGGGTATCCGGTTTTATTAGAATAGCATTTTTATCAGGACAGTCACGTGAAATGCACTTTCTTACTTACTTGTTATTTGTAAGAAAGCTCTTTCGTTAAGGGGTTAGGCTACTGTGAAAATTTCTATAAATAGTTTGTCGTTCTATAAATAGTTTGTTGCTTGAGGCAACTCAAGTTGAAGATGAAGGTCCAACATATGGTGCAGGAATCGCAGATCAAACGTAAACTTATGATTACGATGGAACTGCTAGTAGAACTTTAAACGCGTTTTTCTCGAAACTGTCATTTTCAAAGCAGTGCACTTGATTGCTCGATATTTAATGAACCAATATTCTTGACAGACGCTTTTCTTCGTAACATTTTTTCATTAGTTATTAACAATAATGGTATCATTTCTTTTCCAAAATTGAAAAAAAGAATTCAAACATTTTTTTTCGATGATTGGAACACGATAACAAGAGGGATCGCCAATATCATCTATTTGAAAAAACTCGGTTTTTTATTGTTTGACATCGACCAGGTAACCAAAGTACACGATTGAGCTCCTCACGTTCAGAGGTCCTTCACGAGATTGTTTATGACTTCTTTTATTATTAATATGTTTTAATGTAATTTTGTACACATCCTTATTAATATGCATACAAATAAATGTGGAAACGATTTTTCAATTATTTTACTTATTTCTTCGAAATGTTTTTTTAATTACCCTGATTTTCGGGTCGTCACCGTAGCCTAACCCCTTAAGACTGAATGTAAACCGTTTTTATTATGTGACACGATTAGGAATACAGAAAACGTGTTTTTTTAACGGACTACATCTACCTCGGTGTGAAAGAATTGCATTTTTCTAAAGTAATTTTATACGAGAGTATCACCTTTTGGATATATTCCCTGAAAATTTTATTGTTATATTCCTAAAATTGAATGAGCTACAGCGTCTAGCAGTTGGCTGGACGAGCCGTAGCAGCACCTACTTCAAACTTTAAACGCGTTTTGCTCGAAACACTGTTCGTAAAACCGGTGGGCATATCTCGAGGACCACTTCATGGATTGTTTCCAAATTTACACGAGACAACGATAAGAAACATTTGAAAATCTCCCCTTTTTTAAATCGATCTTCATTTTTTAATATTGGGAGTACAAATGAGTCTCCGCCGTTTTTTATCAAAAATTGGGCATTTATTGTGAAATAACGGTGCTTTATGGTTTATTCAAAGTATTGTCGATCCTTAAACACTACTTTTTCCCATCTTTCTGGCAGCATATGGATACCACGTCGGAATAACGCTTCATCTTTTGAGGCTATGCAAAAATCGACCCAATTTTTGGTATCTTCATATGATGTGAAGTGCTGCTCAGACAGCACGTGCGTCATCGATCGAAATAAATGATAGTCAGAGGGAGCAATGTTTGGTGAAAACGGCAGGTGAGGTAAAACTTCCCAATTGAGTGTTTTCAAGTAGGTTTTGACCTATGCCTGGCAAGCAGCGTTTCACATGTGCAAAATCGGCGTATAACGTTTCTCGGCTTCATTTCCTATGAAAACCAATTTCCTTGCTTTTGAATCATTCCCAACGATTTTAAACTATGTGAAATTGCTTGTTGAGACACTCCTAATGTGAGTGCGAGTTCTTCTTGCGTTTGGCACAAATCTCCCTCCAATAATGCTTCTGTTGTACCCGCTCGTG
This sequence comes from Ophion slaviceki, assembly GCA_944452715.1. Taxonomy (NCBI): domain Eukaryota; kingdom Metazoa; phylum Arthropoda; class Insecta; order Hymenoptera; family Ichneumonidae; genus Ophion; species Ophion slaviceki. The sequence goes on from OX101783.1 coordinate 45,993,923, forward strand.
TTACTGAGCGAGCTTAGATTGATTTTGGAATGACTCTAGACTTGGAGTCTTCCGATCTATCTCTGAATATATTTATCGGGTTAGCTATTAAAGCGCTTGGCGCACCTATCTAGTCAGTTAATGTAAGGGTCTTGGGCCAATTGAATAAAGAGAAAAAGTATGCTCTTTAGAAATATATGTATATATTTTGTTATCAAGGTTTGAGAAATTGAAAATGGAGGTTACAATTTCGATACAGATATTTATTATTGACAATTTTATTTATCATCGCAGTTTCCTTTCATTAGTTAAATCGGTTTGACAAAGTTGGAAATTATTGCATTACATACAGGTTGACTGAACTGATGATTCGGTGAGCTTGTAATTTGATACCGTGCTGACGCTGGACGTTCGGGTCTCCTTGAAGACAGTGCAATAGTATGACACTCACGTACGCAAATTACGAGTTGGGTTTTGTTGATGAGAGATTGGTTGAAGGAATAATTATTTCTACACACTAATAATGAGTTCTTTTTAGCCTGCGAAGCGTGATGAGCCGCTGCACCTCAGTGCCTCACTTAACCCTCGGGCAGTGATGCTTGATCGCTAAGAATCGAAGACGCGTACTGGGAACTAACTTCTAAGGGCACGGAAAAAGACTCAGGGTACAGAGAGCCTCGGCCCCTGTTGAGCTCCGCTCAGTGCTAAGATTCGCGAGAGACTATCGAATTTCGTTGCAACTCGATGGTGGGTTGCACCTCGATTTTTGTGTGCATCAGCAATTTTATTTGTCGCTTATCGACGAATTTCGAAATACGTATAGGCTGAGCGGCTCTGGCTTTTTCCGAGTCCTCATTGAAGTTCATTCGCGTCGCAGGTTGCTAATCAAGTCGTCAGCATTGTGGGGAAATAGGAATTCCGATTGCCCTAAAAACTCTGGGTTCCGCAATGTGAGGTGTCGCAATTTAGAGGAATATATGGCTTTGCAATATAAAGTTCAAATGGGTTCAATCTTGAAGGACTTGAATCGCTATAACGTATGTTGAAAATTGTTAGAGGGAATGTTAAGGGAAATTATTGGAAAATAAGATACGGATGTAACACCCCCCTTGTTAGATGGAAGCGCGAGTCACAAAAGGATGTATTTTACTCTTGAGAAACCAGTGTAATCGCCGGTGTCGTCGCGTTTGGTGAAGTTGGAGAAGTTGGTTGGTACACCACCATAGGGAGGACATGCTGTTCCCGATTACTGGATGGCGGCTGGAGTGGTTTGGTGCGGCGTAATGTGAAGCACTTCCCGCAGGATGCTATGAGGATCGACAGGATGTTGCTGCGAAGGATGTAAACAGCTAGTCCCAAGAACGTGGCCATCGAAATTCCGATGCTCCCGAAAGTCCAAGTTTGATAATTATTGTACCATTTGATGTCTTGCTTCTTTTTCGTTAGCTCTTTTAGATATTTTTCGACGGCATCGAGGCTGATGTCGGCACGATGAAATCGTTCTTTCAATGCTGGGGACTTTGAGATGAGAATCAGAGGGTCCAGGTTCTCGTGTTCTTCTGACACTAGAGGTGACAGCTCGCTGATGTTTAGGGAAGCCGATGGGAGGTAGACATTATCGATTGACGATGAAATTGTGTCCGTCGGTGGTAGGGTGACGTCTACTGGGTAGCCAATGCAACCGGGGTCCAATTGAAGTATGCTGGTTCCTTGGATGGTGGTCGAGGCACTGGTTCCTTGACGACATCGAATTTGGATTGTTTTGGAGCGTCGTTTTGCTGAAACGCAGTCGGGCATGTATTCAGTATATGTGTCAATTTTCTCGACAGATGGGAACGCCGAAATCGGGCGCGAATTTCTTCCGTACATCAGTTCGTATGGGGTGAAATTTGTCCCCGTATGCACGGACGTATTGTACACGTCCATCGCGAAAGGCAGTAATTCGTCCCAATCATCAAAACGATCGTGGAAGGGTCTCAGATAGTCGGCCAGAACAGCGTGACTGCGTTCGAGTGACCCGTTCGATTGGGGTCGATACGCCGTGGTTGTTATCTATTTGACCTTAAAAATGTCCGCTAGCTGCTCAAACAGGTTGCTGGTGAATGCAGTACCGTGATCGGTGAGGATGGATTTCGGACGGCCGTATAAGGCGATCCAGTGCTTTGATAGCGCTAGAGCTAAAGTTTCGGCCTTAATGTTCGATGCCGGTATCGCTGCGCAAAATTTTGAAAAATTATCCTGAATGGTTAGGATATGACGGTTGCCTCCAGGTGTTATATTGAGAGGTCCGACTGTGTCGAGAAAAATTTTCTCAAGTATTTCGTTTGGCGTGTCGGTGATTAACGTTGGTTCTCGCGGTTTTACGCGTGCTAGTTTTTGTTGTTGACAGATTTTACATTGCTGTATAAAGGTTTCAGTTTCTTCCTTCATGCCTTTCCAGTGATATCGTTCTCGAAGGCGTCGTTATGTTTTTGTCATACCCTTGTGACCTCCGATGAGGCTTTCGTGGGCCTCACGAATAATTTCATCCCGTTGTTGTGGGGGCGGATCGTTTTGGATGGACGTGTTACAAAATGTTATTGTAACAGGTACCCCGTGGAAAATGCATTCCAAGAGTTCTTTAAGGGAGAAGTACTATAAGGAAGATCCTCCAGCTCGTCTCCAGGTTTAGATAATCGTAGGGAGCGCAGCTGGTGACGCAATACAGCTGCGCGCAGATTTTGTAGACTTTCTACGATGTCTTGGAAGCTGGACTTGTCGGAGTGGTGTTGTTTGTTGACGATGCTCAAAGTTTTAAATTTTCCTTTAGCTGTTACGACAATCTGTCCCTTGGTCAGTTGATGTTGTTTAAAGGCGCACAGTCAGCGTTGAGGAAGTGGCCAACGTTGTCTTTAACGGGAGTTAGCGCTTCACGACTCGATTCAATGACACCAATTTTATCAACGTCCGAATGACCGGGTTCATGATCGGTGTCAGATTGCGTCGGATCGGTATCGCTTAAGTCTGCATCGACGAGTATAGCAGAAGTTCCGACTGCAGGTGCCGTATGTTGTGTTGATGGTTTACACGGCGCTGAAGATGGTCGTGTTGATTCAGACAGAGTCACAACAGGCGGTTCTGTCAAAATCTTATCCGGTATGCAGTCTCGCATAGATGGTAACTGTCCAATAATCGCGGATGCCCCTGGAAATGGGCTCGATTTAGCCGCTGGATTATACAATGGTCGTGGCGTATTGATGGTCGATTTCCGATTCATAGGAACAATGTTCGATGTTTCAAGTTGTGGTTCCGAGACCTCAGGATTAGGGTCATCGGGTGCACGTTTGTTGAGAGCGTGGCTGAGATCTTGGATGCATTGATACCCTTTTTTATTAGATAACCCAGATCTTCTGGAGATGATGAGTAGTCGTCGATTCCTGGTTCATCCTCAGGTTCCTCGCGAAAGCAAACCGAAGTGTCGAAACGTGAAAACGATTTTCGCAGCTCTTCTGGAAATCCTTCTGATGGTTTACCATGTTTGGTCAATATGGCCTCAGGTGTTGATTTATCGGGCGTTAAGGTCCTGTCTGCGATGTTTTCGGCTGTACTTTCGCTAGAAGTTGAAGGAGCGACTTCGATTACGAGGACAGATGTTTTAGATTCGGGCGGTTCGGTTTCTGGTAAGAAAACGTCGTCGCAAAGACTCTCGACGTGGAGGCATCAACAGGTTTCTCCTGATAGTCGGAAGTTCCTTCTACGCATGGGAGCATGCTGCGATGAGCTGTGCGAATCGGTGGAAGGAGATATATCGATGATTCGTCACTGATGAAGTCGGAATCTGGCTCCTCGTATGTCACACGTTTCGCTAGCGGTCGAATCTCTTCTCACTGTTTTACTCGGGTTCCGATTGAACTGATGTCTCGTTTGGGTTTTCCACTGCGACAACAGATTGTGTTGGTCTTTTCGTTGCGGGTGGACGATCTCGAGGACGCTGCAAAATAAAGATTGCTGGTGTGGGACCACTTTTCATACGCGGCTTTGCACTTGATGCGCCTACTTTTTGCGTTGGAAAAGCCGTGACAGTAGCGATAGGGTTGCGTGAAAGAGCATCTGCATTCTGGTTGAGTTTTCCGGGCTTGTACTTTGCGATGAAATTAAATTCTCCGATCTTTACTCTCCAACGAGCGCGTCGATTCGATTGGTAAGTCATATTGTGTAGCCATGCAACCACTTGATTGTCAGTAACAAGGGTGAACGGGCGACTGTAAAAATATAGTCAAAAATATCCGATTGCCCAGGTGGCTGCCAAGCACTCCTTATTGTTGCTGTGGTAATTATTTTCAGCTTCGTTCAGGGTGCGCGACGCGTAGGCGATGGGTCGTTCCTCTTGATTAATTACTTGGCTTAGCACTGCACCAAGGCCTGTATCTGAAGCATCGGTGGCGAGAATGAACGGTTGGCTGAAGTCCGGATATTGCAGGACAGGCTTCGTACAGAGGGCTTCGCGGATCTCGTCGAAACTTCCGTGTTCTTTCTCGGTCCACACGAATTTTCTGTTTTTTCGCAGCAAGTCACTTAGTGCTCTGGCCTTGATGGCAAAGTCTTTGATGAATCTTCGATAGTAATTGGCGAACCCGTGAAATTGTCGAACTTCTTTAGTGTTTCTCGGAGCAGAGTAGTTTTTAACCGCTTCGATCTTCAGAGGGTCCAGTCGAACGCCATCTCGAGAGATGATGTGCCCTAGATAAATCACATCCGTCCGAAGGAACTGGCATTTCGCAGTTTGCAGGGTCAAGTTAACCTGCCGAAGACGCATAAGAAAGTTGTGCACTCTTCGTCCGTGTTCCTCTAGCGACGGTGCATAGATGATGATGTCATCGAGATAAACAAACAGTTCGATACCATTGAGTCCAGTTAGGGCTACGTTCATATGCCGTTGAAAGACAGGAGGACCGTTGCACAAACCGAATGGGAGCACTGAGAATTCGTAGTGACCTTCGGGCGGAACATATGGGTCACGCGCTCCTCAGTGTTTACGGAAAAAGTGCGAACCTTTGTATTTTCGTATTCCGAAATAAATTTAATTGGTTTAGTTGGCCGACTAGCGATTATTAAAGCGCGGTGATGATACGAAATTTCAGCGAGTTCTTATACGAGATGTTCTTCGCCTAATATGCCTACTCCATGCCTACTCCATATGGTGAAGGAAGGGTTGTTTTGAAAACGTAAAATTTTACCGGTTGGTCGAATACGTGTACTGTCGTTGTGCCGATTGCTGTTAACATTTCATTGTCGGAAATTCCGAGTACTCCGACTTGATCATCCTCATCGATCATAACACTTCCAAGAAGGGCATCGACTTCAATCATGTTGATGACCGCACTGCTATCGGCTAAGAATCTCGCTTTGGTGTTTTTCAGTTCGCGCGTTGGTACTTCTACTACAGCTTTCGGTTGTTTGGCACTGTTTTGCAAATTCACGGTTACGATTGGAAGTTCACGGCCGGTGTTTGACGTAATTTTTTATGAGCAGCCGTCAACGCGTCGTTCGGACGACTGGGAACCTCGTTTAAAGACGGATTTTGTTTCATATCGATGTTTTTGACTGGAGGAGTGTTATTTCTCCGGGAAGAAGGATTTCGCGGTGATTCCGGCGTACGTCTGTCGTTTAACGAACTTCTGTTGCGTTCGTGTTCGCGGTTGTTATCGTCTCGGTTGCGAGATCTCTATTCACGTTTCAGAATTCCTCTAGGAGGACTATGGCTTCTATCTCGTGTCGTTGAGTCATAACCGTAACGTCTGCGGGATCGGCAGGGACAGTTTTTGCAGTCCTTGCACATTATCTCTTCGATATAGGTCGCGAATGCACGTCGATACGGTGAGAAATCTCCACTCTCGCGTGATAGTGATCTACAATTCTCGTCAGAGGAACTGTCTCGTTCGTAATAAATACGTCGGGCGTCCGCATGATCTTTACGCAAAACCTTGCGGTATCGGGATCGTCGGATTCTCTTTTCGTCTTTGGACGCGAGTTCATACGGGGATTGGAGGATCGCGGGGTGGCGACTATGTACATAGGCTCTTATGTTGTCGGGCAAGCCGTCAATATAAACATTGAGAGCGCGAGCTTCGAGTCGACATTTTGCCGATCTTGCAACATCGTGGTCGTCGGTTTCTTCGACTTCGCTCACAGCTTTCCGGACGTAGCGTTGAATTCGTGAATATAAATCTGACACGTCTTCATCGCTTCTCATTCGTGCATCAAGAAGGCGACTGCGATAATATTCATAGTCTTGATCAGGGGAGAATTTTTCTTTCAGACTTTTCAAAATTTGTTTAGCGGAAGTGAATGACTTTCCGTCGACATGTGTGCGGGCTCTACCTCGGAGTTTGGCCGAAATTCCGTTTATAAGTCTGGCTTCCGCTCCTCCGGGCAAGCCCTGTTGAAGTGCTTTTATTTCAGTTTCGTAATCCGAAAATGTCCAATTTCTGCCGTCATATTTAGGGACTTTATCTATGGCATCTTTAACAGTGAGGTAATCTAAGTAGGCCGAATTATCGAGCATAGTCTGATTTTGAGTGGTAGTTTGATTTGCAGTCAAGTTATTACTTTCAGGCATGGTTAATGTGGAGAGATTTATTTTATTATACTTTGAAAGCGAATTGAAAGTTTGAGAAAATAGGGATAGAATAGGAAATAGTGATAGCAATCCCACCGCTGCCACCAATATGTTATACTCGCTCGTGTTACTGAGCGGGCTTAGATTGATTTTGGAATGACTCTAGACTTGGAATCTTCCGATCTATCTCTGAATATATATTTCGGGTTAGCTATTAAAGAGCTTGGCGCACCTATCTAGTCAGTTAATGTAAGGGTCTTGGGCCAATTGAATAAAGAGACAAAGTATGCTCTTTAGAAATATACGTATATATTTTGTTATCGAGGTTTGAGAAATTGGAAATGGAGGTTACAATTTCGATACAGATATTTATTATTGACAATTTTGTTTATCATCGCAGTTTCCTTTCATTAGTTAAATCGGTTTGACATAGTTGGAAATTATTACATTACATTCAGGTTGACTGAACTTACGATTCGGTGAGCTTGTAATTTGATACCGTGCTGACGCTGGACGTTCGGGTCTTCTCGAAGACAGTGCAATAGTATGACACTCACGTACGCAAATTACGAGTTGGGTTTTGTTGATGAGAGATGGGTTGAACGAATAATTATTTCTACACACTAATAATGAGTTCTTTTTAGCCTGCGAAGCGTGATAAGCCGCTGCACCTCAGTGCCTTACTTAACCCTCGGGCTGTCATGCTTGATTGCTAAAAATTGAAGACGCGTACTCGGAACTAACTTCTAAGGGCAGGGAAAAAGACTCAGGGTACAGAGAGCCGCGGCCCCAGTCGTTCAGCATTGTGGGGAAATAGGAATTCCGATTGCCCTAAAAACTCTGGGTAATGCAAGGTGAGGTGTCGCAATTTAGAGGAATGTATGGCTTTGCAATATAAAGTTCAAATGAGTTCAATCTTGAAGGACTTGAATCGCTATAACGTATGTTAAAAATTATTAGAGGGAATGTTAAGGAAAATTATTGGAAAATAAGATACGCATGTAACACTTCCAATCCCGCGTCTTCGTACACTTTCGGCCTTCGACTACGTTCTTTATCTTCGACGTCAAACGGGCCGTTCTTAAACTTTTGAAACCATTCACGACAACTTCTCTCACTTAAAGCAGCCTCTCCATATGCTTCGACAAGCAATCGATGCGCCTCCGCTGCAGATTTCTTCAAATTAAAGAAGTAAATCAAAAGCTTCCGCAAATGACGCTTATTCGGCTCAAAACTCGACAGTTTTGGACGAAAAAAATTATGTGATGCTGATACAAAATCGCTAACATTTCGAGGTTATGGTCTTGCCAGATGTCCATCCTTACAATATGACGTTTTACATCTGACATTTTCAACCACAACCTCCTGGCGGGGCCATCTTTTGTCAAACGGCGGAGACTCATTTGTACTTCCAATGGTTACGTACAAATGACGACTTTCTTCATAGATTTTGTGTGCTGGAGTTTCAATTAATCAGCAGGCTGTTAAAAAAAATATTGTACAAATTTGCCATCGTCAACGACTCGTATTTATTGTTGACTTGAATAACCCATTTGGTTTTTAGATTTCAGATGGACCGTTTAAACTGGAGGGTCCACCGACAAACGTCGCAAAAAAATTGATCATCTGCCGTCCGCCATTTTTTGTTGTTTTTGTGTATTTTTGGTGATTTTTTTTAAAGCTCATTATATGTGTACCTTTGTGTTTAAAAAAATGCGTTCCTTTTTCACCAACAGTTTCCCACAAAAAAATCGGAATTTGGCCATGTTTTTCGTGCCTCTAGGTAGAGGTCCCTTAAATACATAGAAGACGCTTCCTTCTCGATAACCTTGGTGTATAATTCTCATTATATGACCCTTAAATCGATTCCCAATATGAACACAATTTTCGACATACACGCGAGCAAAGCCTGGGGCCAATGTTGACAATGAAATTTCATCTCAATTTGCAAATCTACATAAGAAACTATGTTGTCTCGGTTTAATAATTTTTCGTTCGGAAACCATGCAGTCGAATTCACACAAACCATGAAGTTGAACTTTTATAGAGCGTGGCTATCTCTAAATCAGTAGCCTTCAACATTAATCGGTAACACACTGGACCCTCCTTAATTTGATATTTGTTGCTCGATTATCCAGATCCAATGACTTTTGTTCAAGGTGGAGGCGCCGGATCGGAAGGCGAACGGGTCGAAGTAGTTGAAATGAGCATACAAGATGTTAGAAATACCGGTAGATGGCGAGAGAATCTGCGGCTAGAATGAGTTGCTCTCTCTGGGGTTTATATCAGGTTGATAAAAAAGTTTTGTCGCAAAAATGTTTAAAATGTCTTTTTACGTATTGACGCAATATGACATCGAGCTATGTCGGGAATATTCTAGAATGTTTTCTACTCTTCCGCGTGACAGGGTATAACAGGGCGAGCGCGCGTTCTAGTGGACAGAAATGGCTTCGATCTCGCAGGAGCAACTTCGAGCAATCATTTTTTACGAGTGGCGGCGCGGCACGAACGCAAGCACAACTGCTAAAAATATACAGGATGCATTCAGCAAGAACGTAGTTTCTCATCGAACAGTCCAGCGTTGGTTCAATCGTTTTAAATCTGGAGACATAAGCCTTGAAGATAAGGAACGTTCCGGACGACCGTCGACCATCGATGATGAAGCATTACTCCGCTGCATCAAAGAAAAACCGGAAGCAAGTACGCACGAGCTAGCAAGAGAACTTGGCTGCACCCAACCGTCAATAGTCAATCACTTACACAACTTGGGATACAGGAAGGTTCTAGCTCAATGGATAACACGCCGTCTCACCGACGACAAAAAGAACTGTCGCGTGACCATCTGCCAGTCTCTCCTGCTTCGCCACCATCGCAAGGAGTTTTTAGAAGATCTTGTGACGGGAGATGAAAGCTGGGTCTTGTATGATAACAGAACGCGTTTAGCTTACTGGCTTCCTATCGGAGAAAAACCGCCACACCAACCGAAATCTGATCGTCACTCACAAAAGGTTTTGTTGTGCTGTTTCTGGGACGCAAAGGGAATGCTGTTTCACAATTTTCTTCCTGTAGGTAAGACGATCTCCTGTACACGATACATCGAAAATCTCCAGGAATTGGCAAAAGCTATAAGAAAAAAACGGCCAAGACGCGCGACTGTGCACCTTCTCCACGACAACGCGAGACCCCATGTCGCAAAGGAAACCCACAAAACAATCACTGAGCTTCACTGGAATACCGTTCCTCATCCACCATACTCTCCCGACATCGCGCCATCTGACTACCATTTGTTCAGACATTTGAAGGCATATTTGAGAAACAAAACTTTCGAAAACGTCGACGATCTCAGAAGGGATATTTCAAATTTCTTTGAGTTCCAGCCGCCGCAGTTTTGGGCAAAGGGAATAAATGAGTTGCCAACTAGATGGTCGAGTGTCATAGAAACCGATGGCGAATATATTGTTGATTAGAAATGTTTTGTATAAGATATATAAATAAATAAATTATATTGAAATTATTGCGACAAAGCTTTTTTATCAACCTGATATATTGTCTATGGCCCCACCGGTTTTTTGTGGAAAGCCCGCGAGTTGTACTGGGGAGTGTGTGGGGGATTTTTTCTAAGACTATCTGGGACCATTCCTTTTTTACGCAACGTGCTTCGCGTCTTTTCAATCCGTGTAACTTTTCATTAACTATTTAGAAGTAAGTTCTTTAAGAGTACAATAAACGTCGTCAATATAGTACTGTGAGACTTTATTTGATGCCTCCTTTTTGTGTGCCCCAACATAATTGGCGACCGTGACAGGACTTTTTTATCCGACACACAAAAAGTGAGGCTATAAAACATGGATCGTCTCGTCAGAGAGCGTCGAATTCTTCGGGCTAGCTTCACTCGCACGTATAACGGGTTACGAAGCATGTTGGAAAATACACCAATACAGATGGGTGAAATCCAAGTCCAATTCAACATGCTTAAAGACAAGATGAGCGAGTTAGAAGACGCTAACCTCAAAGTCATGGATGCGTTACTAAACGACGAAAGCAACGAAGAACAAGTTTTCGAGTCGGAAGGAAAGGTCGTAGACGAGTATAAACAAAAGTATTTGGAGATGAAATGGCAAATAAACCAACTCGTCGACGACGCGACATAACGGGGACAGACAGATCGGTCACGAGAAAATGAACGAGCGGAGATTTCACACCAGCAGGAAACCAAGAGAACGTTCAAGCTTCCAAAAATTGAGCTCAAAAAGTTCAGCGGTGACATCAGAGAATGGCTACAGCTCTGGAGTCAGTTCAAGAATATCCACGAGGACGCAAAAATTCCGAAGGAGGATAAATTCCAGTATCTGCTACAAGCCATGGTTGCCGAGTCCAGAGCGAGTGAATTGGTGCACAGTTACCCACCAACAGCCGAAAATTATGACAAGGTTATTACGAGCTTAAAAAACAGATTCGGAAAGGAAGATTTACTCGTAGAGGTCTACGTCCGAGAGCTGCTAAAGCTAGTTCTCAACAACGCCACAACGCCAAAAGGAAAAGTCTCACTGGCGAGCATCTACGACAAACTAGAGACACACATCAGATCTCTGGAGTCCCTAGGAGTCACGACTGACACGTGCGCAGCGATGCTGCATCCACTCGTAGAGTCGTCTCTTCCGGAAAACCTTCTCCGTGCCTGGCAGTGGCAGTCCAGCACCGCCATGTACAACGCGGCGGGCAGAGAACCAGGTGTTAACGTTCCAGGGGTAATTACGCCAAAGGATCGGCTCACTAATTTGATGAACTTCTTACAGGCAGAAGTCGAGAGCGAGGAGCGCATCGCCATGGCCGTGAATGGTTTCGGTTTGAAGGAAGAAAACTCGTCGTCCAAAGAAAAGTCGAAGAAAAAGGGCGCCGAACCCAGTCCAAAGGTAGCAACTGCAGCGGGACTACTTGTCGTAAAAGAAAACAAGGCGGCAGAATGTATATTCTGTAGCGAAGGGCACGAGAGTCAATTCTGTGAGAAAGCGAAGAAAATGACAATGGATGAGCGCCAAGAGATCGTAAAACAGAAAAATGCTTGTTTTTACTGTCTGAAGAAGGGACACAGTCGGAAGTGGTGCAAGTACAACCAAAAATTCGCCTGGTGTGGAAGGAAACACGTATTGCTCATGTGTAGGGAAATTACGACTCCCAGTCAGAGCATGAAAACACCAGCGAACCTCCCGACACAAAAATCGGAAGAGAATAGCCTCGCGAACCTAACGATGAATGTAGAGGTATTCTTACAGACTCTGCGAGTGAAATTACGCAACGAGAATAAAGAACGCGTAATTCGAGCAGTCATCGACGGAGGTTCTCATCGGTCGTACATCACGCAGAAAGCAGCCGAGGCCATGGGTTACACAACCGAAGGTCGACAAGAAATAATACATTTGCTGTTCGGGGAGCCAAGACTCGTCCCATCGAACATCAGGGATATGTGGTACACGTAAGCAGTCTCGATAATTCCTATGCGTGTAATTTCCTAGCACTCGATCAGGAAAGGATCTGCCACAATATACCAGCCGTGACCCTAGCAATTTTGGCAACTGCAAAGTCAACCGAAAATATCAACGGTTGAATTTGGACAGCTTTACAACTATAAAGTCAACCATGAAAAAAATCCCAATGGTTGACTCAACGGTTGCTCAACCGTGGCCATTTTGTTTTCGCTGGATGGTTGACTCAACGGTTGCTCAACCGTGGCCATTTTGTTTTCGCTGGATGGTTGACTCAACGGTTGCTCAACCGTAGCCATTTTGTTTTCGCTGGATGGTTGACTCAACGGTTGCTCAACCGTGGCCATTTTATTTTCGCTGGATGGTTGACTCAACGGTTGCTCAACCGTGGCCATTTTGTTTTCGCTGGATGGTTGACTCAACGGTTGCTCAACCGTGGCTATTTTGTTTTCGCTGGATGGTTGACTCAATGATTAACTCAATGATTGCTTCAACCGTTGCCCGATGGAACGTCGGGCAATCCAATAAATCGATGATTTTCGGCTGCCGATGATGAACTGCAGGTGGAAATAACGTTTCTTTCCCGGAGCGAGTTGAGAGAAGGGATGGATGGAAAAATAATATTTATGTATTATATGAATTTTTGTTCCGCCACTGTTTTACAATTTTAACCACACAGTGCGGAATTTATATACGTTCTACACATAATATGCCGAATATTATTGTGAGGCTGATAAAAATAGAGAACTATAATGTTGGCGCGTGCATTCAAAATATTTTCTTCTCTCCGTAAATTATACATTTGTTACAAAATCGTGATTTTGTCGATACAATTTTTGTCAACATCCGAAAAATCATTTTGTCAAACATCCGTTCCTGAACGCCATTCATTCGACGTACTCCCTATTCGACTCAGACGGTTTCGATCGGATTTGATTTTCGCCGAAATCCACGTTCGAACCGCTCTTGAATCGTCAATGTCTCCGTCATTGAGAGGGTGAGTACGTTCCAGAATTTTCGCTGCCTCTTTATATGTCAGGAATGAAGGCTAGGTTGTATTAAAATTGTTTTCGTCGGCAATGTTTAGCGTATACATGTGCCTCCTGTCCATTTACCAGTCAAAATATCGATTTCCTTTTTAGTTATCGTCCGGTACTCAGTATTTGGTTTTTTCATCATCAACGTGAGTTTGCAACGTTGCTCCAACGGCCAAAAATCTTCCACGAGAATGTTCATTCGTTTCCTCATCCACTTGGCTTCCACGGCCCGTGCGACGCACGAGCGGCTGAACCGTCCTCCCGGTACGAGAGTCACCTGTTGAAAATGAAGTTTTGCAGTAATATATTAATTTCGGGGTGTAAGTATCGCAATGAGTGTATCGTACCATATTATCCTCATCGGCGGCCGGGATAGTTAGTTTATTCGTCCTTACTGGCACGCCATCGTCAGATCGTGCCATTGAAGTCGCCAATGCCGCGGTCCGTTTCCACAATTGCTCCCATTTGGCGTTGACGGATCTCGCTAAACGACCAATATCCTCGGACGTGTGGTATTTTTCTGACGACCGGTATCCACGATGCTCCGTACCATGCTTCTTTCTCTTCTTATCCCTCTTCTTCTTCTTCTTCCCGAGCGATTCATCGTCCTATACAATAATATTGTACCGATTTGAAACCTACCATACGAGGTCAGCTAATATATTTGTTTACCGTTTCGTCTGACGAATCTTCACTGAAAATGCGACGGCGCCTATTTTTCTTTGGCAGCGAAGGCTCGCCTTGCGGTGCGCAAGCTGCTTTCTGCACACAATACTGGATAAAGATCATTTATTAAACAGATTGCCGCTCTGGCATTTATTTACAAATCATGACGTACCCGCGGTACATGACAGTCCGGACTCGCCGACCCGCTTTCCGTGGATGATTTCTCTGGTGTTTGGGGAGATGAGAATTCTGATGACGCGTCTTTTGCTGCGGCTGTTGTCCCAAATACATTACAAGAAGTAACGGCAAGATCTCTCTGCGGCGTGTCTTCAATTTCCTATGTAGGTGAACAGAGCACCATTAATTATTCGTTTTCAGGTAATACTTGTGAAGAGTGCTTTTCAATCAGGGTCATTACATAGGCGTTCCGGTCGTTTGGTCTTTTCCTAGAACGCTTCAGGGCCTTTCCGTCCAGCACCTCTTCCTTTGCGAGTTGACGGATGTTGCGAATTCTCACTTTCGTCGTGAGTTCGCTGGTGGTCACCTGAAAGTCGCAATGACAATTAATAATCGTAATTTGTACCACTACAAAATATTTATCTCCCACATTTGACTCCGTACCGTGTTCACTGCCATATAAGTACGATGAGCATCGAGGGCGGATGTCTCGGAACGGTACTTTGGCCTATTCGACGAGCCATCGGGAGTTGTCGGTATCTGTAATTCCATACGTGCTTCCGGTTCTTCTTCGTCCTGTGCATTGCTGTTTTGGCTCATTAGCAAATTTCCCTCATCCAGCAAATCTACGATTGACGAATCCTGCGATGTTGTTGCGGCGAACTTCAATTTCGTGAAAAAGAATATCATGCAATAACGTGACAGCGAGTACCGCTTTGAACATTCAATTCGCGCATGAACATCACAAAGCAACATGCATAGCAACGATATTTTGGCAGTGATTGTACAATATTTGCGTTCTCCAACGGTAAGATTGGCAATCGTTTCCAGTGTCCCCGTTCCAGGGCCACAACATTGTAAATGTTCCAGCAGTTTGCATGACCGATTGCACATTTTTCGGTTTCAAATGTCGGAGTTTTTTTCAAGTGCATCTACATTTACGTGTACAGTTTCCGAACGGCTTCCAGTTCCGTGCTCCGATATCCACACGGCGGTACAGGCCATCTGCGGCCACTCGTATTTTTTTATTACGCTGAAATGAAAAATACATTGCATTCCCCAATTCCCAAGTATCGGTATGCGGTGGTAGTAACTGTCGACGTTCTCCACAACAACTGCATTTCCCAATTGAACTCCGCCGCGGGACTATGCTAAGCTAACTGCAAGTTCGCGTAATGCATGATAATACACTTTGTAAAAGGAGCTTCATTCTGCTGTTATTTGTTCCACGATGTGCTGTGACATATGGACCATTGTTATGCATGAAACATGCTTAACCTTTTTAGCTTCTGCTTGTCGCACGCAGCAATGCATAAAAAAAACAATCGGCAGAGCCGCACGAGAATCGCATCGTTGATGAAATTAACAGGTCAGGACAGATGTTGCGTTTCTGGACCTAGTATTCGCACGGGCGCAGCTGGAGGAGTTGCTACTCGTTTCAGTCTCAATATCAATCACTCCGCAGCAATTGATTACAGAAGAAGTGGAAACAATTTAGTATCCGGATTGACATACAGTAGAACCTCGATTATCCGAACCAATTGGGACCGAGACTAGTTCGGATAATCAAAGGTTCGGATAATCGCAACGTGGTTTTCTTGAGACGAGATCATAAACAACACCTTTCTACATAAAAACAGTACATACATATATATTAAAATTTGACATACATATTAACGTTAGTGTGCGTGCGTGCGTGCGAATGTGTGCGTGTGTATGTGTATTTTAAATTTATGAAAAAAGATATAACCTTTTATAAAATCGTCCATTTTTAATTGACGAACGGCTGTAACGCGTTTTTGAGCGGCTAAGTCTTGCGGCCGTTTGAGAAGGAGAAGTTGCGTTGGGGTGCTCATTGTTGCTCACGGCGGTGGCAGCGAGCAAGAACGTATCTTTCACGCCAACGTTCGGATAATAGAGCGTTCGGATAAACTAAGTCATCGTTCGGATGATTGAGGGTTCGGACGATCGAGGTTCGGATAATCGAAGTTCTACTGTATTCGTATATCATCGCAACCTCCGCGCATTTATGCATCATCTATTACCTTCTCGTCTTCAGTACATATGCACGCGCGTGACTCCGTTGCACCAGTCTCTTCTGAACGATCCATGTCTCGGCTGTCCTTCCTACTGATTTCAGTCCTTCCTTCGGATTTTTCACTACCGGTACATTCCTTCTAAAAAAACATATATGAGGCATTCCACGTCACTTCAGCCAGTAAAAAAAATTCCCGAATAATTTTGAAAAATCGAGTTACTTTATTGAAAAATAGTCACCGAGTGTCGACATTTGTAAAAAAAATTTCTAACGTTTTTTCTTGTTGATTGCCATTTTTTAATATTTTTCCATTCGAATGGCTGTATCTTTAGCAGGATTTGACGTATTTACGTTCGTTAAAAACGAAAATGTGCGTCTTTTTCTAGCTTTCCAGAAAAAAATTAATTTAGATTTTATTGAGCAAGTCAAACGTCCGTTTCAAGGCAAAATATGCAAAAATATTTTTTTTCTCAAGGAAAGACACTCGTTATTTTATTTTTACGAATTTCCCCAAATTGTGAATACGAAAAACGGATTTTTGGTATTTTTTATATCATGGGATTCCTAAACACCGTGAAGAAACAGCTTTTTTTATTTTTTTATTAATATTCGATTGAAGAGTGTAGAGCACTCGCTGTATGTTTACCAGGTTTTTGAAATCCATATGACATATATGTCATATATATTGGAACCTTGGAGTGCTCCACACTCTTTTTCTGGAAGGCTATAAAAGGACGCACATTTTCGTTTTTTACGAATGTAAATACGTTAAATCCTGCCAAAGATACAGCCATTTGAATGGAAAAATGATAAAAAAGGGTAATCAACGAGAAAAAACGTCAGAATTTTTTTTTTTATTTCGGCACTCCGCGAATATTTTCCAATACAGTAACTCGATTTTTAAAAATTATTTGTGGATTTTTTTTACTGGCTGAAGTGACGTGGAATGCCTCATATATGGAAACATATATTTATTGAACTGGTATGTAGATGACTATGAAAGCTTTCACATGCGGACGGCATGATTGTATCGTTCGGCACCGAATTCCGTATGTAGCCGTTTAGAAATTAGGAGGAAGATTGGGTTTTTAATGAGATTAACAAAGTCGATTAGGAAAAATTCAATTTTTATTCATATAATAATTATATACAAAAACCGCAGTTGTAATTATCGTAGAAACAAACAAAGCAATAATTTTTGCGACATGTTGCGCAAAATATAAAAGCGGATTTTTTACAATCGCAGGGAGTTTGTAATACATCCGTACAAAAACATGTCCCATTAACATTCATGAAAATGTTTCTAGACAAGACAAATGTTTACAGACAAGTTAAAAATTTCATAAAGCGCTTGAAAAATTGCAGCGAATTGTTAGAGCAGAATCGTGAAATTAATTCCCGGGAAGATTGCATAGAAATCCATTCAATAATTCACCATCAATTATCGTCACCCATATTCCGGGACATGATTCAATACGCCTGGTTTGCCTCAAAATTATCAGTTACTAGAAACATTTTCATGAATGTTAATGGGACATGTTTTTGTACGGATGTATTGCAAACTCTCTGCGATTGTAAAAAATCCGCTTTTATATGTTGCGTAAGATGTCGCAAAAATTATTACTTTGTTTCTAGGATAATTACCACTGCGGTTTTTGTATATAATTATTATATGAATAAAAATTGAATTTTTCCTAATCGACTTTGTTATTCTCATTAAAAACGCAATGTTCCTCCTCATATACTTTACAATGAAAAATTAAAAAACCGACCGTTATGAATTGTTTTATTGGAAAAAAAAGAAAATTAAAAAAAATGAAAGTAATTTCAAAAAGTAATGTAAATTAATTTTTAAAAATAACGTAGCGATGAGAAACGTTTTGAATAATTGTTGGGATAACAAACAAAAACGAAAAACAATAAAATCCGAAGGAGGAATTGAACTCGAGACCTCCGGCGCAAAAGACCGAGCCCTAACATCTAGACTAGACGGCGGCTCGACAAGTGCCTGACTTTTAAACTCATAAAGCGCCTAAGAAATTTTGAATCGATTTTTTCGGAATTTTCCGAGTAGTGCGTCCTACTACTTTAACCACGTGAGATGCTAGGGGTCCTCTTTCACCATAAAAAAAAATCGGCCAAATCCCCGACCCCACGGTCGTGTCGTCTCCTTGTTAGGTTCACGGATATGAAAAAATTGTTTTTCGCTCGCCCGATACACAATGAAAATAATTCTCTTCACTGAGATACCGTGAGATTCCGTGAGATACTCAATTTAGATTTTATTGAGCAAGGCGAACGTCCGTTTAAGGGCAAAATATGCAAAAATATTTTTTTTCTCAAGGAAAGACACTCTTTAGTTTATTTTTAAGAATTTCCTCAAATTGTGAATACGAAAAACGGATTTTTGCTATTTTTTATATTATGGGATTCCTAAACACCGTCTCGTTTCGTTGAAACGTGATGACTGCGTGACGGTTTGATCTCGATTCTATTTGCTTTAAGATATTTCAAATAGCTTACCTTTGTTTTGTTGGCCCTTTCTTCAACTGAACTCGTTGTTGGCGCGATGGCAGAGTAGTCTATTGCATTGTCATCGTACCAGTTGAGATTCGTTTTCAATTCGCAACGCTTGCTCGGTTCACTGGCGACAATCGTCTCTGCGGTATTACCGTCGACCGACTTCGTTTCTGATGCCGGTGTTTTCGGGCTCGATCGCAGACGTTCGGTCCCATTCGATGCGGTACAATTCTGCATTTAAAATAGAAACAAAAACAGAATTATAGAACCAATCACAAAATGGGAAGACATATATTTATTGAACCAATATGCATCGGTGCTCGTGGATTTTTCGCAGTCGTCTCGACTCGTGGAAACATGACAACTGCTTCAGTGTCTCATCTCGATTCTATTTCCGTTTATCGTTGCGTTCACACTATCCTAAATATCTTACGGTTGTTTCGTTGGTCCCTTTGACAACAGCACTCGTTGTTGGCGCGCTAGCACTGGAGTCCATTGTATTGTCATCGTGCCAGTTGAGATTCATTATCGATTCGAAACTGTCGTCGCTCGGTACCCTCGCTACAGTCGACTTTGCGGTATTGACGTTCACCGGCTTTGTTTTTGATGTCGGTGTTTTCGGGCTCGATCGCACATGTTTGGTACCATTCGATTCGGTGCAATTCTACATTCAATATGAAAAAATATATAAGGTATTCCACGTGACTTCGAACGGCCAAAAAGCCTGATCCTCTCCGAACTTTTTCAAAGTTGGTGATGTTTTTATATGATATATTTTCAGATCGTGGCATTTTTTCAGATTTTTATAGACCCGTTAACTCATGGGAGACGGCACGACCGTGGGGTCAGGGATTTAGCCGAATTTTTTGGTGGTGAAAGAGGACCCCTAGCACCTCACGTGGTTAAAGTAGTAGGACGCACTGCTCGGAAAATTCCGAGTAAAATCGATTCAAAGTTTCTTAGGCGCCTTATGAGTTTCAAATGTCAGGCACTTGGCGAGCCGCCGTCTAGTCTAGACGGTTACGGCTCGGTGTTTTGCGCCGGAGGTCTCGGGTTCGATTCCTCCTTCAGATCTTATTTAAAAAATTTTTTTTTGTTATCCCAACAATTATTTAAAACGGTTCTCATCCCTACATTATTTTAAAAAATGTATTTTCATTATTTTTTTAAAATTATTTTCTTTTTTTTTTCAATAAAACAATTCATAACGGTGGGTTTTTTATTTTTCATTGTAAAGTATATGAGGAGGAAGATTGGGTTTTTAATGAGAATAACAAAGTCGATTAGGAAAACTTCAATTATTATTCATATAATAATTATATACAAAAACCGGAGCGGTAATTATCGTAGAAACAATCAAAGCAATAATTTTTGCGCAACATATAAAAGCGGATTTTTTACAATCGCAGGGAGTTTTCAATACATCCATACAAAAACATGTCCCACTAACATTCATGAAAATGTTTCTAGCGAGACAGATGTTTACAGACAAGTTAAAAATTGCATAAAGCGCTTGCAACATTACAACGAATTGTTAGAGCAAAATCGTGAAATTAATTCCCGGGAAGATTGTATAAAAATCCATTCAATAATTCACCATCAATTATCGTCGCCAATATTCCGAGACATGATTCAATACGCCTGGTTTACCTCAAAACTATCAGTTACTAGAAACATTTCATGAATGTTAATGGGACATGTTTTTGTACGGATGTATTGCAAAGTTCCAGCGATTGTAAAAAATCCGGTTTTATATAATGCGCAAGATGTCGCAAAAATTATTGCTTCGTTTGTTTCTACGATAATTACCACTGGGGTTTTTGTATATAATTATTATATGAATAAAAATTGAATTTTTCCTAATCGACTTTGTTATTCTCATTATAAACCCAATGTTCCTCCTCATATACTTTACAATGAAAAATTAAAAACCGACCGTTACGAATTGATTTATAGAAAAAAAAGAAAATAAAAAAATAATGTAAATAAATTTTTTAAAATAATGTAGGGATGAGAAACGTTTTGAATAATTGTTGGGAAAACAAAAAAAAAATTTTTTAAATTAAGATCCAAAGGAGGAATCGAACTCGAGACCTCCGGCGCGAAAAACCGAGCCCTAATCATTTAGACTAGACGGCAGCTCGACAAGGGCTTTACATTTTAAACTCATAAGGCGCCTAAGAAACTTTGAATCGATTTTTTTTGGAATCTTCGGAGTAGTGCGTCTTACTACTTTAACCACGTGAGGTGCTAGGGGTCTTCTGTCGCCACAAAAAAAAATCGGCCAAATCCCCGACCCTACGGCCGTGCCGTCTCCTTCTCAGATTCACGGATAGAAAAAAAAATTTCGCTCGCCTGGTACACAATGAACATAATTCTCTTTCGTGAGATACCGTGAGATACTTAATTTAGATTTTATTGAGCAAGTCGAACGTCCGTTTCACGGCAAAATATGCAAAAATATTTTTTTTCTCAGGGAAAGACTCTCGTTATTTTATTTTTAAGACGGAATGATGCCCCATCGCGGTCGGTATGGTAGACCAATTATAGATAACCAAAAATCTCTGAAAAGGCTCTTCAGATCTCGTCCAAAATTTGCCAAACGACGTCAAATAGATAGACGGACCTGTCTGCCCCTTAAATTTTCTGAATTAGCGAAAAAACGGAGATTGGCTTATGATAAGCCAATCCACGTTTTTTTCCGCAAATTCAGAAAATTTAAGGGGCAGACAGGTGTTCGTCTTCCTATTTGACGTCGTTTGGCAAAGTTTCGACGGGATCTGAAGAGCCGTTTCAGAGATTTGTGGTTATCTATGATTGTCCTACCATACCGACCGCGATGAGGTGTCATTCCGTCTTAAGAATTTCCCCAAATTGTGAATACGAAAAACGGCATTTTGGTATTTTTTATATTATGGGATTCCTAAATACCGTGAAGTAACAGCTATTTTTGTTTTTTTTTTTAATTTTTGTATTAATATTCGATTTAAAAGTGTGGAGCACTCGCTGTATGTTTACTAGGTTTTTGAAATACATATGACATATATGTCATATGTATTTCCATATGTCGGTTTTATCTCGATTTTATTTGCTTTAAGATATTTCAAATATCTTACCTTTGTTTCGTTGGCCTTTTCGTCGACTGAACTCTTTGTTGGCGCGGTGGCAGAGTAGTCTATTGCATTGTTATCGTACCAGTTGAGATTCGTTTTCAATTTGCAACGCTCGCTCGGTTCACTGGTGACAATCGTCTCTGCGGTATTACCGTCGACCGACTTCGTTTCGGATATCGGTGTTTTCGGGCTCGATTGCAGACGTTCGGCCCCATTCGGTTCGGTACAATTCTGTATTCAAAATAGAAAAAAAAACATTTATAGAACCAATCGCAAAATGGGAAAACATATATTTATTGAACCGATATGCATCGGTCCTCGCGGATTTTTCGCAGTCGTCTCAATTCGTGGAAACATGACAACTGCGTCAATGTCTCATCCAGGGATGGTAGATGGCTCTCCAGTTTTTCTCGTACCAGCCTAACCAAATTCACGTGCTAGATAAAAAATTCTCGTACGTCATCAATCCACCAAGGGAATATATGGCTGCAGCGTTATATATGGGTAATTCCACCAATTCTGTGTCAAGAATATTAAAAAAAAAGAAAATTAAAAAAAATGAAAGTAATTTCAAAAAGTAATGTAAATTAATTTTCAAAAATAACGTAGGGATGAGAAACGTTTTGAATAAGTGTTGGGATAACAAACAAAAAAGAAAAACAATAAGAAGACGAAAAAACGGAGATTGGCTTATGATAAGCCAATCCACGTTTTTTTTTTGCAAATTCAGAAAATTTAAGGGGCAGACAGGTGTTCGTCTACCTATTTGACGTCGTTTGGCAAAGTTTCGACGGGATCTGAAGAGCCGTTTCAGAGATTTTTGGTTATCTATAATTGTCCTACCATACCGACCGCAATGAGGTGTCATTCCGTCTTAAGAATTTCCCCAAATTGTGAATACGAAAAACGGCATTTTGGTTTTTTTTATATTATGGGATTCCTAAATACCGTGAAGTAACAGCTATTTTTGTTTTTTTTTAAATTTTTGTTTTGATATTCGATTTAAAAGTGTGGAGCGTTCGCTGTATGTTTACTAGGTTTTTGAAATACATATGACTGTCATGTGTAATGGCGCCTTGGGGTGCTCCACACTTTTTTTCTGGAGGGCTATGAAAAGACGCACATTTTCGTTTTTTTACGAATGTGAATACGTCAAATCCTGCCAAAAATACAGCCATTTCAATGGAAAAATGTTAAAAAATGGTAATCATCGAGAAAAAATGTCAAATTTTTTTTTTTAATTTCGATACTCGGCGAATATTTTTCAATAAAGTAACTCGATTTTTCAAATTTATTTGTGGATTTTTTTTTACTCGCTGAAATGACGTGGAATGCCTCATATATGGGAACATATATTTATTGAACCGGTATGTAGATGACTATAAAAGCTTTCGCATGCGGACGGCACGTTTGTATCGTTCGGCACCAAATTCCGCATGTAGCCGTTTAGAAATTTCCACCGGCTGGTGGTATTTTTTTTTGTACAACACACAATAATGTCTTTAACGCCTCATTATTAATCTCCTTTATCTGGATCCGCTTCAACATGAATTTTCTTTCCCACACAAACGCGATCGATATTCGTGCACCGGACGTGCAGCAATTTACGGTAACATTTTTGAAATAAAAATTAAATAATTCACAGCAACGATGTTGACTTCGTGACATGCACAATTACATGTAAGAAGATTTTTATTTATTGCTTGATCATGTACGGTGAGATAATGTATTACACCCACTCCTCACGTACATGCCAAATGATCATTATATTTTAAGGCTCACAAGGGGACAGTACGACAGTCGGATTTTTGTAATTTTTCGTACTCATGGTACGTGAAGTTTAGAGCTCGAATATTAATATCCCAAAGCAGTTCGACGCCATATTCAGAAATTTTCGAGAAAATTGACTTTGAAGTTTTCGAGCGCACTCTTATCCCACAAAGATGCAACGATATTCGAACCGGGCTCGTGGCGTACCCGGTAGCGCTCGAGTCTAGTAATCGCGGGGTCGCTGGTTCGACTCTCACTTCGAATTTTTTTTTTTTTTTCATTTTTTTTTTAATTCGCATACCTCCGTCATTTAAATATCCCGATAAATTTTTGTTGTATATAATCACATATTATTATATATAATTAATATAATATATCTATATATGTTTATATATGGACAAAATCCATATATAGTTATTTATGTACAAAATTCATTATAGTTATACATAATTATATATTTTCTCATATATGATCATATATTATTTATATATAATAATAGGTGATTATTTATAAAAAAATAAATAAATAATCCCGGGATAAAAATCATAAAATCTATGCTAAATCACATATATGTAATTATAATTGTCAATGATAAATGCAAGTCTTATTTTTGATTATCTCTTGCTTGAAATTGCGAATAGGCGACGTAAAAATATCCAGTAATAATATTTACATAAACTCCCTTGTAGATTAATAGGAATATAAATAGAAGAATAAATGTTGAAATATGTGAGTTATATTCACATATTTCAACATTTATTCTTCTATTTATATTCCTATTAATCTACAAGGGAGTTTATGTAAATATTATTACTGGATATTTTTACGTCGCCTATTCGCAATTTCAAGCAAGAAATAATCAAAAATAAGACTTGCATTTATCAGTGACAATTATAATTACATATATGTGAATTAGCATAGATTTTATGATTTTTATCCCGGGATTAATTATTTTTTTTTTATAATCACCTATTGTTATATATAAATAATATATGATCATATATGAGAAAATATATAATTATGTATAACTATAATGAATTTTGTACATTAATAACTATATATGGATTTTGTCCATATATAAACATATATAGATATATTATATTAATTATATATAATAATGTGATTATATACAACAAAAATTTATCGGGATATTTAAATGACGGAGGTATGCGAATTAAAAAAAAATGAAAAAAAAAAAAAAAATCGAAGTGAGACTCGAACCAGCGACCCCGCGATTACTAGACTCGAGCGCTACCGGGTACGCCACAAGCCCGGTTCGAATATCGTTGCATCTTTGTGGGATAAGAGTGCGCTCGAAAACTTCAAAGTCAATTTTCTCGAAAATTTCTGAATATGGCGTCGAACTGCTTTGGGATATTAATATTCGAGCTCTGAACTTCACGTACCATGAGTACGAAAAATTACAAAAATCCGACTGCCGTACTGTCCCCTTGTCAACAATAAATCAGGATTAACGCCTCTGTGACGACGGATTTTGCGCAGTCGTCTCCTTTGGTTGAAACGTGATGACTGCGTAGCGGCTTTATCTCGATTTTATTTGCTTTAAGATCTTTCAAATATCTTACCTTTGTTTCGTTGGCCTTTTCGTCGACTGAACTCGTTGTTGGCGCGGTGGCAGAGTAGTCTATTGCATTGTTATCGTACCAGTTGAGATTCGTTTTCAATTTGCAACGCTCGCTCGGTTCACTGGCGACAATCGTCTCTGCGGTATTACCGTCGACCGACTTCGTTTCTGATATCGGTGTTTTCGGGCTCGATCGCAGACGTTCGGCCCCATTCGGTTCGGTACAATTCTATATTCAAAATAGAAAAAAAAACATTTATAGAACCAATCGCAAAATGGGAAAACATATATTTATTGAACCGATATGCATCGGTCCTCGCGGATTTTTCGCAGTCGCCTCGATTCGTGGAAACATGACAACTGCGTCAGTGTCTCATCCAGGGATGGTAGATGGCTCTCCAGTTTTTCTCGTACCAGCCTAACCAAATTCACGTGCTAGATAAAAAATTCTCGTACGTCATCAATCCACCAAGGGAATATATGGCTGCAGCCAGGGAGGCTAGAGTAGGAGGAGTCCGATCTCTTATGGAGAGACTTGAAAAAAGTGGCTACAAAAATATGGTCCTACCGGGATGGCGCCACTATCTCCAAAATCTCGAGACACGAGCTGGGTGTGACAGAGACGGAACAAGTAAATAATGAGAAGTGAGCTGCAGTGCAGCCAGATCGCGCGCAAAAGTTACCCCCTCTCTAGTCTCTTGCGCGCCCATCACACAATCATAGTAGCGCGTGTCCGTGAGCGAGCGACGCTCGGACGTCTTCGGAAAGAGCCGAGCGCCATCGAAGTTTCCCGACCGCGCCTTCGGCAGCTACACCAATACATGGACGCTGAGCACGTTCATGTGCGGCCAAGCTGAAACGAAGGCTTCGAGGGAAAAAGTAATCTGAGCACGACTCGCGCGTGGGGTCACCCGACGGCACGAGCGAGGCTTTTAGATGATTTCAATGCTTATTTAGCTCTTGATTCTCTGCGTTATTAATGTATACAAAAAAATGTATCGCACACTCTGATCGCTTATTTTTTTAGTTTATACGTTAATTTAAATATAATAATAAATCTAAATTACAACTTATTTATCTTCTAAAATATTGTTTACGCTTTACTCACACCCGTCCTTACGCCAAATAAATTATAATTCATAAAATTAGGCGGAAATATATTTATATTCGTATTATTATATTAATTCTCATAGCTCTCATATGAAAACTCTCATATGAAAAACACATAAAAAACTTCAAAACCTTAGATTTCAACGAACCGAGAACATACATCTTCATATTTTCAATCATGACGAATTTTTAAGAACAATATCATCACAAACACATCTGAACCAAAACAATATACATTACCTAAATTATCAAAACATAAATCAAACAACACAAAATCACAACATCTTATACCCAACTCTTACCAATAGACAACAGGACACAAATAATAATCTTTCCACTGATCCTCTGAATAATATAAATTCGACAATCACATTAAATAAAAGGAAAGAATGGCTTATAAATCTCTCCAACATTGATATTCCGCTACACATTTCCACATTCTTGTCTCTAGGTGAAAAGTTTTGTTTTCCTTACCTGAAACTCTCAAACATAAAAACTCATATCCACAAATCGATCTCCGAACTTGAGTCCAAATTAGATTTTTTACTCGACAAACCTAGACAAATCGAAATTAGAAGCAGATTCACTAAAATCTTAAACAAAATAAATATTCCAACATCATTTTCCAACACCAATCAAATTATAAAACACACGTCCTCATTCTTAAAAAACAACCCTCAACTTTTAGTTACACGAGCTGACAAAGGAAATTCAACAGTCATTCTTAACAAATCAGATTGCATTACAAAAACTCATAATTTACTCGCAGATTCCTCAACTTACAAATTAACAAATAGAAATCCCATCAACACTCTACAAAAAGGCATTAACAATATTCTCTCCAGATGGAAAACCCTGAAATTCATTGATGAAACAAAATACAAATACTCAAAAGCTGAAAGTTGCAACATATCTCGTCTTTATTGTCTGCCAAAAATTCATAAAAATAATTATCCACTTCGTCCAATAGTATCATCAATAAATAGTCCAACACATAAACTAGCTGAATTTATACAATCTAAACTTTCTAAATTAATCAATACGACTAATTCACACGTCAACGACAGTTTCCACCTAAAACATTCACATTCTAACATCTCAATTCCACTCAACTACAAATTGGTCTCGTTTGATGTTGTTTCTCTCTATACCAACATCCCATTACAACTTGTTATTCAAAGCCTTCAAAGAAGATCAAATATATTTTCAAAACCATTTATTTTAAACGAAATAATTAAAGTCATGGAATACATCATGTTCTCAACTTTCTTTATATTTGAAAATAAAATTTACCAACAAATCTCAGGGTTACCAATGAGCTCACCTTTGGCTCCAATACGGCATATAGGGCATATGAAAAAGAGAAATTTCTGGGAAAAAATGAGAAATCATGAATTTTCAGTAAAAAAAATGTGTTTTTGGGAAATAGACCAGAACTTGAATATGTTTTAAATAATTTTTTCTCCGAAAATCTCAAATACGACTAAAATATGAGAAATTGTGAAAAATTTGCACTAGGGACCCCTGCGGACCGAAGTCAGGAACGCTACCAACGGGACCATCTCATCGCTTGTAGAATATGTACACTTTCTGGTACTTAGGATTCGCGGCCGGATGGATGATTAGCTTGTTTTTGGGGATAATGCTTTATCGCTTGATGAAAGTATGAGAATTAATATAAATACGAATATAAATATATTTCCGCTTACTTTTATGAATTATAATTTATTTGACATAAGGACGGGTGTGAGTAAAGCGTAAACAATTTTATATAAGATAAATAAGTTGTAATTTAGATTTATTATTATATTTAAATTAACGTTTAAACTAAAAAAATAAGCGATCAGAGTGCGCGATACATTTTTTTATACATTAAGGAGGTACACCAGCTTCAGCAAAATGGTGATAGATCAATAAAATTTGGTGAATATATTCTTTAGTATTATTCATGTAGATACAAATTTTTTCAGATTTTTTGGTTGTGCCGTTTTCTTACAAATAATTCACGAGCGTTTATTCTTATACCCGGAATATATACCTATATCTATAAAAACGCTATGCTTATACACGTGAACTTCAATGTTCAATTATTCGATAACGGCACAATGAAAAAATCTGAAAAAAATTGTATTGACATATATAATACTAAAGAATATACTCACCAAATTTTATTGATCTATCACCATTTTGAAATTTGACCATGGTTTAGCATGGCAACATTGTATGAAGCTGGTGTACCTCCTTAATACCGCAGGGAATCAAGAGCTAAATAAGCATTGAAATCATCTAAAAGCCTCCCGCGTGCCGTCGGGTGAAGTCACGCGCGAGTCGTGCTCAGATTGTTTTTTCCCTCGAAGCCTTCGTTTCGGTTTGGCCGCACATGAACGTGCTCAGCGTCCATGTATTGGTGTAGCTGCCGAAGGCGCAGTCGGAAAACTTCGACCGTGCTCGACTCTTTCCGAAGACGTCCGAGCGTCGCCCGCTCACGGACACGCGCTACTATGATTGTGTGATGGGCGCGTAAGAGACTAGAGAAGGGGTAACTTTTACGCGAGATCTGGCTGCACTGTCTGGCTGCACTGTTTCCTGCTCGAGATTTTCGAGATAGTGGCGCCATCCCGGTAGGACCACATTTTTGTAGCCACTTTGAATTGCACAGATCGGCCTCCTCCCACTCTAGCCTCCATGGCTACAGCGTTATATATGGGTAATTCCACCAATTCTGTGTCAAAGTTTCACTGGGTGGTCTGAATTTAGGAAAACTAAGAAGGTCATCTGAAAGGTCATATTAAAACAAGCATCCATGATTTTTTCGATTTTTTTATCCAATATTTTTTGAATAATGGCGGCTCACAGTTTTCAAATTTTGTAAAACACCAAATTTTCAAATGCCAATTATAACTAGAAACATTTTCTAAAAACGATTTTTTAGAGAAAAACATGTACTTTTTGAAAAAAATATGCTGCAATTCTCGGTTGTTTTAAAAATTATAAAAATCACGTTCAAAGTATAAAAATTGATTTTTCGGGCCTTGCCCCATTTTTCCCGGTTTTGAAAGTATTTTTTTCGAAAAGTTGACATTTTTTACATCGAAATAGATTTTAAACGAGATGGGATCTCTAAAACATCAGCCTCAGAAAAATTAAATAAAAATTTTTCCCAAATTTTTAAATTTTATTTGATAATAAAAATTATTGTTATTATTATTTTTATTTTATAAATTTGTAAGTGAGAGATTTTATAACCTCAAAACCAACAGTAGCTATTAAAATTAAATGATATTTTTTTAAATTTGCTTATGTGACGACATTACCTTATAAAAACTCTGAATGTTTATTTACGTAATAAAAATGCCATTCACAATTTAAGGTTGATTTAAATAAATGCCATGGAAAATGAAATTCAACCTTAAATCTTTAATGGCATTTTTATTACGTAAATAAACATTCAGAGTTTTTATAAGGTAATGTGATGTCACATATGCAAATAAAAAAAATATATATCATTTAATTTTAATAGCTAGTGTTGGTTTTGAGGTTATAAAATCTCTCACTTACAAATTTATAAAATAAAAATAATAATAAAAATCATTTTTATTATCAATTAAAATTTAAAAAATCGTGAAATTATTTTATTTAATTTTTTTGAGGCTGATGTTTTAGAGATCCCATTTTGTTTAAAATCTATTTCGATAGAAAAAATTCTGCGTTTAAAGATAATTTCAAATTATCATATCGTAGCGTACGAAAAAAAAATCCTCACCAAAAAAACTTGGCGTGTTTTTATTTCAACAACAAATGTAAGAATTTACGTGAAAAGTAAAAGGCGCCAATTTTTTTTTGTATGTAAAAAGAAATTTTGTTTAAATTTAAATAAATTTTTTTTATTTTTGAAAAAAATTATATTTCAATTTATAATTTTTTTTCATAAATAGATACTGGACTTAGCGATTATAATTGATTTTAAATATTTTTTGACACAAGATATTTTTTTTACTTAATGTTTTTGTGAGGGGCAAAGATATGTTCTGTGCGGAGTGTACTTGGCGCATTTTTTTACACAGAATCTGTGTTTGTGGGGATCTATAATCATACAAATTCTATGTCACACAACTTGATACTAACCATTTTTGTGGTGTAGCGAGACTTTTTTCTTTTTTTTTTCCGGTTTATCTGTCAAAGCATTTTCCTTTCGGGCCAACATTTTCATCGCTTCAGCCTTTATCCATGCATCCTGCGCCATCAACGCATTTGCCTCGTCTATCTTTCTCTTTTTCTGCAAACGGAAATGTATATCATGTGCCATTATCGATATTTTTGTTAGTGTTTCATGCCAAAAGTAAAAAAACTGTGGTGTCCGCATCGATACATCTCACAGGGATTACAGTGATAAATTATATTCAGACTAACCTCGCTGGCTTTCCATGCTGCCTTCTGGTGGTATTTCTTTTTGTTCTGCGTGCATGCCACAGTCGTCTCCTTTTCAAGTTGAGAATTGATGGTCACTACCGGGGGGGTATGATTCAACGTCTTTGGCTGTCTCAAGCGTTGGCCACGACCACTCCTTGCGATTTCGATTTCTTCCGTTGCCAACGTTGACGCCTCTTCCATGTTTTCTGCTCAGCAGACATATAACAAGGTTGAAAAAATGATTGCACCGTTAGCTTAATGTACCGTACCATGAAAACACATAATCCCAATCGACATTTGTTGAGTGTACGGTTGTGCACATGCATATCGAACCACATGACCACTAGATGTTTGTGCGAGTTTAATATCATTTTTATAACCTACAAATTTAATCTCAAAATTGATGAAATCTCGTGGTCGTGGTTTCTTATCATTACAATGAATGGAAATAAAAATTGCGAACTTACTTGTTAACCTCAAAACGACAGCTTTGTGTAATGATTGCTTATCGCCGTTCTCCAATGGGTATCGCAGTGTATGGGTGGAACCCAATTTTGCATCCAATATTATTTTTTCCGTACATTTTCCATACGTCACATCAGCGACGCCTGCTATTCGATACCGCAATTCATCAATTCGGCAGGCAGTAACAACATTTTCGTAATTACGGGTGTACTTGACGACGCAGAAATGGTTTGCCATTTTCAATAATGCCGGTAAAAACGATGAAAGGTACTAATAATCTCCTGTGACACGAGATTGTTTTTTCTCTTACTTTATGGATACACACGGCACTTCGGTATCGCGAAACTGGTTGCCATGTACATGCGGGGCGCTTTTGTTTCTTTACCTCCATGGCGACACTGAGAAGCGCGTCGTAGACAATGGAATTTGTTTCCGACATCTTTTGTTGCACAAACCTCTCCCCCACTCGTCGGCACAATTATCTCCTGTCTCCCATTATTCAGAATATTACTTTATTTTCAAAATACACACGGCACTTCCCCAGATAGACAGATGTACCACATATTGGCATCATATGTACATCATCACTGCAGCATAGAAAGTCTCACAGCTGTGTATCCCTTATGAGTGCTCCCGTTGAAGTCATATTTGCATCACATGATGATTCACAATAATACATCCAAATGAAGCAAAGTTGTTCTCACGCGAATATGCATGCAGTGAATTCATCAGACTAGCAAATTTGGCTCACGAATATCTAACAATAAGTGAGTGCATATGGGGCTCATATGGGTGTCACGGCGTGAAGAAACTGTAGTGCTCATATGGAGCTCATATTAGCGGCATGCCGTGACGGAACTATGCTGTGGTCATACGGAGCTCATATTAGCGGCATGGCGTGACGTAAATATGCTGTACTCATACGGAGCTCATATTAGCGGCATGGCGTGACGTAAATGTGCTGTACTCATACGGAGGTCATATTAGCGGCATGGCGTGACGTAACTATACTGTGCTCATATGGAGCTCATTTGAGTGTCATAGCGTGAAAAATAAAAAAAATCCAAAAATATTCCCAGATAGACAGTCGTGATCATCACGCCGTGCATACAATTGATGAAGCAAATTTTACAGCATATTGACTACATGTCATGATACAAAGCCGTGAACTCATTTAGTATAGTGAATGTACAAAGCATTTTGATCTCAATATGTCGTTTACAAATGCATCGTACGTTTGAAGCACGTTGAACTCATATCGCTGTGCTCAAGTGTCCACAATTAATATCTGCAAATTTTACGTCATATGGAAGTCATCCAATGACTGTGTTGATGAATTCACTGGGTTAGCACTGGTAGTAGACATGCCATGCAAGCAATATGACGGCGATATGCATGTTTGTCAGTGATACATTTGATGGGCGCAACATGACGGCGATATGCATGTTTCTCAGTGATACATCCTATGACGGTGATATGCATGTTTCTAAGTTATACATTCGTTGAGCGCAATATGACGGCGATATGTATATTTTGTCAGTGATACATCCCAGGAGCACAATATGATGGCGATATGCATGGTTCTCAGTATTACATTCCATGACGGCAATATGCATGTTTTCAGTGATACATTCGGTGAGCGCAATATGACGGCGATATGCATATTTCTCAGTGATACATCCCATGAGCGCAATATGACGGCGATATGCGTGTTTCTGTGATACATCCTATGACGGTGATTTGCACATTTCTAACAAGGAGAAGGCAGAGCCTGGATGTCGCAAATCGGGTTCGCCTTTCGCGTGGTGAAAGTTGAAGACCTCCGAATTAACGTCGCTTTTGATTTTTGTTCCAATAAGCCTTAGTTACTGAGATATCGCGATTTGAAAATTTGGGAGTTTCGTCTCGTGCCTAGAGTACGTTGAGCGTTGATACTTGAGACAAGAGCGGCCGTAGCTAATACGGTAAGACGATAGACCGGCAATCTGAAAGTTCATGGTTCGCGTCCCTGTGCTTTTTTTTAATTCAATTTTTTTTTTCAATTTTATAATCTCTCATAAGACTTTACATGTGCAGGTAAATAAGAAAATTCGAAAATATGTTTTACTAGTTTTATTTGTCTATTATATTAAAATAATTAATCCAATAAAGAAGTCACAATTACAAAGCAAAATAATATGGTATAAAAAATAAATTATTAATCTAATTCACAGGAAAGCATATTTGAAGATCTATATTTTCAAATATGCTTTCCTGATAGAATTTATAAGGTT
Organism: Ophion slaviceki; assembly: GCA_944452715.1. Lineage (NCBI taxonomy): Eukaryota > Metazoa > Arthropoda > Insecta > Hymenoptera > Ichneumonidae > Ophion > Ophion slaviceki. The sequence goes on from OX101783.1 coordinate 46,027,147, forward strand.
AAATATGGTTGCGGTGGTATTACGTTCATTTTATGTTCGTGGTGTCGTAAGCCTTTGTGCTACCCTTGCTTTTACGATGGTTTCCACCCTTCAATTTGTCAACATACTGATCTGATAGAAGAAGAATCAGAATAATTACCTGCCGCGAAATTTGCAAGTGTGAATTAGATTAATTATTTATTTTTTATACCACATTATTTTGCTTTCTCATTGTGACGTTATTAATAGATTAATTATTTGTTATACAATATTATTTTGCTTTGTAATTGTGACTTGATTATTACATTAATTATTTGTTATACAATATTATTTTGCTATGTAATTGTGACTTCATTATTGGATTAGTTATTTTAATGTAATAGATTCATTAAACTAGTAATACATATTTTCAAATTGACTTCTTTACCTGCACATGCAAAGTCTTATGAGAGATTATAAAAAAAAAAAAAATTCAAGAAAAAAGCACGGGTCGCGAACCATGAACTTTCAGAGTACCAGTCCGTCGTCTTACCGTATTAGCTACGGTGGCTCTTGTTTCAAGTATCAACGCTCAACGTACTCTACGCGCGAGCCAAAACTCCCAAATTTTCAAATCGCGATATCTTAGCAACTAAGGCCTATTGGAACAAAAATAAAAAAACGACGTTAATTCAGAGGTCTTCAACTTTCACCAGGCGAAAGGAGAACCCGATTCGCGACATCCAGGCTCTGCCGTCTCCTTGTAAGTAATACATTCGACGAGCGCAATAAGACGGCAATATGTATATTCATCAGTGACACATGCCATAAGTGCAATATGATGGCGATATTCATCCAAATCCAGAATGATACAAATAAGTAGACACAAAGGAAACTTGTACAAGTGTTAGAACGGCTAGGTAGGTAGCGCGCTCGGCTCTCGATTTAGAAGACGTGGTTCAAACCGTAGGTAGGTACAAAATTTAACTAGGCAGAATACGTTTTTAATCCATTTATCATATAGGCAGGAACATCAATAAAGCGTATGGGGATAATAAAAATTCTACCAGATTTTTTTATCAATATTTTTGGATTTTTTTTATTTTTCACGCTATGACACTCAAATGAGCTCCATATGAGCACAGTATAGTTACGTCACGCCATGCCGCTAATATGACCTCCGTATGAGTACAGCATATTTACGTCACGCCATGCCGCTAATATGAGCTCCGTATGAGTACAGCATATTTACGTCACGCCATGCCGCTAATATGAGCTCCGTATGACCACAGCATAGTTCCGTCACGGCATGCCGCTAATATGAGCTCCATATGAGCACTACAGTTTCTTCACGCCGTGACACCCATATGAGCCCCATATGCACTCACTTATTGTTAGATATTCGTGAGCCAAATTTGCTAGTCTGATGAATTCACTGCATGCTTATTCGCGTGAGAACAACTTTGCTTCATTTGGATGTATTATTGTGAATCATCATGTGATGCAAATATGACTTCAACGGGAGCACTCATAAGGGATACACAGCTGTGAGACTTTCTATGCTGCAGTGATGATGTACATATGATGCCAATATGTGGTACATCTGTCTATCTGGGTTGATAAAAAAAATCTGGTAGAATTTTTATTATCCCCATACGCTTTATTGATGTTCCTGCCCAGATAGACAGTCGTGATCATCACGCCGTGCATACAATTGATGAAGCAAATTTTACAGCATATTGAATACATGTCATGATACAAAGCCGTGAACTCATTTAGTATAGTGAATGTACAAAGCATTTTGATCTCAATATGTCGTTTACAAATGCATCGTACGTTTGAAGCACGTTGAACTCATATCGCTGTGCTCAAGTGTCCACAATTAATATCTGCAAATTTTACGTCATATGGAAGTCATCCAATGACTGTGTTGATGAATTCACTGGGTTAGCACTGGTAGTAGACATGCCATGCAAGCAATATGACGGCGATATGCATGTTTGTCAGTGATACATTCGATGGGCGCAACATGACGGCGATATGCATGTTTCTCAGTGATACATCCTATGACGGTGATATGCATGTTTCTAAGTGATACATTCGTTGAGCGCAATATGACGGCGATATGTATATTTTGTCAGTTATACATCCCAGGAGCACAATATGATGGCGATATGCATGTTTCTCAGTATTACATTCCATGACGGCAATATGCATGTTTTCAGTGATACATTCGGTGAGCGCAATATGACGGCGATATGCATATTTCTCAGTGATACATCCCATGAGCGCAATATGACGGCGATATGCGTGTTTCTGTGATACATCCTATGACGGTGATTTGCATATTTCTAACAAGCAGAAGGCAGAGCCTGGATGTCGCAAATCGGGTTCGCCTTTCGCGTGGTGAAAGTTGAAGACCTCCGAATTAACGTCGCTTTTGATTTTTGTTCCAATAAGCCTTAGTTACTGAGATATCGCGATTTGAAAATTTGGGAGTTTCGTCTCGTGCCTAGAGTACGTTGAGCGTTGATACTTGAGACAAGAGCGGCCGTAGCTAATACGGTAAGACGATAGACCGGCAATCTGAAAGTTCATGGTTCGCGTCCCTGTGCTTTTATTTTAATTCAATTTTTTTTTTTTCAATTTTATAATCTCTCATAAGACTTTACATGTGCAGGTAAATAAGAAAATTCGAAAATATGTTTTACTAGTTTTATTTGTCTATTATATTAAAATAATTAATCCAATAATGAAGTCACAATTACAAAGCAAAATAATATGGTATAAAAAATAAATTATTAATCTAATTCACAGGAAAGCATATTTGAAGATCTATATCTTCAAATATGCTTTCCTGATAGAATTTATAAGGTTAAATATGGTTGCGGTGGTATTACGTTCATTTTATGTTCGTGGTGTCGTAAGCCTTTGTGCTACCCTTGCTTTTACGATGGTTTCCACCCTTCAATTTGTCAACATACTGATCTGATAGAAGAAGAATCAGAATAATTACCTGCCGCGAAATTTGCAAGTGTGAATTAGATTAATTATTTATTTTTATACCACATTATTTTGCTTTCTCATTGTGACGTGATTAATAGATTAATTATTTGTTATACAATATTATTTTGCTTTGTAATTGTGACTTGATTATTAGATTAATTATTTGTTATACAATATTATTTTTCTATGTAATTGTGACTTCATTATTGGATTAGTTATTTTAATGTAATGGATTAATTAAACTAGTAATACATATTTTCAAATTGACTTCTGTACCTGCACATGTAAAGTCTTATGAGAGATTATAAAAAAAAAAAAAATTCAAGAAAAAAACACGGGTCGCGAACCATGAACTTTCAGAGTACCATTCCGTCGTCTTACCGTATTAGCTACGGTGGCTCTTGTTTCAAGTATCAACGCTCAACGTACTCTACGCGCGAGCCAAAACTCCCAAATTTTCAAATCGCGATATCTTAGCAACTAAGGCCTATTGGAACAAAAATAAAAAAACGACGTTAATTCAGAGGTCTTCAACTTTCACCAGGCGAAAGGAGAACCCGATTCGCGACATCCAGGCTTTGCCGTCTCCTTGTAAGTAATACATTCGACGAGCGCAATAAGACGGCAATATGTATATTCATCAGTGACACATGCCATAAGCGCAATATGATGGCGATATTCATCCAAATCCAGAATGATACAAATAAGCAGACACAAAGGAAACTTGTACAAGTGTTAGAATGGCTAGGTAGGTAGCGCGCTCGGCTCTCGATTTAGAAGACGTGGTTCAAACCGTAGGTAGGTACAAAATTTAACTAGGCAGAATACGTTTTTAATCCATTTATCATATAGGCAGGAACATCAATAAAGCGTATGGGGATAATAAAAATTCTACCAGATTTTTTTTATCAATATTTTTGGATTTTTTTTATTTTTCACGCTATGACACTCAAATGAGTTCCATATGAGCACAGTATAGTTACGTCACGCCATGCCGCTAATATGACCTCCGTATGCGTACAGCATATTTACGTCACGCCATGCCGCTAATATGAGCTCCGTATGAGTACAGCATATTTACGTCACGCCATGCCGCTAATATGAGCTCCGTATGACCACAGCATAGTTCCGTCACGGCATGCCGCTAATATGAGCTCCATATGAGCACTACAGTTTCTTCACGCCGTGACACCCATATGAGCCCCATATGCACTCACTTATTGTTAGATATTCGTGAGCCAAATTTGCTAGTCTGATGAATTCACTGCATGCATATTCGCGTGAGAACAACTTTGCTTCATTTGGATGTATTATTGTGAATCATCATGTGATGCAAATATGACTTCAACGGGAGCACTCATAAGGGATACACAGCTGTGAGACTTTCTATGCTGCAGTGATGATGTACATATGATGCCAATATGAGGTACATCTGTCTATCTGGGTGCCTATATGATAAATGGATTAAAAACGTATTCTGCCTAGTTAAATTTTGTACCTACCTACGGTTTGAACCACGTCTTCTAAATCGAGAGCCGAGCGCGCTACCTACCTAGCCGTTCTAACACTTGTACAAGTTTCCTTTGTGTCTACTTATTTGTATCATTCTGGATTTGGATGAATATCGCCATCATATTGCACTTATGGCATGTGTCACTGATGAATATACATATTGCCGTCTTATTGCGCTCGTCGAATGTATTACTTACAAGGAGACGGCAGAGCCTGGATGTCGCGAATCGGGTTCTCCTTTCGCCTGGTGAAAGTTGAAGACCTCTGAATTAACGTCGTTTTTTTATTTTTGTTCCAATAGGCCTTAGTTGCTAAGATATCGCGATTTGAAAATTTGGGAGTTGTGGCTCGCGCGTAGAGTACGTTGAGCGTTGATACTTGAAACAAGAGCCACCGTAGCTAATACGGTAAGACGACGGACTGGTACTCTGAAAGTTCATGGTTCGCGACCCGTGCTTTTTTCTTGAATTTTTTTTTTTTTATAATCTCTCATAAGACTTTGCATGTGCAGGTAAAGAAGTCAATTTGAAAATATGTATTACTAGTTTAATGAATCTATTACATTAAAATAACTAATCCAATAATGAAGTCACAATTACATAGCAAAATAATATTGTATAACAAATAATTAATGTAATAATCAAGTCACAATTACAAAGCAAAATAATATTGTATAACAAATAATTAATCTATTAATAACGTCACAATGAGAAAGCAAAATAATGTGGTATAAAAAATAAATAATTAATCTAATTCACACTTGCAAATTTCGCGGCAGGTAATTATTCTGATTCTTCTTCTATCAGATCAGTATGTTGACAAATTGAAGGGTGGAAACCATCGTAAAAGCAAGGGTAGCACAAAGGCTTACGACACCACGAACATAAAATGAACGTAATACCACCGCAACCATATTTAACCTTATAAATTCTATCAGGAAAGCATATTTGAAAATATAGATCTTCAAATATGCTTTCCTGTGAATTAGATTAATAATTTATTTTTTATACCATATTATTTTGCTTTGTAATTGTGACTTCTTTATTGGATTAATTATTTTAATATAATAGACAAATAAAACTAGTAAAACATATTTTCGAATTTTCTTATTTACCTGCACATGTAAAGTCTTATGAGAGATTATAAAATTGAAAAAAAAAATTGAATTAAAAAAAAGCACAGGGACGCGAACCATGAACTTTCAGATTGCCGGTCTATCGTCTTACCGTATTAGCTACGGCCGCTCTTGTCTCAAGTATCAACGCTCAACGTACTCTAGGCACGAGACGAAACTCCCAAATTTTCAAATCGCGATATCTCAGTAACTAAGGCTTATTGGAACAAAAATCAAAAGCGACGTTAATTCGGAGGTCTTCAACTTTCACCACGCGAAAGGCGAACCCGATTTGCGACATCCAGGCTCTGCCTTCTCCTTGTTAGAAATGTGCAAATCACCGTCATAGGATGTATCACAGAAACACGCATATCGCCGTCATATTGCGCTCATGGGATGTATCACTGAGAAATATGCATATCGCCGTCATATTGCGCTCACCGAATGTATCACTGAAAACATGCATATTGCCGTCATGGAATGTAATACTGAGAACCATGCATATCGCCATCATATTGTGCTCCTGGGATGTATCACTGACAAAATATACATATCGCCGTCATATTGCGCTCAACGAATGTATAACTTAGAAACATGCATATCACCGTCATAGGATGTATCACTGAGAAACATGCATATCGCCGTCATGTTGCGCCCATCAAATGTATCACTGACAAACATGCATATCGCCGTCATATTGCTTGCATGGCATGTCTACTACCAGTGCTAACCCAGTGAATTCATCAACACAGTCATTGGATGACTTCCATATGACGTAAAATTTGCAGATATTAATTGTGGACACTTGAGCACAGCGATATGAGTTCAACGTGCTTCAAACGTACGATGCATTTGTAAACGACATATTGAGATCAAAATGCTTTGTACATTCACTATACTAAATGAGTTCACGGCTTTGTATCATGACATGTAGTCAATATGCTGTAAAATTTGCTTCATCAATTGTATGCACGGCGTGATGATCACGACTGTCTATCTGGGTCGGTATTGCGAAACTGGTTGCCATGTACATGCAGGGCGCTTTTGTTTCTTTACCGCCATGGCGATATCGACAAGCGCGTCGTAGCAATGCAATTTTTTTCCGACGTCTTTTGTTCTTCCGTGTTCGTCACATACACAATCCTCTCCCCCCACTCGTCGGCACAATTATCTCCTGTCTCTCATTATTCAGAATATTACTTTATTTTCAGATTATTACTTACTACTATATTAAAGTCTCTTATTACTCAGAAACCGGTCGTATACACGGTAGACGACCGACGCGTAGTCTACCGTGTATACGACCGGTGTACAGACCTGCATGTGGCTAGAAACGATACGAGAAAAAAAACGCGTGAGAGTGAGAGAAAGAGAGAGGGAGAGAGAGAGGAGGGTGCGATCGACTTAGGCGCTTAACGCTTTCAGTGCTCACATTTATACGCGAAAGATAGGGCTCAAGAGCACTGTAATGGCCTCTGCACACTGCGCGCGAATTGCGACAAGCGATGGGCGATATCCAATGGGAGCTTGACTTTCCCAGGAGGTTTCTGGAATATCTGACCTCCCATTGGATATCGCTCATCACTAATCGCAAATCGTGCGCGGTGTGCAGAGGCCATAAGGGCCCGAAGCGCCCAAGTTGATCGCGCCCAGAACAGAGAGAGACGCGAAACGGGTAGCCCGCCATAAGTACAGTCGTGTCGTGTGGAAAATTTCATCACGAGGAGAATGTCGCGATAAATTCGTGTATATCGACGATGAGCGTATGTACGGTGTCATCAATACAGCAAATGCCAACAATAAGTAACGTGACATTTCGGGATTATGCGTAGAAAAGAAAAAAAATTACCTATAAATCGTTGCGTGTCGCCCGCTCGTTATAAACTCGTCGTTGTTGGTGTTCGCGTCATCGTCGTACGAACAACTTTGTAACAAGACCATTATTTCAATTTCTCCCCCCCCACTGTGGAAAAATTGGGCTGGCGATATGAAAACGAGGGAGCAAGGTTAGTAATCAATGAATATTTTTTATTCTGATATTAACGTATGGCGACGCAAACAAAAGTTCATACTTTTCTTTACAAATTTGCATATCAGCAGCAAATGCGTAAGACTTGAATGAGAAAGTCTTTCACACTTGTCGCAGATGTGATAAGTTGTAAGAAAAAGTATCATCTTTTCATCGCATAACATGGCTATGATATGCCGAAGCCCATGTAACATAACAATTGTTCGCTTTTTTCACAACGCTCCCAACATTGAGGATTCCATATTGTCTGCTGGGTCATAACCATGCTGCAAGTCTCGCACCGTCGAAAGTTGTTAAACCAAGGGACGCATTGGTATTTCATGGAAAAGAATCGTGAAAGCTGTGTTTGTCATGTACCGGGTGAGCTGAAAAAACTTCTTTCATGTCTGTGGAACCAAGAATGCATTTGTGACATTTGTTTTCGTACCGTGCTCCTCGTACAGACTTCTCGAACCATTATGTTTGATTTATTTTGTAGAGAATACATAGTGTGAATAAAACCAAAAGTAAAGACTTTTTCACTTGTCGCTCTTGTGCAAATTCGAAATAATATATGTAATGATTTACGCAATGACCGATGAGCATGTGTCCTTCACCATGATTTAGCAAAGTCGAACATAACAATTGTTATCTGTTTTCAGAATACTCCCAATGTCGAGGATCGCCCACCGTCAGCTGTTGTACCATCGCTGCAAGTCTTGCACCGTTGAAAGCTGTTGAACCGAGGGACGCATCGGTATCTCGCGTAAGAGAATTATGTTCATTGTGTACCAGGCAAGCGAAAAACAATTTTTTCATATGCGTGAATCTAACAAGGAGACGGCATGACCGTGGGGTCAGGGATTTGGCCGATTTTTTTTGTGGTGAAAGAGGACCCCTAGTACCTCATGTGGTGAAAGTAGTAGGACGCTCTACTCGGAAAATTCCGAAAAAAATCGATTCAAAATTTCTTAGGCACCTTATGAGTTTAAAATGTCAGGCACTTGTCAAGCCGCTGTCTAGTCTAGATTGTGAGGGCTCGGTCTTTTGCGCCGGAGGTCTAGAGTTCGATTCTTCCTTCGGATCTTTTTTTTTTTTTGTTATCCCAACAATTATTCAAAACGTTTCTCATCCCGATATTATTTTTCAAAAATTATTTTCATTTTTTCAAAATTATCTTCTTTTTTTTCCAATAAAACAATTCATAACGGTGGGTTTTTTTTTATTGTAAAGTATATGAGGAGGAACATTGGGTTTTTAATGAGAATAACAAAGTCGATTAGGAAAAATTCAATTTTTATTCATATAATAATTATATACAAAAACCGCAGTGGTAATTATCGTAGAAACAAACAGAGCAATAATTTTTGCGACATCTTGTGTAACATATAAAAGTGGACTTTTTACAATTGCAGGGAGTTGGCAATACATCCGTACACAAACATGTCCCATTAACATTCATAAAAATGTTTCTATTTTTATACAATCTTCCCGGGAATTGATTTCACGATTCTGCTCTAACAATTCGCTGCAATTTACTAGAAACATTTTCATGAATGTTAATGGGCTAGTTTTTGTACAGATGTATTGCAAACTCCCTGCGATTGTGAAAAATCCGCTTTTATATGTTGCGCAAGATGTCGCAAAAATTATTGCTTTGTTTGTTTCTACGATAATTACCACTGCGGTTTTTGTATATAATTATTATATGAATAAAAATTTAATTTTTCCTAATCGACTTTGTTATTCTCATTAAAAACCCAATCTTCCTCCTCATATATTTTACAATGAAAAATAAAAAACCCACCGTTATGAATGGTTTTATTGAGAAAAAAAAGAGAATAAATTTAAAAAAATGAAAATAATTTTAAAAAAATAATGTAAATACATTTTTTTTAATAATGTAGGGATGAGAAACGATTTGAATAATTGTCGGGATAGCAAAAAAAAATAAGATCCGAAAGAGGAATCGAACCCCAGACCTTCGGCGCAAAAGACCGAGCCCTAACCGTCTAGACTAGACGGCGGCTCGACAAGTGCCTGACATTTTAAACTCATAAGGCGCCTAAGAAACATTGAATCGATTTTTTTCGGAATTTTCCGAGTAGTGCGCCCTACTTCTTTAACCACGTGAGGTGCTAGAGGTCCTCTTTCACCACAAAAAAATTCGACCAAATCCCCGACCCCACGGTCGTGCCGTCTGCTTGTGAGTACGCGTTTGTAACATTTTTCTGTACCGCGCTACGCGTACAGATCGATAGATATGGGTAATTCCACCAATTCTGCGTCAAAGTTGTACTGGGTGGTCTGAATTTAGCAAAACTAAGAAGGTCATCTGAAAGGTCATATTAAAACCAGCATCCATGATTTTTTTCGAATTTTTTTATCCAATAGTTTTTGAGTAATGTCGGCTCACAGTTTTCAAATTTTGTAAAACACCAAATTTTCAATTGCCCATAACTTTTTTCCAATTATAGCTGGAAGATTTTTGAAAAAACCACTTTTTAGATACGAACATGAACTTTTTGAAAAAAAATATGCTGAAATTCTGGGTTGTTTTAAAAACTAAAAAAATCACGTTCAAAGTATAAAAATCGATTTTTCGGGCCTTGCCCCATTTTTCCCGGTTTTGAAAGTATTTTTTTCGAAAAGGTCAGAATTTTTTACATCGAAATAGATTTTAAACGAGATGGGATCTCTAAAACATCAGCCTCAGAAAAATTAAATAGTCATTTTTTCCAATTTTTTTAATTTTATTTGATAATAAAAATCATTATTATCATTATTATTTTATAAATTTGTAAGTGAGAGATTTTATAACCTCAAAACCAACAGTAGCTATTAAAATTAAATGATAATTTTTTTTAATTTGCTTATGTGACATGGCATTACCTTATAAAAACACTGAATGTTTATTTACGTAATAAAAATACCATTAAAAATTTAAGGTTGATTTAAACAAATGTTATGGAAAATGAAATTTTTTATTTAATTTTCCTGAGGCTGATGTTTTAGAGATCTCATCTCGTTTAAAATCTATTTCGATGTAAAAAATTCTGAACTTTTCGAAAAAAATACTTTCAAAACCGGGAAAAATGGGGCAAGGCCCGAAAAATCGATTTTTATACTTTGAACGTGATTTTTGTAATTTTTAAAACAACCTAGAATTTCAGCATTTTTTTCAAGTAGTTCATGTTTTTCTCTAAAAAATCGTTTTTTAAAAAAAGTCTAGCTATAGTTGAAGAAAAGTTATGGTTATTTGAAAATTTGGAAATTATGGATGCTTGTTTTAATGACCTCTCAGATGATCTTAGTTTTCCTAAATTCAGACCACCCGGTACAACTTTGACACAGAATTGGTGGAATTACCCATATATATGACGGGTAAAGAATTTTGAAAATTAGCGTTTCAGAAAAAAAAAACATTACTGTATTGAAGAAATAACACAATACGAATTATGTGTCCAACGGCATTTATTCGTTTTTGAAGACATAGTTTTATAGCCTATTGAAAAATGCATTTATAAATACGGTAATTAGAAAACTGTCAAGTTGCAATGGTATGAATTTAAACTTTGTCGCGTGGAGATTGGACCAGTATATGCTTGCGACGCCAAATCATAACAATTGTTCGTTTATTCCAGAACACTCTAAACATCGAAGATTGCATGTGCATAGCTGCAACTGAAAAATGGCCGATGACATCGAACCAGGTCCGTCTGAACATGGAGACCTGTCGTATGGTGAAAGGCCAGTGTGTGCAAGGACCATGAAGAGACGACGACAAAGATTTATTGCACTGCAAGGATTGATATATCCAGGGAATGATTTTGTGAAAAATGTGACATTACCCGATAATTTGAGATCCGTAAGTAAAAGTAAAGTTTAAAATTACACGCTACTCATTACAATAAAGAAATTGTTTTGTCGTTCAATGCGATACAGGATAAAAAAAGTACATAGATAAAACAATTTTTTTAAATCTCAGAAACAAAATCCCGTTCGTTGGGTACGGTCGAATCAACGTGACGGAGATGACGTTTCCTCGACGCAGCGGGGCCGAAGACCGGAAATACCGGACGACGAGAACGACGACGAGCGCGAAAGCGTCGCCAGTGGGAGAATAATGGAGAGCATCGATGATGATTCGGCAACCAGTTCTGCGCAAGAAGGAAATAACGCTGAGCGGTTGGAAATCGATATGATTGCAAGGAATACTTATACCGATGGAAATGACAACGCGGAGAGTACACGGTGTTATGGCGAAGACAACAATGCGATGATTTGTGATTGTACCGATAAGAACGGGTCGGAAATTTCGGATTCGTCCGACAGTAACAGCTTAACGTCTTCGGATGCCACGAACGATAATGCAAGCGTGGATCTCAATGATCGGAGCGGCAGCGACATTTCGATGAGTTCACGAGGGTCCGCGAATAACAGTTCCGAGGTCTCGAGAAACGATAGTAGTCAAGAGGAAGAATCGGAAAACGATGACTTGGAAGGAAACTTCAACGCACAAGGCATGGATAATTTATCGCAAATCGCGACAATGAGACCTCATGTACCGGAAAGTCAATTACTGGCCCTGATTATTGCCACAAGTACGCGACACCGTTTAACCTACGAAACAACTGTGTCGTTTTTGAAAATGATGGCTTCCATCACCAACGGCAGCAAACTCCCGACAACTGTGCGTGGTCTGTGGAAAATTCTACTAAACGGTGACGAATTGGCCATTGTGCGTCATTGGTTTTGTCGTAGCTGCAAATGGTATGTCGGAACGGAGCAAACGGTACCATTGCCGTGTTCGTGCAAGGAAAATGATTCAGAGAAAAATCGAATGAAATTGAAATCTTACTTCATACAGGTACCATTAACTCCGCAGCTTAAACAACTCTTAGCTCAGCCTGGGATTGCTGATTCTCTCTTATACCGGTACGAACGAACAAAGAAAGGAGATGAAAATATCGAAGACATTTATGACGGATTCGAGTATCGTAAACTATCGCGACCAGGCGGTTTTTTGCACGACAAAAATAACTTTTCCTTGACGATTAATACGGATGGCTGTAAAGTTTCGGAATCGTCGAATGCCAGCGCTTGGCCAGTGCTGTTCACTATCAACGAACTGCCCCCTCATCTGAGAAAACGACACGTATTACTGGCAGGCGTGTGGGTAGAAACGGTACACCCCAATATGAATATACTTCTCTCTCCGATCGTTACCGAATTGCAAACGCTATACACAACTGGCGTAACGTGGAGGCCGAATAGTACCGATGAAGTAACGAGCAGATTTATCACACCGATTTGTATCGCCGACAGCCCTGCCAGATGTGCGATTCTCCGAATGACACAGTTTAATGGTAAATTTGGGTGCGCGTATTGTTTGCACAAAGGTATCGGACGAGGCGGTAAACGAGTTTATCCTGTCCAAGACGTAACTCTTCGCACCGACCAAGAAATTCGACGACAAATAGACCAAGCATTCGAGACGCGACAAAGAGTCTGTGGTGTGCGAGGATATACCATAATGACTGTACTACCCGAATATGATTTAGCGAAGGGCGCACCTGTCGATCCCATGCACAATATCAACCAGGGAGTTTTGCGTCAACACGTAATGTTGTTGTTGTACGGTACAGCTACTGATCCGTGGTACAGCGGTCAACCGAATAAGTTGTCTGCTGTGGATGCCATATTGCTGAAGATTCGTCCGCCTGGCAGAATATCGAGAAAACCTAGGTCGATAAAAGATGCAAAACTTTGGAAGGCATCCGAGTGGCGCAATATGCTCCTGTATTACAGCCCATTGTGTTTTGACGGTATAATTCGCCCGTGTGACCTTCAATTGTTGACTCTACTATCGAGAGCAGCACATTTATTGTACCGGAATAGCATATCCATCGATGATCTCCAAGAAGCGAAATCGTTACTGTTCGAGTACGTCAATGGATTTCAAAAGGAATACACAGTCGACAACATGACGGACAACATACATCTTCTGAATCACTTGGCGACGTCGGTTGAGGATTGGGGACCGCTGTGGTCCAATACCGCTTTCCCGTTCGAGTCATTCAATAAAAAAATCATCGATTCAGTAACGAGCGCAAATTCGAGGCCGACTCAAATTGTAACGAGATTTCTGATGCATCGATTTATACAATTCCATATGAACGATGCAAGAGTAGAGCCGAGGACGCGACAACTTGTATATTCGATATTGAACAGTGGAAAAAGACTTAAACCTGCGCAATATGAAGAAAATGAACCGCACCGAATTGCTAATAATTTTCAGGGCCTCGGAAAGGTGATAATGGCACAACCAAGTGCTTGGCAATCGCGAATTTTGCTCGAAACGCATCATCTACCGCAAAACGTTATGTTCTTCAAAGGAGCGAAAATAAACGGGATCGAATACAGATGTCGAGGAGATCGAGAGCAAACACGATCATGCAACAAATTTGTTTGTACCACCAATAACGTAATTGGAGAAATATTAAACATTATCCAATTCCGCCATGACGAACACAGTGTCAGCGGCCTGATCATCGATGTACTTGCCGATGACGGTATCTTCGGTGGAGCACAGCACATTCGGAAACTATCGCCAAGGGAAAATAACAGGGTATTCATCGGAACGAATGATGTTGACGTCCCGGTGGTAATGATCTTCGTAAATAACAATGCGTACGGTGTAAAAATGCCCAATGTTTGGGAAGCGGATTAACGGAGAAAGCGAATCTCTATGTAACGTAGCTGAAAAAAAAGCGCGAAAAATGAGTGGTAGGTGCCGGCTTTTCCCGACTTCAACATGGTATGCTAAAAATATATTTTTGCACGGCCGCAACAAATATGTACCGTCGTAACTACCTGCGGTTTATAATTATTCCACGCATTTAATGAAATATTACAACTTGTGATATGTGATAAAGTGATGATTTCCAGTCAATATTTAAAAAATCATTTTATTTTTATTGCATTTTGGGGCCACAATGCATCGTACATAAACAGCGATAAGAATTGTGCTCGTGATAGAAATAAATTTACCATACATGTACACTAAATGTAAAAAAAATAAAAGTAAATGTACCGCCCATTTCCTCACTCCGTCGCACAATCTGCTGCGGATATTCTCTCCCCCCCTGTGTTTCATTACTCAATTCTCCGCAAATAATCCATTTAATTATCAAGACAGCATAATTTGATTAATCATTAAATATATTGCGTCGAGTCAACCATCCAATCAACCGTCGAGTCAACCATCCAATTAACCGTCGAGTCAACCATCCAATCAACCGTCGAGTCAACCATCCAATCAACCGTCGAGTCAACCATCCAATCAACCGTCGAGTCAACCATCCACAGAAAACACAGGATGGTCGACTTTCAAAGATAAACAGTTGAGAAGCTGTCCAAATTCAACCGTTGAACTTTTACGTTGACTCAACTGTCTTTTTCAACCGGTTGACCAAAATGACAGGGGAACAGCGGCTCCTGGGTACAAGAATTGGGCCAGAAAAGAGTACGATTGACAGATGTCGGACGGAGCGAAGAGTCGGTTTCGCTACTGATCGGTGCGGACATCATGGGAAAATTACTCACAGGAAGAATAGAAAATCTTCAGTGTGGAGCCACGGCGATCGAGACTCGACTGGGGTGGACAATCGTGGGGAAAGTATCACAAGAAAGTCCTCGAGTCGATGCAGCGCTCTTGGCCGTTTCGATGATGACGACGGAAGCCAAGGTAGAGGATCTATGGAGTTTAGAAGTGCTCGGCATCACAGACCCGTCCGAGAAGAAAACGACGGAGGAACAACAAGAAGAGGTGAAACTCCGTTTCCGACAGACGGCAGAGATAAACGAAGAGGGACGATATGAAGTCGAGTTAACATGGAAAGAAAACCATCCTCCTATTCCCGACCATAAGGCTGCGGCAATGAAGAGACTGGAAACGACCACGAAAAGACTTCGTTCAGATAATTTACTAGAGGACTACGAGCGTGTTTTCGAAAGCTGGTTGAACGACGGAATAATAGAGAAGGTGCCGCCGACCGAGATGAACGATCACGGCTATTATTTACCGCATCGACACGTCGTCAAAGAAAACAGCACGGCTCGTATACGCCCTGTATTCGACGCATCAGCGAAAGGAAAAGACTCGCCCTCGTTAAATCAATGCTTGGAAACGGGACCGAATCTTATCGAATTAATTCCGAAGATATTACTGCGTTTTCGACACAAGGAGCTCGGAGTCATCGCAGATATACGCCAAGCCTTCCTTCAAATCGATATTACACGGAAAGATAGAGACGTACTACGGTTTCTCTGGTGGGACCGAGAAGACAGCAGCAAGATTGAGATATATAGACATCGTCGAGTCGTATTCGGGGTATCTAGCAGTCCATTCTTGCTGGGAGCAACGATTGAGTTGCATC
Organism: Ophion slaviceki; assembly: GCA_944452715.1. Classification (NCBI taxonomy): domain Eukaryota; kingdom Metazoa; phylum Arthropoda; class Insecta; order Hymenoptera; family Ichneumonidae; genus Ophion; species Ophion slaviceki. The sequence continues at coordinate 46,043,186 of OX101783.1, forward strand.
TGGAAAAGGAACTCGAGAAAGCCGAGTCCGTAGAGGAGCAAGCTGTCATTAAAAAATTAGCGACCTCCTTCTATGTAGACAACTGCGTTGCCAGTCTCAATACGGAGGAAGAGCTACAACGATTCCAGCAAACGGCGACGCGGGTCATGCAGTCAGGAGGCTTCGACCTTCGAGGGTGGGAACGCTCGGGTCTAACGAGTCCGGAGATTACGGCGGTACTTGGTCTCATGTGGGATAAAGGAGAGGATTCGCTGAGGTTATCAGGAACGGGTTTCGAGGAGGAAATCAACGGAAAAATCACGAAAAGGTATATTCTTTCCATTGCTCCGAGATTTTTCGATCCGATTGGTTTTGCTAGTCCGGTACTCTTGCGCCCGAAATTATTATTGCAGAAATTATGGTCGGACAACATTGGCTGGGATACTGAAGTGAAAGAGGACGTAAAAGCCGAGTTTGTCGACTGGTTCAAGAACATACGCTTGCTGAGGGGTCTTCGGGTACAGCGCTGGGCTTTCGGAAACGGACAGACGTCGTTCCACATTTTCGTCGAAGCAAGCCAGCATGCCATGCCGCCGCGATCTACGCAAGAACTGAGAGTTCTAGTCAAATCAACATACAATTGCTATTAGCGAAGGCTAAAGTAGCACCAAAAGGAAGAACGACCACCCCGCGTCTCGAGTTGCACGCCGCCACGGTGGGAGCCAGGCTTATGAAGTCAAGTTACTGACGCTTTAAATGTCGAAGAGGCAGAAGTTCACTACTGGAGTGATTCGACTACTGTCCTCGCCTGGATAAAACGGGAGAAACAATGGGCCACGTTCGTGTGGAATCGGGTTCAGGAGATACGTCAACCATCCGATCCGAACGAGTGGAAACACCTTCCCGGCAAGATCAATCCAGCAGACTTACCATCGAGTGGCTGTTCGGCGCAACAGTTACTAGAATCGCGATGGTGGGAGGGTCCCGACTGGCTACGACGACCCCGTGAAGACTGGCCCGACGTACAAAGTGAAACCGACGAAACCGAGGTGAACAACGAGTGCCGGAAATCCACGACAAAAAGTAAAGAGAAGCACCTCGAAGGAAAATCATCTGCGGGAGAGGAGTTCGCCTTGTCAAACGTTTGTGCCACGCGCTCGAATGTACAAGAGAGCTGGTTTATGGAACGAATCTCCAAATACTCAAAAATCGTACGAATGGTGGCCTGGATACTACGTTTCGAAACAAACTGTAGAAATCATCGTCCACAAGACTCCGGAGAATTTTCCGCGAAGGAGATAGCGACGGCAGAACTAAGAGTATTTCGGATGGTTCAAGAAGAAATATTTGGAGGAATCGAGGACCCAAGAGTTAGCGGCTTAGACGTCTATAAAGACAAAACAGGTTTAGTAAGACTCAAGACCCTCATATCGGACAGGAGAGACGACCTTGGTTTCCGACATCCTATCGTCCTGGACAACCGTCACCCGCTGGTGCACAGACTGATTCATTATCGACACGAAAAACTAAATCACGCCGGAGTTCAAATTGTCTTGAATCATCTAAGAGAACAGGTGTGGATTTTGGCCGGAAGATGTACTGTGCGAGCAATTCTGAAGAAGTGTGCGGTATGTCGTCGACATCAGAGTATTCGATTAGAGGCGCCTCCTGAGGCATTACCAGAAGAAAGGACTCGCGACGCGGCAGCGTTTGAAGTTTCGGGCGTCGATTTTGCTGGACCACTGTACTTGAAAGGAGGACAGAGTGTGGATCTGTCTCTTCACGTGTGCCGTATATCGAGTAGTACACCTCGAGATTGCGTCCGATCTCTCAACACAGCTATTTTTGGAAGCGCTTCGACGTTTTATCGCAAGGAGAGGGCGGCCATCGATCATATACAGCGATAATGGCACGAACTTTACCGGCGCTGGCAATATGCTTCGGAAAGTCAGCTGGAAGAAAATTCAAGAGTATAGTACTGCCAACAGGATTGAATGGCGTTTCAACCCTCCATCGGCAGCGTGGTGGAGAGGCTGGTGGGAGCGTCTAGTGCGCTCAGTCAAGGAGCTTCTGCGGCGCGTTCTCAGGAAAGCGTGTTTGACCGCCGAAGAGCTATATACAACGCTGTGTGATTGCGAAGCGACAATCAATAGCCGACCGATCACTTATCTGTCTGAAGATCCGAAGCAACCGGCAGCGTTGACTCCAGCGATGTTCATACAAGACATTCAAGAGAATGGAGTACCCGACGTCGATACCATAGACGGGAAAAATTTAAATCGACGACTACGTTACCGACAAAAATTACGAGAGGACCTTCGTCGGCGTTTCCGCATCGAGTATTTGGGACTTCTAACTCGGCGTAAGACTCACCCGAAGCGAGTATTTCCGCCTATACACGAGAGAGATGTCGTGTTGATCGGTAGCGAAAATCGCAAACGAGCAGATTGGCCTCTCGCTAAAGTCATCAAAGTTTATCATGGAAGAGATGGCCACGTCCGGGTCGTAAGACTTAAAACGTCTACCGGAGAACTAGTTCGACCGATCCAGAGATTATTTCCGTTAGAGATGTCTGGGTCGTACGAGTCCGGGGAGCACAAGTCTGTCGCGTCGAAACAGAATCAGGAGTCTGAAAAAAGGGAGACGGCACAAATTTCTTCAGATCAACAAGAGGGCTGGCAAGATTCGGCAGAACAAAAGGAGGATCAAGTCGAAGACGTTTCGCCCGAAAATAAAATATCGCCGAGACAGGGGACAAGAAGCAGACGCTGTGTCAAACCTCCTAACAGACTGGACTTGTAGAATTAGGAGATCGTATGTTCACATTCTTTGTCAATGATTTTGTCTTGTTAAATATTTGAGTTTTATCTCTCCCTGTAACTCAAAGGTGGGAGGATGTTAGAAATACCGGTAGATGGCGAGAGAATCTGCGGCTAGAATGAGTTGCTCTCTCTGGGGTTTATATATTGTCTATGGCCCCGCCGATTTTTTCTGGGAAGCCCGCGAGTTGTACTGGGGAGTGTGTGGGGGATTTTTTCTAAGACTATCTGGGACCGTTCCTTTTTTACGCAACGTGCTTCGCGTCTTTTCAATCCGTCTAACTTTTCATTAACTATTTAGAAGTAAGTTCTTTAAGAGTACAATAAACGTCGTCAATATAGTACTGTGAGACTTTATTTGATGCCTCCTTTTTGTGTGCCCCAACACAAGAAGTGAAAGAGTACATCGGTTTAGACGAGGGGCAAAGTCCGCCAGGCTTCTTGTTAGCCGTGCACGGGTTTTTTGTCGAAGAAGCTTCAGCCTTGCTCCTAAGTCATCCATCATTCGCAATTCTCGGTTGTTCGTTACCCGAGAATCGGAAGTGACTACGCGGTAATTGCTTGCGAATAATTTTTCCTTTCGATTTTTGCATTTTTCTTTCATTCTGTTTGGTTCTGTTTTATTTACAAACGGGACAGGGAATAATATATTTACACGAGTCGAAAGTATCGGAGAAGATTAGGCGTCGCGGGATGAAATTTAACGAGAATGAGACAACGCATTGACGCATCCTACGAGCGAATGTGCTCAGTGTTCAGTTTCATCCTTGGTGAATTGCGAGCTAACCCAGGCAAGGCCCCACTTCAAATTGGTCAGTAGAAATTTGAGGGCTTTGGTCCATTGTTCCTCGGAATTAAACTGTATTCTGTAAGAGAAAAAAAGCACGTTACGCCAATTTCCAATGCACCTACGTACAGTATGAGCTCCGGTGTACAAATGGAAATTAAGTAGGATATACATTTACAACGATTTAAAAAACCGATTTGTTTCCTTTAACCCTTTGAAGCATACATCTTTCTTTATGTGCACGTTTTTTTTGCACTTTCGTTATTCATGACACGCGCTACGTGGAAAACAAAAATTTAATAGGTATGTTTTAGTAGTTATTGAAGTCCTAGGAACGTTCAAAATCTGAATTGAATTAGGTGTAACACAAGTGTTACACTATGCCGCAAAGGGTTAAAAGATAGAACTATATATGTAGAATATTTTCCCAGAGTTTTAAAGCGAAATTCGAAAAACTTCAAACGTTACAGCCCGTCAACGCAGTGGCCCATCGCTCGGATTTGAAACGCGCGCCGTAGGTAGAAGCAAGAGCGCAAAGGGGCAGGCAGAGATGGGCAAAAAGGAATTAAATTAACAACTAACAACTACAATTACTACTGTAATTGATCATTTAATTACTTTGTAATAGATTACTTAAGTAATTAGTTACCACAAGTACCCAGTAGAATTTTATTCAAATTGTATGTAAACTCCAAACGCGTTTTTCTCAAAACTGCATTTTCGAAAATGGCGTGCACGATTACTCATAAACAATTAAGCCGATTGAGTTGAAACTTGGTAGAAATTTTGATAATATTGCTATCTTCTACTCGACGAGAATTGTTTTTGAATCATTAGAAACAAGACTACTTTTTAATACAAATTTTGTAGAAATATTTGAATTTTAAGAATTGTAGATGCGTGCCATTCTTTTAAGGTAGTACCTCCACAGAAGAGTTGAATTAAGAAATGGTTGAAATTTGACATATATGTTATTCAATACATTATCCAAACATCTGTGCAATTTGAATAAGTTTGACCACCCCAAACCTGAGATATTTACACTTAAAGTTGGCTTGGTTTACACGCAACAAATGCGTTATGATTGGCAAACAGAGCATCATTAATTTTACCGTCAAAACTAAAATTAAGAAATTGATAAAAAACGAGGATAAGCTAGAGTAAGATATCACGAATAATGTGAAAAAAAATGAGAATGATTCACCATCTAGTTTCCAAGATATAATCATGAAAAGCCCTCACAATTTTGGTGCAAAGCCTGGCAAAGCCTGGCAAAGCCTGGAAAAAAAACAATTGGGGCAAAGTCTGGACAGTCCCAGCAAAAAGTTTACTGGCAATGGTAGATCAAAAACACAATATAAAATATATTTTACGGCAATAAATGATATCCATCGTATTATCTACTAGTACCGAGTCAATATTGCGTAGTTTTTAATTTTATTTATTACTATTTAAACCAATTATCAATCTTTTAAACATGAACATGGTATGTAAACTTTTGGTTGAGATTTTCGCAGAGGAACTACCTTAAATGTGTATTTTCTTCATTCTAATTACTGTCAAGTAGAAACTATACATGTTCCAACTGAAATTTAAAACCAAATTTGTTTGCAACTCACAACAACTTGCCAGTCTACGGGAAGTTTGACTGCACGCCGATTTCCAACTCCCGTGGCAATCTTGCTGTAACACTCTGCCACAGTTCCGCCATTTTTATGATAAATTAATTTAAAACAAATTGTTTCGTGCACTTGGATATACTATTAACACGTTATCTACCATAGTGTAAATGAGAAAAATTATATAAAAACTTTTTGGTGGAAATTGATGTGTTAGGCCGAAATTTAAACTATGATGTGAGTAAGGGTTCGATTAGCAGCATAGGTTCCATAGGTTTCCGTTTCGAAATCAAGTCTGCTCTATGGTCACCGGTGGCCCACATGGCGGCTCGATACAGGACAGGGTCTGCTCACCGGTGACCTACCTGGCAGAGAACGTGTTAAAGACTACCAACAATTTGATAAATGTAGAATAAATATTTCTTAGTTTAAAAAATCCCTCAAAATAGCTTTTTTCCGTCTAAATGTATATCCCACCTTAAGGGTCGAGTGTTTCACCGAGGGATGTTGAAGGATACTGTTTTTCTTCAACGCAGATACGTTTAATAAATGTTCGACTTCCAAATTTTTGCGCGTTTCGCGTGTCCGAAAAAGAATTGAAACATAGACACCTTATATTTTTTTCAAGAATCACGAATGGAGCGGAAATTTCGTTGCCAAATAGCGCAGTGAATATGTTGGCAAGACAATTGCCGGCAACTTCACTGCTTTTCATTTAAAAAACTGTGCTAAACCGTTTATTCTTTCACCTTCGAAAACCATGTATTGGCTCTTATTGAAACTTCGAAGGAAAACGTTGTTCTATACAATTGCGTCTAAAATCAGTATCGTTTAACATTGACGATACACTTGGTTCCTCTCAGCTGAGAGGCAGATTTTGCTGTGATAATAAAAGAAAGAATACGTATACATATATATACGTGGAACATTTACTTGATGGAATAAGAATTTCCCGTCGCCGAGTCCTCTATCTTGCCACGATCCATTTTATACGGCAGAGAAAAGCTGCTGTCGCCCTTTTCGACCTGTTCCTTGAACTGCTGCAGACAGTCGAGGAACGCCACCATACCTGCGTCGAATTTTGTGTCCCAGAGAAACTTGAAGCCGCCGCTGCCGTACAGCGGCAACTCGCGATGTTGACCAATCACCTCGATGTAGCTGTGATTGCCGTAAGGCACTACTTGAAAGCGTTGAAAACGGAAGTTCATCTTGCGCGCGAGTGCCGTAAGTAAAAGCGCTGTTTGTCCCCATGCGGCGTTTATTTCGCTCCAATCTACGGGGGCGCTTGGCAAACGGCCAAGCCGAAGGGAATTTATCGTACCGAAATGGCCCATGTGCCATATGTGAAAAGTTGCGTTGAATACATTCGTTTTCTTCAGTCTTTCTAGTTGCGACGCTGCGTAGGCCAACTGGCATTCCAAGCTGTAGAAACAACCATACATTTATGCATCTGTCATTCTGCATCATGCGGAAATTATTTTTTAAAACCATACCCACCCACATTTGGGTGCGTCCAAAAATAAAATGTTCTACTCTTGTCCCTTCGAATGATATAATCGGGTGTAAAAAGTGCTATGCCAAATTTCCGCTTTCATTTGGACGGAAAGTTCAATACTTACGTTCAAATTCTAGTAACTCGATAACTAGATAATATTGTCAAACACCGGCTGTATGTTTTCAAAGCTCATATTCACAGCTTTAAAAAGCTTTTACCAACGAAATTTATATTGGGATGTTGAATAAGTTCTCGATGTTTTTTTTCGTGAAAACAAATGCTTTATTTAAAAAAATCATTCCTAATGCTTTCAAACGTTTCGAAGCTGTTGTGTGATCAACTCCTAATGATTCTGCAAGTTCAGCTAGCGTCTGACATGAGCCTTCATGAAGTAATGCCTCTAATTCAACACATAAAAATCATGCCCGCCATAAGTCTATACAAGAATTCTGTGTGCTTCAACTGCAGATCTTTCAAAATAATGTAGTGCAGTAAAATTCCCCGCAAATACTCTTTTTGGCACGAAATTTGACATGTGTCACACTATGACAAAAAAAAACTTGTTTACACTTCGGCGAAATGACATACACTGAATTCCAAGCTTGTTTATAGTACTTCTTTTCAGATGCGTTACCATCTTAAACTACACGCATGCAGTTCTCGTAACGCCATCTGTTGTAAAACAGCGAAAACTTATTCAACGTCCTAATATAACATTTTTTCTTGGCGAAAATGGAAAATAATGCATTTTTTTAATAGCTGTAATTTGTATAAAAAGAATAATATGAAATAAGGAATAAAAAGATTCAAGCTGCAAAGGTCGGTTTTGATCATCTTCATGGGGCTGAAGTTTGCATCGTTGAAACGCAACCAAAATTCTTATCAATTTCTTATTTTCATTGTTATCCAAAATCATATTATGCAGGTTTGTTGTAAATTGGTAAATAAGCATCCTGAAAAATGTTTTCGTGATTTTCGTAGCGTTAATCTGCCAAAACAAATTTTCGAAACAAAACAAAAATCATTTTCGTTGCATTCCAACGATGCAAACTTCAACGTCGTTCATCTTCAACAGGCTTTGACATATTAATCAGTCCTTCAATTATCAGAGTTCGAACGTGAAATAACGTTCATAGTGAATGTTCAGTCTAAATCAAATGGGAGGAAAAATCATTGCGAGTTACAACTCAAACTTAAGTTAAAGAGGTAACATTTGGCATGGATATGTTTTTTTATGGCGGGGTAAAAGATGAAAAGCTTTTTTTCCACCATATCGAAACTCACATACTGGCGGGCATTTCCTACAAATACCATTTTCTTAACTTTTTGAAATATTCTGAACATATTTTCATAAAAATACTACAAAAACAAACCTCCCTGTGAACGATGAGGCAAAAAAACCTTCAGTAATAAAGATTCGTAGTTCGCTTTCTAGCGAATCTTCATTCTTTTAATTTACGTTTCTTCTGTGACAATTCAAGCTAAATACCTGCGACATTCATCCTCGGCCAGTATCAAATCCCTTCTGTGCCTCGAATATTCCCGCCAGTATCTCTCCTCCTCGCTCTTCAATCTTTCTCTCTCGATTTGTTGCTGATTTATCGCATTTTTCGTAGCCTCCTCCTCTTTTCTCAGAGCCTCCAATTCTCTAATTATTCTATCCTCTTCCGCCTTGACGTCCTTCAGTTCCTTGGCGAGACTATCCATTTCGATGCTCTCGTGATTCTGTTGTTGCTGTTCGAACTCCAATTTCTTCAGGTACTCGTTGTAATCGGACCACTCGCCCTCCGTCATTCGCAACTGTTGATCCATCAGCATCAAGAGGCTATCGGTGCATTCGTCGCAAAGCGGATGATCCGCCGAACTGCTGCTACTCAATATGTCGAAGAGGGCGGCTCGAACCTTGAAACAAATTCATCCGCGTCAAAGATGAGCACAAAGTGTCGTAATTTGGATGCGACACTCGATCGACACTCACTCTAAGGTGGTGACTAAGACACTCCGTTTCGCCGGAATCCCCGACGAGCATAAAGCCGTTGGTGCCATTTGCGGACTCGGTCAATCTGAACGGCGGCACTAGGTGCTCCAAACTGCCGCTCTGAGGCTCTATGTCGCTGACCACTTGTTGCTGTATCGGCACTGGTATCGGAAAAGAGAAACGTATGGATCTTTTTATTGTAAGAAGTTTCGAATGAAGTCTTCTTGAGGGGAGATTTTTCAGTTCATTGACTAAAGTTACAAGTAATTCGCATTAACGAAACTGCAATGTGGAATTTCAATGAAAATGCTTCGTCGCTTCTTTTTGTTTGACGTATTCTTTTCATGAACACGAATATTTAATAATTAACTGAATTTCATCTATAGTTAAGCAAAAATACATCCCAATATACTGGTAACATTTTGAGGCGGGATATACATTGAGACAGGAAAAAAATAAGCAATACAATGTTTACAATTAATTCATCATCAAAATGACAGCGCAGTAGCAGAGTGTAGCAGCAAGGTTGCCGTGGCAGTTGCGAATCGGCGTGCAGTCTAGCTTCCTGTAGACTTTGATTTGCAAAAAAGTTCAACATTTTTTCAGTTAGAACATGTATAGTTTCCATGTGACGGTAATTAAAATGAAAAAAAATGCGAATTTAAGAAAACTGTACGCATTTACGAAAAAAAATTTACAATTCACGCAACATTTCTGTAAAATGTGGATTAAAAAAGTAGTTTCTTTTCCCAATTTTTCAAAAACCATTCTCGTCAAGTAGAAGGTACCAATATTATCAATATTTCTACCAAGTTTCAACTCAATAGGCTTTATAGTTTTTGAGTAATCCTGCATGCCAATTGCGATAATGCAGTTTTGAGAAAAACGCGTTGGAAGTTCACGCCTGCTCCGAATCCGAACGGTGAGGCACAGCGTTGACGGGCTGTACCGTTTGAAGTTTTTCGATTTTCGCTTTCAAACTTTAGGAAAATATTCTACATATGTAGTTCTATCGTTTGAGGTAGTACCTCCACAGAAGAGTTTAATTAAGAAATGGTTGAAATTTGACAAATATGTTATTTAATACATTATCCAAACATCTGTGCAATTTGAATAAGTTTGACCACCCCAAACCTGAGATAGTTACACTTAAAGTTGGCTTGGTTTACACGTAACAAATGCGTTATGATGGGCAAACAGAGCATCATTAATTTTCCCGTCAAAACTAAAATTAAGAAATTGATAAAAAACGAGGATAAGCTAGAGTAAGATATCACGAATAATGTGAAAAAAAATGAGAATGATTTACCATCTAGTTTCCAAGATATAACCATGAAAAGCCCTCACAATTTTGGTGCAAAGCCTGGCAAAGCCTGGAAAAAAAACAATTGGGGCAAAGCCTCGACAGTCCCGGCAAAAAGTTTACTGGCAATGGTAGATCAAAAACACAATATAAAATATATTTTACGGCAATAAATGATATCCATCGTATTATCTACTAGTACCGAGTCAATATTGCGTAGTTTTTAATTTTATTTATTACTAATTAAACCAATTATCAATCTTTTAAACACGAACATGGTATGTAAACTTTTGGTTGAGATTTTCGCAGAGGAACTACCTTAAAGAAGAAAAAAAAAGGAATCGATTTTTTTTATCGTTGTAAATGTATATCCCGCCTTGAGCCAAATTACCGAACATTTAACGAACAATTACAACTCTGAAAATCGTCTCATTTACACGGCGCTTTATGAAGATGACACACTGGCCACATTTCTATCTAATAATTTATAAACTCAATACTCTAGATGTCTGATGTAAACTGCTCACGCGTGTCAAAAAATCTAAGGATTCCATAACGACAATAAAAAACAAGGGGTCACTGAATGTTTAAAGAAAATATTAATGAGAAAACTTGGAAAAATGTGTCTAGCAAAAGAATTTTTGTAGCCGCGAATTTTCAGAGAAAATGTAAAAATGTCTAAATCTACCAAATTAGCGCGATATTTTTTATTCCAGTTTATACTTTGGTATAATAATTGATTGTGACTTATTTTTATTAAGCGCCACTGTAATTTACCAATAATTGAGATGGGCCCACCTTATGCTCCCACGAAATACAGCCCTCCGCGAAAGGAATACCTTGATGGGGCTTGAACATTATATTAGGTGATTGCGTACGAAACCGCCTGTTGGCAATGGATGGCGTTGGTTACACTATTTTCTCAAATTGTAAGTTAGCAATGCACATGATGATAGGTCAATAGAGTTTCGCTGAAATGCCATTCGTAACATTCGTGCAACAGGTTAACAGCATGACGTTAAAATTTGCATCGTTGGATCGCAACGATAATAATTTTTTTTTAGTTGTTCATTTTTTTAGCTGTTTCAGGCTGCGAAAGTCATTTCCAAGTTTTCACGTATTTTTATTAGGGATTCATGACCTCAGTTAGCAAAAAAAGGCTTTAGATAATGATAAAAATAAAGTAACGAAAAATGATGACAAAAATAGTTACACCCCAACTATGCAAAATCCAACGTCATCAAACATTATCTATTTTAATAGGGTTTGCAATCACAAGTTTTGTTCCAAATATGTCACATCTGTGTGAAATTATGCTCCATTATTTCCTAGCAAGGAAATGAGATGCAGAAACGCATTGCTAGAGGAAGTATGTCGAACATGGTCCATCAGGTACCATGTGCAAAGAGTGCATTCGTTGCTTCAAATGTGGTGTCTTCTCTATGGACAAGTACTGCGGAAAACCATCCAAAAGAGGGGTGTGTATATAATGAGTTGCTGAAAGTGTTAGAAACCATTGCTGGGGGGGCGTTCTTGAGACTGCAACTGATGTGTTTAAAGCAAGCTGTGTGCGAAAAGAGGTCGGAACACGAGAATCACCATGGCAAGTTGATTTTACGGTGCAACAATGGCAGGCCGAATGTTGTTCAAATAGTTTAGAAGTACTTCGGAGGAGTGAATCGGGTAGTCCTACCCAACCTGCCATATACCTCAAACATCGCTCCCTCCTAGTACCATATGGTTCGATCTAAAAAATGGCTAGATGTCTGGATTGCCTCTTAGCGCCCTATGTTTGAATTGCCCTGGATTGCCCAGGCAAGAAGAACCGTAATTCTTCTTGCCTGAAATCCGATTATCTACCGAAAGGAGGGCCAAGATTTCCTGATCCAATGGGCAATACTTCGAATAAACCATTCTGTCAATTTTCTACCAAGCCACTGTTCTTTTCTTTCGCTGAAAAATTCAGTTCCATTTTCAACCACCTAATAACCAACCCACAAACTACCTAGAATTGTTTTAGCATTTAAGGAGTTAGGCTACTTTAAAAAAGGTGTACACTAGGTTGTCGCACGAGGCAACTCAAATTGAAGAGGAAGGTCCAACATATGGTGCACGAATTGCACATCTAAAGTAAACGTGCAATTACAATGATAGAACTGCTTATAAAGCTTTAACCCTTAGACGGCACACTTCTGGGACAAACCTCTGACTGCATGTAGAGTCGATCAGACCCCAGACGTTTTTCAGATCGTTGGATTTTGGTGAATATGCATTTTTTTTTTTGTTGTGGAAACGTTTTTTCTGTAGTCAATGATCCTTATTTTATGGCCCAAAATGTATTTTTTAGACAAACAAAAAATCAGTGCTCAAACATTCGTTCAAAGTGGGATATGCATTAAAAAACATGTGCTTGCACTAAAAAGATCAGGGGGTGAAAACAAATCCAGTGTGCGGTCGAAGGTTTAGACACGTTATTTTTTAAACAATTTTTTTCAAAATGGTTTTTAGTTCGATTGTATATTAATCTGAAACGACATTTTCCTTCTTGACATTCCTTTTTCATTAGTTATTAACAATAATGTTATTTTTCTTCGAAAAATGGAAAGAAATCTCAATTTTTTTAATTCATTGAAACATGATGACGCAAGAAGCTCGATCAAGTCTTGGCCAATATTATCTAATTTAAGAAAACAACTCCGCTTTACCAAAATCTGATAAACTGTTGAGCCCCGTACGTTTAAAGGTCTGGCACTAGATTGTTTATAACTTTTTTAACTATTCATATTTTTTAATGACATTTAGTACAAAACTTTGTTAACGGACTTACAAATAAATATCGGAACGATTTTTCGGAAATCTTCCTTATTCCTACCAATTTAAATTTTTTGTATAACCCAGATGTTCGGATCATTACAGTAGCCTATTCCCTCAATGCTTTATTCCAGAAAGATTTTATTATCTTGCTGAGTCGAAAAATAATGTACAAACCCAAACAAAGAGTAAATGGCATGGTTAAACATGTAAAGCACCGTTTTCTTGGAATAGTTAAATACAGGAAAAAACCAGACGAGAAGCATTCCCAGCTGACAGAACCTCTGTTTTGTTTTTTCCCGTCCAGTTTCTCTGTTCGATCGACGAATTTGTTGCCTGAGCGCGTACCCTAACCTCCGCAATGAAAAAGAAAAAAGATCGATTCATCGCACAATTACTGCCACGAATTAGTCAGAGGACAAGTCAAAGTGAGTAAAATTGTGATTAGTTGCGGAGCGGCTCGTTCGTCATAAAATTCAGAATCCGAACAGAAATTACCTACACGACAGTTCAGCGAGTGTGTGTTCCCCGAGACAATCGAAACTCGAATCGAGTCTCAATGGTTGCAAGCATCGTTGACACGAAAAACTAACGTTACCCTTAATATCCACCATTACTTAAAGTCTTATTTATCGAACAAACAATGTACGCCAAGCGCGATTGCCTGACGCGAGAACTCCTATTTGTAAATATGTCGAACTGACACTTGAGCGATATGCGAGTGTCTTTATTTATAGCGAAAATAGGTTAAGCTGTCGTACTAACCTTACGTGGGATAGCCTGAGCCGATTGGTAGATCATGAAGACCGAGCAACGTTCTCCCGCCAATCACGATACTCGGACGACTCTAGTAAGGTTAGTAGATAGTATCTAGTTACGCAGGCGCGTATTAAGATTTTCGATGGCGCAGTTTCCGGTGGTTCCACTGAAGCGGCGCTTTTTCAAAGCGGCTTATTCGTAACCTGTGGCAATGATCGTTTCCCTTCTCATCCCGCTCGGTCGGTAACAAAAGCTGTGATAATTTATTTTCGTAGAATTTTTTAACTTTGCCTAAAAGCACCTAGTGAGGATTTAATTTTTAAAATTAATTTGGCACTCAATGCCTCGATAAAGTTTACAAAAATCAGAGATCACATGGTAATGTATAGTCGGTAATTGTATCGATTGTTGGTTAGAAAGGGAATGTGTAGGAACCGCAGATTGAAAATAAACTTATGATTACAATCATATAACTGCTAGTAAAACTTTAAACGCGTTTTCTCGAAACTATGTTTTCCAAAACGGCGTACACGATTTCTCGACGTCTAATGACCAGATTGACTTGACATTTAGTACACTTATACAGTGTAATAGTAATTTAGGCTTCAGCGACGTTTTTCTTCTCAACCTTTCCTTTTCATTGCTCATTAACAATTATGATGTCATTCTTTCTAGAGAATTCGAGAAAAAATCGATTTTTCAAATTTTTGCTTGAAATATGATAACAAAAAAGGTCGGTCAAGTCTTAGCCAATATTATCTATTTTAAGAAGCTACATCTACCTAGAGGCTCGAAAAAAATGACCGAATTTCGAAAAAAAAATCTAGGCTACAGTTGGGAAAAAAAGTCGTCATTTTTACGTAACTATTAAAAAATGATCGATTTGAAAAAAGTGTCGTCATCGTATGTCGTGTACATTTAGATACAATTCATCAAGTGGTTCACGATATCATGCTCATCGACTTTCAAAACAGTGTTTCGAGAAAAACGCGTTCAAAGTTTGAAGTATGGTGCTGTTACCCCATCGCCCGGCCGACTGTTGGAAGCTGTAGGTCATTCAATTTTAGGACCATACCAATGAAATTTTCCTGGAAGATAGCTAAAAGGTGATACTATCGAATAAAAATATATTTGGAAAACGCAACCTTTCGACCCAGTTAGGTAGGTACATGTAGCCCGTTAAGAAAAAAACTCGTTTTTTTAGATCCACGGGGTGGCCAAAATCAAGTACACCGTTGAGCCCCTCATGTTTAAAGGCCCTTCGGAGATTGTTTATTACGTTCTTTAATTATTAATCATTTTAGTTATAAAATTCGGTACACAACATGGTTTATGTACATACAAATAAATGTCCAAACGATTTTTCAACCATCTTACTTATTCCTTCGAAATCTTTTTTTTGTTAATTACCCTGATTTTCGGGTAATCACAGTAGCCTTAACCCCTTCATGCGGAAACAACCCCCAGAGACATCCTTCGGCTTGTCTTGGGATTCAAAAGAAGTAGTTACCGTCTCGTGTCTGCAGCTGTCGGTCATTTATCCGGCGGTTTCGTTTTCGTTCCGAAAGAGACGACAAGGTTCGGCACATGGCCTCACAGTCGCTTATACGCGGCCTGCGCTATCAAATTATCCCTCGAGTTATTATTATTCGACTTGGAACACGCAACACGCGTGTTATCTTTTCTTTCTTTTCAACCTAATGTTTTTCGCCTCACTACACGGTTTTGCTCTACAAAGTTCGCAAGTTGACTTCCGAAACGCTCTATGAAAATGTTTTATCTTGCAACTCTTCACGTTAAGGGGCTACACCTACCTAGAGGCCCGAAAAAACGGCCCAATTCCGATTTTTTGTCTCGGAAACCGGTGGTGAAAAAGAAACGCATTTTTTTAAGGGGCTATACCAGTGTGACACTTTCAAAAAATCGATTTTTATTTGCCTTTTTCGACAGTTTATACTTTCAAGAATATCCTGTAAAAATTTCAAGGCCGTATCTCTATCATTTTATCTTGCAAAAATCGATAGTTAAATCTGTAAACGCGTTTTTCTCGATAAGAGATTTTTTAATTTTGCTGACATTGTAACTCAAAGAGCAATTATCCGATTGACTTGAAATTTGAACTGAGTACTCTTGAATATATTTCCTCTACAATGACGTAGGATATTTTTTATTGGATGAAAATTGACGATTTGGCCTTGAAAAGAACGACCATTTGATAGGCAAGAAAACAGACTTTTTTCACAACTACGCCATTTTCTTAGATTTTGATATTTTTCGGAAATCTTACGTCATTGTACAGAAAGTACCTTCCATTTTAACGACATTTTTTCCTTTTTCGGTTTCAGCTACTCAATCGGCCGGAATCATGTCGGCAGGAACTTTTTTGGCACCTCCGAACAGCGCATAATTCGCTGGGATCTCAATATTTTTCTATGAAAAAATTGTGTAATATAGGTCAAGTATAGTCAAATATATTTTTAATTTTCCGAAACATTTAATTGAGTACTTTTCTTCCAAAAAATTCCCGGAAATCACCCAAATATTCACCGTGCCGTGGTACGGTATAGCCCATTAAACACAAAGGTACATATATTGAGAACCTTCGAAAAAAATTACCAAAAATACAGAAAAACAACAAAAACATGGCTGTCGGCAGATGATGAAATTTGTTTCGCGACGTTTGGCGGCGGATACTCTCTAGCTTAAACGGTCCATCTGAAATCTAAAAACCGAACAGGTTGTTCAAGTTAACAATAAATACGAGACGTTGACGATTGTTGATTTTTTAAATCAGTTTTTTTAACGACGAAGCGACGAATTGAAACTCGAGCATATGAAATCTATGAAAAAGTCGTCATTTTGACGTAACAATTACAAAATGGTGATCCATTTTATAAAAATGAGATCGCCAACGACCTTTCAACGTTTCTCATCCCGTCTCCTGTAAATTTGGAAATAGTTCATCAAGTGGTTCTTGAAATATATCATCCCGAGTAGAAATCTTGCTCCGGCTACAAGAAAAACTTCCCGACTGGAAATGTTTCGGCAGCCGGATCACTGATCAGGCAGGTCTGAAGATACGGTCCGGAGACCGTAGAAGCGCCCGCCTGAGCTGTGCTGCATATTTACTGGATTAGTAAGTCCAAAGAAAGGGTGTAATGAAGATAAACTGTTCAGTTCTGAATCAGGTAATCTTGCGAGGACCTTGTTGAGCGCCGAAGTCCATGTCGGATCGGCGCCGTATGTCTGCCGGATCAGTAGTACCCTGATACCGATGTAAGAAAGCAGCATTAATCAGGCCCACGTCAGACGCCCCGCAACGCGTGCCTCACATGGCTCTGTTAAGGTTACCTGTCCAATGCCTGATCGATTTTCCTTTTCCCATCCGTGCTCCGAGGTTGGCTAATCCAGTAGACATCCGGTGCCGATCCACCATGCACTTCGAAGTGTATGTCTGATTTGCACTGCATGTCTACCGGATAACCTTATTCGGGGCCATCAAAGTAGACAACTGAGTTGCTGCGTGCACAATTTGAGCAAGATTATAATTAAAGTAATATGGTGTTCATGCGGACGCCGTCATCATCAAATCAAGATACAAAGAACGAATAAAAATAAATTTAAAGTTTGCATCGTGGGAATGTAACGTTTTTCTTCTTCCCTTTTCATTCGTTTATTTTTATCATCATCAAAAGGTAATCAATCAAATTTTTAAAAAATTAAATTTTATTGGCAAAGCGCAATGAATTTTTTTTACAAAATCATCATAAGAAGCCTTTTTTGCAAATTCCGGTCGTAACACTCTAATGAGAATATGTAAAAACGTTTAAGTTATTTCCACAACCTAAATAGGCAGAAAAAATCCGGTAAAAAAAGAATTATTGTTGCATTGCAGCGATGCAATGTTCAACCCCATGAATAAAATTATTGACATTCTTTAGAATAGAATTAGAATGATGAAAATGTGCAAAGAAAAAAAAAGAAGGTTTACACAAGTGTTGGAATGGCTAAATAGATAGCGCGCTCATCTCTAGAATTAGAAGACGTAGGTTCAATTCCGAGGGTAGGTAAAAAACGTCAACGAGGGAGGATACGTTTAATTCCAATTATCATATAGACAGGATCATAAATAACGCATGTGGAAACAAAAAATACTACCAGAATTTTTTTTATTCGTAGTTTTTGGATTTTTTTCCATTTCGGGCATATATATGGCAACCGGATCAGAGTCTGAAAAGGTATACGGATCAGTTACGTTACCGGCATCCGCGTCATGGCCGGATTCGAAAAAGCGTTTCACGCCCGGTAAAGCTCTGATCCGGCGGCCTGTACCGTGCCGTGGTATACGGAATACGGTATGCCGGATGCAGCTTTAGTCTGCCCCGTAGCAACATTTCTAGTCGGGTTGATCCGGCATCCTGATTTCTTTTTCCGGCCTTCATCAGGATTTTTAATCAAGACCTGATCATTTTTGAAACGCAAACCCTGACTTCGGCCTAATCAGGGTACAAAATCCAGGCCTGATCAGGATAAAAAATCAAGGCCCGATGAGGGTACGAAATGAAGGCCCGACATTCTCTTCACAGTTTCTTCACATTCTGCATAGCACTACAAAAAAATTAATATAAATAGGATCTATTAAATCATTAGTTTTTTTTTGCTTGTCTGACGGCCTACTACAATACTATTTATTTAAAATATGTTTTTTAGAACATGGAATATAGAAAAGACTGTTTCATAAATCCAAAATAAAATGAAATACTTAATTTAGAATTCTACCACAATGATTTTGTATCATAATTCGTCATTCCCTGGCCGTCTGAAATGTTCTTTTTCGAAGAAAATATTTTGCCACCTCCACGTGGAATGGAACCTACCACCTACCCACCTATAGCTACGCACGCTGTCCTTACGCTATCGAGTGTTTGTAGGATCTTAGTCGCAGATATGGCATGAGGGATTTTTCAAACATAACCTATATAAATATATATAGTTATTAGGGTGGCTGCAATTTGGGTTAGATTTTAATATTCAAAGTCCCCCTGTAAAAACTTAATGATTAAATTTTCAATCGAAAAGACATGTATTTTGCCAAATTATTACTTAAGTATTTCTCATGCTTAGGATATTGGTGGCAAAAATCTAAAACTTGGCACACATGTTGAACACACTATGAGGTATATGACCAAATTTTTACAGATTTTTCCAGTAACAATTGTCATTATTACTGCCTGAGTCAATATTTTCGACCCGCGTTCAACCCAAATAATGAAGGCTTCCTTTTCCGAGCAGAAATCGGCGATAGCGGATTATCGGGTATCTTATGGAGGGTACAATGTTTGAAAATATCATGCGTTAGGGCCTCCGATGAACCTCCGGCATAGCGGAAACTGGACATTTTGACTGAAAGGAGGCTAGTGAGGACCACAACTGAACCTACGGAACCTCAGGTGGGTCTACTTCGAGCGCTCCCGCAGAACCTACTGCACCCCCCCCCCTCCCCCACCCTTTTGGCGTGCTGTACACTGCTAAACAAAAAAAATTATTTAAATAGGATCTATTTAAATGCAATAGGTTTTTTCCTTGTCTCGCAGCCTACTACGGTCATATTTGTTTCAAAGATATTTATATATGTTAATAAAAATGAGATTCAAATGAATCTTTATTTGCTTACACTGTACACTGTAAAGCTAACAAGGGGACTTTACAGGCTGTCACTCACGAATTTTGATAAGTCTCAGATATGTTGTAGAGGGACCTACCCTGAGTACCTGAGTAAAGGGATTTTATACAACGCTCTTTAATTTTCGAGAAAAAACGTTCGAAAGTTTAGCTCGTAGCTACTAGTAGCTACTATACCGGTACGGTTGCACCTTTGTCGAACCAGCGGGCGTGGCCCAGTGAGCAAGGTTCCCGGCTCTGACGCTCGAGGTCCAGGGTTCGAGTCCCGTGAGGCGTTTTCTTTTATCACAAAATATAAATAAATTCGATGGATAATGCAAAACCGTCTAATTATTTATTATTATTTTACTTATTTATTAACTTTTTTAAATTTTTTACTTTGCACTTGTTTAAAATTATTTACTATTATTTTATTTTGCTTACTCGTTTTTCTTACTCGCTATCACTGTGGTCGCTTGTCACATCAGAACAATATTGCGGGTGGTACTTGTCGTAAAAGCAATCAAAACACAAGACCAAAGAGCAATGCGCACATTGTATAAAAACTATGGCCTTGCAGGCGCACGGAGTTCTAAGCAGCGTTATTGGAAAGCATACTTGATTGACATTAAAAAAACAGCGGTCTTTCCTCAATTAACTTCGATACAAACCACGCATATTTAATCATCGGCGCGAAAGCAGGTGCGCTTAATTGATGAAGAATCAAAGAATGAATTTGTATGGAATCTTCCTTTGATGCAATTTCTCTGTTATTTTTTAACAAATCGGCAGCATTTTATATTTGTTTTGTGAACATTTTCACTTGCCGGTAAAATATACATCGCACGGTTGGCAAATCTGCGTGCACTTGGGCGGTATAACTTTAATACTGTACCAGGTGTGTAAGTATGAAACCGGAATTTTTGTACAGAAAAAAACACGTTTATTGTAATGATATGATACAAAGTAACTTATTCAAAGTATTGTCCGTCGCTATCTATACATTTTTCCCATCTTTCTGGCAATTTGTGGATTCCGCGCCAAAAGAACTGTTGCTCTTTTGAGGCAAACCAGTCATCGAGCCATTTTCGTACATCTTCGTAAAAAGTAAAGCGCTGCTCAGCAAGTGGGTGTCCCATCGATGCAAACAAGTAGTAATCGGATGGGGCAAGGTCCGGTGAGTAAGGCGCGTGCTGAAGAATCTCCCAACGGAACGACTCTATCGTTTCCTGGACCTGTTTTGCTTTGTGTGCTGGTGCATTGTCATGCAGCAAAATCACCTTGTGTTGTCTTTGTTGGTATTCTGGTCGTTTTTCACGCAAAACTCAATACAAATCGGTCATTTGTTGTCGGTAGCGTTGAGTATTGACAGTTTCCCCAGGTTTCAGCAGCTCGAAGTAGATTACGCTTTTCTGATCCCACCAAACACACAGCATTGTCTTTCGTCCGTAGCGGTTTGGTCTTGCCGTCGATGTTGATGGTTCACCCGGAGTAACCCATGACTTTTTGCGCTTAGGATTCTCGAAATATATCCACTTTTCATCGCCAGTCACAATTCGATGGAGAAATGACTTTCTTTTGATCCTGGCGAGCAGCATTTCGCATGATGTTTTGCGGTTTTCCTGCGGTCTTTCGTTGAGTTCATGTGGAACCCATTTCCCCACCTTTTGTATCTTTCCCATGGCTTTCAACCGAAGGGAGATGGCTTCTCGGGTCACCTTTAACTGACCCGCTAGTTGTTGTTGTGTTTGAGCGTCGTCTTCGTCCAACAAGGCTTGCAGGTCAGCGTCTTCAAACTTTTTCGGTGGTCTTCCACATTCTTCGTTCCTCACGTCAAAATCGCCACTTTTGAACCGTTTGAACCACTCAAAACACTGTGTTTTACCGAGAGCATGCTCACCAAACGCCTCCACAAGCATTCGATGCGATTCGGCTGCGGTTTTCTTCAGATGAAAACAGAAAAGTAGTGCTGTCCGCAAATGGTAATTTGTTGGCACAAAACTCGACATGTTTATCTCTAATAAACTAATGCTACTGAATGAAACTCGTGTTATTGTGAGTTGGAAATCTTTGTCGGATATCAATACAATAACAAGACACCGCTGACGTGATGTGTCGGTAACTGCATCGACATCTAGCGCCACCTATGGGAAATTCCGGTTTCATACTTACACACCTGGTATGTACATGCCTTCTCCTCGTCTACAAAGATGTGATCGTAAAGCGTTTGATCAGCGCCGATGATTAAATATGCGTGGTTTGCATCGAAGTTAATTGAGGAAAGACCGCTGTTTTTAAATGTCAATCAAGTGTGCTTTCCAATAACGCTGCTCAAAACTCCGTGCGCCTGCAAGGCTATAGCTTTTATACAATGTGCGCGCTGCTCTTTGGTATTGTGTTTTGCTTGCTTTTACGACAAATACCACCCGCAATATTGTTCTGACGTAACAAGCGACCACAGTGATAGTGAGTAAGAAAAACCTGTGTATTGTAATGCAAAATAATAAACTGCAGTTTCTTGTGCAAGATGTTATTATAATTTCTCCTCTCTTTTTTTCTGCGTGAAAAGAAAATAATAAAAATAATTTTAAAAAAAATGGAAAGTAAAAATATAAAAAAAATGAATAAAAAAATTAAATAAATAAATAAAATAATAATAAATAATCAGACGGTTTTGCATCATCCATCGAATTTATTTATATTTTGTAAAAAAAAACGCCATCACGGGACTCGAACCCAGGACCTCGAGCGTCAGAGCCGGGAACCTTGCCCACTGAGCCACGCCCTCTGGTTCGATAAGGGTGCAACCGTACCGGTATAGTAGCTACTGGTAGCTACGAGCTAAACTTTCGAACGTTTTTATCTCGAAAACTAAAGAGCGTTGTATAAAATCTCTTTACTCAGGTACTCAGGCTAGGTTCCTCTACGACATATCTGAGACTTATCAAAATCCGTGAGTAACAGCCTGTAAGGTTCGCTTGCAAGTGTACCGTATGCATAAAATATTGCATAAATCGTAAATAAAATGAATCACTTAATTGAGAGCTTTACCACAACGATTTTCCATCGTAATTCGTCATTCCCTGGCCTTTAGAAATGATTTTTTTCGAAGAAAATATTTGCCCTACATGCGAATCGAACCTAGTACCTACTTACTCATAGCTACGCACGCTGCCCCTAGGCTACCGGGTGTTTACAACATTTGGAGCGCTGATATGGCATAAGAGACCAAATGAATACCTATTTGTTGTATCACATAAACTATATTAATTAGTTAATATCATCGTGATAATTAGAGAGTTTTATCGAATTACATGCTATAGACTTTTCAAACATAACCTATATATATATATATATATATATATATATATATATATATATATATATAATTCTTCTCTCTCCACCTTCTCTACCCCCACGCCCCTTTGATATGAGTGTTGCAAGATAGACCATCAGTTCAATCAAATAAAAAAATGGTTGGCTCTACGAAAGTTCTATTTAATTTAAATTTAAAAAATTAGCTAGATCCATTCAGTGAATTTAACTGAATTGTTTTTTGAACAGATGAAACCAAATGACAGATTTATTAGGATCAAATAAAATATTTAGTTATTGAACGATATTAAATAGATTAATTTGAACAAATAAACATATTTGAAATAAATCATTCTAATAATGGAATGCAATAGGAAAAATTTGGTTTAATGAAAAATCTAGTTAATTCTTCGTAAAATAATAATTATTCTGCCATAATTTTGCAATTATCCAAAGTGATTGAAAGTTCTGCAATTATCTGAAGTGTCCGACTACTTTTGACTGGTAGTGTATATTCGAATATACTAACGCAACCACATATTTCAAGTATAATATATATAAAGTATTATATAATTTATACCGCCACTTAAAAGTTTTGATACACCAGTGGATATTTCTTGCTGCACTAAAAGTTACATAGCTTCGTAAAAAAAGATAACTAAATATACCGAACGGCGTTTTGAAGGGATCAAATTCAGCTTTATTTTGCTTTTTTGAAATATTTTTTTATAATTTTTTTCTTGACCCATTACCTACTACTTTTGTACGTGACAGTTTTTCGGCTTTTTTCGACCATCGAGAATTTCGCACATGACTTTTGCAAAAAAAATATGTCATGTTTATCCATGAGAAACTTGAACGGCGTAGCAGGAGCTCCATTTTCGTTTTTTAGAAAGTATCGTACAATTTTTTTCCGCAAAGTTATTTCATTTTTTGCTAAAAAAGACTAATTCTAGATAATGCAATGTAACTCAAGAACTAAAGGGTTTAAGAAGAAATGTCAAGGACGTAAAAAGTAACGTAAATTTATTCTGGATAGCCTGGCATTTTTGAAGAACTTTCCTGAGAGATTTTTTCTCACAGGACAATTCGTGACGCCCATTAATCCGATAGAATTGGAGTAAGACTGTATATACGAGCAAAATTTTATGAATCGCCTATAAAATAATAATAAACCGATATTGAGCAAATTTGATTGTCTTTGCATATTAATATTGTACTAATAATTTGATAAGGTGACGATGTATTTTTATTAATTGTGTTGTATTCACTCATCATCTAATAATGCGGGTTTACCTGTGCCGTTCTTCGGCCGATAATCCGGCTGCACGTTTCACTGAAACTGGAAGTCGAAAGAAGGTTTGGAAGACCTAACAGAGGCTACACTGGACCAAGAGGAGGTCTCTTCGTGGCACTGAACTCGATAAATGGGGTTTGGGTTTGTTTGGGTGGCTGGCAGCTTATGTATTACAAAAGAAATGGGTCCTGCGAGGGCTCAGAGGAGGCTAAAAATGTTGACTCGGGTAGCTTTGCAATGACACCCTCGTTTTCATTTTTTTGAGTGTCATTCATCAAAGACTATTTATTGATGTTTCAATGCAACTCTTGATAAACCTGGCATAAACTTAAGCATTCTAGAACAGTTTTATTTCTATCAGAAGTATGAAAACTCCTTAAAATTAAATTTCAACTTTGAATCAAACCTGACCCACAAATTCGTTGCACTGAAATAAACTATCGCAATGAGTACTATAATTATCGAATAAACATGATTTGCAAACTAAAACTCCTACAAAAAAGTGCCGAAGTAAATTTTTTATTAGTGAAGCGGCTTAGAGTCCTTTTGTTTACATTTCGATACATTTTCTGGTATTCACGGACAACTTGAATAATGAATTGTTACTGTTTCTCGTCGCATGTCAATGTATTATTATATTTAGTAATCAGCTTGATTCCTCTTTCCGCGACGACATTAACGACCCATAAATTTTTAACAATTTGCGAACCCAACTGATAATTTTTGTCCAAATGCAACTCGGACACGTTTATGAAACTACAATCGATCTGCAACATTCTGAAAAACGTCATCGATTGGGGCTTATGGAAAAAGCAATGTTTTCACCCATCAAATATGCAACGTCTGATCGCGGAATTTCTGTTTGGTTTCCATGTTCAGGCAGTTCGTTCGTAATCTTTTTGCCATTTTTCTTTTAATATCAACGAGAATGCCTTCATAAAAAAATGTCATCGCAGCACTTTCAGCGTGGAAATACCAAAGATGATTTGACATTTTTTCGAGAGCAACTTTACTTACAAGGGAATTTATATTCCGGTAATCATATATTTGTTTAAAAAATTCAAATCATGATCGGGAGCAGCATATGCGGATGGAGCTGTGGACCATGCCTTAACGTAAATCAAAACGATGCTGTAGAATCACTGTATACAAATTGAACTTTTTCGTTATGCATACAGTCTATAGTCAAGTCGACAATTGCATTAAAACATCAATAATTAGTCTGCGATGAAAGAAACTCAGAACATGATAATGAGGTTGTCATTGCTACGCTACTAATAATGACTCTTATTGCTGTAAAAATCTGTAAAAAATTGGTCATATACCTCATAATAATGTGCACAATATTTGTGCTAAGTTTCAGATTTTTCCCACCAATATTCTTAGCATGAGAAATAATTAAGTAATAAGTTGGGAAAACATGTATTTTTGCATTAAAAATGCAAACCCTCACAGGCACCATTCAAAATTTTCCGAGCGCCCTAAAACTTTGCACATAATTTTTTGTTATATATCTTGATTATGTTTTTACAAGGGGACTTTGAAAATTAAAATTTGACCCAAATTGCAGCCACCCTAATATACATATATATATATATATATATATATATATATATATATATATATATATATATATATATATATAATTCCTCCCTCCCCCACCCCGTTGATGTCTGTATTGCAATAAAGGCAGACGATTCATTGAAGCAAATAGAAAAATGTTTATCTCTACGAAAGTTATATTTAAATTAAAATTCAAAAAATTTTAACATATGAAACCGAATGACAGATTTATTAGGAATAAATGAAATATTAGGTATAATAAAAAATGTATGCATAGAGTGGACAATATGTTCTGACATTTAGACGACGATATAAGTTGCCTGGTGTTTGACAAGAGGTATGAAAGGCGCCAAACTGTATATAAATAGCGGGGTCAGGCGAATTGACGTAAGCCGTAAGTCCGTTTGCCTGACTATCGCCTGAAACCAACCGGATCACGCATATCAAGGCACACCGCAAGTAAGGCCCGGATCAAATTTCAGGCCAGCCTGACAATATTTCTAGTCGGGATGGCCACCGACTTTGAAAACAGTGTTGTGAGAAAACGCGTTTCAAGTGTGAAATATGGTGCTGCTACCGCTCGCCCGGCCAACTGTCAGAAGTTGTAGCTTATTCAATTTTAGGCATATTTCAATGAAATTTTCAGGACATATAGCTGAAAAGGTGATGCTATTGAAAAAAAGTATTTTTGGAAAATGCATGCATTTTTGATCCACCTAGGTAGATGTAGCCCGTTACATACTATAGCCAATGAAATTGCACGAGCATTGTACGTGTTACAAATTACTACCAATCTGAATACAATTTCTTTTTCAATTCATTGTTTACATTATCCCTTCGTTAAAACTGAATGTACACCACCACTTCGTGTCGAGACATTGGACACGGTCCGATTGTCGGACATCTGAATACAATTAAAAAAGCACGGCCCCTGCCGAGCCAGGAAACGCCAACGGGAAAAAGAAGCGTGTTCTTTGTCGGTGAAAAAAGTGTGTCCAATGTGTACTCGCCACAATCTCCGACGTCGAAACCCAGAGGGTAGTTGGAGTCGTGCTCTTCGGCTGTGAATGTCCAATTATCTCGAACCCAAAGTTGATACGTTACGGAGGAATAATTATCGAGAATCAGTGACACGTTTTCACATAGTTTTAGTTGTTTTGCCGTCTTTATATGTTGACTTTTTATGTTTTTTTTTTGCAATTAATATTTCGTCGGCTCTTTCAGATCTGATTATTACCTACACACTGGTCGAAATTCTTTGATATAACCATCGATGAAAAAAAATCGTTTTTCGCCCTGACGGCAGTACGAGCGAGGCCATTGTTCATTTAAAAATTGCTCGTTATCGTTTAAACGTTATGTCACGCGGTAATTTTACATATGCGCACGCGTATCTATGCAAATGCGGCAGCACTCGAGGAAGGTTTAAAAACTGTTACGGTGCGAAAATAAAGAGCGATGTGATATCACGTGGATGGCCCGAAACTGCAAGGACTTATATGTATCGTATATCACGGAGTGTATACCAGAAAAATCGGGCGAAGTAAA
This sequence comes from Ophion slaviceki, assembly GCA_944452715.1. NCBI lineage: Eukaryota > Metazoa > Arthropoda > Insecta > Hymenoptera > Ichneumonidae > Ophion > Ophion slaviceki. The sequence goes on from OX101783.1 coordinate 46,070,120, forward strand.
CGGACCAATGAGCAAGGGACGAAAAGATATATCGGTAGGATTCCAAGAGCCGAAATACGCATTTACCGACGTCCGACGAATCCTCGAAACGGCTCTTTGCGTTAGGTACCAGATCCGAAGATCTTATCCGTAACACAGTGTTACCGTCACATTTTGTGCGTCCTATGTATGTATACCAGGTGTGTAAGTATGAAACCGGAATTTGCCCATAGGTGGCGCTAGATGTCGATGCAGTTACCGACACATCACGTCAGGGGTGTCTTGTTATTGTATTGATATCCGACAAAGATTTCCAACTCACAATAACACGAGTTTCATTCAGTAGCATTAGTTTATTAGAGATAAACATGTCGAGTTTTGTGCCAACAAATTACGATTTGCGGACAGCACTACTTTTCTGTTTTCATCTGAAGAAAACCGCAGCCGAATCGCATCGAATGCTTGTGGAGGCGTTTGGTGAGCATGCTCTCGGTAAAACACAGTGTTTCGAGTGGTTCAAACGGTTCAAAAGTGGCGATTTTGACGTGAGGAACGAAGAACGTGGAAGACCACCGAAAAAGTTTGAAGACGCTGACCTGCAAGCCTTGTTGGACGAAGACGACGCTCAAACACAACAACAACTGGCGGATCAGTTAAAGGTGACCCGAGAAGCCATCTCCAGTTACCCAAATAGGGTTTTACAATCGGCACAGTAATGGCCCACGACTGGTTGCCAGAGAACAAACGATGGCGCGGTAATGGCTATACAAACGGGCCAGATCCGCACCATGCATGGTTGGTAATGGTAAACCATGAATGGCTGCTAAGACTTGGCCAACGATCATACGCCCATATTGGCCCAGCAACGGCTACCGGATCTTCTGCCGGAAATGAAAAACAAAAAATTGACAAATTATGAATATAAAAATTCTAGTAGTATCTTTTTTGTTTTCTTATGCTTTACTTATGTCCATGTAAATAGAATAATTGCATTAAAAACGCTTTCTGAATTGTTCAAGTTTTTGCCTTTCATCGGGATCGAACCTGCGCCTTTCGTTCTAGTGTCGAGCGCCCTACCCACTTAGCCATTCTAACACTTACAGAATCCATCGTTTGTTCGTTCCTTACTTTTATGCCGATAATTTTATTCGTGACATTAAAGTTTACCGATAATTTTTTCGGTCCATTTAGGCTGTAAAAATAACTCGCTCGTTTTGGGTGAAGTTCCGAAACGCATACTCCTCTGATCGAGCTGAAATTTTGCAATGAACTTCCTCTCATTATCCTAAGAGAAACCGTTAACGGATTTTTGACGACTAGCAATAGTTTTCGATATATCGCATTATAAAGTTCATTATTTCACGCCATACGAGTATATCTATATATCCGATAGACACCCCCCACTCCTCCGGCCGCGCTGCTTCCTGGCAAACAGTGCTCGCCCGTATGTGCATATCACTTGCCATGTGGGATGGTTTTGTTTGGGTTTATTTAATATAGTAGAAGCGCAGTACAATAGATAACTTTCAATATACGATATATCGAAAACTATTGCTAGTCGCCAATATCCTTTTAAAGGTTCTCTTAAAGTATTGAAAAGAAGGTTGGTGCAAATTTTCAGCTTCATCAGTGGGATATGCTTTTCGAAACCTTATCCCTTGTTTTTACGTGTTACAGTTTAACGACCTGCATTTGCAAAACAACCAAAAACAAACCATCAATGGCTGGAATAAATCTGGCAAGCCGTTCATCCGCCTACGATACCCCAATGCTGATCGCCACATTATCGGTGCGATAGTATTGGCCCACGAATGGCTGGCATAGATCTGGCAAGCCGTTCATCTACCTACGATACCCCAATGCTGATCGCCACATTATCGGTGCGATAGTATTGGCCCACGAATGGCTGGCATAGATCTTGCAAGCCGTTCATCCGCCTACAGTACCCCAATGCTGGTCGACGAATCATTGGCCGATTATCAGCAAACCGTTTAATGGCTGAATGCTGGCATTTTTGTTACGACAGGCGACCCTATATGGGTATTTGTATCATATCATTACAATAAACATGTTTTTTCTGTACAAAAATTCCGGTTTCATACTTACACACCTGGTATACCTCAGCATCGTCGTAGCATTCAAGAGGCTCCTAGCAGGTCTCGATTGTAAAAGGTTCCCGCAATAGCTATTTCAAATCCGGAGCAAACAGACATGGCAAAACTAAACGATCCGTGTAGAAATTGCGGTAGGAATCCAACTGGATTCCCATAGTTGTCCCTACTTCCTGATAGGGTTTCAATGGTTCATTGCATTGGATCCATGTACTAAAATGTCACGTTCCTACATTGGATTTTGATCGGGATTCCTCATTGGAATCGAATGGATGAATCCAATTTTAATCCTAAAGGATTTCCACAGTATCGAACAGAATCCGGCATGATCTTCGATGGATTCGATTGCATTGTGTACGTTGAATTTTCTAAACAATATATATAGATATACATAATTAGTGGATCTGAAAAAGTATAAATATTATCTTGAAAACGTACAAATCAATTAAAAAAGTATGTTTTTAAAATCAATTTGATTCTTATCACTGAAAATCCACTGTAATTATCGTTTGTTATTTATTCTGCTGCATTTTGACCGAATATCACCACACACGTGCACGTTGGAGGAACGTGCTGGATATGTTTCAACACACCGAGTTTTTTCGCATGAATTTTTACATCTTTTCAATTCGAACATGGTAAGAATTCTCAAACGGCGTTTATCAGGGAACAGTGCAGACTCCAATCGGATCCCAATGAGGACACCCTTCGCGCGGTGTCCCTAACAAATCCCTACAGAAATGTGTGTACATCTTGCGAAACTCCGAAAAATTTGTGAACGGTATCACAAAAGGATATTTTTTTGGTAGATCCAACAAATTCCGGTAGAGAATTTTAAATAAAAATTCTCAAACCACTTGAATCGAAAATAGCGCAGAATCCCCTTGAATTCCAATGTGGACTCCCTACGTGCGGCGTTCCTATCAAATCCCTATGCGGATGTGATAGCATTCGGGGACTCGCCAACAAATTTCTGCCCAGGCACCGTCGTGTGGTTTAATATTCAGTTTCGTAAGTGCACGCACATACTAGGCTGCATTTAAAAAGGCGCAGACACACACACACATTCACATTTGTGTGTGTGTGTGTGTGCGTGCGTGCGTGCGTGCGTGCGTGCGTGCGTGCGTGCGTGTGTGTGTGTGTATTAGGTGTACAACTTGATTCGGTCCATTTTTTGCTTAAAATATGCACTTATTTCAATGATAAAATGAATTAATATATTAATCAAAATATTGTCCATCGCTAGGCACTACTTTTCCCCATCTTTCTGGTAATTTATGAATTCCGTCGGGAAGAAGCGTTCATCTTTTGAAGCCAAGAATGAATCGAGCCAATTTTTGATACCCTGTTGTGACGTGAAGCGTATTCTAGTCAAAGCGTTCTGCATCGATCGAAACAAATGGTAGTCGGAAGGGGCAAGGTCTGGGCTATAAGGCGGGTGAGCCAGAATTTCCCACCCGCTATTTTCCAAATAGTTTTTAACCACAATAGCAACGTGAGGTCGAGCGTTGTCATGTTGAAAGATTATGGACTCGTATCTGGTGGCATATTCTGGACGTTATTCGGCTATAGCTCGCTTTAAACGGATCAATTGTTGCCTGTAGCTGTACACCATAAACTTCCACTAGCATTCGATGGGCTTCAGCTACACTTTTCTTCCAATTGAAACAGAAAATCAACACTCCCCGCAAATGGTGCTTATTTGGGACGAAATTCGACATTTTCGCGGCAGTAAAAATTGGACTTGATGCGCAAAACTCAAAGGTCTGTGAACGATATTTGGTTAAGAGATGTTGATACTTCACGATACAGCAAAAATCAGCTGTTGCCTTCAACCATTTATAGCACCTAGAGCCATCTTTTGAAAACGGACCGAACTAAGTTGTATACCTAATATGTATATATATATGTACATAAATGTGCATGTGTGTGTGTCCGCGCCTTATATATATATATATATATATATATATATATATCGTTATATCTGTGTAATTCTTTTTCACTATATTTATTGTATTTTTGCTGCTTTGACAACGGACCGTCGACTTCGGAAACGGGGCGTCTCTCAAACTAATGCCAATTTAAAAATACTCGAGTAAAGAAACTTTCCTTGCAAAATTATCACAAAAACTAGAATTTTTAGGTTTCTCTCGTTGCTCATCGGACTGGAAATTCGAGTCGATAAAACTTAATTGCGATATTCTTGTAACATACGATTTGTGTTTAATGTAAAACGCTGTAAAATTGAATATCACAGCAAATTTATCCCAAGGTGGTTTTGATAACATAGTGGGACTTACGTAATTTTGAGTCCGGGGACAATTGGCTACTACGGAGATGGCTTTCGAAGTCGAATAATTAAAAACTACCAATAAATTATGTGCGTTCGCGTACCAGATTCTTTGACTTTCGTTGCTCTTTCTCTTGTGAATCTCGCAGCTTCCTTAAGAGATCACCAGGAGCGATCGGGTTTAAAGTAGACCACCGATAGGATTTATCTGGTTGGGGCAATCTCTTTCTTCCTTTCTCCGGCGCTGGGTCCCTCCCTCTCATTCGGTCTCTCCCTGATCACGGACTGAAGATCGAAAGTCGAACGAGACGCAGCTCCAAGAAGGGATGCTCAACGGGGAGGCTAACGCCTCGGAAAGATGCGCACACATATAGTCATATACACACGGGATAAAAAAGGTTGGAGAATGAAAAAGATCGTGTCCTTGTTTTTTTCCTTCCTTCATCTCGATCTTCAACACTGCTGTCACATCACCACGGGGACTGTGTGGGAGAGAACCATCAAGAGATAATTCCCGAGACAGATAAACGACTGCTTGACTCCCCTATGTATATATATATATATATATATATATATATATATATATATATATATATATATATATATATATATATCTGTACATATGGGGCATTCCATGCGAAACCGACCAACCCGTGACCCGGACCATTTTTTATTTTATTGCCATTTTTGTTTGTACTTACTGAAGGCTATCTTATGGATTTTTTTAGATTTTTGTCTCAACTCGTCCAGGCACAATACATTTTTCAAAATTCTACACAATTTTTTTTCAGGTGCTCATAGCTTTTTTCAAAAATAGAGATATCAAAATAGAATACTAGACTTTTTTTCGGTTTCAGTTGTAGTTGCATAAAAAAAATACGAAACAAATCCAAATTTATTTTCATGTTTTTTTTTCAGTTTCAAACCCAAAACATTTTTTTTTAAACTTCGACCATTTTGATTTATTTGAAAAAACTCATCACTTCTTAAAAGACATTTTTACAAGTACTAAAAAATTACGGTAGCTTGTGATATTCATAACTTGTATTTTTTGTCTATTTTTGCAGTTATTCGTAACACTAAAAAAGTTAGACAAATGGCTGCTGCGGCGCTGATTCACAGCTGATCCGTCTACGGCGTCATCTGCAAAGCGGATTCTACATTATATCAGGTTGATAAAAAAGTTTTGTCGCAATAATTTCAATATAATTTATTTATTTATATATCTTATACAAAACATTTCTAATCAACAATATATTCGCCATCGGTTTCTATGACACTCGACCATCTAGTTGGCAACTCATTTATTCCCTTTGCCCAAAACTGCGGCGGCTGGAACTCAAAGAAATTTGAAATATCCCTTCTGAGATCGTCGACGTTTTCGAAAGTTTTGTTTCTCAAATATGCCTTCAAATGTCTGAACAAATGGTAGTCAGATGGCGCGATGTCGGGAGAGGATGGTTCATGAGGAACGGTATACCAGTGAAGCTCAGTGATTGTTTTGTGGGTTTCCTTTGCGACATGGGGTCTCGCGTTGTCGTGGAGAAGGTGCACAGTCGCGCGTCTTGGCCGTTTTTTTCTTATAGCTTTTGCCAATTCCTGGAGATTCTCGATGTATCGTGTAGAGGAGATCGTCTTACCTACAGGGAGAAAATTGTGAAACAGCGTTCCCTTTGCGTCCCAGAAACAGCACAACAAAACCTTTTGTGAGTGACGATCAGATTTCGGTTGGTGTGACGGTTTTTCTCCGATAGGAAGCCAGTACGCTAAACGCGTTCTGTTATCATACAAGACCCAGCTTTCATCTCCCGTCACAAGATCTTCTAAAAACTCCTTGCGATCCGATGGTGGCGAAGCAGGACAGACTGGCAGATGGTCACGCGACAGTTCTTATTGTCGTCGGTGAGACGGTGTGGTATCCATTGAGCTAGAACCTTCCTGTATCCCAAGTTGTGTAAGTGATTGACTATTGACGGTTGGGTGCAGCCAAGTTCTCTTGCTAGCTCGTGCGTACTTGCTTCCGGTTTTTCTTTGATGCAGCGGAGTAATGCTTCATCATCGATGATCGACGGTCGTCCGGAACGTTCCTTATCTTCAAGGCTTGTGTCTCCAGATTTAAAACGATCGAACCAACGCTGGACTGTTCGATGAGAAACTACGTTCTCGCTGAATGCATCCTGCATATTTTTAGCAGTTGTGCTTGCGTTCGTGCCGCGCCGCCACTCGTAAAAAATCATCGCTCGAAGTTGCTCCTGCGAGATCGAAGCCATTTCTGTCCACTAGAACGCGCGCTCGCCCTTTTATACCCTGTCACGCGGAAGAGTAGAAAACATTCTAGAATATTCTCGACATAGCTCGATGTCATATTGCGTCAATACGTAAAAAGACATTTTTAAAATTTTTGCGACAAAACTTTTTTATCAACCTGATAGTTGGGTTAAGATCGGGAGACTGTTGTGTTTCTATTTTTCTGCGATAATTTTCACGGAACCATCAAATAACGTATTGATTATAGCGTTAATAACGAATAAATATTTATGGTTATTACATGAAGTGATACCGAAACCGTGTTGTTTTCGAAAAGGTGACAATGAGAAAAGAAAACACATAAAATATTGGATTGTTAGCCTCTCGTATTCGTGTACTGCTATTCCGTTGAGAAATATTTAACACACATTAATTCCAGCAGAATTAAGCCGAAGTTCCGCGATCGATGTTGCAATGTGTTCAAATTAGAACATCATAGAATCAACAAAAATGTACGTACCATACCCGAGCACCACCTCAATCGATTGAAATTGGCACCAGGCGATCGCCAATGTCCTTCTTGCTACAAACAAATGTTAGGAGAAAGTTCATCAAAACTTGGCACGGAAACCATCGATGAAAGCAAAACTCCTGATGACGGTAAAAATTCCGGTCATGATAAAAGTTTTTCAGTTGATCATTCTGATAACGACGTCGATATTTTAACTGGTAAATATCCTATTGGAAATATATATTTGATAAAGAGTCTCTATATTTTAAGATATAGAGGTTTATGCTCTTCTTTTGGAACTGCATTATTTAAAAAAAAAATTGTTTATATAGACTCAGATTGTCAATTTAATAAGATGATAACGCAACAAAGTAACTCGCTGTCTCAATTGAGCCTGGGAATTACACTACCAACTATAAATGAGGCTTTTTCATTACTGAATGAGTCTCCGATACCCACTAAAAAAAGGACGAGTGATGTTTATCTTAAAAATAAAGTCCATCAAGTCACGGTTAATCGTAAGAAGGCACTTGGAATTTCTGAAGAACACAACTCCCCATGTATTCAGTGGCAACGACACTTTGAATATAATTACAAGATTAAAAAAAAGTATCACAATGAAAATACAAGCCGAATGGAACGGATTCAAATTTTGTCGTTAACACCTCTCAGCTAGAGCATTCAAAAAATTACAGATGTCATGGGAGCTACGCAATGAGCTGCGAAAACTGCCAGAAAACTTGTCAAAAAACACGGAATGTTATGTGTCCCAGGAGCGAAATTTGGTAAGAGATTGAATAACTTTTCAAAATATCTTTTGATAAATTTAAAGACACGCTTTAAAAGAAAATCCTAACGACATTCCTTAGCTGGTGGATTATCTAATGAAACGACATCATTAGTTCGACAATTTTACGAGGATGATAATGTTAGCAGTTGTATGCCCGGAAAAAAGACGACGTGTCAATTCGAACCGATGAGGGTGAAAAAATACACTGCCAAAAACGTTTAACTCTCAGTAATTTACAAGAGCTTCACAGATTTTTCCAATATACGTATCCAGTAACAAAAATTGGATTTTCCGCATTCGCATCTTTACGCCCAAAGCATTGTGTGTTAGCTGGAGGATCTGGCACGCACACTATCTGCGTTTGCTTCATACACCAAAATATCAAGCTCAAGTAATTGAAAAATAAATCACATCAATAATTAACTTTTTTACATACTGTTTCTTTATTGTTGTAGGCAGTAAACTGTCTGCATTAACTGAAGGTTCGGAATCGCAACTAATAGAGTATGGTGATTGCATTGACACAATTATTTGCTCAGCCCCTACACCTCAGTGCTATTTTAATAACTCTCCAAACTGTCCTGGAATTGAAGTTCTCCGTGATTTAGTGACCGAAGTCATGGAAAACAATGAAATCGACGAAATACGCTACAAGCAATACGTGTTTACTCCACGGACTACGCTAGAAACCACTGTTAAAAGCGCGTCTGAATTCGTCGACGACTTTTGTGAAAAATCCCAATCGCTTTTACCGCATTCTTTTATGGCGAAAAAACAATCAGCTTTTTTGAGACATCGTAAAGATTCTCTCGAGAAAAATGAATTCGTTGTAATTTGCGATTTCGCCGAAAACTACGCATTTGTCGTCCAGAATGCAGCATCAGGATTTCATTGGAATAATGATCAGGCTACAATATATACCGTCGTTGTTTATTATAATATAGACGAACAGCTTACGCACAAAAGTTTGGTAATAATTTCTGATTGTTTAAGCCATGGTGCAATTGCCGTACATTTGTATTCCAAAATTACGATTGACGGGCTAAAATCTTTAGTGCCAAACGCCCACAAGATATATTTTTTTTCGGACGGTGCACCCCAGCAATATAAAAATTTCAAACACTTTGTTAATTTGTCTGAATACGAACAAGCGTACAAAGTAAAAGTTGAGTGGAATATATTCGCGACCGCTCATGGCAAAGGGCCATGTAATGGGCCTGGCGGCATCGTAAAAAGAATGGCAGCTCGAGCCAGCTTGCAGTTTTCTACTGAAAAACAACTAATGAATGCAAAAATTAATGCAAATTAAATTTTCCTCCCAATTCCAGCAATGCAAAAAATTCATGGCGTCATCCCTCAAAATAATGGCAGTATAGAAGTAAAAAGTACTCCAGTGCAAACGATTCACAGATCCACAAAGTGTACAAAAAAATTAAAGCTTGGAATTAGCACAACAATATGAACCGGAAACGAATATTATACTACTTCAATATTCACGCAAAAATGTAAATGTGTACAAACCACTTCAATAAAATGAAAAAGAATAGTTCGGAATCAAATCACTCTAAATGCGTTATTAATTCAGGGAGGAAACACGACTCCTTGACACTCCTTGACACAAGGTAAAAAATGTAAAAGATAATAATAAATATCACAAACTACCAATTTTTTAGTACTTGTACAAATGTCTTTTAAAAAGCGATGAATTTCTTCAAAAAAATCAAAATGGTCCAAGTTTTGAAAAAAAAATAATTTGGGTTTGAAACTGAAAAAAACATATGAAAATAAATCACTTCAACTGAACACGAAAAAAGGTCTAGTTTTTCATTTTGATGTCTTTATATTTGAAAAAGCTATGAGCATTGGGAAAAAATTCTGTAGAATTTTGAAAAATTTATTGTGCTTGGACGGGTTGAGAGAAAATCTAAAAAAATTCCAAAAGACAGCTTTCAATAGGTACAAAGAAATTAAAAAATTCAACAAAATGAAAAATGGTCGGGGTCATGGGTTGGTCGGTTTCGCATGGAATGCCCAATATATATATATATACCTATTGGTATACCTAAGATGTGTTCGCTTGTGCACTAGCTATTTTATACCTGTTCCACAGGTTCTGTATATGCCCATCTCTGGGGAAGAACAGTGACACTCTTGACTTGCGGGAGTGAGAGAAAAAAGCAGGAACAGAGAGAAGAAGAGAGAACTAAGTTTATGTTAATGTCAGCATCGTTTATAGTCTCCGCGATGCTTTTTTCCTACCCATAGTATGTCCGCCGTTACGGAGTCTCGCCCGTTTACATTGGAGTGTAATGGCGTTTCAGAAGATTGCATTTGACGATCCCAAGTAACGTGTGTATATATCTACATGCGTATAGCGTGTTCAACAGGTGGCGCCTGCAAGAAAACTCGACGAGTTTTCATTTTCCAATTCTGCATCGAGAAAAAATGGATTTTGAAAGAGAAAAAGATAAACGGAAATTTGTCTGATTTGAGGATAAGCATATTCTTGAGAAAGCATGTTTGAATTTGTCGTCGAGTGAATAACATCCGAGCTGCTGACTCCAAATGATTGATTGGGCGAATTTATTGATTTGTTTTCGACAATATTCTGGTATTTGCAGCAAAGCTTGAATTAGGGTAGTCAGTAGTTAGTCATTAATTAGTCAGTAAGGGTACTTGGTCATTTGCCCGTGTTCCGAACAATCCGAGCGCCGTTCCGAGCATGAATTTCGCTTCGAATGGCATTTGACATCGGCAAAAAAGGTAATTCTGTTTTTCGAACTCGTTCGTGAAGATGTTTAGAGCGCGTGTTCGTCGTCACAAATATACATTCGCGTAAATGTAAACGTCACATATATTTTACCGAACGATCGAGGAAACGAGGCAAAACGAGCGACCGACAGCTTATAAATTGAATAATAAATCATCATCTTTCTCTCTACGGAATATTTAGATTCATATATGGTGTGTGTATGCACATGCGTGCATCCTCATATAGGTAAGGACGAAGCGCACAAAGATGGCTACTTGCGAATATCACGTTCGCAAGTATACAGCTCGTATATTGTATTATCAGTTACAAGCGTCTTGAATGCAACGAGAATTATGCGAAATGGCGTTACCTCTGTATCGCTGCTCATTATTTATTTTTGTTTTTTCTCGAAAGCCAATAATAGTTTTTAGATGGATGAAATGGACATTTTTATTCTCGCCTCAAGTTTAATTAAATTTCGTGCGTCTATTGAGGTACAAGCCAAGTCGTATGTCATTCTTAGTCCCAAGCGGTGGCTGCGCGATAAGAGAAAAAATAGCGTGTGTTTCGGAAAAATCTGAAAGCTCCGACGCAACACGAAATGGCGACACGCGCGGGGGTCGGAGAAAAAGAGATGATTATTCGCGGTCTTCAAAACGATCGGAGATGCGCGACTAATCGGCGAATATACATGTATAGGCATTGCTTATGTATATAGTTTTGAACCCAACGCGAATCTTGGATTCAACGAACCGTCACTCTATTTCGCAACGCTTTGCACCCCAAGACGAAAGAGAATTCAACGGTAGGTGCACCGTAATATGGAGACTTTGCTTGTATTCACGCGTGTGTGTGTATGTGTGTGCACGCGCTCGCGCGTATATAGTTACAATAATGAAAACCATACGAGTTTTGAGCGCGCAGTGCGTTGTACAAGAATATGAACAAGACTAAAGACTGAAAAGCTATATCGACGACGTGGGTGGGACGAGACCAAAGACCGAAAAGCGATATCGACGGCGAGCGCAATCAAACAGACAATATAATGCACGCGTGACCCGAAATTTCTATACGAATTTGTCTCCGAACACATTCCTCCACTGCCCCCACTTTATTTGTATATGTCTCTCTGCCGTTGAATACACAACCTCCGAAACATCTCATTGATCATCGAGTATGTCGCGCTTCAAGCCCGCGCCCGTTAATTTTCGTCGGTTATCGCGCAATACAGTTGGCTCCAACCACATGAATTACTAAGCTACACAGTATATCCGCATACGGCAGTTACAACGCTCCTTATTCAAAGTCGATAATTTCACTGATAAGAGGACGAGTACTTTTATATTCCTCCTTCCTTTTATATTCTGTTTACGATAATTTTGACTGTTGCGAGACTTATATTCGAAGCATCGTGCTGCCACACGCGCGATCCTCTAATTGTCTATTATTGGGCATCTTTCCCGTGCAGAAATTGCCATAGAAATCCAATTCGATTTCCATACTTGTCCGCACTTCCTGATAGGGATCCAATGGATCGTCGCATTGGATCCCTACACCAAAATGTCACGCTCGACATTGCGTTCTTATAGGGATTTCCCATTAGGATCCAATGTACGAATCCAATTTGAATCCGAAAGGATTTTCAGATTATCGAACCCGATAGGATTCTGCATGGATTCCATCGCATTCTGTACGTTAAATTTTCTAAACAAAATATATAAATATACAAAATGAGTGGATCACAAATAAGTATAAAGCGTATCTTTAAAAAGTATGCATCGTTAGAAAAAGTATATCTTGAAAACCGATTTGAAAATCGCATTACTGAAAATCCACTGTAATGATCGTTTATTATTTATTTGACTGCACTTTGACACAATATCACCACACACGTACACGCCCCCGAAGCGTGCAAGTTATGTTTCAACAAGTCGAGTTTTTTCCCGTGACTTTTTACATATTTTCGATTCGTGGTAAGAATTCTCAAACGGCGTTTATGGGGGAACAGTGCGGTATCCAATTGGATCCCAATGAGGACTACCTATGCGCGATGTCCCTAACAAATCCTTGCAGAGGTGTGAGGACATCTTGGGACTCCCCAACAAATTTGTGCACGGAATCCCGAAACGATATTTTTTTGGAGATCCAACAAATTCCGTTTGAGCATTTCAAATGAAAAGTCTCAAACGACGTAAATTAGGAAATAGCGCGGTATCCCATGTAGGTTTCGCCAGTCGAACCGTAACGGCCAATACTTGGACCAATGTTGGCTAGGCGATAATCGATTACCCAATTGTACGCCAATGCTCGGCTGAGTATTGACTAGCCAACATTGGTTTGCCGATACGAGGCCAATGTTCGGCCAAATATAGACTCGCTAACCATTGGCTTGTCGATACGAGACCGATGTTTGGCGAAGTATAGACTCGCCAATCATTGGTTTGCCGATACGCGGCCAATGTTTGGCGAAGTATAGACTCGTTCATTATCGGTTTATCGATATGAGGCCGATGTTTGACGAAGTATAGACTCGCCAATCATTGGTTTGCCGATACGAGACCAATGTTCGGCCAAATATAGGCTCTCTAATCATTGGCTTATCGATATACGAGGTCGATGTTTGGCGAAGTATAGACTCGCCAATCATGTTTTTTCCGATACGAGCCCAATGTTCGGCTAAATATAGACTCGCTAATGATTGGCTTGTCGATACGAGGCGGATGTTTGGTGAAGTATAGACTCGCCAACGTTGGTTTGCCGATACGAGGCCAATGTTCGGCCGAGTAACGCATGATCAAACCGCAATTCGTATATTGAGGATTCATTGTTTCGCGTCGAAGTCATTGAGAGACGAGATAAATAGTTTTTAGGAGTCCATTGGACATTACTCTTAACAAATATACTACCAAATCAATGCACTCATTGTTGGCCGATTCTCGAACGAGCTCATACGCGATATTCTGCCGATTTTTATGAACCATCCTACACTGACAGAAAAATTCTATTGATATTAACTAACCGCGTCTATTTATTTATTTTTTATTTGAATCAACTAGATTTTTCGTGAAATCAAGTTTTTCCTATTGCATTCCATTATTGGAATTATTCATTTGAAATACATTTATTTATTCAAATTACACTTGACCTAATGAACTAATGGTCTGTCTTTATTGCAACGCACATATCAAAGGGTTGTGGTGGTAGAGAGGGTGGAGAGAGAGAGGAGTTATATATATATATATATATAGGTTATGTTTGGAAATTCTATAACATGTCATTCGATAAAACTCTCTAATTATCACAATGATATTAACTAATTGATATAGTTTATGTGATACAAATAATGATGAGAATCCATTTGGTCTCTTATGCCATATCTGCGATTCAGATGTTACAAGCACTCGGTAGCATAGGGGCAGCGTGCGTAGCTATGAGTAGGCAGGTTCAAGGTTCGAGTCCCATATAGGTGAAATATTTTCTTCGAACTAATCGTTTCAAAAGACCAGGTAATGACGAATTACAATACAAAATATATAAAAAATTTTTTGGCAGTGCAGGACCAATTTTGGTGCTCTATATCGGGTCACAATTATCCGCCAAGACTCGGTTGATAATCGGGCCAAGCTCGAGTGCCAATGATGGCAATCTTGACGGGGACTTATTGTTGGCCGCTTTTCGAATGAACTCCTACGCGATGCTCGGCCGATTCTCGTAAGCCATAAGTCATAGGGCCAATATTGATTGCGAATATCGGGCCGCTCTTATCATCCGAGGCTCGGTCGATAATCGAGCCAAGCTCGAGTGCCAATGTTGGCAAGCTCGGCGTCGACCATCGGCCAATCGTTGGCCACTACCGATCACCCTACATGGGATCATATTGGAATCCACTTGGATTCCAATGAGGGATCCCTACGTGCGTGGTCTCAATTAAATCCCTATAGGGATGTGGTCGAATCTGGGGACTCCCCAACAAATTTCTGCACGGGTACGGCAATGGAGAAGTTCTTATAAATCATGGTAAAAAATACCGGTCACCGTACTGCGGAACGCCGAAATTTGTTTTTGTTGAAAATATTATGGCTCTACATTCAGATTCTCGGAAAACGTCGAAAAATGCCAATGAGAATATATGTGCGTTCTGTATGTTTGTGGGAGGTGTTCGGATGTTTCGTACACGCAAATTATTTTAATTTGTTTATATACCCGGCTAAATTCTTGCACACCAATAGCGTATGTGAATTTAGTGAAGATCAGTTAAACGATTTAGGTATTAAGGGAAATTTAATTTTGCGTATG
>OX101783.1:46086869-46326869 GCA_944452715.1 Ophion slaviceki
GAAAAGAGATACAAGTCTCTCCCCGCTCATACTAACTCCCTTCACTCTTCCTTTGGTTTCTTTTACACTCAGGACCCAGGATCATTTTTTCATAGATCATCCCTCGGTTGCGGCCTCGGCGGAACGTATACGGGATACACGCTGCATGTTCGAAATAGTATGCTAAGAGAAAAATCGATGGTATTTACAAAAACGACCATGGTAAAAGAGAAGGTGGTGAAATATTCTTAGTTTATTGACACCGCAACCACAAAATGATTAAGAAAACTATAAGCGAAGAGTATATCTAAACATGTGATTTGGGTGGCGTGTTGGACAACCTATTATCCCCGAAATTATTATCAACTATTGTAAAAGGCTTGACAACACGGATGTGGTGAATTTACTATCACAAAATCGGCGCACATTTACTGAGGTTGTATACCTCCACGTTAGGTTTTGTTGAGGTCAAACTTCTACTATTCTATTCAAGTTTGTAAGATTCAACGTTAACGTTTGTTGCGTATAGATTGTTAGAAGACCTTATGAAAAGTTACTATTCGAGGAGAATGGTAATGTTGACTCATAGCGAAGACGTAAATCATTTGCAGTTGGGGCATCCACGGCTTAGTAGTTTTGAGAGTTACGCGAGTCTTAAACTGTTACATAGTATGTTTGTTGCATTACAAAAATAGGACATCAGTCCAACACTCCTTTTTGTAGTTAATTTACTGTTCTTGTAGGACACACATTACTGTGCATTTAGCAGCTCGTGTCATATAATGTCGAACAAATCACTCTAAACATCGTCGCAAATCACAAGCAAAGTTTTAAATCAATGTATATATTTTCAAGTCCTGTTCACTATTAGGATCTTGGGAAGTTCATTTTTTATAGGGTCAAGGAATATGCATTTTATGGAAACCTACTATATTATATCGCACTGAACAATCAACGTATGATTGGAAGATTGGTGATTGCGGTTAACATATTTGCATCCTTGATGCAACTGCTAAAATGTCAATAAGCAGTACTACACTTTTGGCAGTATCTATGGCTATAAAACATTATTGTCCCCTCAGGGAAATATTAAAATATGGTTGAAAACACCATACGTTTCTTTCAGTGTAGCTTTCTTGAGGAAAAAATATAAGTAAACAGCATGATATTTTTCGATATTTTGCTTTGTTGGCAAAAAAATGACGGTGGTAGCTGTCCCACCCTGCGTGTGTGAGGATGTGTTGATCTCGAGAAGGTGTACGGTATCGAAGACCAGTCGATTTCAAATACTTCATCAGCTTTTGAGTTTCCGAGGATAGAAAATCTTCCACTGAATCATCAGTTGATATAACTTGCAGTTGAGAAATGTGGAGATTCTCATTGCGTGCGCCTCGTGAATAGATATGCTATATCGAATGCGCAACTTCCATATTCGTGTATTTGCCATTGTAGAATTAAAAGTTTGAGCTTCTCAGCCCTTTTAATTCCAATGAAATTTCCACCAATGTTCGACACGGTCTCTTTATCGAGCACGGTTAAAAAAATGAAGCAAAAACATAGCCAAGATATAGTTCGTGTTACTTCCCAAAAATCAAACAGTACATCATGAAAGCAAGATATTCCAATGATTTCGCTGGTCATTTATGGATACTCCAACACTCCCAAGGCACTGAAGATTTAATGAGCAATTCGAAACACGCGTAGGGTAAGCTGGTATAGGAGTATCCAGGCGATAAGAGTACGCAATTAAACTAATGACGAAACGGTTTGCTAATTGAAGCTAACTTCTCTTGTGTTTAGATCGCCTCAGAGGGTAAGGGTTTCTGACAAAAAAAAACATCCAAAGTGAAATAAAACGGAGAAGCTAGGTAAGTGTTGTTCAAAATGAAATTAATTTCGCATCTCATCAATAAATGGCAGTAACAGTCATATTTGTTTAAAATGTGCAGGTGGTATATGAGTACGCAGTGCTTGGGTGTATAGGAGTTCGCGCGTCCTCTTACACGGCTGTAGTTATTTTTTTTTACAAGCGTACAAAGTATCCAAAAAGTATATATTCATACATACGCATTATATTAGGTGTAGTAAAAAGAAATCCACTATTTTTGCCTTCGATGTTATGCAAAAATAATGGATTTCTTTTTACTACACCTAATATATATAGTATTTTATATATATGGGACATTCCACCCCATTTTACCAAGCCCGTGACCTCGACCATTGTTGGTTTTCCTGATTTTTTTTTGTAAGATTGTACCCCATGAAAGGAAAATCCACACCAATTTTTCGGTTTTTATCTCTTCTCTTTTAGGAGTTATAGTTTTCCAAAAAATGTCGATTTCTTTCTGAAAAAATATTTTTTTCAAAAGACCTTTATCATTTTAACCTCCAATAATGCTATTAATTATTTTATGATTTCCAATTCGGCTTCGTCAGGCCTAAAACGGTTTATTTATAGATTGTGCGGAATTCAACGAAAAAAAATTTTTTTAATAAAAAACTTTTTTCTTCGTTAATTTCAGCACACATTAGAAATCAACCGTTGCAGGCCTGACAAAGCCGAATTGGAAATCACAAAATCATTGATGGCATTATTGGAGATTAAAATGATAAAAGTCTTCTGAACAAAATATGATAAATTCGAAAAAAAATAGAAGGAAAAATAGACCCACGATGAAACTAGTCTTAAAAATCATAGAATGGGTCACTCTATTTTAGAGAATTAAAAAAATTAAAATAAAAACGGCAATCATTTAAAAAAATATAGTTTCCGCTTTAGAAGCAAAAAACATTGACATCGATTATTGATAATTTTTTCATATTTTATAACGAAAGTATGCTTCAAAAAAATGACATATTGACATTTTTCGATATCTCAATTAGTTCAGGAGATATCATCGTTTAAACGTACACAAAACTTCCGAAATCGACATTTTTTGGAAAATTATAACTCCTAAAAGAGGAGAGATAACAATCTAAAATTGGTTTGGATATGCATTTCAGGGGGTACAATTCTACAAAAAAAAAGGAAAACAAAAAATGGTTAGGGTCACGGGCTAGGTGAAATGGCGTGGAATGCCCCACGCTCATACACACACACACACACACACACACACACACACACACACACACACACACACACACATATATATATATACATATATATATATATATATATATATATATTGTACGTAGTCTGTGTATATATATTTCTATATAAATGTATAAAATATCTTCTAGATAGAGTATATATAGTATATATTTTTTTACATGTATACAAAGTATACAAAAAAATATACGAAGAACCAATATGTGAGGAATGGATCGAGTGTTTGAAGTGTAAAGCTTGGCGGCATGAGAAATGCACCGCTCATACAAATGTGGGCAACTCTGATTGCGATTTATGTGTCGATTGATGCTTGCGTACTTTTATTAATCCCTTTGCGCACTCTTAAACGCCCCTATCTCTAAGAGTTCGCAAATCCCGTTTCGTAGTTTTTAGTTTGTTACTTTGAAAAAAATTAAGATTCCCAATTGTCGCTCATAATTGAAATAGAATACTAGATATTCTGTCAATTAAGACAAAAACTCATTTCTAAAATGTATTTGTTTGTTTTTTTTCACCGCTTTGAAGCGTAGGTGCGTACTCCTATACCAGCTTACCCGACGCACCGATATTTCAGAACATAACGACAGCTTTTCAACTCCGCATCGCGAGTCTATCAGCTGTTTGCATATGAAATCACCCTCTTTATGCGTGAAAGAAATGATAGAGGCTCGGTAGTACATCGACGATCTGGTTTATTCAAAGGATTGTCCATTGGAACGGACAACCTTGGCCTATTTTTTGACCAACAATCGATTCGACGCAAGAAGAATACGGATTCTTCAGAGGCAATGCAGTCATCTTCTAACCGTCTTTTCACTCCTTCGTACGAGATGAAGTGCTGAGCTGTAAACGCTGTCTGCATCAACCAGAGCAAATGGTAATCGGAGGGAGCGATATCTGGAGAATATGGTAAGTGGGGTTGACTTTCACTCCCAAGTCCTCCTTAACCGGTTGAGCGACATGCAGCATGGCGTTGTCGTGCTGCAAAATCTACTTGTCATGGTGATTCTTCCATTCCAGCCTCTTTCCGTGCCGCGTTCGCTTGAAACGCATCAGTTGCAGTCGATAACGATCCCCAGTGATGGTTTCCAACTGTTTCAGCAGCTTGTCATACACGACCCCCTCTTTTGGGTCGTTTTCCGCGGTCCTCGGTGTCCATAGAGAAATCACCGCTTCGGAAGAGCCGAAACCACATCAGCATACACTTCCGATTTCTTTTCCAGCAAATAATGGAGCATAACTTCCCGCAAATGTAAGTTATTTGGAACGAAACTGATCATGGTTAACACAATTAAAATAGATTATGTTAACGAGTCGAACGAATGTAACCAATGGTACTTTAGGGAGACTGTATCAACCTATCGTCATGTGTATTGCCCGCTTTCAATTCGAGAAAATGGTATACTTAACGGCATCTATTGCCAGCGGACGGTTTCATATGCAACCGTCTAATATATACCGTAAGCCGGGAAGCTTGTAAATCAGGCGGTGCCGAGGTGCAGCTATAGATTTTCAATTAATTACGAATCGTATTATCCAATAAATCAATAATTCCCAGTATATCATATCTATCGTCATCTTAATATATTATATAAGAGGCGTATTAAGTGCACCTTGCCCGACCATATTGGCCTGGTCGATGATCAGGTAGAGAAACGTTTATACTTAAGATGTAAGATTATTACGCGGCAGGCATATTCATATGTGAATATATATGCACTCACACACACATATGAATACGCCTGCCGCAATATGTATACTTGCATGTGTGTGTGTTTGTGTGTGTGCACGTAGGCACTATATCAATGGTATGCCACATACGTGGATGTCCAGTACTGATTTACGGCGTGTAACTGCCACTGCTCGGCACGTGTATCTTGTGTTGCGCCTTTTGCAAGCAAACTTTTAAGTGAGAGGAGCCCAATCTGCGTGTACGTATTCATACGAATCGGCGGCTGAGAAACAAACGGGCCCAATTGGAACTAATTAAAAAAGCTAAGGTTCTTAGTTGGAGCCCTCTCTACCCTCAGCAATCTTGAATCCGCTGCAGCTAAATGCATATACGAAACTTTTGCAAAAGTATCAAAGAGCAGAGTACAAGCCGAGAGGTCTTACGATCACGTGGCTTTTTATGTGTCTGTCTCTACACGCTGAAGATCCCCCCCCCCCCCCGCATTCGAACCTCTGCCCATGCCCCATTTGTGTAGTAGACGACGCTAATTGCACTCGTCGTACGTGACATAATTGTCCGTAATTTGAGCGCACAGACATTGTGCGGGATACAAGCTTCCGTTCCATTTTTCATTGCTATTATTTCGCGAACTTGCGCTTCGTCACGACACTATGGACTCGGCCACCCGTGAACATTCGACACCGCCGATACGCTCGTACGAGTTTTTTTTTTACAATCGACTCTTGTCGTCGGTTGCAAGTTAATTAGCGATATGATTATGAGCGAACCGCATGGGGGTAGAAAAGTGTGCACTTCCATTACCGTACCCGGAATGTTAAGTCACGATAGCCCGTATTACTGAAAAGCCGAGTAGTCATTACTAAAATAAAAAAGTAATAATAGCCGATAAACCGTCCGTTATTCATGACGTTTATTGTGTTCCTTGAAAATAATTCTACGTTTCTTTCAACAAGGTAAGCCATAGCTTGCGAACAAGTACGTTGACACGGCTTTTTTCTATTTTATTCATATCACAAGGCTATTCTCCATACCGTGCGCGGCGAAGCGATCACTCATCCAAGTATTGGCTCAGGCCATGCTGCTTATTTTACATTTTTCTTTGGATTTTCTTTCTCTTCCACTTTCATTACAATTCTGTCGTTCGTTACAGCTTGTATTTGTAGGAGATATGTTGCGCGAAAATATACTTATGCGTGCACGCGCTAATAACATCGGTCCAATGAGAGAACGAATAAAATCTATTTCGAGATATATGTTCAATGAGAACTTTTGAATGGATTGCTTCTCATTTATACGAATTCCTTTTTGTAATGGCTACTTACGTAACAAGCACAGGTGTATTCACGAAGGGGATAAGGTTAGCGTAACGTTATTAATAAACGGCCGTGGCTGAAAGACTCGACGAGAATATTCCGAGCTCGATCCACGAATTAATAATGCACCGTTCTCTGCTCAACAATGAGTGAGATACGCTGTCAAATTTCTCCAACTTTTTGATGACCTTTATAGGCATCCTCGCAAATTAATTATCCACGTTGGAGATCGTTCACTGTTCCTTTAAATATTCCTTTAAATATTCTCTCTCTCACTCTCTCTCTCTCTCTCTCACACACACACACACACACACACACACACACACACACACACACACAGAGAGAGAGATATATATCCATATATAATTACGTAGCTCAAAGCCGTAAAAAAAGAAAATCATATTCTCTGGGAAAAATGTGACCTGCGAAACCCTGAGAATAAGGTTGCTGTGCCAAAACATTGAAAACTCACGGGTTCGGAGCTCCGAAATTCTAATTTACGAGATATTTGATCCGCCCACAAGAGGGCGAGAAGCCTCCGATGCTTTTCTCTCTCTTCTTCATTAAAAAAAAATTTCTTCAAGAAACGAAATCTCGTTTCGTGTTATTGTACAAGTTGGCTCTTTTCGCCGAAAAGAATATAAAATAAGAGGCTGAAAATCGAAAAGACTAAACGGCGAACTATACGAGTTCGTTCTTGGGCTACGAACGGATGTCTTTTTGGTCGGCATGGCGTCGACGCGCAAAAAACAATAATAACGAAGTCTGACTGCAAAAAATAAAAATAAAATTAAACAAAAAACGGATCGACACGCTGTGTATTCTCATAAGTACACGTATGCTGGCGCTGCTCGCTCTCGCCGCAACGTCATAATTCATTCTTCGTTGCCGCCTCGGTTTTGCATCGTGTGTGCAAAAGCAGAAGCGAAACAGCAGCTGGGTAGCGAGATAGAGAAGGAGAGGAATCATCGGACTGGGCCGACTAGCCACCAGTCTGCCTTTTTCCCTCTCTCTCCTACCCCCGTTCGCGCCACGAACAAAACGATTGCATTCTTATTTCACTGATTGGAAACCGGGTGATTTGAATATGAAATAATGATCTGTCGTTCCCGCTTGCTGAGAGAAAAAGTAAAAGATCGAAGGGGCTATGCGAATGCCGGGAAGAATATGAAAAACCATCCCACGCTGAGCCGAAAACATCGATAAAAAGTTAACGCGTATATTAAGTTCTCAAAAAGAATTCAATTTGCTATAATGCAGCAAGTGCACGAATGGAATTTTTAAAACTCGAACTATATAACTCGCCTGGGATTTTCAACCGTCCGTATATTTCGAAATCCCATTTTTTTATTTACGGAAAAACAATCGTTACGAGCTGCCAATGGCACGAGAAACCAAAAATGTTTCAGACAATGCATCGCTATGGTAAAAAAAATCAGTAAGCCGGTACAAAAAGTTCAAAAGGAACATCACTTAACCCTACGATGACACACTGGGTCATTTTGATCCGGGCGAATTTGAAATAAAATGCTCACTCTCCCAAAATTGAAGGTTATATCCAATAATATTTTACAAGAATTAAATTTTAAACTTTCCGAATTCCAATTACGCAGGTATATTAACAAATGTTCAAAATGTGTCCCGGATTTTTTTTCAATAAAAACCGACCAAAATCTTGTTAATGGCAGGTGGACGAAGTCCGATCCGGGTCAATTTGACCCAGCGTGTCAAAATCGTAGCTAAATATAAGTTTGTCAACTAAGGGTTAAGTGTCCGCCTTCGAATTTATTGAAACTCACATATGTGATAAAGCATTGAAAACTATTAGACAAGTATTTTTATTATCGGCTGAAGAACGGTTTTGAGGGGAAAAGTCACGTCTCAACATGCCGTTGAGTTGAGGGGTGATTTTGCAGTTTCACCCACAAGCATTTCGCCGATATGAATGAAACGAAAACCATAATTCTTTTCATGTAAAGCGATGAAAAATCCACTGTAGAAGTCTTTAAAACAACAAATTAAAGGGTAACACGCCGTTTTTGAAGGGTGGTCCCCCCCTCAAACCGTTCTTCCGCCGCTAAAAAAAATACGCGTAAAATAGTTTTCAATGTTTTATCACATATATGAGTTTCAACCAAATCGAAGGCAGACCCTTAAGTGACGTTCCTTGTCCTTATCGAAGTTTCGAGGATTCCGGAAGTAGAGGGAAAGTGTACCCCTTCAGATTCGCATTCCAGAGGAAGATATTGCGGTTAGAGCCGGCGATGACAATACGCGCGACAACCCCTTCCAATAAAAAGAAACGTCACGCGAGTCCAATCCGCGAACTAACGCGATCAACATTCACTCTCGCATGTGCAAATGTTTATTGAACCTCTTCATCATCAAAGTACCTGTCGCGCGTACACTTTTAACAGCGCAGACTTCACCCGAGAGTCAAATGCGCGTCACGTGTAACATTACAAAGAAAAAAAAAACATTCCCGGCTTGTGACCACCTTCGAAAGCAAAGCATACACTGAAGAAAAGTGCATCGTGCATGCACTTACGAAGAGTGCAACACGCGCCGATGTTTGCCCGACATGTGGGCTCACCTGTGCATATTCTCTCTGCGTAAAGCTTATCGTCTCGTTTTTTTCATCCTATTCACAAAGTAACAAGACGAAGACCGAGAGAGTGTGACAGCGAGAGACAAAGAGAGAGGACGCGACAAAAACCATAGAAGAAAAAATAAAAAATTTGCGATATTTGTCGCGTCCATTAATACGTCATCTGCGGGGTGACATATCGAAGCGCGGTTCAAGCGAGAACACTATTCGTGAATATATAACCGCGGTACAGAAACAGCTGCTGATGGCGCAGGACGAAATGAGGACCGTGTACACCACCACCGTGTACTCTTTAGAGTCATTGCATCGCTGTAATATTTATGCATTCAGGGTGTGAAGAGGTATTCAATGTCTGGGACGTTCATGATCATCGTTCTACTAACTTTTTGATGCCGCGAGGAAACGCACTTGCAATTTTATATATATGCAGACATTCGGCATTGATAATAGTCCCCAAATAGTCAACATTACGTACTGCCTCAAAACTTTCCTTATTCACCATTACGTACTGCCTCAAAGTATCCCCTCCCTGAACTCTCCCCAGTCTACGGTTCATCAAAGGGTAGATTGGGTACGGTTGTAATGATTCGCCTTCTATAGTCCGTAGCATCGCCATTACATGACCAAGCTTCCAAGGACATATACAAATGAAAGGGTGTTTATCGATCTTCAAATGAGTAGGTTAAATTCCAGGGGCAAAAGTTTGCCAACAAGATTAATTTAGACATCTGGTTGTGTTACAACAGACTCTGGTACGGGGGTCTGCTGTAACAGACACGGAGAGTCGAAGACACACGTTTAAATATATTTTTAATACAATTAAATTATAGAAAAAACCTATTATCGTTTTATGGCTGAAATAGCACACTTGTTGTCATGTTTCAAAATAAGTGAACAATAACCCAGTAGCTAAAACAGCATTTAAGCTCTCTCCTAACCAGAAACGAACCCAAAGTGGCAACTAAACCGACTTGGATGAAATTAAACGTTTTTATAACAAAGAGAAGTTATTAACATGAAATAAAGCGCCACTGCTAGAAAAGATCGAGAAATCAAATACTATAATGAATCAGAGCATCTTTACGACTCAGTGGAAAAATAAACACTTTTGGAACTGAAATTTGTTGGACTGGCTGACGGGAAGGATCACTCTGACTAACAGTTATGGCATTCGCGGTTTGGATTACCGTCTGTGTATTTTTTTAGAGTCCGAAATTAGCAGTTTGTGTATTGTATCCATTTTTCTCTTGGATGGCTCCCTATATGAGATGCTAACAAACGAGGCAGTAATACTCCGCTTTTTCTGTTGATTCGGGTGGGACGTTGATCTTCTTCTTGGTATTTGCTTTAGTCTTTTGGCATCTAGAAAATCAAACAAAAAAATAATATAATGTTACAACCGTACCCACAAAAAATTGTTTCAACCGTACCCACCGCCCTTTTTAGTCGAAAATAATTCACCTTGGCCAAGCTAACTATCTTACACCAATACCAATGGCAATCTTTTAACTTAGAAGGTCCCAATGATTAGCATGGAAAAAACTCGGATCAAACATACTTTGTTTATCTTGCCAAAACACAATGGTGCCATCTACACGCAGCTACAAAGCGCTGTCACCGGCACAACATTGGGAAACACGTTTGTATGTTCAAGCCGCTCTTTTCCCCTGATGCACTTATCGCACTATGCTGATATGTCGCGAGCCATGCTCCTTGTTTCAACCGTACGCCGTTACAACCGTACCCGTGTAGTCTACCTTACACCTTAATGTTTTTGAAATCTTTAGACAAAAGTGGGCATCTTTGTGTAAAGCTCATTTCGAGGACCTTCTTGTCTCCACAATTGAATATTTGTTTGAACAAATTTTAAGAATCTTCTTCGAAGCAGTCACATAAGCTAATAACCAACATTAAATAGATACACTGGTTTCCAAATGTACTTTTCTCTTATGTGCGTGGGTGGGAACGGACATGTCGCCGTAGAATAAACCACTGGTGATCGATCCCAGGTGTTGAAGCGTCGCGCGGTCATTTACTTCCATCGCTAGATGCAGAGTATTTTCGTGGGAAATGGACATTTGATGTCGTAGATATTCTAAATTATTGATACGGGCTTGTTGAACTGACAGTCCACTTGTACTATTTTATCGGGTTATTCAGTACGTGGGTATCGTGAATTATTCAATACTTTATGCTGAATGTGCAGTTTTACCGTTTTGTTTGCATAATTTAATTCCCAATTATCACCATTTTTGAGACATAGGGTATGTTTTATTACTACTTTTGGCTGTTGCATGGTACTTTATTATTAATCTTGAAAAATGGCGCTGTCTTCTAAACGTGTAATGTAACTTCTAAAAAGATTGAATTTTCCGAATAGTTGCTACATTTTGCAATAAAACATACTTTTTTTCTTTAATTTTCGAAAAAATGAAGTATTATTTTTATTTTACAATAAGGTTACAAATATTTATACCAAATTCCACCAGAATCGTTCTCGCCAGTTTTGAAAATGCAGTTGAGAAGACGGTGCCATAACTCCGCCATTTTTAGCCATTATTTAAAAAAAATACCATATAACAGCCAAAAATAGTAATAAAATATACCCTAAGTCTCAAAAATTGTGGACAAATCGTCCTTAAAAAAAATGAAAATCAACAAATTTTTTCCTCGCCTAAAGGTATCTCCGCCCTTAAGTGTTTTCTCCAAGTTTCAGTATCCTCATGCTGAAATCAGTTGAGTAATAATGGCTTTTTAAAAGCGGGCCGACAAAAGTCGATGTTTTCGTGGTCGAATTGAGCACGCAATTGACGGTCTGTGTATCGACTGAATCACGGCGATCCTATTAGGCCAAATGAATGCTATATTTTTATTATTACTGCTACTAATTTTCAGGCACTCGTGGTAGTTGATAAAAGTTCGAGGCGGCGAAAGTTATCGCTGAACTCTGGGGACATTTTCATTTCTGGCAAGCATAGTGTTGAAAAAGATCTTGTGTAGAAATTTAAGTCGGGAAAAAGTTCTGCCTCTGATCTGCCTTCCCTGTTTAAATAATGTCAGGCCATGGTCAGGTCGCCCAGCGTGGATCAGGTTCGCCATGTAACGGGTCTTAGGCCAGGCCCCGTTCCGCGTTTCCCTTTTCCGGGAACTGATTGGGAACTGATTAGGAACTGGACAGAACAACGATCAAGTACTGAAAAGGCTTTTCGCGATCAACCCGAGTAAAAATGATAGTATTAGGTGGTATACTGATACTCATTATCCCTTTGCACTCGAGAGGTAACTCGCTCATCATTCACTATCCGAGCGAAAAAGGCCTCGAGCGCAAAGGGCTATTTTACAAATATCGCGTAATCATAAGCGCAAGTGCACACTGTAAGCAGCGCACTTCTGTATGTGGTACAACGCACAGGACGAACTTTTATCCTCGTACGATGGTGCCTTGCTTACGCGAAGCGCTTCGCTTATAGCCACCTGACGGATTGTTGGTGAAATACATTTAGGTGTTCCGGCCAGAACATTGATATTTCCCAACATGGCGACAAGCCGTTAAGAAACCACGAATCACCTGCTTTAGTTTTTGCCGCATCAAATCTTTGGCTATTCGTTATGCTTACATCATTAGTTATTGTAATCCCGGTATTTACGATAAGAATTAGTATCCTCGTCTATTATCATTGACGAAATGAATGCTTTTAATGGTGAATAGAATTACAACTCATGTATAAGTTTCATCCTAATCAATTATAAATATCTTTGATGAGGTCAAAAGCAAAGCAGCTTTACACAGCTCTTAAAGACAAGCTCCACTTTTCAGGACGTGTCAATGTTCCGGCCGGGTAGACATTACGTGAAGATGTACTTGCTCGCAATGTATCCCGGTCAGAAGATTGTAATTTCCCGAATTGTTCCACGAGAGAGCCCGGTCAGGTAAATCAGACGAGGCAAGTCTGGTCAGAGCCCGACACAAAGTAGGGGTGGCCCGGTCACATTTCGGCATGGGTTCTTGTGCATTCAAGGATTCTGCAGGATCATATTTTGGGCACATCGATAAAGCATCATTGTTGAATTACTAATACCGGAAGGAGCGGGGAGAGTTTTCGAGTATCGTAGATGATGTTTCTAGAAGAAAAATAAACGACCGCGTTCATGCTGCAGGACAACTCCATCACGGAGGTCTCTCTTCTCATTGCGGCAACTTCAATATCGATTGGAGATTTAACACGAATGTTTTCGCACCAACGTGCATTTTCATTTCAGAAGCCCTCTCAAGAATTTCTCAGCAATGCACGCTTAAGCACGTATATGCTGGTTTATACGCGCGGAGAATCGCAAAAAGTCAGCAAATCCGATTAAACGCGTTGCATACCGAGCGGAATCCGTTCTCGCACGTGAAGCTCCTCGCACCGTGTGTACAACGTCGCTCGTTTCTGCATCCTCGTTTGCGCGTGCACTCACAGCAATTCGGGCTTTCATGGGTTGCTTTATACCGCGATATACTCGAATCTTAAGGCGCCAAGGTAAAATACACGTTTTTGCATTATAAGACTCGGTAAGGTCTCTCGAAGAGAAAGAGTGAGAGTGAGAGAGAGAGAGAGGGAGCGGGCGAGTATTGCTCAGCGGTGTAATATCCTCGTGTGCGGTGTTAATGCGCCGCTGATACGCCACTCTCAAGACGCAAACGTTTTTTTTTCTCTCCTACTCATATGTATGCCTCGAGAAACCCTGTTTACGTATATATCGTATGAAAATATCCTTCTTGCCTCAATACCTCCTGGGAAGCTCTCGACGGGAGTCCTCTCTCTCTCTCTCTCTCTCTCTCTCTCTCTCTCTCTCTCTCTCACTCTCTCTTTTCCTCCCTGCTTGGCTCTTCCCGGCGCAATCAGTTATTTATGATCGAGATGAGGAAAAAGAATGAAAAAAGAAAGTTTAATCATAATAAGCCTCGGGAAGTGCAAGCCGAGGATACGGAGCTCGCGATTTGTGGCGCAAAACTCTCTGCGCACTCGCTCGCACGTCTCTCGCCCTAACTGAGGCTAGGCGAGACCGTCGACTTCCCCGCCTATATGCACGAGGCAGTAGAAAAAAAATTGCGCAGCAACATCTAAAGTCGACGATTGAACGACGATTTTACAAATTCTCTCGAGCGTGGAAAATATTTTAACGAATTATTCGAACTCTCAAGCTTTTTTTTCATAATATTTCATTTGTGTTTAATCGTACGATTTTGAATAACTTTTTTTGGTAACAAATAAAAGCGACAAGTACCCAAAGGCTTGCTGGAAGTGCTGAATTCTTCGGGAAATGGTTATAGCAGGACTTGCAAAGTGTTAGATGTATCGAAAAAAGTGGACTTCCCAGGTCACGATAAATCGCGAATACTTAACGCTCGTGTCGTTTTCGAATCGAGCATCGACGAGTATATGGAAAAAGGGACGAAAGAGAGGCGAGAAGGAGGACGCGGGACGGAATCTTGTTAATAAAAATACGATACCCATATGTGCGCATTCGCGATACAGCTGTGAATGTAATTACGATAACGGCCATAAGCTCGCGAACCGATGAATTTGCATGAACGGCTGTGCTAAATGTAATGAAGAGAGAAACTAAATAAAAGAGAGGAAGAAATAAATGTCGAAAAGGGTACGTAAAAAGAGGAACGCACCTTCGTGCACACATATTGAATGTATCGCGGAAGTTACGAACCTGAGCCATTTACACTTTAACGAAAGTACCTGAGACCACAGCAATACATATTATTAAACATTCTGAGACAGAAAACGATTTTTTGCGAAAATAAAAGAAAGCGGAAAGTTTCATCCAGTTACGAGTACGAAATGAGCTGGAATTCAAAAGTTATTTGGGTAAAAACGGTTCCGAATGTGCAGAATATTCCACATTGCAAAAATGGATGTAAACAATTGCTTTCGTTTTATACACGAGCATCGAGTCGCTGACCCATACCGCATAGTCATGCCCGTACTGTTACTACGCGTATTGCACCTGTCGAACTTTTTATCGTCACGAAGATGGCCATCTATAATTGTAATACAGCCGGAATGAACATTCGCGAGTACTGAAGTTTATTAGAGGGGGGGGGGGGGGAGGTTCATTAGTGAAATCATCGGTATCGATCTTTCTATACACCCTGAGTCGTTTAAGGGAGAACTTTATAATTCGATTATAATGGATATTTATGAATCGCCTTCGTATCTTTCGGCTCGCACGCCTAGTTACTCCTGCGAGCTTCTTCCTTTTCATTTTTACCTCCGTAAAGCGCTCGGCACTTGCTCGTGATAAATTAGATTGCACTCGTTTTTTTCCCTCACGTCCAGAAGCCATTGTATCAGATGTGAAAGAGAACGGTACTAATTTTTTTCGCTCGAGCACATGGCGATCGGCCATTTAAGAGCGAAATGTGTGTCCCCGCGTAGTGATCCTTTGTAACGCATCACACTTACGACAATACTACGTACGCGTACGAGCGGTTTTCCTCAAAAGCTTAAGGTGTTCCTGTTGCGGAGGGCCGTATATTGTGGGGGCATAAGGAGGGCCCTTCTGAATCATTGTCAAATTACAGTAGTGCTTAATCAAAATAAGCAACACCAATTATTATACCCAACGATAAACTGGAATAAAAAATGTCGTACAAATTTAGTAGATTTAGGCATTTTTACATTTCCTCTGAAAAGTTCCGGCTACGAACATTTTTCTGTTTTATCATTAATATTTTCTTTACAAAATCGGTGACGTCTTGTTTTTATTGTCGTTACGGAAACGTTAGATTTTTTGACACGCGTGAGTAGTTTATTTCAGGCATATAGAGTTATTGAGTGTATAAATTATTAGATAGAAATGTTGCCAGCGTGTCATCGCTATAAATCTGCGTATAAATGAGACGATTTTTAGAGTCGTAATTTTTCGTTAACAGTTGGGTAACTTGGCTTGAAATTTTACCAGTATACTGTTATGTGTATTTACTTGATAGTGGTTAATTGTTAAATATTCGGCTTCGTGAAAGGAATACCTTAACGATCCACAATTATATAGATAAAATCTGTTGAGCTATTTCTTGGGCGGTCAAGCAGAACACGCTTCCATTTTGCATACAATTAAGACCGATAAGACAAAGATTATTTGCTGGAAAAAGAACTCGACATGTTAATGCTACTCGATACGGGATTAGTTGTCCGCTGACGTATATCGTTATCTTCGGAGTGGGGTAAGATTTAGCGATGACTGTTTACGTCAGTGATCACTAATCAATGTTTTTGCAAATCCCCAATAGAATAAATAGATCACGATTTTTTATGTCGGACGAAAGAAACCCTTATATTCATTTATTCCTACTCAAGAGACCTCGCTTGATAGTTTCTTTTTGCAAACAATTCCTATCCGATTATGTTTTCAGCTAAGCATATTTGGCACTATTCAGTCGACTTTATACTGCGTCAATGGAGCTTGAATCCTGAAAGATATTTAGATCAAAGAAATCCATCGTAAAGTCCTGCCATGCCGTTTAAACGACACCTCGTCTCGAGTCCTGAGAAATTACTTAATAGTTACGCCTTCGAACTTCATTAAGGTATTCCTTTTGCGGAGGGCCGTAGTTTGTGGGCGCATAGGCAGGGCCGTTTTACATCACTGGTAAATTACAGTGGCGCCTAATAGAAATAAGTTAGAATGAGTTATTATACCCGACAATAAATAGGAATGAAGAATTTCGCATAAATTCAGTAGATTTAGACATTTTTATATTTTCTCTGAAAAGTCGCGGATACGATAATTCTCCTGCTAGTCACATTTTGCTAAGTTTTATAATTGATATTTTCTTCAAACATCCAGTGACCTCTCTTGTTATTATCGTGATGAAATCTTTAGAAATTCTTACATGTGTAGCGCAGTTTATAATCAGACATCTAGAGCTTAGTAGAGAAATTATGAGATAGACATCTGGCCAGCATGTAATCTCCATAAAATGCCGTGTAAATTAAACGATTTTTGAAGTCGTATTAGGACATTGAATAAGTTCTCGCTGTGTTCCAACATATGGCGCCACCAAAACTGCATGCGTGTAGTTTGAGATGGTAACGCATCTATAAAGAAGTAGGATGGCGCGGGGCTGAAAGTGCCGATGGAACTATCTCAAAGATTAAAGGAGATAACTACAGTTTCATGTTGTGTTGCAAAATTTCAAACACTCGTACATCGGCGGCAGCCATTTTTGTTGAGTTTAGTTGTCGCCACGACCGCGCGCGCTGCAGTAGTGTGTAATCGAGCGATCTCGCAACACGTGAGTAAATGTTTTCGTGTTTATACTTTAAAACCTCTTGTCTAACTTTTTTAAATTATGAATGCCGGTTTTTCATTAAATCGATAGTTAATGACTTACGAATCGAAAGTTATATTGAAATCGGAGTTCTGTTAAATCGATATTTTTTCATTTGATATAAAGTGTGTGTACTTGTACCGGGGCTGAAAGTGCTGTTCGTTGGGGGCTGGTTGTGCCGCGACACACCCAGCCCCCAGACCCCCCCCCCCCCAAAGAGATCCTAATTTTTTGTTTGTTAGTGCATTATTTACTGTGATTGGTATTACAATTCAGTATCACATGAAAAATGCATTGAGAGTGTTACGTGTAAAAGCTGGGCACACTTAATATGTGTAGATGATTTTTAAAAAACGGGTCACGTTTGTGTGCCCTAGTTTTTATTCCGATGAGTCCTTTTCAGACTAAAAATTATAATTAGGTGAAAAAAGATTAATTTAACAAGTCTCTTTGAATGATTGAAGAATGATGCGAGACGAGCTAGTAATTTTTTTTCATCCTGATTATTTTTAGTTGTTGCTACAAAATATTAAAAAATATGACTAAAAAGATTTAAATTGTCTCTCTATAAGAAGAAATCAAGAAGTTATATTCTGTTTAAGTAGTTGAAACAAGAAGATATATTGATTACTTTTTTTCTCATATAGTATATTAAGGGTTAATGTTAAGAAGAGCCCATACAGGTTAGTGGATATTATTTGATTAATAACAACATCGTCATAAAAATTACAATATTATTATTATTGTTTAATCTCATTTATAATTATTTTAAATGCCTACCTTTCGAACGGCACAACCAACTCGTCATCGGCACAACACGCCCCACAGCGAAGTCAATTGTGCCTCGTAGCCTCGTTCCACTAACTTAGTCTCAGTCATAAACTATTGTAAAATTGCAAATTATAAATATAAATTCAAAAACTGCATTAAATTTGACACTAGATGGTCTACAAATTGAAAATCCTGGACGTCATTTTAATAGTTATTTTGAGCCATTATTCAAAATCGGCACTCTAAGCCTCGCACTCCCTTACTATAAGCAAGCTTGACATTCAATGCACGTCATTTTGCCAAAGTGTAAACAACTTTTTTATCATAGTGTTAGACATGTCAAATTTCGTGCCAAAAAAGAGTATTTGCGGGGAATCTTACTGCGCTACTTTATTTTTTTTAAAGTCTGCAGCTGAAGCACACAGAATTCTTGTTGAGACTTACGGCGAGCATGCTCTGTCGGAAACAACAGGCAGAGATTGGTTTCGACGCTGCAAAAATAATTATTTTCATGTGTTGAATTTGAGACATTACTTCATGAATACTCATGTCAGACGCTAGCTGAACTTGCAGAATCATTAGGAGTTTATCACACAACAGTTTCGAACCGTTTAAAAGCATTAGGAATGATTTTTGCTAATAAAGCATTAATTTTTATGAAAAAAGCGAGAACTTATTCAACATCCCAATCATGTTTTTGTTAAAAATTCGATAACTCTGCTTGAAATTTTAACACTATACGGCGATCTATTTTTACTTTATTGTAGACGAAAATTAGTTAATTTTTAAATATTCGGGTTCGTAAAAGGAATACCTTAAGACAACACGTGGGTGTTTTTGTTTTCAGAGGATTCAACAAGCATTGAGTAAGAGTGAGTATACGTTCGTACAGACTCGCGTTTTGACGAAAACTCAAGTTACCTCTGAATCATTTTTTTTATCACGAACCATCGCAGTTTCTGGTTAGCCGAAGAAGTAGGTCATCGATACCAAACACAATAAACGAAGTTCCTCGTAACGGGACTTTACCCGCGGCGAGAGATATATTATCTTTTGTAATTTATAATCGCCTGCCGTCGTTAAGTGATCAAAAGTCTTTGGGCAATACACTTGCAGTACATAAAAAATATAACCCGGGGAGTATAATATGCTCCGACAATTTTCGCGGCCCCCTCCTCCTTCATCCTCAACGATCCGTCGTTTTGTAGTATAACGCTATAATACCAGAAATAGAGTTGTTTACGTCACGGGGAATGGCAGATGACACGGCTTTTCAGAGAGAATCCTCTTCGCGAAGGAATCATTAATCACCCCAAGTCGCCGAAGGACGTGGCTCGCGCGAGCTCGAGTAGCTCAAGCTCTCGCTCTCCCGCCGACATATATCCATATAAATATATGTATATACACTCTTACAATACCGGAAAAGCAGCATTCAAGTACATTACCCGTGGTATTCATTGGTAGACCCGGAGTCGTCGAATCCGTGCTTGCACTCGCGAAAAGTGGCCCGCAGAGTTTCGACAACGAAAATAACACCTCTTACTCAGCCAACTTCTCGAGCGACCCGCAGCGGGATTCCCCCAGCTTTCTTTCGTCCAGTTCGCGAGCGTCGAAAAAAAACGTTTTTCTCGGTCACCGAGTGACCATGTTACGCGTTGCACTCAAAAAGGTAAAAAAAACCGTGTGACATTTGAGTGCGCGAGATTACGGCTGGTAGAGAGTTTCTGGCAAATTCGTTTTTTTAAAGAATGTTGTGTCCCTTACCGGTTTGTACTTTAGCGTGTCCGCCGGCGAATTTTGTAACGCCTTAAACGAGACAGTCTAGCAACACGCGCAGTTCGGTCATGATACCTGGCGAAGGGGTGTGGTAGATCGGTAAGAGCGGAAAAGGGAATGAAAGAGCTCGAAGTATTAGTGAAATTTAAGGGATGAAAGGTATAAAAGGCACAGGGTATATAGACAGCAGGTGAAATCTGCTCTTTGCCCGCCCATATTTGACGGCTGCGGGTTAGCTTTGGGCACCTTCGCTCTAACGAAATCCTGACCTCTCTCTGCCTTCTGCTGTCCCTATTTTCTTGATCTCTGCCTCTTTTTCTCTCGAACTTGCTCCTGCCGCACGGCGTCGTCTCGCTTCTCCTCCGATTCTGTTTTTTTCTTCATTCTGTTATGCTGCTTGAGCTTGGAAGAAAGAAGTTTAAAAAGAGTGGCAAGGGGTGGTCCACCACATTTTTGCCAGAACATTATTCAACCCCGCGGGTGATCCTCGAGCCCCGTCGCTTTCCCTTCTGCCTTTTCTCGCCGTATTTTGGTCTCTCCCCTTTTTCCTCTCCCTCTCGCTCCCATGCTTTCTCACTCGCTCATCGGCATAGCCATACAGCCACTTGCGCTCTTTGGCCGACAGCGGAGAAGCACACACGGAGGGGATGCATTGTGTGTCGCAAAACGTTTTGGCGGCGGCATGCGCAGTCGAAAACTCTCGGCGAGTCTTTTCCAGTTGAGCTTGCTGGGTCCTTTTTCACTAGACCCAACAAGACCCAGAAGACATTTGGGTGTCTCTTTATAAACGGCATTATAGTTATGCAGATCGTAGCATATATATATATATATCTATGTTCAAATATATTAAGATTCTCGAACGGTGAAAGGGCCATGGATACAAGAGATAAATCAAAATGGCATATATCAGGGCCATATTCATCGAGGGATTAGAGTAAGTGGTTGGTAGCGAAATAAAGAGGTCTTCCAACATAGTTCTATCGCGCGCTCTTCTCGCAGTGCCGGAAATTATGTCCCCTCGTTTGTCGTTTCGTCATGGATTCGCAATAATCGAGAAGCCAAAATTTGAAGGCTCCAAGTTAAATAACACGGTTGGAAAGAGTCATACGAGATCCATAAGCTTGATGGTAGGTCTCGCAAATGAGTTCGCGCCCCGCGTTTGCGGGACACTCGCGGTCATGTGCGTTAATAAGATACCCGGTTATGGTTTTACCCTTGGTGATAGAGAGAATGGAAAGACAGGATACGCATTTTTTCAGTGTGCTCAAAAGACCTCTCTCTTAAACCATTCGATTCCTTCTTCGCCGGCGAGCCCGTTAGAACCTGTAATTACCGATTACACGGCGAAACCTAATAATTTTCGGGCCTCCAAAACGAAGAAACCGATTCGACTCCGGGACACCTGTTGAAAGTTCTCGGTTTGAGTTTCAGAGTGCGCCTTCGTGTCTGACATCTCGAAGAGCCGTCCTCCGACTTCGATATTGGGCACGACTCTCTTCACACTCGACTCACATTGTGTTGCCGCTGTCGGAAAGAAGAACCGCTCGGTCAGGACAAATTTCGATGACTCATCCAATGAATGAAACTTACCAGAGGAATTCGATTGAATTTCGGGATGTATTTGGAATGCGATAACATAGCGATCAAAAGTGGGTGCACTATTATTTCGTTTCACCTAAGCCGATATGCAAAATTGAGGATCGGTTCATCATCCCGTTAAAAAGTTATTACACTTTTTATTTGCGGTAGTTCCGCGTGCATTCTCATGGGCTGTAATTTTGATTTCAGATATGATGAAAAAAGGACAATGAAGATATAGTACAGAAAGATATTTTATGTAAGAAAGGATTTTTTTTTTAAATCCATGATCATTCACTGCATAATTGTAGTGAAATGAGTTGTGACGTTATTTTTTTACAAAAAATCCAAGTATCGACCGAGTTATGACGATTTTTGTGAAGAGTCAGAGCGTCTACTGCGCTACAGCGTACCCTGCCGCTGCGATTCACTTTTGCTTCTTTTTCATTTTTCTCGAAACTACGTTGTATGAAATTTATTCGTCCGATTCACTTAAAAATCGGACAGAGCATAGGTTATAACCTTTTCTACCGTATAACCGGACAATTTTTTAAATACGTTTATCTGCAGTACCGGACAAAAAAGTACGCACCGTTCAATTTTCATTTATGTGCTATTTACATTCCAAATATTATCAATAAACTAGACCTTGACCAGTCATAACGAAAGTTCTTTTTTTTCCTTTACGTTGCCATTGAAACAATGTTACAAATATTCGAAACCAGGAAGAGAACGATTTGAGCGTGAAAAGTGCCTGGTATGTGCTGGATAAAAAAAAGTACGCAGCCAAGGTTTATATATTCTCATCAGTGACAACAGTGTTTCTAAAAGAGAAATTTGTCGAGAATATGACATAAGTGAAGGCGCAGTGAGAAAAATATGCGAGAAGTTCAAGGATTAGGTATAGTCGGTGATAAAAATGGACGAGGTAGAAAAAGAAAAACAACTGCATTGGATGATCGCAAAATTATAAGGGAGGTGAAGAAAAATCCGACGATCACTAGCGGTGTAATTCTCGAAAATACAGGCCTGAACATTTCCGACCGAACAGTCCGTAGGAGACTTCGAGCAGCAGGTTTAAAAAATCGTTTTGCACAACGTCGCCCTCTGATTCGCAAAGCAAATAAAATCAAGCGCCTCGAGTTTGCAAAAAAAATACGTGAACAAGCCGATTTCGTTTTGGAAAAAAGTTGTTTGGAGTGACGAGAGCAAGTTTGACTTATTTGGGCATCAACGACGATCACGCGTATGGATTAAGCCGGGAGAACAGCTTCTTGAAAAAAATGTTCAAAGACAGTCA
This sequence comes from Ophion slaviceki, assembly GCA_944452715.1. Lineage (NCBI taxonomy): Eukaryota > Metazoa > Arthropoda > Insecta > Hymenoptera > Ichneumonidae > Ophion > Ophion slaviceki. The sequence continues at coordinate 46,109,326 of OX101783.1, forward strand.
AACACGGAGGGGGATGTGTTTTAGTTTGGGGGTGTTTTGCGTGGTCAGGAGTGGGAATTTTGGTTCCAATCAACGGTATTATAACCGCCGATGTTTACATTGACATTATAAACGAAAATCTGGAGGAATCACTGCTAAAGATCGGTCTGCAGGATGAATTCGTCTTTCAACAAGACAACGATCCTAAACATATGGTTCGAAAATCATCGGCCTTTTTCCGTTCTTCGCAGATCAAACTTTTGGATTGGTCAGCACAATCGCCAAATTAAAATCCTATAGAAAATCTGTGGTCTTTTTGAACCAAAATGTTAATAAGGCCGACGTAACAAACAAAGAAAAGCTTTTTGATGCTTTGCGGCAGACCTGGGACAACATCGACGAACAGCAAATTCACAATCTTGTAGAAAGTATGCCTAGGTGTTTACAGGCTGATATCGAAGCAAAAGGTGGTCACACAAAATATTAGATGCGCGATGTGATGACATATTTTCTTTGTGTGCGTACTTTTTTTTGTCCAGCCTAAAATTGGCTTCCTACGCGTTAAATTGTTTTTGTTCAGCTTTCGAATATTTTTTATGATGTTTCAGTGAACATGTAAACGTGAAGTTATAAAGTATCGTTGAAACAGCTGTGTACGCCATTAACTATTTTCGTAAGTATGATACCACCAATATTGAATTTTGAACGGTGCGTACTTTTTTTTGTCCGGTACTGTATGTGACAATAACAAGTGAGTGAAGTGGTTATTTTGGTTTAAAAATCCACTTTTTTCATCAACTGACACCGGCGGTTGGGGAGTCAGGGTTCGGCTCTGGTGGTACTTCGCTTAACAGCGGCATTGTGCATGGCCGATACTCGGGGTGGTGACCACTTCGCCGTGCACCGGCGTGCGCATCAACCAGTAAGCGAAAGGGCTATCATTTTGAAACCTTTGTGTAGATATTTGCGTTAAGTCTGTGTAAAGAGAATCAAAAGAATACTCGTCTAAAAGAATTCCAGATCACTCTATTGCCAGTGCCACCTACATCGTTTTGGCATGCTGTAACGGCGGTACTTTGTTTAATTAGAATAACTTTATTGTTTATCAGTACTTCTCATTTAAAAAACTCTAGCTTGACAAGATCATGTATATTAATTATTGGTAAAATCCCGAGGTCGACGGGCCTATAATATATACATTTTTTTTAATATTGTAAATCAACCTATTTTGGGACCCAAGCAGACCCCTTAATTCTTTATAACTTTGCTCTGATAAAGTAAAACATTAATCCTTTGGATGCCCACTGGGTCGTTTTGACCTCATTTTTTTTCAACTGACTGTATCGACCGACTGTTTAAAACGGGGTGAACTATTCGGCCACAGTACGACGCTCGAATGTTCCCCCATTCCTACTCTATAAGTGGACACTCGGCTCCCATTCTACATCCAGCTCGTGCACTGAGGACAGCTGTCGAAAAAGGATCTGGGCTCGAGTCGACCCCGTTTATACAGTAGTGCGATGAAAGTGATTTTTTTTGTGATATTTGGTATTTTGCAATACAAGTAAATGAGTTACGGTAAATGTCAATGATAATAAGTCATTGAAGTTTAAAAAAGGCGGAAAATATACGTTTTCGACATTTAATCGGCCGAACGAGTTGATTTTTTCTATTTTTCACTATCCCGAAAATGCTCAAATTCAAACCTTTGAATAAAGATACTTTCTGAAAAGACGGTCGAAACCCCCCTCTTTAAAAACCTCAAAGGATTTTTTTTATGGTTTAAAAAAAAATTATGATCTTTTTCATGCAAGTACGACTTTTCAACGCATTCCCCACTTTGAACGAATGTTTAGGCACTTAATTTTTGCTTTGTCTTAAAAACTATATTTTGGGCCATAAAATACGGATCATTAACCACAAAAAAATGCATATTTACCTAAATACAACGATCTGGAAAACGTTTGGGGTCCGGCCGATCCCATATACAGTCAGAGGTTCGTGGCAGAAGTGTGCAGTCGAAAGATTGACAAATACAGTCAGAACATTAGGATTCATAGTGAACGGATACATTGGCGTCCATTTAATATAGATGCAATAACATAATGACTGTATCAAATATATCTACCTCAAATTCATTTTATTCCGATAATGCGTTTGTCGGAATGTTACCGATAAATTTTCCTCGTGAGAAGTAATCTTACAATCGTGTTATCATCGCTACGTCTTCATTACCACGTCCACAAAAAAATAATTGGTGGTGTCCGAACTACAAAATATGATCGTAACTGCGGAGCATCTAGACGAATGTGAGAATAAAACATAATTGCACATTGCACTGATTCCACCGATTCGTTTATCAATAAGGTACTCTGGCCCTCAAACCTCGTGCGTGCTGAGTTGTTGAACAGAATCTGTAGTCAAAGACTTTATTTTTCCCTTTTCCAAGGGATTTATGTAGAAACGTCGTGCCCGCGGGTATAGGCTGATACAGAGAACATATATATATTCAAAGCGGTTTACGGTATAACCAAATATAATGGAGCACTAATCCAATTCATAATCCGTATTGCGAGCGTTTCTAATCCCATTATAAAGTCGCATTTTCAAGGGGTTCCCGACGCATCCTCGCGGTCGCGAGTATTACGCTCTTTGCCATAGCGTAGGAACGAGCAATATGTGTGAAAGAAAAAATTCCCGAAGGCGAAATTTGCCGCCTTCGACCCGCGTCGGTGGAGAGAGTCAGTACGACCAGCAGTTTTCCTCGCTTGAATATAAGCCCTTTCCCCTCGTTGCCCCTCGCCCTCCCATAACCCGATCCTTGTTTATTGACCCCACGAATACCAGTGGAGCACAAGCGCTTGCTTTCGAAGCTTCGGACACTTCTCGACCCTTTTGCCTCCTCTTAATCGTGAATCGCGGCGTTTACACGTTAGTAATTTGAATTTGGCGCTATGCAGCAAGACACCCGCCTGGCGGGTACTGCAGGGACTCCGGGTGTGGTACTTAACACCCCAGGAAATAACAAGTAGATCCCAATATTGCAACTTGTATCTCATCGCAGTGTGGGACGTTCCCAAAAGCTTTACCCCAAAGCCCTTTTATGGTTTTGGAAATCTGAAGCTTACTCCGGAACGGAATAAAAAATGGTTGGGTTAGTATAATTGGGTGAGGTGTGGAATAGGAATAATCATCGTCTCGGAGAAATGAGAATTACGGATATTTATTCAGCGAGTGATGATAAATTGTGATAATTTGTTAGTTCAAAATGAATATTTATGTGTGCTGGAGAATTCGATTTGTTAGATGATTTGTTCGATTGGAAATTGGCTTAAAATAGTGTTTAATTTGAGTTTCCGGTTGAAGAAAACACGCGCCCCCCCATATCGCGACCTCAATAAAGCTTCGCTATATATACAAAACTCACATTTCTCTATGACCACTGTGTACCTACAACGTCATTATTCAAGCTGGCAGAGGTGTGATGTTTGAAAATATCACAACCGTGAAATATGGACCCAATGCGAAAGAGGGTTTTTTTTTTTCAAGAGTCACCGAAGTAGCGAGATCCAAGGGGAGAGGTATGTTGAAAGAAAAAAAAACTAAACACGTAACAACCCCATTGGGTAGGGAACGACGAGATCGGTAGGCTGAGCGAGGTTCATCTCTGCAGGGTAGGTTTGCAATCCCAGAGACGTTTAGATGTTCGACGACAAAACGATCGATCACTCAAAGGCCTAGAGGGTAGAGACGTTTTGGTCTCTGCGAGCTAAAAGAGAGAACTAGTGGAAGCGAGAGAGCGAGAGGGTGAGAGAGGCAGGGTCGCGTGCGTGAGAAATACGAGACGAACGAAAACTGGCGCTCTCTTTTTTTTGTTTTTCACTACCGAGCTTCCGCTCACCAGTTTTTTTCTTCCGGTGAATTCTCGCCGTCATATGGAGAGCGCGACTTGTCGTACCGAACACATCGCCGTTCATTTCGATACAGAGGAATAATGTTTCTCGTTGTGCCGCGGGAGATACGATCAAATGGACTTTTTAGTTTGGCGATTGGCGATATACTCGGAGCGTGGAGAAACGGTCAATCACGGTGATGGAATGGAGGCAACGATCGCGTGAGAAGAGGATTACCATTGCCGAAACACCCTGGGGGATTGGCTTTCTTCGCGTGTACACGCCTGTCGTTGTCCTTTCCATCGTCGCATACGTACAACCAAGCGATGCAACCTACGGATGAGTCCTAAGCTTCGGGGCCGAGGGTTCTAATGCTTCGACGTTTCGGTAATCGGCAGATGCGACCAGTGGCTCAAAAAAGGGGCGCCAAGAGGGCGAGGCTATCGACAAAACACCGCGATGTACAGTAATAGCAGGATCGGCTGGTTAAGGCCTGGAGTGTCTCTCTTCTGTAGCCGATACGATATTGTACAAACGACTCTTCCAATCTTCCACAGTGGGTTTATAGTTTAGCCACTTGGATTTGACTCGATCCGCAAGTGTGTAGAACTCTCGCTCGCTCTCGACGCAGCTTTCCCGATCCTTCTCTTTTCTTCTGGGTTCCCTCGACCCCCCCCCACCCCCCGCTCCATTCGCTCTTCTCGGTTGACTCGGTCGCGCGGCGGTGGCGCGCGATCAGTTTGATTAATGGTCCACGCTCGAGGAACCGAACGTTATCGCAGGGGACGCGAAGCACCGCGGCAGAACCGTAGCCAGGGAGTTACCGGAGTAGCGACAAGAGAAGAGGAGAGAATGAGATGGAGGGAAAAGGAGCGACAAAGAGAGAGAAAAACGCATGTGTACGGGACGAGGACTCGAATCGCTTTCGGGTTTTCGTTTGCGGGGCAAACAAACGGGGTTGCCAACAGAACGAACCAGGCGAGGGAGAAAGAGTGCCGATGGTAAGGACGTCGCGGGGACCTGGTGCTCTTTTCGTCATGAATAATCCTGATTCTTCTGTCCTGCCACTGTTATATATATGTGTGTATATATATATATATATACTACGCTATGGTATACATTCGGTAAAGTCAGTGATGCTCTATAATTTTGCTTCGTTCGTTTTTTTTTTCGTTCATTTTATTCGGCTTCCTAGACCTGTTCCGTCGATTTGGACTCGCTCTCTTCACATCCACCAAGAGGCGAAATACAAAACCCCGCGAGAGCGACTTGCATCCGCGCGTTTTGCTCTCCATAAAGAGGAGAGACCGAACGAATTTAATCCGTCATGAATATGTAGGACTGAGAGAGGGGGGGGGGGAGAGAGAAGGTTCTCCCGATGCTTCTCTGCGAGCAGAACCCAGGGAGCCAATCGCATTGGGTATGTTAGCCTGACGGCTGAATCGCTTCAACCTTATTCGGTGAATATTTCGAATCTTACACGCGCATATACTTATATAAATGACATTATGTATTTTTGGGTGTATCCGTTTGGTGTATGGGCCGCACCTGACTCGGCTAAAGCGCGGGCGGCGGGCATTAGTCTTTTAATGTTTGCCGAATGACAATCGATCGCAAGTTTCGGAATGGTGACAGGAGGAGTCCCATTCTTTCCTGAGAATATTTATTACACGTCGGTATGTGGAAAGGAAAAAGAATATGAGCGACTGTTCGTGCGTGCGCGCGCGCGCGCGCGCGCGCGTGTGTGTGTGTGTGTGTGTGTGTGTGTGTGTGTGTGTGTGTGTGTGTGTGTGTGTGTGTGTGTGTGTGTGTGTGTGTGTGTGTGTGTGTGTGTGTGTGTGTGTGTGTGTGTGTGTTTGTATGATAATAGCAATATGTTGGTAACTTATCGACTTCGTCGATACCTGAAGAATATTGTCTCCAAACATCCATTTGTATTCGTTATTCCGATATGAGCGTATAGAAGAATAAAAAATAGTTCACGTGATTGATAGCGCGTTCCGATAATTGGATTACGAAATTTTCTATCGATACTTTGATCACGCGTCGAACTATGGGACTCTCGTCTGATGGTCGTTCAAACACGATTGAGTGTTTCCCCAGGTTCCTACATTGTTCTGCCAATTTTATTATGCGACGCCTTATTCAGCTTGCTGCACAGGGTCATAATTGCGCAGTCCTATCGTCGACCAGGTAAGGTCGATGACAACCGGGTAATTTGGGCAGGGATGTACTCAAGAATACTATTAGCCGAGTCCCGTTATACGTTTTACAGAGGTAAAGATGTTCGAGCCAAAACGCCCTTATAAACAAGGGACACCAGGCCAACGAGGCCTTTGCCCGCGCCATAAAAGGGTGGTATTACGGGCTCTGCAAATTTCTACGAGGGTCGTCGCCATATAAGTCAAGGGTGCATGAGCGAGTTTGGTTCGATCGACTGCAACATATGGGACACGTCAATCGCTGAGGCTCGAATTATCCTACTTTGTGTTTGTTACTCTGCCTCTTCATCAAATGCTTGTCTTTACTTTCCACCATCGTTAGACACGCTGACCTTCGCATGGCATGGTAACCTCCTATCTGGGTGGCACTTCCAGCTAGATAAAACGTCATTACTTGTTGGATGACAGACGCGAAAGATTGGTTGCCAATATTACACCGAAAAGTCATTCCGGAAGAAAATATCAAGAAGTATGCTCAGAGTATGGTTGTTTATTTTGGGTTTTTCCAAAACAATGTTTTTTGTTTCTCATACCGAAGGCTTCGGTAAAATCCTTTGCAACACAAGTTCAATTACTTGGACTTGGACAACGGATTGCTAACCAGATGTGACTTCAACAATGCCGAAATGCAGACTAAAGCAAAAGATACAGCGACAGAGAGAGAGGGAGAGAAGAGAGAGAGAGAGAGAGAGAGAGAGAGAGAGAGAGAGAGAGAGAAAGTTTTATTCATTTCCAAATTGTACAGTGTGTTAACGGCGAAGAAAGCAAAACCACCCCCTTGACCGAAACGTACAACAGGGACGTTTCGGGGGTTGTAGGACTTCCCGTAACCGGCGGTCTTTCGACTTTACGACTTTTCGGATAAACCACTCGATGTTTTTGGTTAGTCTGCACGGCTTCACGTATTTAAAAGAGAGGATGTGGGAGAGAGTGAGAGAGCACTCGGCAACGGGCCTGTTGGCACAGCACACGCGATATTGAAACAAGAAAGCGAATGCTTATATATATTTATCCAGGTGAGAGGGAAAGAGACGGACTGAGAGAAAAAGGGGGAGAATGAGGACTCGTCGACTCTCAAAGCAGTTAAGTTTTATTGCGCCCGTAGCATCGAGCGAGCGAGAAGGCCCATGTGGGTATTAGGCATACCGTTTTTACCGTCTTCTGTGTAGCTTCTTACAATGTTACCATACACGATTTGTCAGGACTATTACGGTGCCATAAATTATACCATGTCGCGTCTTTACACCTTGTTTATCCTCGGGTTCTTTCCTTCGCGAACAAATGATCTACACGAGAGATCGCGGATAGGAGAGAGGAAGAATAAGAAAAAAGTAAGAGCACCATCAAGTGCCCAGCGATTTCGATGATCGCCGATCGATAATGCACCCGATCATCGTACGCTGTTGCGATACGATCGACGATTGCAGCGATGGGTGGGAGAGAAAAATCCGGACAAAAGTGGCCGGGTGTTGAGATTCTGAAATATATGTTCTTAAAAGTGAAATCACTCGTCGATGTCATTATATGTAGACCGAGCCGTAAACTTCCAGTTCGAAGGCTTTTTTGTTAAGGGGAGATTAACATCGAGAAACATGAAAAATGCATGAGCTTCGGGATTTTTTTTCGATTTAAAATAAATACTTTTGGGAGTGGGCTTCAACGTATTTTATTCTTCTATCAATGAAGAATAAATGCCAATTTTACTTATTAAAAAATCCAAAATGGCGGCTCCAGCTCCCGTCGAATAAAGCCATGCACGGCGGGTGTTTTAGTCTACGCGAGGCCCGCCACGGCCTTGCCAATTCCTTTGAAGCAAAAAACGGGTTAAAAATGATTAAACTAGACTAAATTTGAGGGGCCTTATCGTTTTTTGTTTTCGGAAAAAACCCTGGAAAACAAAATAGCAGCCGTTTGAAAAAAAAACCCCAATTTTTTGCGCGGTTTTTTTGCGTCAACAGACGAAAAAAATATTTCCAAATAAATTTTTGACAAAAATCGCTTTCTGATGGCCTCGCAAATGTAATTTCCTTTCAATTGCGCAGAGATTCATGTGGATCGGTTCATTCGTTGAAGCTGTAGAGCGCCCCGCGCGTTGAAAAATGCTGTTTCCAGAAAAACGCATTTAAAGTTTAAGGTTATGAAAAATTGTATTTAATGTTTCTTTTTGACAACCCAAACAGACAAATCCATGTGCTCTAAACACTTTAAGGATGCTAATTAGGTAAGAAAAAAATTGAATTTTTCATAGTCATGAGCGGGTAACCTGTCCCTAATGATCGTATCACCTCCATTTGTTAATATTTAACTATATTATGGTAAGACTCTTAAAATTGTACACGGCGTGCTTCGCACTGCCATAGGACGTCCCATACGTCACATTTGTCATAATTGCCGTTTATTCCGGCAAGCACATACTTTCCGGATGTTGCAGCTCCAGGGATTGGGAGGAACGCTTTTGGAAGCCCCCTCCGGGTCTCACCAGGTCACTGTCGCGACGGCGTCTATAGTGTCGGCAAATGTCGTCGGGAGCCCCGAAACTTCATGGAATTCCAGCGACGAGAACGCGCCTTCGGAGAGCCCCCCGAAAAATTCACAGATTTCGTTCGCTCCTTAAGAGAACAAGAGTGTAAAAGGGAGGGGGAGTGGCAAGCTCCAAAAAGGACGAAAGCGGCCTTGGGTCAGGGTACGCGTGTGTGTGTATATTACACGATGGGTAAAAAACATGGTGGAAAGGAAACGAACAGAGTGGAGGGAACATTTCTACGGGGATATGGGATGCCGATGCTATGGGGTCGCTCGTATGCGCCTCTCCCTGCCCGGCTCACAGCGGGTAGCGAGTCCATCTTCTTCATTTTTCTTAAAAGAAAAAATTCAAAACTCGTTCTCTCTGCGATCTTTCTCACACTTTTCTCAGTTTCTCGTTTTCCCGCAGAATCTCTTCGTTTTAATCTTACCCCTCAATTTGGTTTTCCATAAACCGATTTTCCACGCGATGCCAATGTTACCTCGTGATTTCGGAAGTGCAGGTACTCCTTGGTATCAAGAACCAGCAGTCGGAAGAGGCTGAACTTGCGATCGTCCACTGCTTCTTTTCTATTTGGCTTCTGTTCTTTCTCTTTCTCCTGCGCCGCTGCCTCTCTGTCTCTCTACTTCATGTCGCTAATTTCATCCGATTATTTTTAAAGGAATCACCAATCTTCCTTACTTTCTCATCGGTGGGAATGGTGAGTATTCGTCGCAGTGCAGTGACGAAACGATGAGAGAGATTTCGTACCGACACGCATCGCGGAACTTTTTCGGGTATTCCTGATTCCTCTTTCCGCTGATCGCAGTGTGTTCGGTGGATTGTCGCGTAGACCGCGAGTCCGAACGACACCGATACACACACACATACGCGCGTGCACACACATAAACACACACGCACGCGCACGCGTGATATTCTTCGAATCGATGGGGGCGTGAGCGCGGAATTTTAAGAACGAGAACGACCTGGACGTATCTCTTCCGAAGAGCGCGACCGGGACAGAGACAGAAAGAGCGCGAGAGGAAGAGAACACAGACGAAGAATGGATAGGAAAACCAGAATGGGTTAAAAAATATGCCGGTAAAAAACGGAAATGAAAAAAAAGCGACAGGAGAGACGAAAAAGAGTCAACGAAATCTGGCAGAGAGAGAAAGAGAGATCGAAATAACATGCGACAAAGGTGTGAGAGAAGGTCTCGCGGCAAGAGACCGAGACCCAAAGGAGACAGAATGAAAAAAAAGTATATATATATACACACACATACGTATACATGTATGCAGGAAAGAATCTCAGGATCGACTACAGAGACTGTAAGATGAGAACAAACATAATTCAGAATTATCCTGGGAGGAAGACTGCCTCCGCGACTCCTTTCTGCCCCCGCCCCCAAACGCCCCGTCACTTTGCATATATCATCGACCAGAAGAGAGGCTTGTCGGAGGAGACACATACGAAGTAACACCGCGTATACTAGCTGCATTTGTGTGCAGGTGGGTCAAAATCTTTCGAGAGGAAAAACGATGAGACTGTCAACTGAGGAAGCAAAATTGAAATATGTACTACCAAAGATTTGCATAGATATAAACAGGTTATGCAATAATGTGTGTGTGTGTGTGTGTGTGTGTGTGTGTGTGTGTGTGTGTGTGCGTGTGTGTGTGTGTGTGTGTGTGTGTGCGTGCGTGCGTGCGTGCGTGTGCGTGTGTGTGTGTGTGTGTGCGTTGAATACAAGCCACTGAATTATAATGTTCACATGCATATGCATATATGGAGGAAAGGAATAATGGTATCATTATATTTCCGAGAACAAGAGAAATAATTTTTAGAACATTTTCAATGGAGTGGGTGGAATACAATTTGTTTGAAGTGCGATCAGGGGTTCGATTTTAAGAAGTCTTGCAAGTTTATGGAAATTAAACGAGAATATTCGCTCTGACAGGTGCGAAAGAACACCTGCTGTCATTTCTCTTTCTCTCTCGTAACTTTTCACTCTTTTTTATGCTGATCCGACGAGCGGATACAACAGATCGTGAATAATGCAGAAGGATGATCTCTCTTTTTCCATGAGCACAAGATTGAAAGGGTCACAGGCAGCAAAGATCAATTAGTGCATTTTTAAAGCAATCGTTCTCAATTAAGGTCGCTCCGAATGAAGCAAAAACTACACCAATACAATACAATTATTGTGGGTCTGTACATTTGTTTTTTTAAGCTCAAAATTAAGCTGATAAGATTAGAATATGACGCTGAAACCACATATGTCAAATCGCTCCTGCACACTGCGTTATCTGGATTCCTTGAGGGGATCCTGAAATTATGCGATTCTTATTAACCTACAGTACTTATAGGAAAGCTGTTAAATGAATACTGAATGTAAAATCGTTTCATTAGCTCTAATAATTATCTGGCTCGATTTTCCATGGTTTTCTTATAGTCGTGTAATAATGAGTGCGGATTACGCTGTATAGAAAATAGGATTTTCTTTTAGCCGTCAAGCTTGGGACCTAAAAAACAGGTTGATGTATAGTTTTCTTTGTTATGAGAGTATGAGACTGACGAGGTCGGGATTTTCCCCACAAATAATACACAGTCTTTCCAAATATGGAGTTTTTCAAATGGAAAACATTCATAAACTATGAAGTCATTATTAGTGAAATAAAGTGTCGTCGTTGCTGCGACGTCAATCGGCGTAGGTGGTCCTGGCAACTAGGGTGATCTGAAATTTAAAAAGTTTACTTTTCGTATAATAATAGAACTTACGTATCACTACATACGTTTTTGATATTTTCTTATTGCCAATACGGCAAGATGTAGGAAAAAGTTCGATTTTCGACCAAAAGAACTTTAATCATTTGTTATCAACAGATAGCTAAACTTATAAAAAAAATCATACGGTTATGCAATAGAAAATTGTACAAACTGTCGAAAATGTTGTAAATTTTATAAACGCTGTCCTTATTTGAAATGAATCGGATGAATAGAATTTGAGATACGATTTGCACCGTAATAAAATATAGTTTCATATACAAACTCGAAAGAAAAAAGGGTAAATCGCAATAGGGCAATCCACCCTAGCACAGCGGGCAATCTGACCCTCCACAAAAATCATCATAACTCGGTCAGTTTTTGAAATTTGTATAAAATCTTCGTAGCAAATTAAAGTCAAGACCCTAGGTTATGAAACTATCGAATAAAAACAATATCGTTGCTTTGAAAATCCAAGCTTATGCAGAGTTCAAGCTTGCACTAGGTCGACAAGCTTGCAGCAGTCGACATGGCAATGCGGAAAGCACGCCGACGTCGACTGCCGCCTTCGGCATAGTAGCGTAGTCTCAACCGACGTTTTTCTTCGTAACATCTTTGTCTATTAGTTATTAACAATGAAGATGTCAATTTTCCCTGAAAAATCGAAAAAGAAACTAAAATTTTATTTTTCTTTATGAGCGAAACACGATAACAAAAAATCTCGGTCAAGTCTCAAAGAGGTTGGAGCGTTAACTGCAATCCAAGATTCAAAATATAGATGACGGGTGTCTCAAAATGACTTGACATTTTAAATTGCGCGCTATTTTTTTATTTAGTCATGGAGAATTACACGATCGAGCAACGCAAATAAAATGTAAAAATTCACTACAAAAATGATGAAAATTTTGCAGAGGCGGTTCGAAAACTCTGCACGTATTTTGGTCATGCAGTTATTGCAGACGGAGTTTCATGGTCGTGTTATCTCGCGCAGCGGGGATGTGAATTGCCCATCGAGATTGTGCGATTTGACGCCATTGGACTTCTTTCTTTGGGGTTTTCTGAAAGTAAAAGTGTATGCCAATGATCCACAGACAATTCCGGAGCTCAAGGGAGCAATTGGATGCACCATCGATGAAATTACTCGGCAATTATGCCAAAATGTTATTGAAGATTTCATCAAAACCGTGGAAGTTTGCAAACAGGGACGAGGCGACCATTTATCGGATATTATATCCCACACACAACCTCCATGTTTGTAACTTATATTGAAATAAAAATATTCCACCTTTTCAAATAAGTAATACGTTTTATTAATAAATTAATATGTCAGGTTTTTTTGAGACACCCTTTATATACATACATGTTATTGTCTATAAGCTATATTGAGACTTTACGAATTTTTTAAATTCTTTCTACCACAAAACACCAAAACAAAAATAGTTTAGTGTATGTAATTTTACGTGCGGTTAGATGGGCAAGACGTTCACGCTGCGGGTGATGTAATTTTTTTTGGGTACTTAGCACCAAGATGAAACATTTCTAACAACGGATTAACGCAAACTCAACTTTTGTAAACAATTAGAAAAAAACCCATCCTGCCCGTCGTAAGCGATATATTCGATATTGAGCCACCAAGATATGATAAAAGATTACGAATCTTGGCTGAGTTTCATAAAACATTAACTGACGCAGTCTCCTCATAATAATCATCAATAGTGTTATACTTTTTAAAGTTGGTAGTAACACAAAAGTTTTTCTTATTCACGCAATAAAAAAATAAAAATTCATAATTTTGCACTTTAACCCTAGAATGGTAACCTTATTTTTTTTACCTGTTATGGTAACCTGGGTTGATAAACCACCCCAATTTTGAAAATTTCATATCTCTGGTAAAATTTCACGAAAAGGGATTTCACTTGGGCTCATTCTTTTCGTTTTTTAATGCAGAATCACGTAGGCCTACGGTGATTTCGCTTGAAGTAGAAAAACTTAGTAAAAAATGAGGTAAAAGGATGAAAAACATGAAAAATTCGTAAAGGGCGCGAGATTTATACTCGCCTAGGGTGGTTTTTCACCCTAGGTTATCGTTCTAGGGTTAATTATACATTTTCTGAAAAATTACCACGCACGGAATAAATCTATACCTCTGGTGGATTTCCTTGAGGTTCATAGAAAAAAAATCCCAAACCGTCATTTGACTCAACCGGACCGCTCCAACGTCCTTAACTAATATTATCTATTTCAAGAAAACCTCATTTTTTTGTTTCAGATCAACCGGCTGACGAAAATCAAGTAAACCGTTAAGCCCGTATGTTCAAAGGTCCTTTACGAGATTGTCTACAAGTTCGTTAATCATGAATCTTTTTTAATAAAATTTGGTACACAACTTTGTTCATGTACATACAAATTATGGTGCAAACGATTTTTCGATCATGTAACTTATTCTTTAAAAAAAATGTTTTCAGCTAACCTTGTTTTCTGGGTCGTCAAAGTAGCCTAACCCCTTAACAGTATAGAAAACGTGTCATATATTTATATATCATATATTTATAATGCAATGTCTTCATTTAGTAGTAACATATAATACGATATGACTCAAAAATCCATTTCCGATGCTGAACTGAATTTCCGACATATGCGCACGATAGGAGCTGCGGCCAAAAGCTAGTATACAATAAGTACCAAATTACGTCTGCAAAACGAAGTCTCACGAGTCAAGCTGTGATACCGCTAGTCTGTAATGCGGTATATATTTTATTTGCCAATTCACACCAAGATTGAAAGAAAATCGTCTCCAGTCGAAGTACGCCCAATTGCACAGAATGAGATTAACTTTGATTTTTTAAGGTTAACTTTACAGATCAGCAATTCTTGGATTGATTGCACGGAGCGCGGTGAACATTTCGAACAACCGGTGGCTAAATCGTCCTGAAAATTACCGAGAAGTTCTCGATTAATAGCGCCGGGAAATTTATGCTCGGCGAGTTTTACGTGTCGCGTAACGTTGAATATGATTCGCGTCTTATCTCGAATGGGTTAATTAAATTTTTTTACAACTCACCATCGGACTTTATAATCTCATTATCTCTCGCCCTCTCAGGCTCTCACTCTCTCTCTTTCCTCTCTCTCTCTGTCTGGCTGTTTCTTTTTCTCGGGCGAGTAAAACTGACGACGGCTTCCGTGCCGAGAGCGGCAAGATTTTGTAAATGTATATATCTATTTAAAAAAAACACGCTCATGCATGGTACGACAAAAAAGTCGTGTAATATATAACTCGTGTGCGCGCTACAATGATGTGTGTGTATGTGTGTATCTATCCGGCCGTACGAATATTACGAACGCAACGTTGAGTCTAACGCGGAGCATAAAACATTTGGGCTCGCGTGCGAAGAAGACCTCTTAAAAAGCTTAGCTGTATAGGGGCATCGGTATATTTACGTGAGTTTTCGTGTGCATAGTCGTGTAAGAATGATAAAACAGGAGCAAAAGAGAGAAAGAGACTGCGAAAGAGAGAGAGAGAGAGAGAGAGAGAGAGAGAGAGAGAGAGAGAGAGAGAGAGAGAGAGAGAGAAAGAGAGAGAGGGAGAGAGAAAGATCGAGGCTCGCGACAGTTTTACCGCCAGTTGTAAAACAAACGTAATCCCCCGTCGTGCTACCGTGGCCCCCGCGGGTTAACGCGCTATCTTTTCTCTACCGTGTTCGCTATGTCTGCGAACATCTCGACCTGGTCCCCACAAAAGTGCACCGTCTCTTTCTCATGCGAATTCACTTTTTTCCCAAACGGGCAGTTCCCTTGGCGAAATTGTTCCGGACTATTAATACGTTTCTATGCAATGTTCCTTATAAAAACATAATGGATATAAATTAGTGGTAAATGAGAACAAATTTCTTTCATTTCGGTACGACCGTTTGTATTGAAATAAAAAATTGGGCCGAACACGAACATTTTGTTTGTTATTGTAGGATAGTCAATCGGCGGTATCGACGTTAATTATATAAATAACTGGCTCATGCTCTCGGCGTCAGTTGCGGATACGTGAGTGATTTGCATAATATGTTGAAATCGGCTTGAGGGTCATATCATTTCAAGAGGTCTGCATAAGCGTCCACTAGACAGCCCGTGCAGAAATTGTCGTAGGGATCCAATTAGATTCTCATACTTGTCCTTACTTCCTGATAGAAATCTAATGCGTCATCGGATCTTTATACTGAAACGTCACGCTCGGTCATTGGATTCTCGTCGGGATCTCCCATTGGAATGTACGAATCCAATTTGTATGCTGAAGGATTCCCACATTATCGAACAGAATCCGATACCATTCTTGATGAATCCTATCGCATTTTGTACATTGAATTTGACAAACAAAATATAGAGATATACAAAATGAGTGGATCTTATTGGGACGTTGAATAAGTTCTCGCTATTTTCCAACAGATGGCGTTAGCAGAAGTGCGTGTGTAACGCAGTGTAGATGGTAACGCATGTATAAAGAAGTACTAAAGAGTGTCTCAAAATGACCTGGCGATTTAAATTGCGCGCCATTTTTTTGCCGCAAACATAGAGTACTGATCTATGACAACTAGAATCAGTATTGAGGTTTAGTCACACGATCGAGCAACGCATAGAAATTGTGAAAATTCACTACAAAAATGGTGAAAATTTTGTAAATACGGTTCGAAAAGTCCGCACGTCTTTTGGTCATTATAACGCACCATCTCCAATTTAATCACAAAATTTGAGGTTAGTGGTTCAATTCTGACTGCGAGTCACTGTTTGGTACGAACTTTTGGTTGGAGGAGTGATTGGGCCGTACGTTTTCGAGGATGCTGCTGGAAATGCGGTTACCGTCAATGGTGTTCGTTGTCGTGGCATGATAACCAACTTTTCATGGGATGAATTGAAAGGCATGGACTGGAAAACATATTCGTTCAACGAGATGCGAATCAATGCAGTTATTGCAGGCGAAGTTTCATGGTCGTGTTATCTCGTGCCGCAGCGATGTTAATTGGCGGCACTGACGCCAGCATTTGACGCCACTGGATTTCGTTCTTTGGGCTTTTCAGAAAAGAAAAGTGTGTGCCAATGATTTACAGACCATTCCGGAACTCAAGGAAGCAATTGGACGTACCATTAATGAAATTAGTCCGCTATTATGTGAAAATGTTATTGAACGTTTCGTCAAAA
Organism: Ophion slaviceki; assembly: GCA_944452715.1. NCBI lineage: Eukaryota > Metazoa > Arthropoda > Insecta > Hymenoptera > Ichneumonidae > Ophion > Ophion slaviceki. The sequence goes on from OX101783.1 coordinate 46,125,870, forward strand.
GAGTGAACGTTTGCGAACAAACGTTAAATAATACGTTTTATTAATAAATAAAAATGTCCGGTCATTTTGAGACACCCTTTATAAGCAAGCGTGAAATTCAATGTATGTAATTTCGCCTAAGTGCAAACGACTTTGTTTTTCATGTTGCTAAGGCGTCTGATATATTTTAAAAAATAAAATAAATTCGAAAGTACGGGCCGGAATATTTTTATTTTTTTACACAACGTCAGAAAGGGCTTTAAGAATAACGTTTATAAATTTCCGTTCTAAATATTAAAAAATAGCGCCGTAATGCACATTGCCGCGGAGGCCCTCCGCACGATACGCGCGGTCGTTGTCCCAGCCGTTACCCGGTCATGTCACATCTGAAAAAAAAATCAGCTCATTCGTGAGTAGTGTCGCTACAATGTAGCATAGCGGTTTTTTTACCAATCAAAAAATTATGGTGAGCCGAAGAAAAAAATTTGTATTTTTCACCGAAATTATGGCTCATCATAATTTTTTTAATGATAAAAAAACCGCTACGCTACATCGTAGCGACGCTACTCACAAATGGGATGATTTTTTTTCAGATGTGACATGACTGGATAACAGCTGGGACAATGACCGCGCGTATCGTGCGGAGGGCCTCCGCGGCAATGTGCATGACGGCGCCATTTTTAACTATTTTGAACGGAAATTTATTAACGTTGTTCTTAAAGCCCTTTCTGGTGTTGTGTAAAAAAATAAAAATATTCCGGCCCATACTTTCGAGTTTATTATTTTTTCTTAAATATACCCATTTTTCGATCGGCCAAGGTGGCCAGACGCCTTAAGGCGGAATATACATTCACAACGATCAAAAAATCGATTTCTTTTTTTTTCTCTAAACGATATAACTATTTGTGTAGATTTTTTCCCTAAAGCTTCAAAGCGAAATTCGAAAAACTTCAAACTCTACAGCCCGTCAAAACTGTGCCTCACCGCTCGGATTTGAAGCGGGCGTAAACTTCAAACGCATTTTTCTCAAAACTGCATTATCGAAATTGGCGTGCAGGATTACTCAAAAACTATTAAGCCGACTGAGTTTAAACTTGGTAGAAATATTGATACCTTTCACTTGACGAAAATTGTTTTTAAAAAGTTAGAATAAAAACTTTTTTTAAACCAAACTTTACAGAAATATTGCGTGAAATGTTGATTTTTTTTGTCAATGCTTGCCATTCTCCTAAATTTGCATTTTCTTCATTTTAATTAAAGTCAAATAGAAACTACACATGTTCTAACCGAACAAATGTTTAAATCTTTTGCAAACCAACGTCTACGGGAAGTTAGACTGCACGCCGATTCGCAACTCCCGCGGAATCTTACTGTAACACTCTGCCACAGCTCCGCCGGTCTCATGATAAATGAAATTAAAAAATTGTTTTGTATACTTTAATATACTGTTAAAGTATAACTAAAATTGAATAACTGTAGAATGATTATTTCTTAGTTTAAAAATTCCTCAAAATTTCTTAATTTTTTTGCCGTATAAATGTATATCTCGCCTTAAACATGTCAAATTTCATGTCAAAAAGAGATTTTGTGGGTAATTTCACTGCACAACTTTATTTAGAAAAAAAATGCAGCTGAAGCACACAGAATTCTTGTTGCGACTTACAGCGACCATGCTCTGTCGGAAGCAACATGCAGACATTGATTTAGACGCTTCAAAAATAATTATTTTTTTCTGTTAAACTGGAGGCAACACTTGATAAACACCCATGTCAGGCGCTAGCTGAACTTGCAGAATCATTAGGAGTTGATCACACAACAGTTTGAAAGCATTAAGAATGATTTATTTAAATAAAGCATTAATTTTCACGAAAGGAGAGCGGAAACTAACTCAACCTCCCAATAAAGAAAAGTATAAATCTTACTGTTAAAAGCATAAAGCGCTCAAAGAAGTATTTTTTTTAAATCGATTTTAATCACATGACGGAAAATCACTATAATTATCGTTTATAAGTTATTTTACTACACGTTGACATAATATCAGGACACGCTGTACACGCTCACGAAGCGTGCGAGTTACGTTGCAACACCGCGATTTTTTTTTCTCGTGACTTTTCACATATTTTCGGTTCGAACATGGTAAGAATTCTCAAACGACATTCAGCAGGTAACAGTCCAGAATCCGATTGGATCCGAATGAGGACTCCCTATGTGCGGTGACACTAACAAATCCCTATAGAGATGTGGGTGCATCTCATGACTCCCCAACAATTTCGTGGACGGGATCACGGAACGATATTTTTTTGGCAGATCCGACAAACTCCGCTCGAGAATTGCAAATGGAAAATTCTTGAACGCCGTGAATCGGGAAATAGCGCGAAATCCACTTGAATTCCGATGTGGACTCTTTACGTGCGGCGTTCCTATCAAATCCGTATGGGATGCGGTAAGGTCTGGGGACTCTCCAACAAATTTGTGCGAGAGAGGTCGGTTGTGTATATATTTTTCTGATGAGAGTATTGGAATGGACAAGGTCGGAATTTTGTACATAGTAAACATACACTACCGTCTAAAAGTTTGGAAACACTCGCCCCGGTTCCGACCCACACAAAAAGTTTCATCGCTCTTTTGAAAATAACGATATCTTAATTTACCAAGCGGCGTTTCAAAAGGGACATATTTAGCTTCATTTGGCTTAAAAAAAATACGGTTTTTTAAACCCGGTACACACTTTGAAAGATGGTCGTTTTTTGGCTTTTTTTGGAGGTCGAAATTCTAGCGCACGACTCGGGAAAAAAAATTGAACCGTTTTCCCCATGAAAAACTTAAAGCAGGGAGTAGAAGCTTTAATTTCGTTTTTTTTTTAAGTTTAGTACGATTTTTTTGCATAAATATTCAACTTTTTGCAAGAAACGACCATATTTACAAAATGTAGCCTAACTCTGAAACTGCTAGGTTTTCGTAAAACTACTAACTAAGAGGGTAAAAAGTTACATACAATCATTTTCGATTTACCAAAAAAATTCAGGATTAAAAAAAAAATCAGAAGTTCGAAAAAGAAAATTCAAAATGTTTTCTTAAGTCAACGAAATATTCCTTTATCTTTAAAAATCGCCTCCCTTACCTCATCTACACGACTTTTTCATCGAAAAAGCCGCCTTTCGCTGCGATCACAGCTTTCACAAAACGTGGCATCCGCTCGATCAATTTGTCGATTTGACCCCGCTCTAGACCGGCCCAAGCTTCTTGCAACTTTTTCCACAAACCCCCGGGAGATGTGGGACAAGTTGTGCTTATTTTTTCAAACTTTTGAAAATAATTTTTTTTTTAAATTAAATTTTTTTTTAATTCGGATTTTTTTTGCAAATCCAAAATGATTGTGTGTAACTTTTTACCCTCTTAGTAGTTTTACGAAAACCCAGTAGTTTCAGAGTTAGGTTATATTTTATAAATATGGTCGTTTCTTGCCAAAAGTTGAATATTTATGCGAAAAAAAATCGTACGAAACTTTAAAAAAATGAAATTGAAGCTTGTACTCCCCGCTTTAAGTTTTTCATAGGCAAAACGGTTAACATTTTTTTCGCGTGTCGTGCGCTAAAATTTCAACCCCCAAAAAAAGCTAAAAAACGACCAACTATCAAAGTTCAGAGTTCAGTTCTTTCAGAGCTCTAGCGATCTCCGAACCAGACTCCCTGGAAGTTGAACTAGAACACCTACGAAAAGCTTTAGGAGATAATGGCTACAAGCCAGGCAACATCGAAAGAACGATCAAAAATCTATAAACAAAAATAGCTGATCCGAAAACGGTTACAGCACCTGATGGGGAGCATGAAGGACAAATAACCGCAACAACTTCTTTTCCATACCTTCAGGGCATAACCGATCGCATAGGCAGGGTCCTTGGAAAACATAACGTGCGAGTCATCTTCAAACATCAGAAGAAACTAGCACAAGTGGTTCCGAGTGCAAAAGACCAAATACGACCATTAAGTGAACCAGGAGTGTACAAGATACCCTGCTCATGCGGTAAAGTGTACACAGGAGAAACCGGGAGGAAGATCAGTACACGGATCAAAGAACACCAACGGTGTATCAAATATGGCCATATTACACAATCAGCGCTAGCTGAACATTGGATGGAGACTGGTCATGCCATTCAGTTCGACAAAGCCCAAAGTCTGGCCCCATCAAACAGCTATTTTTCCAGGAAACACCGAGACAAATTCGAAAACATCTGGACAATCTAAACAGAGATGGAGGATATCACGTCAATCCTATTTGGCCCACCGTCCTCCTGGTTTTTTAATTGACCAGCTAATCAATTAAAACATCTGATTGGCTGGTGCAGCGATCTGGAATGATGACTGCAACTATATAAGGAAAACCTGATGCACGAGAGCTTCAGTATCGGAGCTCTCAGCCCTGATGATGCAGACTGTAACGTTTGCGAAGCGTCGGCACAACGCTGATCCTCAACACGGCCTCCATCCAGAAGCCACATACTCTTCTCATTATATAAAGAGCCGTGAAAGCCTTAAAACTAAAAACTTTCAAAGTGTGTACCGGGTTGGAAAAATCGTAATTTTTTTTTCGAAAAATGCTCATCGAAGCTAAATATGTCCCTTTTGAAACGCCGCTTGGTAAATTAAGATATCGTCATTTTCAAAAGAGCGATGAAACTTTTTGTGTGGCTCGGAACCGGGGCGAGTGTTTCCAAACTTTGGGAAGCTAGTGTATATTCGAAACTCGAATTTGGCAAGACCGAAACTCGAGTTTTTTCTATAACGATCAACGGTCAAGTTATTTTTATTCATACGAAGTGCCGCTGTTGCTGCATTGCTAATCTGTATAGGTAGCTTTGGAAACTAGGGTGATCAGAAATGAGAAATAAAAAATTTTCTTTTAGCACAATATTAAAATTTCTGTATAACTGGATATTTTTTTGAAATTTTTTAAATTACGCAAATCCCAAGTTGTAAAAAAAGAAGTTCGATTGTCGACAACAAAAAAAAACAGTTTTAATAATTTGTTACTAACAAACGGATAAGCATATAAAAAAATCATCCGGTTACACGATAGAAAATGGTATAAATAAGTCATTGCTTAAATTTTTACCAATTTTTTTGTTCCAATTTGGAGTTAAGACCCGAGGCTATAGGAACTATACAATTACTATAAATACAAGATTAGTGAGGCTATCATGAAAAACACGTTTTCAATATCGTTTTTAAAAGCCCATTTCTATATAGTGTAAAACATTTCCACTTTGAGTATTTACTGTAAGGCCTTGCTACAAATACTAAAGGGTATTGGGCGCCACTGTTCTCGCAAAGAAAAAATCGCTCATCCCAGGTTCTATTCGACGGAATGTAATTAAAACAAAAAGCGGGAACAATCCGGAGGCGTTTATTTTCATATACCAAAGGTTCAGGAAAACGCTTCCGCCATTCCCACGTCAATTTCGCTCAAACGAACAGTCAAAATTTCATAAATGACAGGTTACATCATCTCAGCATCGTATTCCAGCCCTGCCAGCTTCATTTCAGCCTGGAAGAGCCTGTCTACGATAAGACGCTTCAACTTTATGATATTTGTAATATTTAAATTATAACCACGAATGATTTGTGCAACAAAGGATGAATAATTTTTTATTGGTGCGTCGTTACTGAACATTCGTTCAACTATTACTAATATTTTTTTCCTTCGGGTTCATACTCCAAAATCAAATTATTGCCACTATCGATAAGGATAATTCCGCCGGCGTTCAGCTTGAATGCTTCATCGCGAAGCGGTTCAAAGTGTTGCGGAAGTGCGGAATTAAAAAAATCGAAATCCTGCAGGTGTATAGTCCACGAGGGCAGCATCCTGTCTTAATGGCGGCTGCTTTTGATGGGGAACAGCGAAAAGAGGGGCCATCGCGATGTTAAGAGATGAAATACAAAAAGCAATCGTCGCGTCCTCTCTCGTGAAGTCGCGATGTAGACCCTTAACGATTTTCTACGCTTCTCAAGGAAGAATGCACGGATGCTGGAGAAGCGCAGAAGAGCATCACTGCGTTTAGGAAGGGAAGGCAGATGAACGGAGAAGGATATATAACGGTAGGGAGCGAGCGAGCGAGCGAGAGAGAACGAGAGAGAACGAGAGAGAACGAGAGAGAGAGAGAGAGAGAGAGAGAGCCAATCGAGTCTCGGAGACGTAGACGACGAAGCGTACGAAAGAACATCGTCCGTTTACTCCCGACAGAGGTTTATGTAGATCTGAGAGCGAGAGCGCATATAAGCGCATACGCGCGCAGCTCGAGGAATCACCCCAGTGAGTGTACCTGCATGCGATACTCTTCTGTCGTCTTCTTTACGAAAAAAAACCTTAGAAAAACGAACAGAATGAAACAACCGTCCCTCTCTTTCTCTTCCTCGTTGACATCGGTCTACATAGCGAGCCAAAGGAACTTGCGAGTTTGCTACTGCGAGCGGAGCGAGATGTTTATGCAGATGAGCGAGAACCCTTTGAGCACCAACAGGAAGACTTGCGAAAGGCTTCGAACGGTGTGTATACGAAAGACGCGAGAGAGGAAGAACAGGCGGAAAGAATAGAAGAATGAGCGCATCTCTGGGCCCAGGAAAAAAAGAGGGGGATGTTAAAGAAAAAAGCCTGGCAAACTGTCGGTACATCGAAATGCTATTAGCCCTTTTATTTCAATATTAATTCCATCTTTGCTCATTAACCATGTATTTTTTATTTTACCAGTTTAGTGTGTTATAAAATCTTCGGCAAGAGATAACAATGCACAATGTAAATGTATATACGGGAAAAGTCGGTTGGACTTCATTGCATGTATGTAAAACTTAAGGGGCTACACCTACCTAGAGGCCCGAGAGTACGGCCAAATTCCGATTGCTTTTCTGGGAAACGGTTAGTGAAACAAAACGCATTTTTTTTAAGTTTTTTTAACAATTTTCTTTAAAAAATTTTCGCGACGTTTGGCGGTGTACACTCCAGCTTAACGGTCCATCTGAAATTCATAAACCAAACAGGTTATTCAAGTTAATACCAAATACGAGTCGTTGACGATGGTCGATTTTTTAAATCATTTTTTTTAACAACGTGGCGATGAATTGAAACTTGAACATACAAAATCGATTAAAAAAATCGTCATTATTACGTAACTATTAAAAAAAAATTGATTTATCAAAAGTGAGATTGTCAACTACCTTCAAATGTTTCTCACCGTATCTCCTGTAAATTTGGAAATAATCCATCAAATGGTTCTCGAGAATCATGTCCACCGACTTTGAAAATAGTGTTTCGAGAAAAACGCGTTGAAAGTTTGAAGTATGGTCCTGCTACCGCTCGCCCGGCCGACTGTAGCTCGTTCAATTTTAGGAATGTTTCACTAAAATTTTTCGGGAATATAACTGAAAGGTGATACTATCGAATAAAAATATTTTGGGAAAATTTAATTTTTGTTATCCACCTATGGATGTAGGGTGGATACATATATATAATTTAATTTTTTTATCCACCATGCAGTCCGTCAATATCAGCATATCCAGCTACTATGCTGGTCGACCTAACATATGTTTTTAAATATCGTTTATTTGGCACCACGACGGTCCTTAAGGGGGGAGATCACTGTGACAGGCCGAAAAAGGTCGTTTTATCTGATTTTTTGTCTACTAGATTATTTATTTGGTATTTGGAAAGGAGGTTTGTTATGAGGCATACATTGAACTTGTTGGGAGCAACTTATTATGAAAAAGAAAAATTGACAACGTTATTGAGATATAATAGAACCACTGTATAAAAAATGTGGTCCTACGGCCAGATCGATAAATTGACAAAGATTGGTCTAAAGAATTAAAAAAAAAGTTTTATGATCTATATAAATGTAGTTCTCGTTGTGCGTAGCCGTTTTTCAAAGAAAAAGAAAACAATTTTCACCAAATGAGGGGTGTATAAAAAATCGTGTAATTTGGACCAAATTTCTACTCATATTCGGGGACTTAGAAAAAACTCATTTTTTTACGACTACGTAATAAAAAAAAAAGAAAATCGGACAATTATAGTTAGAATTATGATTCCGGCCAGGTCGAGAAAAGTCGTTTCGAGAAAAACGCGATTGAAAGTTCTAGTATACGTCAATCGTTGCGCTACCGCTTCTCACTAAATCGTCTGTAACTTGTTTAATTTACAATATTCTAAATCGAAACATTTTCTACACATTCTCGAATATGTATACTTTGAGAAAATGCAAAAAAATCGATTTATTTTACCAGTTACAGTGATGTCTCTCTTTAGAAGCACCTTTAGATAATTCTGCTTACATTTATCGAAACGCGATTTAATAATGTCAAGTATCGGAACAACATCATAACAGCTCTCGAGAAGCTCGAGAAGAGCTCTCTCTCTCTCTCTCTCCCTCTCTCTCTCTCCCTCTCTTTGAAATACTTTACATTTCCCGATGACACGACAGGAAGACCAAAATAAGTCACGACGATGCCTCGATACCGCGCTGTTCGAGATTTATTCAACGATTCAGCGTGCGATAGATCGATTGATCCCGAACGATTTATTTCGTAAGCCCTTTTATCCTACATCCCGGATACATCGAGAATGTGAAAAAAGATCGAAAAAAGAAACAAAACCGGAGGATAAATCGGTAATTCCATTTTATCTGTATCTCCAGCGATTCAGCGGGGTTTTCAACCTTACCTCCCGTGCGAAAACTTACGCAGCGCAACCGAGCTGAATGTCGCTTCGCGAATTTTCACGACGTGGCTTCCGCGCGTCGATCTCGGCTAGGGAAAGAAAAAAATAATCGCAAATGCTCGCCCGAGGGTTGGTGGAAAACACCGAGAGGCGATATAGGAGAACGGCTAGAAACGGGCTAAGTGACAATTTAGCTAATTGCTCCTCTGGTCTGCTGGCCAACCCCATTCAATCACCCTAATCGGTAGCGCCTAATTATTCGAGGCCGCGAAAGTTCAATTAAAGAGAGTAACGTCGTTGAAATACGCCTTTCTATATATATAGAAAGTGCGATTGCTGTGCACGGAGAGAGAAAAATCGAGAGAAGTGGAAGGTGAAACGGATGGAGAGAGAGAGAGAGGGAGAGAGAGAGAGAGAGAGAGAGAGAGAGAGAGACGCCGAGTTGCGGTTTTCCGCAACTGCGATATCGTAGTAAAAGTCCTGATGAGTTTGCGCTTTGCGAGCACCATCGTGCTCACCTATTTGCGGAAAAAGACGAGAATATACGGTCGTAGATTTCTTTCTTCCATTGCTACTTTTTGGCCCAAAGGCTCCACTTGCGTTCTCCGTAGCCTCACTTTCCAAACTCCCGGCCTTTACTTCATCCACGTATTCTTGTATATAATTTACCTACGTATGGGAATTTTCGGACGAACTGGACGGATTTATCGTACTCACAAGGAACATCACTAAGTGTCCGCCTTTGATTTTGTTGAAATTCATACAAGTGATAAAGAATTGGGAGCTGTTATGCATATGTTTTTTTTTATCGGCGAAAAAACGGGTTTATGGGGGGAAACCATCCCTCAAAGACAGACGTGTCACCCCTACATTTTTTTCAACCCTTCTATAGTGGATTTTTCATCGCTTTACATTAGAAGAATTTTGGTTTCAATTTCAATGAGATCGGTGGACTGCTTGTGGGTGATACTGCAAAATCACCCCTCGACACGCCTTTCTTTGAGGGTTGTAAAAAGTAAGTAAAAAAAAGTACGTGTCTAAAGCAATATGAGTTTCAATCAAATCGAAGGCAGGTGCTTAAGTGATGTTCCTTGTCAGCAAAATGTGATCTGGCTATCATTTGAATAAATTACCTTGTATTAATACCAATTTCATATTATATATATGTACATATGTATGAACTGTTATCAATATTTCTTAATCCGCAAAGAATGTAATTATCTTTTCCTTTTGTGATTTCATCATCGCGTACATCAGCCGAAACGAAAGCAAATCTCTCAAAGATTCATTGCTCTCGACACCTCTAGCACAGCCATCATTCGCAAATTAAGCGCAATCGAAGAATAATAAAACAAGACCGCTACAAATTGTGCCGATTCGCGTGGAACTCCTTGCACAAAGGATATTAAGTATGTATATATATTTTTTTCCAGGCTACCTTTGCCACAATCTCGAGCGATATACCGACCGCCAAATCCCGATTTCGACGAGAGGAACGGCGACTTCACACAGCCCTCGCCGTCGTCGTCGCATAGTCGTCGTCTACTGGACGATACGAATGTCCCGGATTAAAAGTTTTCGTTATACCGAGAACGCTTTTTCGAGCTTGCGAGTGTTATTTATACCGGCCATTTTTTAGCGGCTCTTTTCGTCGTCTCTAAAAGGTCGCACATAATATATATATATATATATTCTTTCTTTCTCCCGTCGGATTTCGCACTATTTTTTTATGTTCTACTTTTTCAACAATCCTGAAGCTCTTTTCCGCAAGAGATTTCAAAGAGCAAAAGATTTTTGTGATTTGCATAATGGTTACTTTGATCGTGGTATATTTGCGAGTAAAAATAATGGAATCTTTTTTGGTTTTCATTCAAACGTGAGTCCAACATGCGCGAAAATGAGACTGCCATTTGACATGCGCGCTCAAGTATGCTCGATAAGCATGTGCACGTAAAATAATTACAGTTACGATAAATCATCGTAATGACCGTTTTTTTAACTAAAGATGTTCGAGTCCCCTATTATATACACTTCGTAAATGCAATTCTCTTCCGACTATGTGGTCTGTTGTGGCATTACAACCTCGATAAATCTATTTCGACCAGTTTTTCGGTGTCGAAAAAGGCCTTTTGACGCGGGAATTAAGAACCGCGGCCATGTATATATATATATATATTCGATAGATTCACGCAACTGATAGACTTCGTCATAGTCTCGGAGTCGTCATAATTACATCGAACGCGCGGATTATTGGAATTCGCTCTTCCAAAAAAAAAAACATGATGAGAGACCGCGACTACCTCGACGCCGGACACAGTCGCCATGATACGTATATGTAGGCGCGATTAGCATTTCCATTTGCATATTGACGGCTTTCGTAAAATGTTATGAATATTTTAGCCTTACATATATGTACATATATATATATGAGTGTGTGTGAGTGAAACACGGCTCTCGTTGTACGATGGAATATCTTCGAGCTACAGAAAGAACGTCAGAGAGAAAAAGAGAGCCGCAAAAAGGACGAGTAAAAAAGTGGGAGCACATTAAGGAATACAGAAATTCACGCTTCTCAAAAAGGCTTTTATGCTATTTTTTAATCGTCATTGGCCTATTAAGGTGACATCAGCGATAAGAGAATTGATAAGCGAGCGATTAGGCAATATTTATCATCAGTTAAAGTGTCGTTATCAATATATCGAGGGATAAAAACTATGGCGGCTTTATCCTGAGTAGATATTATCCCGACAAGACTCTGTAACGTAAAACTCGACTGACGAGCGTATACTCGGTTTTTTGCATTTGCAAAAAAAACGAGTTGAAAAAAGGTATCGAATATCATTGCCGCGACGCTCGGAAAGGACGGAGTTCGGGTGATCTCGTATTATCTTCGGATCCCTTAAATGATAAGGTCGAGACGCGCTGAAGCTCGGTTCCCGTGGAAACTGAACCGCGTTGCGTCGATTGCCGACGGAAACTTTCGTCAAGTATCTCGCGACGGCGGCCAACGGATGGCAGCACGGTATCGTTTTTCCTCACGGGACTCTGCTTTCTGGATACAGTGCGGAGTGTGTTACGAGCACAGGCACCATTCGCTTCTGAATAAGGATTGGTTTAGTTTTTTTTTTTATAATGATTAAATCCTCGGTAATTTCGCTTTTTTAAAATAACTCAGTATGTCTCGCGTAATGTGATTTTGATTCTGAACGAGTTGATTTATTTGAAAAAAGAAATGTCAAGAATTGCTCCAAAGTCTTAATGAGAGTTGATTTCCGTTGTCCGGTGAGACACAAACATTAAGGGACCATTCCAGTGTGACTGGCTTGAAAATTGCTGATTTTCATGCTTTTATTTAAATCAAATTCGATAATCAGTGCGACTTTTTTCGTTTATTCAAATGACATATATTGTACATAAAAATATTTTTAGTTTTCGTTTTATTTTTTATATAATTTTTTTGGCCACTACAAAAGGATGCCTAAAAAATAGCTCCTGACGGTAGAACGTCCTACTCTTCCAAAAATTGTGTCAAAGGAAAGAATAATGAAGCTTATTAATCAGTATGAAAAACTATCGAGGCGTAAGAAGCGGTTTTGTTCGATGCAAATTAACAATATGGTGGCCATTTCAAAATGATGTGTCAAATTGGGCCTTTTTGGCATTTTTTCGTTAAAAAAATATGTGAAATTGTCAAATAAAAAACGCTTCCTCACGAGGTTAAGGAAGTTAAACGGATAGCTTGAAAACTCTTTGTTTAAAAACGTCCACCGTTTTGAAAAACGACGATTCGAGAAAAGGGGCACCAGGTCTGTGCCAGGTCTCACGCCGCTGGTCGAATCCTTTTTTCTAAGAAATGCTGCAGGGACCGGAATAATTCGAATTTCGCATGTTTATGAAAGTCCATATTCGTGAATGATGCAAAAAAAACGATTTTCAAAATATTTTACACTGGCATGGGTTATCGATTGCGTTCGAAACATCATCGATTATTTATTATGGCTCGAATAGTCTCACGAAAGCCAGCAGGCTAGCATTGTTTCTGAATGTATCGTCCTCCAAGAATTGACCAGGGACCTTGACTTTCAGTCCTCGAACAGGAACTATAGGGAGGTACTTTTCCCCAGTCGAAAGATAACTAGGGTTTTTTGGGCATTGTGAATTTGGAGATCACGCTATCGTGCCCGAAATACATTACAGAACAATTTCGTCGTAGCCACCGATGTAGAAAATCTTTGCCGACAGAACATTGCATTTTTAAGGAGGCTCCAGCGTTTCACCGATGAACCTTGAGGAATACTAATATTTTTAGATACAGATAGGTCCAATAAAAAAGTTCAACTCTCAACGAGCTTCATTGTATAATTTCCTACCATTTAAAAAATTCACATTCAAGTAGTGCAGTTTAGGAGGGACATACTTTTAGACAGAAAAAAAATAAGTGATATTGAGTGATTTTTTAAAGTAATAAATAATTATTCTACAATTATCAAACTTTAGGTATACTTTAAGAGTATATTTAAGTATACGAAACAATTTTTGAAAATTAATTCATCATCAAAATCGCGGAGCTGTGGCAGAGTGTTACAGCAAGGTCGCCGCGGGAGTTGCAAATCGGCGGTCTAGCTTCCCGTAGACTTTGATTTGCAAAAAAGTTCAAACATTTTTCAGTTAGAACATATGTAGTTTCTATGTGACGGTAATTAAAATGAAGAAAATGCAAATTTGAGAAAATGCGCCGCATTTACAAACAAAAATCAACATTTCACGCAACATTTCTGTAAAATGTGGATAAAACAAGGAGTTTTCTTTCCAATTTTTCAAAAACAATTTTCGTCAAGTGGAAGGTAGTAATATAATCAATATTTCTACCAAGTTTCAACTCAATCGGCTTAATAGTTTTTGAGTAATCCTGCCCGGCAATTTCGATAATGCAGTTTTGAGAAAAACGCGTTTGAAGTTCACGCCCGCTCCGAATTCCAGCAGCGAGGCACAGCGTTGACGGGCTGTAACGTTTGAAGTTTTTCGAATTTCGCTTTAAAATTTTGGGAAAATAATCTACATATATAGTTCTATCATTCAAAGAAAAGAAATAGAAATCAATTTTTTGATCGTTGTAAATGTATATCCCGCCTTGGTTGAGTTTGAATGTTTAAAATTTAACTAAGTACTTTACACAGTTTTTTAAGGCGTTACATCTATGTGGCTCATCGAAAAATGAGACTTTTTTTGGGAATTCCTTATTAGAATACTAAAAAAGCAATCAAAATTAGAGCTGCAGTGTTTATTCTACATTTGTTGACCTAAACGAAAACAAAAAAAATCTCAAAAATATACAAAATGGCGGCTCAGTAGAAGATCACAGAGCATTTTTTGTTTAGGTGCTCTGCGGGAAGACGCAACACTTTTATGAATCAGCTCCTCGAACAATAAAAAAACACAATTTCGTCATTTACATTAGTTTCACTAGAGCAATACACACGATTATTTGAAAATATGGTTTTTTTCACAAAATAGCATCAGTTTAATTTCTTTTTAAGTTGCTGAAAAAACGCCTTTAATACGTTATAAAAATGAGACTGGCTGGTGAATCATGAAAATCGTCTGTGCTTCTATAGACAATCTACTCAAGGAGCTACAGTCAAAATTTTAAGTCAATCGGATGAAAACGGATTTAGGGGCATCGTCCACACGACAGACTTGAACCTATAATTTCAATTCGGCATTGCGATAGTAGGTCTTCAGTTGTTAGGTGGTATGTTCGTTGTACAATGACTGAACTAAACAACTCCAAATTGCTACTTTTTCGCCATCTAGGCTGATTCGTGCGTTTCAGAGCGCTCAGGGCGCTTTAGATAATGAGCTATAAATATTGCAAAAAAGAAAATTTGCGTATAATTTCCTTCGTATATCAGCCAATAAAAAACCAGACCAACATTTTTTTTCTACTTACAAGGAACATCGCTCAAGAAGTGTCCGCCCTGATTTTGTTGCAACTCGTATATATGATGAAGCATTGAAAACTATTAGCGCGTATTTTTTTATCGGCGGAAAACCGGTTTAAAGGTGGGAAACTACCCCTCAAAGAAAGTCGTGTCGAGGTGCGATTTTGTAGTTTCGCCCACACGCAGTCCACCGATTTGAATCAAACCAAAACCAAAATTCTCCTAATGCGAAGTGACTTAAAAAAAACCACGATGAAAGTAATGAAAAAAAAATTAATTAAGAGGTGTCACGCGTTTCTTTGAGGGGTGGTATCCCCCTCTTAAAACTTTTTTTCCGTCATCACAAAAAAATACGTGTCTAAATAGTATTCAATGCTTTACCACATATAAGCGTTTCAGCTTAATCAAAGGCGGACACTTAAGTGATATACCTTGTCAAATGTTACTCAATCGAAAATCGTGAATTGTCCTCAGTTGATATCTCTTGCTGAACGCATTCACTGCGGTCATTGACAATGAATTCCAGCTCAATTTGCGAGTCTCCATAATAACCCATGTTACAGCGAAGTAGAAGGTGTACTACGTGACACGTTAGTGCCAGTGAGATAACTCACATTTTCGAGAGATTTCTCGAAGATTAATAACATTCAGGGCAAAATAAAATCGTCATACCCTACGTCAGGCAATTCTCCAGATCCTGATGCTTAGGTTTTCCTCAGAAACTTGACCATCTATGAGAGAACTGGGTAGCAACATTTGTAAGGTTATGTCGAACTTGTACGTGCCCTTCAATGGTATACATATCAATATTTTTTTTTCTCCAACTGGATGTAGCGGCACTTACCAGAACTTCGTAATTGAACATTTATTGAACGTTTCTACAACAGCAATAGTGCCCTTCAAGGGGGTATCCCTCTCTGGAAACTTGAAAAAAATCGTTTTGTTTTGCATACTGTTATAGTTTAAACTTTCAAGAATATTTTAAGACTAACTGGACCCCGAAATTCTTAAAAATGACGATGTTACGCGTATTTTAGTGGAACAGTGTGCGTCGGGTTAAGGATGATTCGCATGTAATGAAAGCGGATACCAAAGCACCAGAACACTCAAAAGAGACCCAAACTGCCCGGAGATAGCATATATTAGTAAATAGGTTAGTAGTATATTAGTAGTATAGTACTAGGTAGTATATTAGTAGGTAGGTTCTAGGTTCGATTCGTATATAGGTAAAATATTTTCCTCGAAAAAAATCATTTCAAAAGGCATTTCCAAACACTGTACCCTCCTTTAGATACCCGATCATTCGCTATCGCCGATTTCTGCTCGGAAAGGAAGCCGTTATGTTTCGGGTTGAACGCGGGTCGAAAATGTTGACTCGGGAGGGCCTAGATGAACTTGATCGTGGATTAATATTGGGCGTATATCGATGTACTGCACGTGGTCTCGAGGAATTCGCGAGTGCGCATGGCTTGAGGCTTGCGGAGCAACAATTCGTGCGTCACAGTGTCGCTCATAACTCACGACTTCACCTGCCTCGCTCACCCTTGCTAGCGCGTGTGAATACGCGAGCGCGAGAGCCGCCGCACCAACCGATTAATGTCTCGATCACCGATAGTTTCGGAATTTCATTATCGCACGACAACTCGTAAAATGCGGCTATTACTTGGCGAAAAAAGAAAGGAAAAAAGGAAAGTTATGGCGATTGGCGCGATAGCAGATCACGAGAATAACGGTGGAACCCTAACGTGGCCGGCGAAAAATTGCCTTCAAAAAGTTGTTACAATGATCCCTTCGTTCTGCATAATTTCTCGTAACACGGTGCGAAATAAAAGTTGCGTAAAAGAACATTAAGATAAAGAAAATTCTTGCACTCACAGTGCGCGGCCTGCTTTCATCACGGAGTGCGATGCGTCTGGAGGGACTGCGCACCGACCCGCGTAGAAATTTCGATGGGGCCCAGATCAGGGCCCGATCAGGTTGCCTGACTGCCCTGGTAGGGCACTAATAAGGCAGCCTGAAAAGGCCCTAATAGGAAATGTAACGTTGTGTCACATATGGGCCTGATCTGGTTGCCTGATCAGGCCCCTATCAGGTTGCCTGATCAGAAAGAAATGCATATAATATTTCAAAAAACCAAAATGGAATGAACCACTTAATTTAGAGTTCCACTACAATGATTTTGTATCATAATTCGTCATTCCCTGGCCTGCTGAAACGATTTTGTTCGAAGAAAATATTTCGCCTATATGGGAATCGAACCTCGTACCTTCCTACCCAAAGCTAGGCACGCTGCCCCTATGCTACCGAGTGCTTGTAACATCTTCGCCCCAGTTATGGCATAAGACACCAAATGAATTCCTATAATTATTTGTTGTATCACATAAAGTATATCAATGAGTTAATATCACTGTGACAATTAAAGAGGTTTATTGAATAACATGCTATAGATTTTTGAAACTTAACCTTATATATTTATTTTATATATATAATAAAAATAATTTAAAAAACATATATAAAAATATAGTTCCTCTCTCTCTCTTCGCCTTACGAAGCTGCCGAAATCTTCTAACACGCATCCGAGTTGCATAACGTTTTTTTGTCGTGACAGTCTATAGCACCTCTTTTTAAATAGAATTCAGGAATGCATCGAAACTCCGAAGCTACGATGCTGTAAAATCGAAGTTTCCATGTGAAAAATGGGGCAAGCCTATTTATGGCCTTATCAGGGAAAGCCACAGTAGGGCCTATGAGGGCAAGCCTTGGTAGGGCCCTATCGGGGAAAGCCTTAGTAGGGCCACATTAGGGACAGCCTTAGTCAGGCCCTATCATGGAAAGCCTTAGTAGGGCCTATCAGGGCAAGCCTTGGTAGGGCCCTATCGGGGAAAGCCTTAGTAGGATCTTATCAGGGATGGCCTTAGTAGGGCCATTTTAGTATAGCCTGATGTAGGGCCTAAATACTTCCGGCCCGATCGGGGCCGGATCAGGATGTCCGTAATAGGTGTTACCCCTATCACACCCTGATCGGGGCCTGATCCTAGTCAGGCTAACCCTAAGAAATTTCTACTCGGGGATACAATAAGCTCCGTTAAAATAATTATATCGATGATCGATTGACCGCGCTCAAAATTTCCGATCTCGGAATAATGAATTCACGCTTATCGATGGATAATGGATCGAATCATTTAAAAAAGCTTTTCGTTACGATATCGTACCGAAAAGATCGTAGAGAAAGAGGGAGAGAAGAGAGAGAGAGAGAGAGAGAGAGAGAGAGAGAGAGAGAGAGAGAGAGAGAGAGAGAGAGAGAGAGAGAGAGAGAGAGAGAGACAGAGAGAGAGAGAAGCAAAAAACGAGACGAAGGGAAGACCTGTCCTATGTCGGACGAATTTATTTCACAGTAGCGACGAAGCGATGAATACGACGCGACGTTTCGATTTCCAATTTAATTTCCTGAGATCCCGTAAATAGTAATACTGGAGCGCCGCGCTTTTCACCGTTTCAGTTACGTCCCGCTCAACGCTATTTCTCTCTTTCTATTTCTACGCTCCGTCCGGAATGAAGTCAGATATATATATCAATGTATGTATGTGTGTGTGGATGTGAGATATAAAACCTTTTACTCTTTTATACCATCGCGACACCTCATACGGTCACGTATATACTATATCGTATAGCTCCTGCAAAAACGCTGTAAAGGACGCCCGGCGGGAGAGGGCTGATTTCAAAACAACCGATTTATCTTTTCTGGACCAGTGGTTGAATTGGCATCGTGGATTCCGAAGAGACAGAGAGAGAGAGAGAGAGAGAGAGAGAGAGAGAGAGAGAGAGAGAGAGAGAGAGATTTTATAGTCGCGACGCAGTAGAGGAAAGTGTGCAATTCTATGAATAAAGATTGTGTGTGGGGGGGGGGGTGCCTGTGTCCGCACACGCAGGCGGACGGAAGACATTGGGCTTGCATAATATTGGGCATGGGGAAATTGGCTACTATGCGGACTTTTCCCGAAGCTGCGTGCCTTCGACATCGCTTCACGTATACATATGGGCTCACATATAGACTCTCCGCACATAAAAATGTCTTACAAACATACATAGTTGCCGACCAAATATACGCTTTGCAGAGCTCAAAATCAATCTGCAAACTGAGAGTTCGCCCTGGTCGAGAGTTAGCACAGTAGCGTCTTACGCCAACATAAAATAGTTGCGAACAGCAATTACGGACATGCGTAAAATGTGACATCTCTTTCGTTCAGCGAAATGGTACAAACGAATGCTCGTTGCGCGATGAAAAATTGAGGTCAATAATATCGAAGTTTTCGTGAATATCGATTGGCTGAGGGAAGTTAGGAACATCCCTGATGCGTTTTATTTTCTTCTCTAAATTCCGGGGCTTAGACCTAGTGGAATTTTGTTAAGCTCTCGCTTCCTGGTTTTCGACGCATTCTCGAAATATAACATTTAAAAATATTCTCTGGAAATTTCAAGTCGTTTCGTTCAAAATTGATGGACTTATGAGCGTTTATAGGTAGGTACTGCGAACCGGCGAACTTCGAACGCGTTTTTCTCAAAGTGGCTTCTCCAAGATCGGTGACCACAGTATCTAAAAAATCACTGCACCGATCAACTTCAAATTTTACAAGCTTCTTCCACACATTAAAAAGCAGTACTCGAAGGTAGGAATCTTTTTTTTCGATGCATAGTTTTTTTTATCAACGAAAATAAAGCGTTTCTCTCACCGCAAATCGATACTTCCAATTTGAACTGCGAGCATTTAAAAAAATTAATACTTTATTGAATCCTACATTCAAGCCCTGGACAATTTAATGCAAAAACTAAATGCGTTCGATTTTTTATATTGTGGATGATTCGTTTCCGAGCAGTAGTGATCACCGCGAAGGACGTTTTTCAAACAGCGATCTGTACAAATCATTGCATCTACCACACGTATAAATATTTTTCAATACGAAAATTATAAAAGATTCTTTAAACCATACTCTTTAATGTAACAAAACCAATATTTGAAAACCTGTAGGGGAAGTAGGGGCAAGATGATAACGATAAGGTCATGTTCAAATGAAACAATACATATATGAGTCAGTCAACTCCAATTATTGTTTTAAACTAATCAACATTTATTAACCGTTTAATTTTGAAAACAAAAAAATCAGTCTTTCTGATTTTTACCATACAATATATATTTTCAATTAAACCTTCATTTTCCCCATCTTACCCCGTATGCGGGGCTAAATGAAATAATGATGGGAGACGAATTATTGGCATCATTCGCATACAAAAGTGGTTTCATTCTCAATGCCAGCAATTTGATAAGCCAATCGTCTAAATTCTGTAGTATTGAGTCCGAATTATCTTGCTTCCATATAATTTTAATCGTATTTGTAAGTTCTTTTTCTTGCCCTGGTAGAAACGCCGGTTGACGAGGAACCAGAGGCTTTACTAGTTCCATTTCACCCTTTCTAACGTAAATAGTGGTACGTTGTAAAATATAGCGGCTTCGTGATAGCTTGTATTCAGCTTACCCGATTAGATGGTTAACGAATTAACAACAAATTACGCAATAACCTTGAAAATGTCTGAGAAACTGATCTTATTATATTCATAATAAGTACGTCCATTGTGTTTAATAATGGACGTACTATATTGGACTACCATTCCATATAATAATTATATTCAAAAACTGCAGTGGTAATTATCGTAGAAACAAACAAAGCAATAATTTTCGCGACATCTTGCGCAACATATAAAAGCGGATTTTTACAATCATAGGGAGTTTGCAATACATCCGTACAAAAACATGTCCCATTAACATTCATGAAAATGTTTCTAGTAACTGATAATTTTGAGGCAAACCAGGCGTATTGAATCATGTCTCGCAATATTGGTGACGATAAATTGATGGTGAATTATTGAATCGATTTTTATACAATCGAATTTTTATACAAGCAGAATCGTGAAATTAATTTCCGGGAAGATTGAATTAAAATCCATTTAATAATTCACCTTCAATTATCGTCACCACTATTCCGAGACATGATTCAATACGCCTGGTTTGCCTCAAAATTATCAGTTACTAGAAACATTTTCATAAATGTTAATGGGACATGTTTGTGTACGGGTGTATTGCAAACTCCCTGCGATTGGAAAAAATCCGCTTTTAAATGCGGATTTTTTTTTTGCGACATCTTGCTTTGCAAGATGTCGCAAAAATCATTCCTTGTTTGTTTCTACGATAATTACCACTGCGGTTTTTGTATATAATTATTATATGAATAAAAATTGAATTTTTCCTAATCGACTTTTCTATTCTCATTAAAATACCAATGTTCCTCCTCATATACTTTACAATGAAAAATAAAAAATCCACCGTTATGAATTGTTTTATTGGGAAAAAAAAGAAAATAATTTTTAATAAATGAAAACAATTGAAAAAAAATAACGGAAATAATTTTTTTTTTATGTAGGGATGAGAAACGTTTTGAACTATTGTTGGGATAACAAAAAAAAAATAAGATCCGCAAGAGGAATCGAACCCGAGACCTCCGGCGCAAAAGACCGAGCCCTAATCGTCTAGACTGGGCTCGATAAGTGCCTGACATTTTAAACTCATAAGGCGCCTAAGAAACTTTGAATCGATTTTTCTCTGAATTTTCCGAGTACTGCGTCCTACTACTTTGACCACGTGAGGTGCTAGGGGTCCTCTTTCACCACAAAAAAATTCGGCCAAATCCCCGACCCCACGGTCGTGCCGTCTCCTTGTGAAACAATATAAAACTTTACTAAGATTAATTTCGCTTTGTCAAAAGACCGATATTGTTTTCTCACTCGAGACGCCTGCTTCGGCCACAGTTGATATTTTCACACTCATTCACCTCCCCGCCGTCCCTTCAACATCCAACGGAAGCACTGTGCTCACACACACTGTTAGTCTAGTAAAAGAGACGAAAACCCAACACTTTTTAGCTTAGAATGTGAATTTTTGACTGAAGGTAGATGGTTGCATACTGAAAGTAACCCCAATCAAATGTTGCCTCTCAACTCGCTCGAACCCTAAAAAATAGTGGTAGGAAACTTAAAAATCACCGTATCTCGATAAGTAATAGCCCCATCAAAAAAGGTTTCAAACAAAAGTCGTTTGGAATAATAAAATACGTATAAAGTTATCTTACTTCCAACCCCCTATCCATGAAGACTAGAGTAAAGGAGCCCGCACGCTTATGGCAGAATCGTCAAAAAAGTGGTACATGAAAGTGATTAAAGACATTACTTCGAAATTCAGCCACGGCAAGCGCTTGTGTTGCTAGGATATCAATATGAAGTATGGCGTTGGTGATACAACTAAGTGAGCAGCAAACAAACTTCGAGATTTCTTTGATATAGACTCCAGCGAAATATGCCATTCTTGTTTTTCGTCTTTTCACGCAAACGCAGGTTGCCCCATCCCGAGTAGAAATTGTTCCCGCCTGTCTGAGTTACGACTTAATAACTGGCTCGCCCAATTGAGCTCATACGAACTGACCAATGGTTGGCTCGCTATGAGCTAGTAATATTGTGAATGTTTTGTTATCCAGCCCTTGCCCAGTCACTGCCCAGCTGATCTTGATCAGAAATGACAAAGTGAGGTGACTACGTATGTGACAATGTGACTACGTATAGTTCCATCGAGCGAATGGCTCATGGCTGACTAGCTAACTCAAGTTTTAGATGGCTTTGCAAAAGAAAAAAATTCTCAAGTGGGCATGACGCCATGGCCTAGCCAACACTAGCTAACTGTGGCTATGCGCCCCTTGGCTAGTCACTGCCCAGCCGAGTTTGGTCACGAATGATAAAATGTGGTTATGTGAGTACGTGTAGTTCTATCGAGCGATTGGCTCATGGCTGGCTAAGCAACTTGAGTTACAGATGGCGTCGCGAATGCAAGCATTCTCGCCATGACCCAGCCAGCTACGCGGCTGTGCACTCCTTGGCTAGTCACAGCCCAGCCGATCTTAGTCAGAAATGACAAAGTGTGGTTATGTGAATACGTGTAGTTCCATCGAGCAACTGGCTTATGGTTGGTTAAGCAATTTGAGTTACAAATGACGTTGCAAATGAATAAAATCCTCAAGTCGGTATATCGCGATGACCTAGCCAACATTTCCCAACTGCGGCCGCACTAGCCGGAATAAATGATCGGACAAATGCAATTTAAGGTTATGTAATTCTATGCGATTATCGCTCTCAATGCGAACGCAATTGAGTCATTGATCCGATAATGTTATTTACATTTGTTAATCCACCCATTTTTCAATAATCTGACATTGTGTAGTGTAACATATGTAAACGATAAGAAAATTCAGAAATTAAACAAGTAGAATTGGCTCAGTGGACAACGTCACAATTCATCACCCAGAGGTCCCGGGATCGAAACCACGTTACGGCACAAGCGTTTGTCTGAGATAATTTAAAATTGAACCATTAATATATTTACAGCGCAAATATCATAACCCTAATTAATGAACAACGAAGAATATCGTAAAAGAGTCCAATCATGTAAATAATGTGCAAAAAAATCACGAAAATATAAATATATAGCCGCAAATATTTTTTATCTAATCGCCACCTAATTTTTTGTTCCCAGTCGCTAGCTGAAAAAAACTAGTTCATGGCTAGGTCAGAAATATAATACAGCCGTGGGATATTTCTTTCTATCTAGTCACCATCTAATTTTTTGTATTCAGTCACTAGAGGGCCAAAGCGTTACAAGGCTGGGTAGTCGATCGCTAAGACGGCTAGCTAATGGCGATTCGAAACATTACTTTACTAGCTAGTGGCTAGGCGGTGATGAGTTACGTTTCCACTCGGGATATTGGATAACGAGCGGGTAAGAAAATGTTATTTTTTAAATATTATATGACATATTACATGACATTCCGTAATATATTGCAATTGTAATTCGTGGATTGAATAAATTGAGGTTAACGTTCACATTGCCACGGGCAATTACAAAAACCATAATAGGTTTATTACTTATCTTTTATACTAGTTTATTATTTATTACTTATTGCAGAGTGCTTCATCGCAATGGGCAAACCCTGTTCATACCCGGGGTGTCTCATTTGGCAAACCGCCGACAGGGCGAAACGTACGCGCATGGGATTACAGCGACTGTGGGTTTTCAAAATTCCAAAAGTAAGTCGTCAGCTCTACCTTTTTCTTGGCAGTTAGGTGAGGCAACAAACATGATTTTTTGTGTAAATGGATGCGTTTTTGATAGCAAAGCACTTGGCAGCGCTGTTCACTAACCAGTATGCGTCATCTCTTTGTGGAGCGAAAAATCGCTGAGCAGCGCCGCTAAGTGCTTTGCTGTCGAAAACGCACCCAATATTTAAGTCAATGCACATCAGTAAAATTTTAATTTATTTGTAAAAGGTAATATGCTAGTTCTATGACTTGGTAGATATGAAATTTTAACCTGCTTAGTTTACTTTTTTTGTCAATTGGATGCATTTTATGTTGTCTGCAGAATATGCTGCAACGATGGAGCGAGGCCATCGGACACCGTCTCTCCCAAACTGATTTTGTTTGCGAACTTCACTTTTCTGATGATACCTTAGTTAGAGGAGGTCGTATTATAATGGCTGATGGGAGAACTGTGATAATTCCTCGCATCCAACATTCGCTCATCGCACATGCTGTGCCCATCGCGGTTCATAACACGGTAATAAAATAATAAAAAATGAATAAAATATAAAAATTAGGGGTGTGCGGGTAGCAGAATTGGTCGGGTCGGGTCGGGTAATTAGACTATGATCCGATCGGGTACCCGAGTTTTTCGGGTACCCGTGATCGGACGGGCATACTCGAACTTTATCGAGTACCCGAGTTTTTCGAGTACTCGTCTCACATCGGGTACTCGATAAGTCGTGTCGCCGGAACAAAATTTCGTCTCATAGTATGGATAGCGCCACGGAAGCGTACCAAAACGGACAAAATGGACTCCAGCTTTGTGTTCTCCACCCTTCGCCGATAGGTTTCAGGAAATATCGAGATATTTGAATGTCGAAAAACTGAATAAAAGCAAGATTCTTCGTCGAATTTTCATTAATTCTGTCTAGTGCTAACTGGTGATTTCGGTTTTCGGATTCATTCTTCTTAATTTAATTTTTTATCATTTTTTATTTTTTTTTCCACGCAAAACTTGTTCTTCAAACGCTTATATCTCTGAAACTAATCAAGATATTTTCAATTTTAAAATGTCAAATGGAAGCTACATTCTTCTTGCTTCGAATAAACGCAAGGCGTTGAATGTTGGTCTTTTTGGGTTTTTTCTCCATTCAAAACCCACGTTAAAAAATTCAAAACTTTAAGGCGTTCGCCGGAACAAAATATATTTATTGTACATTTTTTTCCTTTTGTACACTTTTTAGTGATGCCAAAACGCAACTTTCCCGCGCTATTACGATACGATCCGCCGAAAGTGACCGTTTTTCACTCTACCCTAACAGACACACACACACACAGGATAGAAAAGTGAGACAAAAAAGGATTTTTTACAATATTATCATTTATTCTTTCTTCGATTTTTATCGGCTTCTTCGCGTTTTCGTTTTCTCCCGTTATTTGGTTGATACACCTAATTAAAAAATAAAAATAAATATAAATAAACGATACGGATCTCCGAGTCGTTTACGAATATTCGAAGTTTAAGAGTACTCGATGTTTACGAGTACCAAAAATTTGAGAGTTCCCGATTACCAAATTCGGGTACCCGTTAGTGGCAGGTAATGCAAAAATGTAACCCGTCGGGTACCCGACACGACCCGAAAATCGGGTACCCGCAGAGCCCTAATAAAAATTAAAGGCAATTAAAGGCAAAAAGGCTGCTAAACAGCTGCGAACCATGCTTAAGTCATTAGAAAAATATGTGTAAAAAGAGTCAGGTTTATTTGTAAAATGAATAAGAAAAGTAAATAAAAAATCAAACGAATAATAATCATAATAAAAGAAAGAAAAAAATTCCGAAAAAATTATAACTGTCTTTTCAGCCTCACTCTCGCAGCACTGATTGTATAGTAATATAAAAATTAAAGGCATAATAGAAAAATTAATTACTACAATACAATACAATATTAATAGAATAATACATGTAATATAATACAATAGTATTAATGATTATAGTAATTAATTTTTCTATAATACCTTTAATTTTTAAATTACTATACAATCAGTGCTGCGAGAGTGAGGCTGAAAAGTCAGTTATAATTTATTTCGAAAAAATATTTTTTTCTATTATTGATTATTATTTATTTAATTATTCATTTACTTTTCTTATTTCACTGTTTGCTAGTTTCTTTCATCATTTTCCTCTTTATATAAATTATCTTATAAATGATTGTTTTTTTTTCAAGAGTCAAACGATAGAAAAGCATGTTCCTGAATATATCGGATTTTGTAATTCCCTACCAGCAGCAGATGATGTCGCAACGAAAATGAATGCTTGCGGTAATGTTACTCGACGAGCTGTCAACAACACTTTCAAGAAAGGTTCGAGATCTTTTATCATCTCTCCGTCCGAGAAAAAAGAAAGGAAGAAAAATTCTCTCACGACAACCCCACTTTTAATCGTGACCGATAATTAATAATTGTGTCATACAAATAAAATGTGAAACTATAACATTTTTCAAAAGTTATTTTCCTTTATTCCTTTATAGTGAATTACATAAAGTAAAACATTTGTGTCGTCGACTTAATATACGAGCTACGGCAATGTTTGAATTTATTCGTCGAACCATCACGTTGAATTCGAATCAAAATTACAATTGAACTCGTTAAATTCATTCAGTTGCATTCGTGTTTGTTTATTAATTTATCCACGTTTAAAAATTCTTATTTATTTCTATTCGAAATCCTTCTTATCAAGATGACTTTCCATTAGTATTTTCGACCTCGTGAATAAAGGTAAAGAAATAGTCCACCTCCCTCCTTCCCAACAGCGGTACTGCTTAAGGTAATCCTATCGCCCGGCTTCAATCCATAGAATTATCATAATTTTTTTTGTTGAGCTCCACTAAATATCTTAGTAATCGTCTCTGTAAAATGTCAGGGTCGGTTATCGACCTAATTACAGAGACAAAAATTAAAATTACGTATTTTTGTGAAGGAATTCCGAGAGGGCATACAAAAACCCAATTTCCGGTCGCTACAAAAGTGTATATAATAGTGGGAATCTATCAGATTCTCACAAATAATCAGATTTACATACTTAACACTTGTAGTAATCCAATGCTCTGAGAAAAAATTACGCTTATTGATCTAATTTTTATGTAATATCAAGTTTAATTTGAACTTCCGGTATTGGATTTATTACCACTTGCTACGATAAGGAGACGTGACAGCAAGGCAACAGCTGACTGTAGTCCGAACTTCATCTCACTCATTCGAATTTTCACACATATTTCATTTTTAACCGACATATTTCGCCGGCACAAATTTTCCACGCTTTTATCAGTTGTGGCCCGAATACAATGCTTTATATTTCGTACACCTGACATTGTTTTGACAGATCGACGTTGAAAAGCATGGAGGTCAAACTCGCCTGGTTGAGTAAAAAAAGACGCAGATAGAACCAATGTTGCCAAATATCAAACCTAGAAATACTGCGCGAACCGTTGGAATAACTATTATTTCATTTTTCTAATTAAATGTGAACATTCATTAAACGGTTTACACGTGACATTTTTTAGGTATTACACATTTTTTTTGCATTTGTTAAAAATTTAAATGTTACAAGTCTCAAGTATGATCAGTGGTATGACTAGTGTGAAGGCATAGGATTACCTTAAGCGATCGCACAACTCTGAGATTAAAAAATTTATGTACTACGCTGCTAAACGCTAAAAAAATATGGTAAGTACCGTTATTTCTATTTAATTGTGTTATTTTTCTTTTAGCAGTAACACACATTAAATTTATGGTCGTTTAATCGTACGTCCCACCGTATGAAAATAAAACATTCGCAGCATAAAAATATTACGATTCAATGATTTTAACACAGGCATCAATATTACAACAATACACACACACACACACACACACACACACACACACACACACACACACGCACGCACGCACGCACGCACGCACGCACGCACGCACGCACACACGCACGCACGCGCACACACACACACACACACACACACACACACACACACACACACACACACACACACACACACACACACACACACACACACACACACACATGTAAGGCTAATACTTTTTATCTACCCGCTATTTATAATTTGATGATATTATTACAACGGAGCAATCATTTAATCCTTAATTGATAAAGAAATCAATTCGATTCGAACCCTGGACGTTTGAATGAGACTCCAGCGCGGTACCGACTACGCTATTTTTACCACACGGAGAGTAATACACGCTTGTTAAATATGTTATACCTTAAGGAAGTACTAGCGGATTGACTAGTCAGCAGAAAATCTATAAATTATCGAATCTGAAAAAGCAAAATATAATCGATTTGGGTATAGTAATAAACATGATACAGAAAACAATTATGTGAGAAGTGCATGTGATAACTGTTTGTACTATAGTTTGGTAACTGAAGTAAAATCGCAATCAGATTTGACTTGAGTTGTCACAGGCCGCCATTTCATAATTCTGGCAATATCCGTGGCAACGCTGTATTCAGATGCTTTCGATACATGTCAAGCATGAGTTTGTCTACCGCATGTGTAATCGTGTGTTGTAGTGTATGTGTAATGTGCATATTGTAACAAGAGAGATGGCAGACGCGGCTAGCGAACGGAAAAATGAGTCGATTGAATCGATGATATCTGCTCGAAACGTCCCGTAACCGATATTTTTTATGGAACATACGTGAATGCGACAGTTTTCTTGTTATTCGTCGCTTTTCGCATAGCTCTGATCTAACCGGGAACTATTATTATTTCCGTTCCAAAGTTCGATCCGCACGGATTCCCTATATGGTGCGGGTTAAATGCATTGATTTCGTGAATGAATTACTATTGTATTTAGCCGGTAAGGCCTGCAGAGTTTTCGCGGAAGTCATTTTTTATGTCTCTCCCATGTAGGGTGATCGGTAGTGGCCAAAGATTGGCCGATGCTCGACGCCAAGCTTGCCAACATTGGCACTCAAGCTGCCCGCGTAGAAATTCTGATAGGGCCCAAATCAGGGCCCGATCAGGTTGCCTGACTACCCCGATAGCGCACTAATAAGGCAGCCTGAAAGGGCCCTACTAGGAAATGTAACGTCCTGAGTAAAATTTTCTTAGGGTTAGCCTGACCAGGATCAGGCCCCGATCGGGGTGTGATAGGGGTAACACCTATTACGGACATCCTGATCCGGCCCCAATCGAGTCGGAACTATTTAGGCCCTACATCAGGCTATACTAAAATGGCCCTACATCAGGCTATACTAAAATGGCCCTACTAAGGCCGTCCCTGATAAGATCCTACTAAGGCTTTCCCCGATAGGGCCCTACCAAGGCTTGCCGTGATAGGCCCTACTATGGCTTTCCCTGATGAGGCCATGAATAGGCTTCCCCTATGCCTGCCTCAGCAGTCGCTAGATGCACATAACCTCTCATTTTTCACATGGAAACTTCGATTTTATAGCATCGTAGCTTCGGAGTTTCGGTGCATTCCTGAATTCTATTTAAAAAAAGGTGCTATAGACTGTCACGACAAAAAACGTTATGCAACTCGGATGCGTGTTAGAAGATTTCGGCAGCTTTGTAAGACAAAGAGAGAGAGAGAGAGAGGAACTATATATATATATATATATATATATATATATATATATATATATATATATATATATATATATATATATATATATATATATATATATATATATATATATATATATATATATATTTAAATGATTTTTATTATATATAAAAAAAAAATATATATATATATAAGGTTAAGTTTCAAAAATCTATAGCATGTTATTCGATAAACCTCTTTAATTGTCACAATGATATTAACTAATTGATATCCTTTATGTGATACAACAAATAATTATAGGAATTCATTTGGTCTGTTATGCCATATCTGGGACCAAGATGTTACAAGCACTCGGTATTATAGGGGCAGCGTGCCTAGCTTTGGGTAGGAAGGTACGAGGTTCGATTCCCATATAGGCGAAATATTTTCTTCGAACAAAAACGTTTCAGCAGGCCAGAGAATGACGAATTATGATACAAAATCATTGTAGTGGAACTCTAAACTAAATGGTTCATTCCATTTTGGTTTTTTGAAATATTATATGCATTCCTTTCTGATGAGGCAACCTGATAGGGGCCTGATCAGGCAACCAGATGAGGCCCATATGTGACGCAACGTTACATTTCCTAGTAGGGCCCTTTCAGACTGCCTTATTAGTGCCGTACCAGGGTAGTGAGGCAACCTGATCGGGCCCTGATCTGGGCCCCATCAAAATTTCTACGCGGGGTTGTGTCACATATGGGCCTGACCTGTTTGCCTGATCAGGCCCCTATCAGGTTGCCTGATCAGAAAGAAATGCATATAATATTTCAAACATCCAAAATGGAATGAACCACTTAATTTAGAGTTCCACTGCGATGATTTTGTATCATAATTCGTCATTCCCTGGCCTGCTGAAATGTTTTTGTTTGAAGAAAATATTTCGCCTATATGAGAATCGCACCTCGTACCTCTACCCAAAGCTAGTCACGCTGCCCCTATGATACCGAGTGCTTGTAACATCTTGGTCCCAGATACGGCATAACAGACCAAATGAATTTCTATAATAATTTTTTGTATCACATAAAGTATATCAATTAGTTAATATCATTGTGACAATTAAAGAGGTTTATCGAATAACATGCTATATATTTTTTAAACTTAACCTTGAATATATATAATTCCTCACTCTCTTCGCCTTACAACGCTGCCGAAATCTTCTAACACGCATCCGAGTTGCATAACGTTTTTTGTCGTGACAGTCCATAGCACCTTTTTTTAAATAAAATTCAGGAATGCATCGAAACTCCGAAGCTACGATGCTGTAAAATCGAAGTTTCCATGTGGAAAATAAGAGGTTATGTGCATCTATCGACTGCTGAGGCAGTTATAGGGCAAGCCTATTTATGGCCTCATCAGGGAAAGCCATAGTAGGGCCTATTAGGGCAAGCTTTGCTAGGGCCCTATCGGGGAAAGCCTTAGTAGGATCTTATCAGGGACGGCCTTAGTAGGGCCATTTCAGGGGCCGGATCAGGATGTCCGTAATAGGTGTTACCCGGATCACACCCCGATCGGGGCCTGATCCGGGTCAGGCTAACCCTAAGAAATTTCTATTCGGGTTGTAACATCTGAATCGCAGATATGGCATAAGAGGTCAAATGCTTTCTCATCGTTATTTGTATTACATAAACTATATCAATTAGTTAATATCATTGTGATAATTAGAGAGTTTTATCGAATGACACGTTATAGAATTTTCAAACATAACCTATATATATAATTCCTCTCTCTCAACCCTCTCTACCCTCACAACCCTTTAATATGTGTGTTGCAATAAAGACAGACCATTAGTTCATTAGTTCAAGTTTAATTTGAATAAATAAATATATTTAAAATGAATAGTTCCAATAATGGAATGCAATAGGAAAAATACAATTTCACGAAAAATCTAGTTAATTCAAATAAAAAATAAGTACATAGACGCGGTTAGTTAATATTAATAGAATTTTTCTGTCAGTGTAGGATGGTTTATAAAAATCGGCAGAGTATCGCGTATGAGCTCGTTTGAGAATCGGCCAACAATGAGTGCATTGATTTGGTAGTATATTTGTTAAGAGTAATGTCCAATGGACCCGTAAAAAGTATTTATCTCGTCTCTCAATGACTTCGACGCGAAAGAATGAATCGTTAATATACGAATTGCGGTTCGATCATACGTTACTCGGCCGAACATTGGCTTCGTATCGGCGAACCAACGTTGGCGAGTCTATACTTCACGAAACATCGGCCTCGTATCGACAAGCCAATCATTAGCGAGTCTATATTTTGCCGAACATTGGGCTCGTATCGGCGAAAACATGATTGGCGAATTTATACTTCTCCAAACATCGACCTCGTATCGATAAGCCAATGATTACAGAGCCTATATTTGGCCGAACATTGGCGTCGTATGGGCAAACCAACGATTGGCGAGTCTATACTTCGTCAAACATCGGCCTCATATCAACAAACCAATAATGAACGAGTCTATACTTGGCCGAACATTGGCCTCGTATTGGCAAACCAATGATTGGCCAGTCTATACTTTTCCAGACATCGGCCTCGTATCGACAAGCCAATGATTAGCGAGTCTATGTTTGGCGGAACATTGGCCGCGTATCGGCAAACCAATGATGGGCGAGTCTATACTTCGCCAAACATCGGCCTCGTATCGACACGCCAATGATTAGCGAGTCTATATTTGGCCGAACATTGGCCTCGTATCGGCAAACCAATGTTGGCTAGTCAATACTCAGCCGAGCATTGGCGTACAATTGGGTAATCGATTATCGCCCCGCCAACATTGGTCCAAGTATTGGCTGTTACGGTTCGATAGGCGAAACCTACATGG
This sequence comes from Ophion slaviceki, assembly GCA_944452715.1. NCBI lineage: Eukaryota > Metazoa > Arthropoda > Insecta > Hymenoptera > Ichneumonidae > Ophion > Ophion slaviceki. Next base: position 46,158,129 of record OX101783.1, read on the forward strand.
GTTACTAAAGCATACAAAAAAAATCAATTTTTTTACTAATGAGGCCGTTCGTGCACGTCGACCTTAAATTGCGACCCCGCTTGTTATTGACTGTTTCCATATAGCCTCCATGCCGCGGCCGATATCCTTGCATTGGTGGTGCCGCCATGCGGCCGCAATGTCGCATCGTTCATCACTTTTGTAGACCATTTCTACAACATTGCGTGCGGACCCCTTTCATCCGGCTCCGTCTTCATGCCCCTATCTTTGAAAATAGCGGCACAAAAACGATTAGAAAATTCGGGGTTGATGCGTGTGCGAGCGGAGTAGACATATCGCTGCGTCCTTGTCAGGGTCAGCGGTGCTCTCGTGTTTTTGTGCTGCTATTTTCAAAGACAGGGGATTGGACGTCAGATAACTTTACCTATTTTATTATTCCAAATAACTTTTGTTTGATTTTTTTTATCGCGCTATTAATTATCGAGATACGGTAATTTTTAAGTTTTCAATTTTATTGGGTTTACTTTCAGTATGCAACCATCTAACTTCAGTCAAAAATACATATTCTACGCTAAAAAGTGCTGGGTTTTCGTCTCTTTTACTGGACTATGTTTAGTAGCTAGGCTTATGATTTATCTTGCCCCGCGAATTCGTCAGGCCCCGAGTCCTCCTACACGTTTCTTTACGAACACATTACGAAAATTGCTCTTTTTCCGACCACAAGGTAGGTGTAACCCATTCCGAACTGAAAAATAAAAAGGTGAAAATATAAGACCTAGCGCATATATATATATATATATACACACAGGGTGTCCCTCTTATCTCTGCCACCCGAAATAACTCGGTAATTTTCGATGTCACAAAAAATGTTCCAGATAAAAGTTGTTCGGTGTGAAGGGGGCCATCAAATGCGACCAATTTTTTTTTATTTCGGTGGAGGTGCTGACGCACAGTGCATGTCACCTCTACTTTTTTTAATGGAATGGTACATTTTTTTCAACTATCATGTGGATCACCGCATACCGCATAAAAACATTAGGGGTCAAAGTCGTTCAAGGTCATTCAAGGTCAGCATTGATGAAAATCGGATAGAAATGTCTCGAATCACTATCAAATATTTGGTAGTGATCCGAGATATTACATTTGTATCATCGACCCTGACCTTGAATTTGTCTGGAACATTTTTTGCGACGTCGATAAACACCGAGTTATTTCGGGTGGCAGAGACAAGACGGACACCCTGTTTATGCATGTGTATGTATGTATATATATATATCTACCCGATAGGCAAAATAACAAACCGCGTCACCAAAGAGCGTGGAGTGGAAGATCCCTCAGGAAATAACGTGCAACGTGTTTTTTGTTCTTGTTTATTCCAATTTATTTCAGCAATACGTCGGCAACACGAGTAAACGATGTTTTCGCGAGTATGCACACATACGATATCGCACCCGTGTAAGGGTATTCGCCGCGGAGAACGCCGCCTTGTATCCGTGAATATCGCAAACCGCGAGATTCGAGGCGCAAACTCATCTTGCACATCATACTGAAGAATAAAAACGAGAAAAAAAGAAAAACACACGCACACAGGTAATCGAAGGAGAATGAAAAAAAAAGAAAAGGAGACAGAGAACGATTACTTTATCGCTTCCTTAACCTTGCTTGCGATTTTTTTTCACATTTTATTATTCCCCCTCGAATAAGAGTGGGAGAGAGAGAGAGAGAGAGAGAGAGAGAGAGAGAGAGAGAGAGAGAGAGAGAGAGAGAGAGAGAGAGAGAGAGAGAGAGAGAGAGGGAGAGAGAGAGAGAGAAAGAGTGAGAGCTTTTCAAGGATATATTCTCATTCGCTACTTCGTTTCGCGCGCGAGAGCCGGCCGGTAACGAGCTCCTCCGAAGCGTGTATATTCACGACTTTACGGGGTAACGCTTCTCTCCGAGCTTCCTCTTCATCCTTCTCTTACGCTCTCCCTTTCCAGACAACGAGAGAGAAAGTCAGAGAGGGAGAGGGAGAGGGAGAGAGAGAGAGAGAGAGAGAGAGAGAGAGAGAGAGAGAGAGAGAGAGAGAGAGAAGAGAGAGAGAGAGAAGAGAGAGCGAGAGAAATAAGCAAAGCTAAGACGTCGCGATATCCTCTCGATATCACTTTTATACGATTTTCTCCCAATTAATTCGCTGTATAGCCTCGCCTTTTTTCACGCTCAATGTCTTTTCATGCGGCCGCGATAATCATTATTATTGTTCATCGTAGCATCTAATTATCACAGAGGGTACATAATAACGCGAGGTTTGTCCGGTATAACGAAGACAAATTCAAAGCAAGCAAATTGAAGAAAAAGGGAAAAAACGACGTATATGATGCGATGCAATCGTCATAGTTCGTGCCCCTGCGAGATCTAGCGATTTCGTCTGATTGTCGAATCCACCTCCACCCCCCTTTGCGGCCTCGACATTACTGCTAGAGAGTACAAGGATCAAACGTCAGGTATGCGGCGACTCGGGGAGGTACAGTGGAACGAAACCCACAAAGATACGTATCGAGCCGACACAGTGGCCATGCTTATATATATATATATATATGTTTATGCACACACAACTATAGAAGTATGGGGCATCGCGTGTCACACGAGTGACTGTGCCGTCTGTGGACAAGGAATATTTAACAGAGAACGTTTCCAAATGCTGTCAAAAATCTTGCACCGTAGATGATGGCAAATTACAAGAGAGTTTACGTTTCCGAAACAAATTGTTTTGCCGGTATAAGCGGCAATTTTACTTAAAAGTACCCCTCTAATGTTAAGGGGGGCACCACTGTGAGGGACCGAAAAAGATCGTTTTTCCCGCATTTACTTTGTCTGCCAGATTATTTGTTTAAGATTTGGAAAAAAGGTATTAAGCATACATTGAACTTGTTTCGTGTAAATTTTTATTTAAAAGAAAATTAAAAATTAACAACGATATTTAGATATAATAGAGCCTCTGTATAAAAACTATGATTCAACGGCCAGGTCGATCACTTGACGATAGTTGGTCTGAAAAATGAAAACAAAAAGGTTTTATAATGTATCTGAATGTAGTTCTCGTTGCACGTAGCCGTTTTTTTTAATCACGAAATGGCAACACTTATTTATTTTCGGGGACTTAACAAATAATAAATTAAAAACGGCTACGTACAACGATAGCTCCTGCAATTGGGAAATTTGGGTTTTCTTTAATTGAAAATCGGCAGATATGATGCCGGCCAGGTCGCGAGAACGTTTCAGCATACGTACATTGTTGCGCTACCTGCTCTCACTAAATCGTCTGTAGCATGGTCAATTTTCAATATTTTAACTTCAATTTTTTCATATATTCTTGAGTATGTATACTTCAAGAAAATGCAAAAAAATCGATTTTCTTATGCATCACAGTGGTGTCAAGGCTTAACGAGAATAGACGGGAAAACGTGGGACGCTAAGACTGCTGTCACAGTTGGACTGCCGTACATGACGAAGTTCTAGACCCTGTAGTAGCTACGGACTCCTAAGAAGAAATACCAAAAACTTCGTTACATAATATTTTATTCCATTGCCTGACTCTAATTGTCCGGAGATAGCCAAGCTTAGCGACTATATACCTACAATTACACGCGGAATTGCCTGTATCCTTGCCATTCGTGTGCCCATATATACGTATCTCGAACACACACACACATAAACCTATATACATGGGGATATACATGTTACATCGAAGAGGAGCTCAGGGTGCATCGGGAAAGGCTGATGGGCATCGCGCGCACATAGGTTTTAAGGGCGGAGCACTGTCCGTCTACCTGGCATGAGTGGAGATCGAGTCAAGAGAGCGGGCGAGTCGGAGAAAAAGATATAGGGAAAGGGAAAGAACGGCCGGTCAGCATTCTATTAATAATCTATAGGATTCACTGCGGGCCTCAATGGCGCGCGCGTTTTCAGCCTCTTCAGAGGAGGAAGAAAAAGGAATATCACGGACGGTAAAAGGAAAAGGAGAAAGAGGGAAGGAAGGATGCAGAGAGAGAGGCACAGAGAGGGAGAAGGAAAGAATGACGAGGTGGCGGGACCAACATAACATTTATAGGGTGGAAGAAGAAAGAAGCGAAGATGACAACGAAGAGAGAAGCGAGGAATTAGAGAAGCTTAGCTCCAAAGAAAAGGGCCTATTATAGGAACGCAGCGTGGGTGCGTCGGTATATTCGTGATCCTGTGCCCAGAAAAAAGGAAACATCAAGAAAGAGAGAGAGAGAGAGCGAGGGAGAGAGTGGTGGAGAACCGATTGGACAATTTTTCTCTCGATTTCATTAAAGCTACTCCATAAGTTTGGGAAGAAAAACGTAAAGACAATTTATTTGTGTTTACCACCCCCCCCCCCCCCCCTCACCCTCATTGCGGTGTCTTGTAAAGAACCGCCATATAGGAGACGAAAAAGCTTAACTCACGCGATTTTACGCGTACTGTCTACGTGGATTACAAGAATTTCTTGGCTGTATGTAGGTTGTAGGTTATATATATATATATATATATATATCAAGTGAACTTGCTTAGGTCTACGCAAGAATGATTTTAATAAAAATCGTCCAAATTGAGAACATGAATATTCCTTCTTCATTAATTTTCCTCTTTGAAAAAGTTTCCTCTATGCCGAAATCACCATTAAAACGACTTGCGCAGAGCGAAAACTTTGCGCGCGCAGTGAAATGATGAGAAAGCAACGTACAGGATTTAATTTTTTTGTTCGATGATTAACACATTCAACAATGCATGTATTTTTATCCCACAGTCTTTATTTGAAAGAAAATTAACAAGAATTGCCGATTTTTCCACCTAACAAAGTAGAAACTCGCCTTAACGTAGTGTTGTAGTCGGGCGCCCTAAATTTCGGGCGTTTTACCGGGCTTGACAAATAAATATTTTTACAGTCTTTTTATTGATGTTTCAAGACCTTACAAAAACATATTAGTGCAAGAGAAATTGAAAAAGTTATGGGTTTTTAAATAAGGTTGTGAAAAAGGCTTGCGGCGGTTGGCATTATTCCGAAGCTTCCATTCATCAGAAACAGAAAGGCAACCGGTTTTTTTTATTAATAAGAATGCCATTATGGCAAGTGCAAAATAGAATTTTTTTCAAATGGCGACTGTCCGAAAAAAATCTTTCACCTCGTTTTTTGAGTAAAATTTTTCATATTAATAGTAATAATAATAATTTCGCAATGCCCGAAATAAGGACGATAGACAGATATAAACTGGGGGTTTATACCAAATTTCAAGTCAATCGGTTGAATAGAACTAATTTTATGACTCGTTCTTCCTTGCGAGCAGTTCTGAAGTTCATAGCTCCGACCGGTCGAACATATTCTGGTCTCGTTTGTTGGCGTAAATATTGAGAATTTTGAAAATTCGCTTTGAGTACATATTCTCAAAAATTTATAATTTAAGAAAATGCAAAAAAAATGGATTTTTTTTTTCAAATTTCTAGACAGAATACTGCCTTACGAGCGCGGTGCGCGAAGTTTGATCAAGATTTGCAACAACCAACAATTTGGAGGCAGTAGATTCCCGGGCTGCCATCTTCAAAAAGCCTAGTCATACTGAAGCCTATATCGTATCCGAGGGTATTTCCGATTTATATAAAGGGTGTCTCAAAATAACCTGACATTTTTTATTTATTAATGAAATGTTTTATTTATTTGAAAAGTACGAATATTTTTATTTTAATATGAGGTACAATTATGGAGGTTATGTGTGGAACACAATTTCCGATAAATGGCATAAACGGCATGAACTTGGAAGACATATTTTGCAACAAGATGGCGTGACCTGTCACACTGCGGGCGAAACAATTCACTTATTGCAAACGAAGTTGCATGGTCGTGTTATCTCCCGCCGCGGCTATGTGAATTGGCCACCAAGATTGTGCAATTTGACGCCATTGGACTTCTTTCTTTGGGGTTTTCTGAAAGGAAAAGTGTATGCCATTGATCCACAGATCATTCCGGAGCTCAAGGAAGCAATTGGACGCACCATTAATGAAATTAGTCCGCAATTGTCTCAAAATGCTGTTGTATACATTTCATCAAAAGAGTTTGTGTGTTTGTACCTCATATCAAAATGAAAATATTCGTACTTTTCTAATAAATAATACGTTTTATCAATAAATTAAAATGGCAGGTAATTTTGAGACACCCTATATATATATATGGGTCATTCCATGTCAAATCGACAAATTTTTTACCTGACCCCCTTTGATTTCGCTGAAAATTTTCTATCTTTTTCTACCCCCCGAAAGTTATTTTTCAGAATTTTTTCAAATTTTTTTTCCCGACTCAAAAAAGTTATGAATTTTTGAAAAAAACCGCTCTTTTATTTTTAAATTGCCAGAACTTTTTCAAAAATTGACCGTTTGGGAACTTTTTTTTTTCAAAATTTTTGTTTTTAAATGTAGTTTTCGAAAAAAAATATGAAAAAATTTTCAGAATCCCAGATATATGAAATATTTTAGTTTTTTTGAAAAAACCGTAATTTTCTCAAAGTCCGACCGTTTTTTTTTTTTTTTATTTTGCTCTAAAAATAATTCAACTAATTCTGCAATGATCCCCGTTAATCAAAAGATGTGACCACAATCGCTTCTAATTTTTTTTCTTGATTATAAAAAAAATTTTGTTGAATTTTTGCTGATTTTATATAACTTTGTTATGAAATTTTTTTTATTTCCTCGTGAAACCTCAAAAGTTAAAAAATAAAATTTTATTGGAGAATTTCAAGTGATTATCGTCCAAGAAATTGTTATTTTAAAAAAAAAAATAATTTTTTTCTCTCATTGACGTTATTTTTTTACTCTTATGGACGTTTTTTTTTGGTACTGAAATATGACAACTTAACGTCATTTTGGTACTGAAACATGACAAAATAACGTCAATGAGAGAAAAAAATTATTTTTTTTTTTAAATAACAATTTCTTGGACGTTAATCACTTGAAATTCTCCAATAAAATTTTATTTTTCAACTTTTGAGGTTTCACGAGGAAATAAAAAAAATTTCATAACAAAGTTATATAAAATCAGCAAAAATTCAACAAAAATTTTTTTATAATCAAGAAAAAAAATTAGAAGCGATTGTCGTCACATCTTTTGATTAACGGGGATCATTGCAGAATTAGTTGAAGTATTTTTAGAGCAAAATAAAAAAAAAAAAAAAACGGTCGGACTTTGAGAAAATTACGGTTTTTTCAAAAAAACTAAAATATTTCATATATCTGGGATTCTGAAAATTTTTTCATATTTTTTTTCGAAAACTACATTTAAAAACAAAAATTTTGAAAAAAAAAAGTTCCCAAACGGTCAATTTTTGAAAAAGTTCTGGCAATTTAAAAATAAAAGAGCAGTTTTTTTCAAAAATTCATAACTTTTTTTGAGTCGGGAAAAAAAATTTGAAAAAATTCTGAAAAATAACTTTCGGGGGGTAGAAAAAGATAGAAAATTTTCAGCGAAATCAAAGGGGGTCAGGTAAAAAATTTGTCGATTTGACATGGAATGACCCATATATATATATATATAGGGTGAGGCACATAAAGTGTTACAGAGCAATAGCACTCAAACTATTGATGATATCCAAAAATGTTTCAGACAAAAGTTTCAGTGTTCGAAAAGGCCGTCATACTGGACTACCCTATTTTTTTATCGGTGGAGGCGCTGAAGCTACGTCAAGGTCAACTCCACTTTTTTAAATGGAGTGGTAGATTTTTTCTTCAACTATCTTGTGGAGCACCTCAAGCCACATAAAAAACATTGGGGGTAAAAGTCGTCCAAGGTCATTCAAGGTCACCTATTAATCGGAATACAAATTTAAATATCTCGGATCACTACCAAATATTTGGTAGTGATCCGAGATATTTAGATTTGTATCACCGATGCTGTTTTTTATGCGGCTTGGGGTTCTCCACAAGATGGTTGAAGAAAAAATGTACCATTCCATTTAAAAAAGTGGAGTTGACCTTGACGTAGCTTCATCGCCTCCACCGATAAAAAAATAGGATGGTCCAGTATGATGACCTTCACGAACACTGAAACTTTTGTCTGAAACATTTTTGGATATGATCAATAGTTTGAGTGCTATTGCTCTGTAACACTTTATGTGCCTCACCCTGTGTATATATATATATATAGATGATCGACATAATGTATGTGTCGGTACAAATGCTGAAAGCTGGGTGTCGATGTTCGCCACGATAACGTCTCTCCTCGTCGCGATCTTGTTCGTCTCGCGCAGCGTGTGTCGTCGTTTCTCGGTCTCTCTTTCTCTCTCGCTCATCTGTTTCCTCACAAGCGGTTTGACTGACTGGCTCACTGACTGCCTGACGGATGTCGAACGCGCGCACACCTTTGCGACTGCTTTCGGACATATATATCCATCGTTTTTATAATATACGACTCGGCGATCATCCCGCATGTCGACGTGTGTGTGGGTTACGTTTCCTTAAAATGATTTGTTAGGCTGAGCGATTGATTTTCACGTTGGCTCGTACGGTCGATCTCGAGATATCGTCGTTGATGCGGCCTAGTCGTACAAGCTGAGTTATTAGGGTGGCGAAAACCGTTTGGTAGCTCGCGGCATCTTCCGAGGTTTCTATCGGTCACTATACAGGGAATAGTAGGCTTTTCGACGACGATAGACCAGGAGTATTTCGTTGCTGAAGTATCGTTGATCGTCCCGAATCCCGAACGAACTTCTTACACCACGCTGTTCAGAAACTCCCCTACTTTGTTGGGTGGATAAATCGTCGATTTCGGTGAATCTTTGTAAAGGGGAACTGCAAAAGGTAAATCAATGAATTTTTGCACACGTGCTAATGTATTATTGTTGAATGATGAAAAAATTAGAAACTAGCCCATTGCTTCGTCATTACTTCACTTTGGTGGCAAAGTTTCCCCTAAAAGCAAATCGGTTATTCAATGTTGGTTCCCTCAGAGGTAGCTCGAGCAAAGTAGAATAGTAAGCGAACGATGTGCAATTTTATCATTTTCACGACTTTTCAAGTCACTTGCGTAATTTATTCTCGCGTGTTTTTTTTAACTCTATTGTGGAAGGACAGCACTGTGACGGGTCAAAACTGGACGTATTTTATGTGAATTTTATTTAAAAAAAATAAGAATTAACAACCTTATTAAGGTATAATAGAACCTCTGTATTAACAATGTTGTCCAACGGCCAGATCGATAACTTGACAATGGTTAGTCTGAAAAATAAAAATAAAAAAGTTTTCTAATCTATATAAATGTAGTTCTCGTTGTACGTAGCCGTTTTTCGAATACACTAATTTTCACAAAATGGCGGTTATTAAAAAGAAAAGTGTAACTGACCAAATTTTTACTTATATTCGGGGGCTTAAAAAATACTAAATTAAGGAGGGAAAACGGCTACGTACAACGACAACTACTGCAATTATAGAAGTTTCGGTTTTTTGTATCAAAAATCGGCCAGTTATGATTCGGACCAGGTCACGAAAAACGTCAGTTGAAAGTTTTAGTATACGTAAATCGTTCCAGTACCTGCTCTCACCAAATCGTTTGTAACTTGGTCAATTTTCAATATGTTGACTCGAAATTTTTTCATACACTCTTGAATATGTATAATTAGAGAAGATGCAGAAAATCGATGTTTTATACACGTACGTTTACTATATTTTCCAAAAACCATTTATAATTCAACATTCGTCAGATAACAGAATTTTTGCCAGCGAAGCAAAATAATGAGGTGTAATTTTCAAATTTGCGGGATTTTCCTTTTATAAATAATCCTTACGTGGTACTACTCTATTGCTGTAAAAAAATCCACGTTGTGTCGAAATTTGATAAAGATTGACTACATTACCTGAAAACAATTTTCAATTGAACATTTTTGGAATTCCAGAATTTTCCCAATATTCAGTAACATTTTTTCCAATTTTGACTTGACATTTTCACTTAGTACTCTTTAGACCATGGGGGTGTTTGGGGTCGTATTGTGGGCCGCGGAGCTAGGTCAAATGAGAATAAATGTTAACTTTTATTATACATATCACCAAAAGAACATTACATCATGAGGCGTTCGTATCATATAACATTACTATGGGAGTATGGGAAATATTATTTTTGAAATTTGGCCCGCATGCAAAGATGCGGACACAAAATGAATGTCTTCAACATGGCAACAAAGTAGATACGATACTCAAACGGATTGCGATCTTTCAACGAAGAACAACAAACGCGGAATAACGGTAGTAAAATTGATTACTTTATGTAGGTACATAGGTACGAGGCGCGCAATTGAGGTGAAAGGGTGAACGAGTGATTTCCGAGAGACAGAATATCGAGGGAAGATCAGTCTGACTCGGCCATCGGATAAAAGCTACGTGCCTCGTTGCCCTGTTTGGCAAATCGTTGGTCCATCGATGAGGACTATACTCGCGCTCGATGTCTATACATGCAGCTCCTGATGGACTCTATCACTGTCCATCACGAAACACAAGATACAAATCCACTCTCCCCATCTCCCCTCTCTCTTTCTCTCTCGCAGTTACTCTTCTCACTCCGGCGTGCTTCTTGTTTGATCCCTGCTGGTCCTTGGTCGCCAGTAAACTCGTCCTTTCTTTCTCTTACCTGTGCGATTTGCACGACACTCGCGTCGACAACGAGAGGACACCGGACAAGAAAGAAGCACGAAAGGATTCGCTTGGGCCTCATGCCCCCACCCTCTCATCGCCTTTAAATAATGGTTTTCCGCGGCGCATCATTCTTTCGCGCCGGAAACCGAGGGACGCGCTCGCGGCGGTCTGTCCTCCGTAAGGAATAAAAGGACGATGATGCCCCTCCACTAGCTCGTCTCGCGATTGAACCCGTGCCGTGCGAGAGTGAGAGAGAGAGAGAGAGAGAGAGAGAGAGATTCGTCGTTTTATCGTCGTTGAGTGTTTACACCGGGTTCAGAGGATCTCCTTCGAGGGAGCTGCAAGTTAACTAAGAGCGAAAATCGCGCTTCGGAGGACTTTCCCTCCAGGTTTCCAAGCCCTCTGAATTTATATAAGATAATAGCTTTTGTCCGTGGCTTCGTTTGCGTGTGTTCTGAAATTTAGTTCATGTCTATGCCGGCAATAGACTTTATAGGGCCCTATCGTATGAAGGTTATTCATATGACAAGGTCATTTTAAATTATACGCTTTCAATATAGTTTAAAAAAGCTGGTTCTAGACTATTCCTATACTTTCTACTCGTTTCTATACTATTTAATACTCATGATCACGTGATCAGAAAAAATCAACTCAAGAACTGAATCAGATGACTTAGGTCTTTTATATATGGGTGCTTACTGAAGAGCTGCTTTGTGAGTGCTAAACGGTATAGCGGAGCACTATCCTTTCAAAAGTAAAATCACGTTTTTCGCTATTTTCGAACATTTTGCGAATAGCTTGAGCCCTTTTTACGTCAACTTCGCTCAAACAGATTGATAACATGTCCGAACATTTTAAATATCGTTTTAGCATAGTGTTTGAAAAGGTCTCAAAAAAGCTTAATGTTTTAAAAAAACACCATTTTTTATTGCATAGGTATAAACTTAGAGACTTAACTCTAATTTGCAGCCAAGATTTTGTAAAATTTTCATAAATTGATTAAGTTATGACGTTTTCGTGAAAGGCCGGATCGCCTACTACGCTACAGCGAACCACCCCGCTTCCCTTTTACCCGTTTTTCTTGTAATCTTTTCTTGAAACTGTGTTTTACGAAACGGTGTTACATCGTATCCCAAAATCTATTCTTTGGATCCACTTTAAATTCAGATACAGCATAGTTTATATTTTCCGTCAAATGAGCGGATTATGTTTTGATATGTTTATTCATTCGTTAATAACAAATTCCTAAAGCTCTTTTTTGTGCTTGAAAACTGAACCTTTCATACATAGCTTGTCAACTTAGTCATTCTCGAAGTTTCAAGAAAGTGTTTTCATTTCATCACCCTAGTTGCCAGAACCACCTACACCGACTGGCCGTGCAGCAACGGCAGCACTTGGTTCAAAAACATTAACTTCATAGTCTACCAATATTTTACAATAAAAAAAAAAACTCATTCTTGACAAGACTATGGGGGACTTAAGAGGTTAGGCTTACTGTGACGGCCCAAAAATGAGGCATATTTAACAAAAAAATTTAAGGAATACGTAAGATAATAGCAAAATCGTTTGGACATTTATTTGGAAGTACATTAACAAAGTTGTGTACAACATTTTATTAAAAAATATCAATAATTAAAGAAGTCATGAATAATCTCGTGAAGGACTTTTGAAAGTGAAGGGCTGAACGGTGTACTTGATTTTGGTCACCTGGTTGACCTGAAACAAAAAAAAACGAGTTTTCTCTTAAAATACATAATATTGGCTAAGACTGAACTCTTTTTGGTATCGTTTTTCAATCATAAAAAAAAGTATTTTTTCAAGTTCTCGAGGAAAAATGACATAATTACTGTCAATAACTAAAAAAAATGTTAAGCAGAAAAAAGTCGTTCAAGACTAAACTACTACTACACTGAATGAGTAACAAATTTCAAGTCAATCCGTTCATGAGATAGCGAGATATCGTGTACACCGGTTTGAAAATATAGTTTCGAGAAAAACCCGTTAAAATTTTTACTAAGGTAGTTGGCCCAGTTATTTACCTCCAGGGGATCGCTCAACCTTGCAAATTTATATAGCCCAACGTGGGCTATATAAATTTGTGGAAAGTGAATAGAAGTTATTTTAGGTAATTCTTAATCAGTCTTTTATGACGAAATAAGCGCTGTTGTGAAATTTTCATACTTGGTACAGTTATCAAGAAAATATTTCATAAGGGTTATACGAGGCTATTGTACGGGTCATCAAATTGCCTACATGACGGTTGGTCTAGTAATCCTTGTCCCAGTTATCAACAGCCTTGTCCCAGTTATCGACAGCCGTGGCGATTAATCAGCAGCGTGTTTACATTGTCATGTATGAAAACTCGTTGGAATTAGCACAAAACTATAATTATCTATGTTAAACGCAAAACTAAGATTCTTATTTATAACTTGAAGACAAACTTACCTCACGCAAGTCTCCAGGAATTCTCAAATCACTTGAGATGTGACACGGTTTACTTCAACCTACAAATGGAAGATTTGGGCGACATCGCAGATAGACGCCGCAGGTGAATATATATGATATGATTATTCTTCAATACGTATACTTACGAGTGTGACAATGTAATACAACATAGTAAATACCTCTTGGACGTTAATATATCACAGATCTGCTGAAACGACTGATTCTTATCTTAAAATACTTATTTAATGCGTAAACATGACGATCACTAGGACTCCGGCGACCACTGGGCCGATCACCTTAACAGTTCTATCATTGTAATTATATAAGTTTAGCATCAATTTGCGATTCCTGCGTCATATGTTAGACCTTCCTCTTCAATTTGAGTTCGTTATTTTCACTGTAGCCGAACCCCGCAACTATTCCAGCTTGATTTCAGCCTGAAAAAGCGAATGTACGGATAGATGCTACAACTTTATAATACCAGTCAGGTATGGGGATGTTGAATAAGTTTCCGCTGTTTTTTCGTGAAAATTAATGTTTTATTAAAAAAAATAATTCCTGATGCTTTTAAACGTTTCGAAACTGTTGTGTGAACAACACCTACTGATTCTGCAAGTTCAGCTAGCGTCTGACATGAGCCCTGATGAAGTAATGCCTCCAAGTCAACACATCAAAGTCATTATTTTCAAACCATTTAAACCAATCTCTGCTTGTTTCATCCGCAGATTTAAAAAAATAAAGCAGTGCAGTAAAATTCCCCGCAAATACTCTTTTTTGGCACGGAATTTGACATGTTAAGGCTACGAGAAAAAAAAGTTGATTACACTTCGGCGAAATGACATAGACTGAATTTCAAGCTTGCTTATAATACCTCTTTATAGATGCATTACCATCTTAAACTACACGCACGTGTGGGGACACAGGTTCACACGAGTCGGTAAGAAACATGGCTCACTTACCACGGTACCGAACGGTGTCCGGTTTTGGCGCTGCGACCGTACACGCGCGCATTGCCGCCACTCATGCGGCGTACTAGTTTCCCTACGCAACAGGCGGGTTGTTTGAATGAAATGAGTCGGTCATCATTCTTTCGTTTGTAACTTAGCAACGTGTTGTTAAGGATGAAGCGACGAAACTTCGCATATTTATTATTCGGTTGCCGGCTGCGAACCAAACGTGTCTGTATTTTTCTTCTAGTGTTACGGAACAGAAATAAAGTCTGAATTATAGTCTCGTTTCCTGCGAGTGACACTCATTAGTAAAGTACCCAACCTCTACAATTGGTGACCCCTGACTCTCAAAAAAGAATTTTAAATCAACCGCATAACGCACAAGAGCGACATAATTCATCGCTCATCAATTTGTCGAACGATTTGCCCGACGCGGCCGCCGCAGCCATGGATGTCCGAGGAATCAAACTTCCACCAGACGTCCATTCCTCACTCAGCGTGTGACTTTAGTCACTTCAAAATACTATACGGTAATCGCAAAAATTGGATACCGACATCCTACAACAAGTTGCCGACCGCGCCGGGTCTCCTCCTAACACGGACAAATACAGCAACCTTAAAAGAGCCCTAATGGAAAGATTCTCTGATTCAAAAAAAAAACTAAATAGATGTTTAACAGAGATGGAATGAGGCAACAAACAAATATCACAATTGCATCGCGAAATGAAAATGCTCTCGGGCAACAACATTTCGGCACAGGCATTGCGCACGTTGAGCCTGCAACGTATGCCACCCGATATACGTTGCGTTCTCCTAGCAACCCGAGTAGAAATTTCTTAGGGTTAGCCTGACCAGGATCAGGCCCCGATCAGGGTGTGATAGGGGTAACACCTATTACGGACATCCTGATCCGGCCCCGATTGGGCCGGAAGTATTTAGGCCCTACATCAGGCTATACTAAAATGGCCCTACTAAGGCCGTCCCTGATAAGATCCTACTAAGGCTTTCCCCGATAGGGCCCTACCAAGGCTTGCCCTGATAGGCCCTACTAAGGCTTTCCATGATAGGGCCGGACTAAGGCTGTCCCTAATGTGGCCCTACTAAGGCTTTCCCCGATAGGGCCCTACCAAGGCTTGCCCTGATAGGCCCTACTGTGGCTTTCCCTGATGAGGCCATAAATAGGTTTGCCCCATTTTTCACATGGAAGCTTCGATTTTACAGCATCGTAGCTTTGGAGTTTCGATGCATTCCTGAATTATATTTAAAAAAAGGTGCTTTAGACTGTCACGACAAAAAAACGTTATGCAATTCGGATGCGTGTTAGAAGATTTCGGCAGCTTTGTAAGGCGAAGAGAGAGAGAGGAACTATATATATATATTAATTATTTTTATTATATATATATATATATATATATATATATATAATATATATATAAGGTTAAGTTTCAAAAATCTGTAGCATGTTATTCGATAAACCTCTTTAATTGTCACAGTGATATTAACTCATTGATATACTTTATGTGATGCAACAAATAATTATAGGAATTCATTTGGTCTGTTATGCCATATCTGGGACCAAGATGTTACAAGCACTCGGTAGCATAGGGGCAGCGTGCCTAGCTTTGGGTAGGAAGGTACAAGGTTCGATTCCCATATAGGCGAAATATTTTCTTCGAACAAAATCGTTTCAGCAGGCCAGGGAATGACGAATTATGATACAAAATCATTGTAGTGGAACTCTAAATTAAAGTGGTTCATTCCATTTTGGTTTTTTGAAATATTATATGCATTTCTTTCTGATCAGGCAACCTGATAGGGGCCTGATCAGGCAACCAGATCAGGCCCATATGTGACACAACGTTACATTTCCTAGTAGGGCCCTTTCAGGCTGCCTTATTAGTGCCCTGCCAGGGCAGTCAGGCAACCTGATCGGGCCCTGATCTGGGCCCCATCGAAATTTCTACGCGGGAAGTGAAGATGTTAATTTGACGAAGCTCGCCGCGATTGCGGACAGGATGATCGAGGTTACAACACTGCCACACAGTCAAGTTTTCACAGTTGACGCAATCAGCAAACCTTCAAATTACAAAGCACCGGAGTATGACAACAAAATATCCCAGATCGAACGAGGACTCGCAGAGTTAGCCGCACTGCTCAAATAGAATACTCGACATCCACGAGACCAATTCAAAGCCCAAAGAGAGAACGAGGTTCCGCTCAAGATAAACGAGTCGTTTACGAAACGTGAATATCTGTTATTTACCCCAACGTTTCGGTCGAGCTACAAAAAAATGTCAAGCGCCATGTGCGTTCCTGACAACAACCGAAGCAACGCCGGAAAACTAGGGATGCCGCTGTCAGTCAGCGCGGTCAACGACGGCATTCCACTCAAGTTCCGGCTGCGCCTCATTGATAGGAAAACAGGTACAGCATTTCTTATGGATTCGGAATCCGATGTATCAATCATCCCTCATCGATTTCATCATTGCTGATACATCAAACACACTGTTCGGGGCTGATTTCTGTACACTTCGATCTTCTTATTGATCTCAAAAAAAAAGGTTGATCGATAATACTACTGCGTTCGCTACCGATGGGGAAATCTGCCTAACAAATGGATATGGTGTTTCCGCGATCGTCAAGAAATTCCCTTTCCAAGACCAATTTCCTCGGGCTCATCACTCCGGCACAAACACGATCCGTCAGCAAACATTCCGTCGTACATTATATCACAACATAAGGAGCACCCATAGCAGCCCGTCCACGTTGCCTCACGGGATCAAAACTCTCCGCAGCAAAAAAAAATGTTAATACATGATGGAACTGGGGTGCATTTGCCCGCCAAGTAGCCCTTGGCAAAGTCCGTTCCATTTAGTACCAAAAAAGTTGGGCGATTGGAGACTTTGCGGAGGTTATCGTCAACTAAACGCGAAAAACGGTACCGGATTGATATCCAATAGCTCGAATGGAGGATTTCGCGAACATGCTCTACGGAAGAACGATTTTCTTGACGCTCGATATTGTTCGCGCTTACCATCACATTCCCATGGCTGAGAAAGATATTCAGGAGACCACAATTACGACACCCTTCAGATATTTTGAATTCCTCGTTACGCCGTTCGATTTGTGCAACGCGACACAGACCTTCCAGCGTTTTATAGACACCGTGTTACGAGGGCTGAAATTCGTTTTTTTGCTACATAGACGATATATTAATCGCCGCACGAGACAAACACGAACATGAAGAACATCTACGAGCTGCTTTCAAACGTCTTTCGGACCACAGCCTCACCTTAAATACTGCGAAATGCGTACTAGGAGTCCTAGAATTAATTTTTCCCGGCTACACCATCACGAAGGAAGGACCTAAACCCCCAGTCAATCGCGCACAAGCAGCGTTAGATTACAACAAAAAAAAAAAACCGGCACCACCCTCAAATTAAGAAGGTTTTTGGGCGTGATTAATTTTTATCGCCTTTGTATGCCAAAAGCACCACACATGTAACATCACAAAACGAGTACTTAACGTCATCAAAACGAAACGACAAAACATCAGTACTGTGGACGGAGAGCAGAACAAACTTTTGAAAAGTGCAAGGAGAGCCTCGCTCGAGCCACCTTGTTCGCACATCTGACAGACAGCGCTCCGCTCACGCTCACGTGTGACGCCTCCGAGCTAGCAATCGGTGCGGTGCTCGAGCAATAAGAGAACGAGGACTGGTGACCAATAGGATTTTTCTCTATGAAACTCAGCAAGACAGAGACGGAATACAGTACGTACGACCGAGAGTTAACCGCTGTTTACAGTGCAGTAGTCTATTTCAAACACATGCTTAAAGGACGCAACTTCACAATCAATACGCATCATAAACCTCTCACCATCGCATTCTTACAACGTCCAGAGAAGGATTCACCTCGCCAATTACGACATCTCAATCTAATCTCACAATATTCGCCACAAATCGTTTATATTCCTGGCTCCGAGAACACTGTAGCAGACGCTTTCTCTCGGCTAAATGAAAATTATATGCCCGTGATCGTCACAACTCAAGAACTTCAAGCTGAACAAGAAAAGGACGAGGAACTGAAGCAACTGCTAGCTCACCGATATCGTTGATACTTAAAAAATCGAGTTAAACGATAAAAAGACGTTATACTGCGATACGTCAACTGGTGACCTGCGCCCTTTCGTCCCGAAAAGTCAACGGAATCGAATGTTCGACGTCGTTCACGGACGATCACATCCGAGCTGGAGAACCACCAGCAAATTAATCAAAGCAAAATTCATTTAGCCAGGAATGCGCAAAGACGTTTTGGAATGGGCCCGCACGTGCATTTCGTGCCAGATAACCAAGATTCAACGACACACGACAAATGCCGCCGAAACATTCGATACGCAAGATAACCGTTTTGACCGTGTGCACTTAGACATCGTTGGACCACTTCGGTCATAATGTGTCATGGTTCAACAAACTGGGTCGAATTACTTCCAACGGTCTTACTTGGACGCTGTACGTGTTTCAAGGAGGACTTAAAAGCTTCAGCAGCAGAACTCATCTATGGCACCGCGCTACGGGTTCTGGGAGAGTTTTTCACTAATGAAGAGATGCCTAGCAACTCGAAGATTTTTGTAGACAAATTTAGAGAGCACATGCAGGAATTGCGTGCAAACGCCCACCGTACATAATTCAAAGAAAAGCCTTTTCGTTCATCAATACCTATATACAAGTTCTCACGTTTTCCTAAGTGAAGATGCCGTTCGAAGACCACTCGAACTGCCATATTCCGGGCCATACCAGATTGTTGAGAGGATCAACGATTGCAGCTTTACGATGAGAGTAAAAATTAAAACATCAACGTTTCAAGGGATCGTTTGAAACACACCGGAACTAGTACCCGCTGGACCGAAGAAAACGATCAAAACGTATCCATCAAAGAAAATCGTCCAATTCGTTACGCATCCGCTCGGGGGGAGTAGTGTGGGTACACAGGCTTACGCGAGTCGGTAAGGAACTCACCACCGTACCGAGAGCTGTCCGCTTTTGGCACTGCGGCCGTACACGCGAGCATCGCCGCCACCGATGTGGCGTCCTAGTTTCCCCAGGCAACTGGCGGGTTGTTTGAATCAAATGAGTCGGTCATCATTCTTTCGTTTGTAACTTAGCCACGTGTTGTTAACGACAAAGTGACGAGGCTTCGCGAGTTTACTATTCGGTTGTCGATCACGAAGCAACCTTTTTTGTATTTTTCTTCTAGTGTTACGGAACAGAAATGAAGTCTGAATTATAGTCTTGTTTTCTGCGAGTAACACTCATTTGTAGAGGTCGTACTCAACCCCTACACACGCAGTTCTGATAACGCCATCTATTTGAAAACAGCCAGAACTTATTCAACGTCCTAATATATCTTTATATCCAAAGCCCTGCATGTACCTCGAGAGACGTGTGTCGCCGTCTCTGAGACGATGTAAATCGCCGACATGGAGGCGGTCGATCGTGCGCGGACCATACTCCCCGCGGGCAGATAACTCAGCTGTCCTTCCGCATCAAAACAAAGGATATATTGGCGCGAGACCATCAAGATGGACGCGCGCGCGCGTCCCCTCGAATGCACCAACGCGATCGAAATACTTCGGGGCCCGCAACGCCGACCCCACCAACGACGAAAAGAACAAAGTTATGGGCCACTAACGACGTCCCACCACGAGGTTTTTCTCCAAAAGTCACTCGTTATTTCGATTTATTTCGGGCGCCCTTTCGTATCCACCTGGAGTAACGTACGATGTATGACGGTGTCGTGCTGCCGAGACAATTTTATCTCCCGTTTGCAATAGATCACGAGTGGTTCAAAGCTAACCGCGGAAGAGTACTAGGGTGCGAATTATTGACTGAAAAAAGTTCTTAATCCACATCAAGGCTTTTTGATGTGAGTCCCAAAATAAATATCGATTTTTTTTCTTCAAGTCTGACCGCACACTCTATACAATCAGCAATTTATAAGATCGAGGAAAATAGATTACGTGGTTCAAGCTTAACCAATCGCAACGAAGGGGTTCGAAATGTTAAGGACTCGCAACTTGCGGACGCGTGAACGTACTCTTATTTTGAGCAACCCTATCCACATAGATAATTTGTATTGATTTGGGGAAAGTATAACTGACATGTACGCATATCATTAACGTTAAACATCGTTATAACCATATCTATCTATCTATGTGCGTGCGTGCGTGCGTGCGTGTGTGTGTGTGTGTGTGTGTGTGTGTGTGTGTGTGTGTGTGTGTGTGTGTGTGTGTGTGTGTGTGTGTGTGTGTGTGTGTGTGTGTGTGTGTGGGCGTGCGTGCGTGCGTGCGTGCGTGCGTGCGTGCGTGCGTGCGTGCGTGCGTGCGTGCGTGCGTGCGTGTGTGTGTGTGTGTGTGTGTGTGTGTGTGTGTGTGTGTGTGTGTATGTGTTCAATTAACCATCGATCTATCGCTGCGTTACTCATTTCTTTCATACGATCGTCTTATATTAACGGAGACTTTGTGCTTGAAAGCAGCGGGAGATGTTAGGGGCTCAACATGAGCAGCTAAAAGAAGAGGAGGGATGCCTCTATGGACCAGGCATTGCCGATTAGCGGTAATTATAAAGACATTTGTGTAAACACATTACAAAACTTTAAACGCGTTTTTCTCGAAAACACGTTTTTAAAAATGGCTGACATTCTTCTGACCGCTGTAATTAACATATCGACCTGAAATTTGGAGAGCATACTCAGAAAATATGTCTTCACGGAATGACGGATCGTTTTTTCGATAGATACATTTTTGCATTTATTATTTATCTTTTTATGCGAAAAAAAACACGAAAATTCGATTTTTTTTAAATTGCCGCCATTTTCCGAAATTTGTACTAAACGAAAAACCCATTCGTCATTCCATGACCAAAGGGTCACAGATTGATAATTTGCTTTGAATTTGTGTTTCAGATCAACAAAGAAGAGGCAGTGATGTCAGCCGTTTACCTCCCGCGATTTGAGGACCTGTTTTCGCGGAGCTGCAACGGCCGCCATTTTGGTTTTTTTTTAAATTTTTTAACGTTCTGTATATCATGAATAAAAGCAAGAAAACACCGCACTCAAAAAGCTTTACTCGTTTCCTTTAAAAAAAAATAAAATGTAAACACCTGAAATATGGCACTCCAAGGACAAAGTCTTCCTTAAAAATGTTGGGGGCTCGTCCGGGATAAAAAGCGAAAGAAAACGGGCGAATAATAAGAAACGAAGCTGAAAAAATAAAAGTTGTCATACGCGGGCAAGTCGGCCATTACGAAAAAGAAGTCGCGTTTGAAAGTTGGAAGTTGCTTATGATACGTCGAAAGGCTTATCGTACATGTTGTTTGATTTATACGCCGAATATCGCGGAAGTTGGAGGTTGAATACCTCAAATTTCAAGTTTAAAATTTGAAACGACGATCGAGGACGGATACATTTCGAGTAAGACGAACAAGAAATGTATCGCAAGATGTTACGGACCCCACCAAACGAAGAAAATTCAACCGAGGGCAGAGACAGCGATCATGACGGAGAAGTTGTCAACGACATTTCTCAACTAGGGGGCTCAAACGAAGGAACGTCACACCACGCAAGCAACATGGTAGACCCTGTGAGAAAAATAATAATAATACCGGAACTAAACGAGACAATCGTGAGTACAATAAAAGTAAAACAACTTAGGGAAGAGTTAGGAAAATTGAAACTCTCAACGGAGAGGCGAAAAAAGATTTGATAAGTCGACTGTGGAATGCTGTCAGAAAAAATATCGAAGAAACAAATGGCGAGGCGGACAATGAAGAGGACAAAGAAGAGGACGATGAAAACAACGATGATAACGCACAGAACAAAATCCCTCCTCGAACAAATAATCACGATTTTTTACAAGAACCTGATTATTTTCAAACAAGGAATTTCAGACATAATAATAGGCCGTTCAACCACGAATCAATCCCATCGTCGCTGATGGCTAGCACATTCACGATCAAAGATGTTGAAGGAAGTATCCCTTCCTTTCCGGCGTGGCTAGTAGAGTTCGGGGATACTAGCACGTTGCTTCATTGGAACGCTTTACAAATGGTGATACATGGAAAAAAAGATGTTGCAAGGGTCTGCAAAACAGTTTATTGCATTCCAAAAAATCTCACAACGTGGAAAGCATTAAAACAATCCCTCATCACCGAATTCTAAATAGAGGTAAATAGTGCCACCGTTCACGCCCAGCTTTTTAAGCGAAAAAGACATAGCAATGAAACTCCTCGACAGTACGTGTATGCGATGCAGACAATTGCTAGTCAAGGGAGTATTGAGGAAGAAGCCCTTGTACAAATATTATCGACGGAGTAATTAATGGCGAATCGAATAAACAAATATTATACCACGCTCAAACTGTGTCCAAGCTAAGGAAAAATTTGGAGACTTACGATCGAATATGCGAAAAATCGTCGAAGAAAAAATAAATAAAAACCGAACCAACGAAGGATAAAAAGGAATTTCACTCTTCATCGAAAGAAAATTCCGCAGAAAAAAATAACACAAGATCGAAGAAAACTCGTTGTTTTGGGTGCGGATCGACCGACCACGAGATTAAAGTTTGTCCAAGTAAAGAAAAAGGGTCTAAATGTTTTAAATGCAACCAATTTGGCCACATTTCCCTGAAATGCGAGAATCCTCCAAAAAATACTCAAAATCAAGAGGGAAGAATTAATTTGGCAACGACAAATGAAGAAACGATCGTCGTAAAAATTTCTGAGTCGGAAATTGCAGCGTTGCTCGATACAGGGAGTTGCAAAACACTACTGCCAGAAGACGTGTATCGAAAAATTGGAAGTTTGGCCCTACAATCAACGGAGCGAGTTTTTAAAGGGTTCAGAAATTTCAAAAGTAGGGCGATAGGTGTTTTCGATACCGAAATAACGATCGACGGTGACGTTTATACGAGTGCGGTATACGTCGTACCGGCACGTACGATGGACTCGCAAATGTTGTTGGGAAAAGACGTACAGAGATACATGGAAATTCGTATTCAAGGAGCAATAATGACCATTCGAAAATTGGAGGACGTTGAATCTAAGAGAGATGATGTTCGGCGAGCATGCGAAGAGAATAAAAAAAAGATGATGACGATGATGAAGGACAGTTCGATGAAGTATTGGCCTCGATAAATTGCATCGAACTTGGAGGAGTAGATCTCTCAACGTCGTACAGAGAAAAAATTCAAAAACTAATAGACACACACAAACCTTGCAAACAAGTTCAGACCGATATCGAGACGCGAATAATTTTAAGCGACCAAGAACCAGCTCGTTCGAAACCTCGGCGTTTATCTCCTCAAGAAAAACGAGCGTTGGACGATCAAATCGAAGAATGCCTGCGAGATGGCATCGTACAACCAAGTCGGAACACGTATTCAAGCCCAGTTGTGATGGCTAAAAAAAGACGTTTCTTATCGAGTCTGTGTAGACTATCTTCGCCTTAATAAAAAAATTATTCGCGATCGGTTTCCGATGCCTCTCATCGAGGACCGAATCGACGCCCTCGCGACAGCACAAGTTTTCTTTGTCCTTGACTTGAACAACGGATTTTTTCACGTACCGGTCGCGATCGACAGTCGTAAATATACGTCATTTGTCACACATGAAGAACAATACGAATTTGTGAAGACACCATTCGGTCTATGCAACAGTCCGACTAGATTTCTACGATTCATAGACAAGGTTTTTCACGATCTGAGCAAGCTTGGCATCGTCCTAGCTTATATGGATGACCTCATAATTGCAGGGAAAGGATGAAGAAGAGGCATTTCTTAATGTCAAAGAGACTCTCAACGTTGTAGCTGAAAAAGGTTTGACGATTAACTGGAAAAAAAATGTTCTTTCCTACAGCGAGACGTCGAATATCTCGGGCATCTTATTGGAAATGGTCCCGTGCGTCCATCGCCAACGAAAATTAAAGTCGTTGTAGGATATCCGAGGCCCAATTCTCGAAAAGATATCCAAAGTTTCCTTGGTCTAACTAGATATTTTAGAAAATTCATTCGGAATTATGCAAAAATCGCGTGTCCGCTGTGAGACGTACTAAAAGGAGATCAAAAGTTTTATTTTGGAACCGAACAAGAACACGCGATTTGTGAATTAAAACGCGCCCTCATAACTGAACCGGTGTTACGTATATGCCGACCGGATGCTATAACCGAACTCCATACAGACAAAGGATCAAGCAAAGGATACGAAGCGGTCCTGATGCAACGAAACTCTATCGAAGAAGACTTTCACCCAGTCCTGTATATGAGCAGGAAGACAACTGATGCCGAGAAAAAACGATACTCATACGAGTTAGAGGTTCTCGCGGTCATCGAGGCTCTTCGAACGTTTCGCGTATATCTTCTGGGATTGAAATTCAAGCTAGTCACGGACTGTGAAACTTTCAAGAAAACATTGAGCAAGGAGGATCTTTCTCCCAAGATCGGAAGATGGGCCTTAATGCTCGAGGATTTTGACTATGAAGTCGAGCACCGCCCAGGAAAACGCTTGAAGCATGTAGATGCGCTCAGTCGACACCCGATCATGACAGTCGATGACACAATCTCTCTCATGATCAAGAAACAGCAAAACGAAGAAAAAAGATTAAATCTTTCTTCTTCGTTTCGAGTAATCAAACAAATTTTGGAAAAACAATCCGACGAAGACTATCTCCTGGAAAGTGGTATCCTGATGAAGAAAGTAGGAAACAAAAACGTCGTAGTCCTGCCTTTTAGTCTTTATAACGATACAATTCGTCGAGCGCACGAGAACGGACATTTCGGTGTAAGAAAGATGAGCGAAAGCATCCAGCAAGATTATTATATATCGAAATTGAAAGGAAAATTGGAAAAATTCGTCAGTTGCTGCGTCCCCTGCATCCTGGCTGAAAGAAAAAACGGAAAGAAAGAGGGGGAACTTGTTCCGATCCCGAAGGGGAATATTCCGTTGTTGACTTAACATGTGGATCATCTGGGATCTATGACTTCCACCTCCAAAAATTATAAACATTTGTGTGTTGTCGTCGATGGTTTTTTTGAAGTTCGTATGGCTTTCCCCTACGAAAACAGCAAATACAAAAGAGGTAATCTCAAGATTGTGAGTCCAACAAGCCGCATTCGGAAACCCTCAATGAATAATCAGCGATCGTGGTCCTGCGTTTACCTCAACGGAATTTAAAGAATATTGCTCTCTCAAAACGTCGAGCACGTTACAATTACAACCGGAGTTCTAAGAGGAAACGAACAGGTCCAGCGGACCAATCGCATTATTATACCGATTCCGACGGAACTCTCTCTGGAAAACCCTGATAAGTGGTATCAGCACGTTGATAGAGTGCAATATTGTTTAAACAGCTCTTTCCAGCGAAGCGTTGGAATGACCCCGTTTGAGGTACTTTTCTTGAAATACTTTATCTTTGATTGAACAAGAATCCGTTGAATCGTTCAACAACGAGCGAGACGAATTACGCTCCTTCGCAAAGAAAAATGTATCAAAGATCCAAGAAAAAAATCAGAATACTTATAATCGGAGTTGTGAGAACGCAACGTCGTATGAAAAAATGATTTAGTCTTCATAAAGCGAACACAGTTTCGTTCGGGACTGAAGATTAAACCAAAATTCCTTGGTCCATATAAGATATCTCAAATTAAAGGAAATAATAGATACGAGGTAATAAAAATAGGCGACGGAGAAGGACCAAAAATGACCACAACAACTGCTGGTTATATGAAACATTATCAAAGAAATTCTTCGGGGACGGAAGATTGACAGGAACCCGTGCGGAAATTGAGTTGGGGCTGTGATTGGGCCCCAATAATATTCCCCTAACTTTATTCGGGCCCTAATCTGGAAGCCACATGAGGGCCGTTAGCGGCCGGTCACACTTTGTCAACAAGGGCCCTTAAAGGCGCAACGACCGGGGCCTTATAAGTTGCCTCAATGGCGCCTCATCAAAACCATTTTAGCTCCCTGAAAATGTCTCAACGGCGCCTCATCAGAACCATTTCAGCGCCATAAAATATCCGTATCAGTGGATATACGTGTATGTTAAATGCGTCAGCGTATATCTGTATTTGTTTTTATGTAATTGTTCATGTGCATAGGTGTGGGCGTGAGTACATGTGTATGTTTGTGTGCGCGCGTAGAAATGTGATTGCGTATTTGCCTGTGAGCCTTTATGACAAACTGCCATGACAAAATTAATACAAAAAATAATCGCAACGCTTTGCAACTTTAAGGGTTTTTAAGGACACTTCGAGGTTAAAAAATTACGGACGATATCCTTCGTTCATGCATTATACCCAAAGTTGTACCAAATTTTACAAATATCCTTAAATTCGCAAATTTTCAACTTTTTTTCAGTGAACATCATCACTTCGAAAAGAAAAAATTATCTACAGCCACTAATTGCATGTTATAGAGAATGTTTTGCAGTTTCCAAAACCCTACTTTCATTTTCTGTACGATCATTAGTTCCCGAGTAATTGATTATCAAAGTTAAAATGGACTTTTTTGCTTTGATCGACGATTACACCGCGCCAAATCATCGTACGGAGCTCGTTAAAAAATCAAATTAAAGCTGATTAAATTGTCTAAAAGCGTTTTATAGTCGCATGATAAAAAAAATGTTGAAGTCCACAGGTCATTTTAAAAACGAGCAAATATTTGGAAAACAGATTTTTCGTTCGTTTTCGGATGATTACTTGAAAACCGGCCACGCTAAAAAATGTATAGTCCAGATCTGAAAACTAGACACTTGAAGCTACAATTTCCTTTTTTTTTATTTTCGGTACAACCATTTTTCTCCGCGTTATCCCTTGTTGAAAATCACCCAAAAATTTGGAATTTTTTTAATATCCCTTAATTTTTGTGAGTAGTGTATATATATGTAGACATGCGCACATTTACTAGGTCATTAAGGCGGGGTATACATTTAGACAGGAAAAAATAAGCAATATTGAGGGATATTTTAAACTAAGAAATAATTATTCTACAATTTTCAAACTTTAGGTATACTTTAATAGTATATTTAAGTATACAAAACAATTTTCAAAAATTAATTCATCATCGAACGACGGAGCTGTGGCAGAGTGTTACAGCAAGGTCGCCGCGACAGTTGCGAATCGGCGTGCAGTCTAGCTTCCCGTAGACTTTGATTTGCAAACAAGTTCAAACATTTTTTCAGTTAGAACATGTATATTTTCTATGTGACGGTAATTAAAATGAAGAAAATGGCACGCACCTACAAAAAAAAGCAACATTTCACGCAACATTGCTATAAAATGTGGATTAAAAAAGTAGTTTTTTTCCAATTTTTCAAAAACAATTTTCGTCAAGTAGAAGGTACCGATATTATCAATATTTCTACCAAGTTTCAACTCAATCGGCTTCATAGTTTTTGGGTAATCCTGCACGCCAATTTTTATACTGCAGTTTTGAGAAAAACGCGTTTGAAGTTCACGCGCGCTCCGTATCCGAGCGGTGAGACACAGAGTTGACGGGCTATAACGTTTGAAGTTTTTCGAATTTCGCTTTGAAACTTTAGAAAGCCATTCTACGTATATAGTTCTATCGATTAAAGCGAAAAAAAAAGATATCAATTTTTTGATTGTTGTAAATGTATATCCCGCCTTAAGTATGAAATGTCCGTTTACCTCAAGTACCAAGTTTGATACCCGATGTTTCTGATTTTTTTATTGTGAAGATACGTCATCAGCCGAATGCACGTTTTGGTTTGTGATTATCTGTCGGATTACGATTTGCAGATTTAATTTTGCAAACCATGGAAAAGTAAAAAATTCGGGTTATTTTCGAGTATGAGTTCCGTTGTGAAATTAATGCAGCGCAGACAATCCAAAGTGTCGACGAAGTGTTTGGCAAGGGTGTGGCTAATGGCGCACAGTACGTCGATCATTTGAAAAATGCCGATCTGGCGATTTTGATCTTCAATATGAACCACGTGGGCAACTTGAGAGCAAGGTAGATAATGATGAGCCGAAAGCTGCAGTGGTAGCGGATATATGTCAATTTAGGAGTGAATTAGAAGCAAGAAGTTACGGTTTCAACAATATCAAACCGTTTTAAGCAAATCGGTGAAGTTAAGGATGTACGACACTAGTCGTCGGTACTTATGTTCAGCATGTACGACTTACGTACTAGAACCATCTTCGGGGTCAGCAAAGAGACTAAATTTATGTTGCCCACCGTAATTCTGATTTATGTTAACTTGTGTTGAATATTCGTATTGTCGATTCCAATATGCCAAATTTGTGATAAATGTTTTATTCACTGTATAATTACTATTAGAAACTGAAAAATTAGATCCTTAATGACTCTGGCGTAGTCTCCGTCATATTTACAATAACAGTTTGACCATAAAAAGCGAACCAAAAAACTGTGCACTAAATCTGTCGGAATCTTATTTCAATAGCCCTGAATTACTTCAGCATCATTGATAATATGGGTAAAATTGTAATTGAAAATGTTGTTAGTACGCAATCAATTGTAAAACTCAATAAATAATATAATCGAATTTTGAACAACCACCTGTCAACGTCGCGTTTGCGATGCTCAACGTTGGCACCCGGGACTCGTTGATGTGAAAGGTTCGGTTATGGTGCAGAGATAGGTCACGTTCGCCAAACGCATCAGGTGTTACGCACGGTACAGACTACTGGATCAGAGCTTTACCGGGCGTGAAACGCTTTTTTGTATTCGGCCATGACGCGGATGCCGGTAACGTAACTGATCTGTATACCTTTTCAGGCTCTGATTCGGTTGCCGTATCTATGCTTGAAGTGAATAAAAAATCCAAAAATTACGAATAAAAAATTCTGGTAGTATTTTTTGTTTCCATGTGCGTTATTTATGATCCTGCCTATATGACAATTGGAATAAAACGCATCCTTCCTCGTTGAAGTTTTTTACCTACCCTCGGAATTGAATCTATGTCTTCTAATTCTAGAGCTGAGCGTGCTACCTATTTAGCCATTCCATCACTTGCGTAAACCTTTTTTTCTTTGCATATTTTCATCATTCTAATTCTATTCTAACGAATGTCAATAATTCTAAAGAACGTCAATAGTTTTATTCATGGGGTTGAAGATTGCATCGCTGCAATGCAACAATAATTCTTTTTTTACCAGATTTTTTCTGCCTATTTAGGTTGTGGATATAGCTTACACGTTTTTACATATTCTCATAGAGTGTTACGACCGGAATTTGCAAAAAAGGCTTCTGATGATGATTTGGCAAAAAAAATGTTTTAAGTTGTGCCAATAAAATTTAATTTTATTGATTTGATTGATTGCCTTTTGATGCGGATAAAAATAAACGAATGAAAGGGGAAGAAAAGAGCGTTGTGTTCCCACGATGCAAACTTCAAATCTATTTTTATTCGTTCTGTGTATCTTGATTTGATGATGATGGCGCGGCGTCCGCATGGACACCATATTACTTTTACTAGAATCTTGCCCAAATTATGCACGTAGCAACTCAGTTGTTTACTTTGATGGCCCCGAATAAGGTTATCCGGCAGACATGCGGCCCGAATCAGACATACACTTCGAAGTGCCTGGCGGATCGGCACCGAACGTCTACTGGATTAGCCAACCTTGGAGCACGGATGGGAAAAGGAAGATCGATCAGGCCTTGGAGGGGTAACCTTAACAGAGCCATGTGAGGGACGCGTTGCGGGTCGTCTGATGTGGGCCTGATTAATGCTGCCTTCCTACATCGGTATCAGGGAACTACTGATCCGGCAGACATACGGCGCCGAGCAGGCACGGACTTCGGCCCCCTAACAAGGTCCTCGCAAGATTACCTGATTCAGGACTGATCAGATTGTCTTTATTACACTCGTTCTCCTGATTTACTAATCCAGTAAATAACCAGCACAAATCAGGCGAGCGCTTCTACGGTATTCCGGACCGTATCTTCAAACCTCTCTGATCAGTGATCCGGCTGCCGGAACAACATTTCCAGTCGGGACATTGCCAAGTCTGTGGGTGCTATTTCGTCGTTCTGATAATTTTCAACCGGAAATTGGAAAGATTTTATAATGTAGTGCTTGAACTACACGGTAAAGTTCGAATTTTCGATCTCTTACCTAATCTAGTATGTCTGATTTGTCAAATTTCGGTTTTCCAACGACCTTAGTTTGATACGTGAGCAGCAAAACCGTGATTAACGCACTTCCGGTTGACCGTTTTCATAAGACGGTATATAGCTCAAATTTTGCCAAAGAGTGCATAACATATTCATTAGCATGAAAAAATGTCAAGTCCGAAAATTGGATTCTTCTTAATGATCGTACCTCCTTGAGAAGCAGGAAAACGGATATTTCATAATGATGACCTAATAATATTGGAAAGCGCTGATTCCCTGGTGTTGCCTGAACGCATGCAGACCGAGCTCATGTCGTCACTATAAAAAAGTAGCAGACATGCGTGGGGCCAAAACTTCAGTGAGTTTGTAGTAATATCCAGTTGCGTGCGAAAGTTTTGGGCCATCCCATTTTCCAGGCATATTGCATTGAAATACGATGGGGGGGGGGGGGTTAACGCGTTATGACAACATGTATTCACTCATATTTGAAAACAATTAATTGTTTACATCAATACTGTTCTTAAATATTTGATTGTCCATCATATTGTATTAGACGAGTGTGCAAAAGTATTGGGTCACATACCATTGCATGTGAAAAACATAATAAAGAATTTTGAAAATAACATAACGAGATTCAACTTTCTTCACTTGACTCGGCACTTTGTTGCCATGCCCTTAGCAGCGATAACCGCGGCACTTCAAGGAGGCATGGACGCTATTAATCATGAGATCCGTTCTTGTGGAAAATTTTCCCCCTCATGTAGCAAATTGTTCCACAATTCCACTTTGTTAGAGTGATTTTTGTTGCAACACGATCTTTCAGGTCTTGCCACAAATGCTCAATCGGATTTGAGTCCGGTGATTGCGATGGCCAGTCGAGAAGGCATACTCAGAAAAGAGAAGGTCTACCACTTCGACTTTTGTCACACAACGAATTTGTTAATTTATATTTACGAATAATACGATTGACCGTACTTTTTCCAATGGATAAAGTAGTCGCAATATCGCGACAACTCTTTCCTTCTGAAGAAAGTTTTAACACGATTTTACGGACCTTAATATCCGTGTGTATCGCCACCGCGACAGAAATAATACTGATTTTTCATGGTCATGCATATTTTGAAACTAGTACGAACGAAAATGCAAACAAACTGCGCATACGAAGCCGGGCGAGACAGCGGCCGATACTTTTGCACACCGAGGAAACTAGTTCGATGCTGTACGCAAATAATACGCCATACAAAAAAATAATATATCACGTTATTATTCATATCATGGCTCTCTTAAAAATTTGGAATGATTAGCGAGTTCAGAATATAAATATTTTATCACTTTACTCAAAAAAATCCGGTGGCCCAAAATGTTTGCACGCGACTGTGTATACACTGAAAAAAAAAATTCGTTCACTCATCCAAAATTCAGTTGGTTTAACAAAATGTATCTTTAAATATGTTAAACTTGACTTTTGGTTGGCATAAAACACGTTTTGTTAATCTAACTGATAGTTTTAGTGTTGTGAACCGTAGCTTATTTAGCATGTCTGAACAACTGTTAAAACAACAAAATTTCGAGACAACAAAATGCATTTTGCACATTCAACGATTTTCTTTTCTCAGTGTATACACATGGACTCTAATACCCGTGTAGAAATTGTCGTAGGACTACAACGCGAGTCCTATACTTGTCCTTACTTCCTGATAGGGATCCCCAGTGAGTCATTGCATTGAATCCCTATACTAAACGTCACGCTCGGACGTGGGATTCTAATCGGGATTCCCCATTGGAATCCAATGAACGAATCCAATGTAAATCCTAAAGGATTTCCACATTACCGAACAGAATTCGATACGTTACTTGATCGATTACATCGCATTCTGAACGTTGAATTTTCTAAACAAATTATAGAGATATACAAAATAAGTGGGTCTTAAAAAAGTATAAATCACGTTAAAAAGTATATCATGAAAATCGATTTGAATCGCACCACTGAACAACCACTGTAATTATCTTTTGTTATATATTTTGCTGCACTTCGACATAATATTACCACACACGTACATGCTCACGAAGCGTGCAGGTTATGTGCAACACGCCGCGTTTTTTGTCGTGACTTTTCACATATTTTCGATTCGAATGTGGCAAGAATTCTCAAACGGCGGTCATCAGAAAACAGTGCAGAATTGAATTGGATTGCAATGAGGAATCTCTGTGTGCGGTGTCCAACAGATCTCTATAGAGATGTGAGCACATCTTCGGACTCCTCGATAAATTTGTGCACGGAAACGCTAAAGGATTTTTTGAGAGATTCAATAAATTCCGGTTGAGAAATTTAAATAAAAAATTCTCCAACGAACGTCAATCGGGGAAAAGCACGGAATCCACTTGGATTTCAATGTAAACACCGTACGTGCGACGCCACTATCAAATCGCTATAGGGATATGGTAGGATCTGGGATGCCCCGACAAATTTGTGTACGGGATCATATGATTTTGCGTGGCAACGATAAGCGCAATGCTATAATTCACCGCTACGTATAATTACTATGTGTGTATATGTACCACCGGTCAAATGTTTTCGATCACTTTGGATGATTGCATCGAAAATTTTGCATTTATCCAAAGTGATCGAAAACTTTCGATCGATACGATATATACACATGTATAATATTATATGTACGGGAAAGCTTTGAGCCCGTTATATCGACGTAATGTTGGCTATATCACATCTGGCTCTTTTAAGGACGCCCCTTAAAGCTCTTTTGAAAGATACGGTTCTGGCGACTGATCGTTCCGTGAAATGCTCTTCGTACAAGTATGGTTACGTTTATTTGAAGGTAATTTTGAAGATATTGGAGCTTACATAATGATGAAGTTGAATGTGCTCACAATCACCCGCTCCACGCACCCTGGGTTTGTACTATTCATACGCATATATATATTGACAAGCATAGCCCGACCGCTACCCCGTGTCCCCACTACACCATACTGCGTTCGAACGCATATTTCTCGTGCACAGCGATGAGCACCGCGTGCATACTTGCATATTGCCAAGCGTCTGTTTCACATTATATTTCCTCAATTTTCGCATTGCACTGTCGAATTAATTCGTAACACGCTGCACGGTTATACCCTAAAATCTCTATCCTATCAATGCTGAAATCTATATTGCTTCGTAGAGAGTGAGTGGCGGCGCGTTAGAGGGGAAGTACAGAGGGAGACGCGAAACAAACTTGATGTCATGTAAAAAAAGATCATCTCCGCACTCGTCGTGAAGATACTCTGCAAATACAGAAATATAGATGTATTTTATGTTTGTATAGTTATGATGATTACTTGTAAATTCGATTGCCAGGTTCCCGGGGTCGAGGATTTGAGTATAACGGAAGAAAAGACAGAAACTTTCAACATCTTAGGGATCCAATTGGATTCCCATACTTTTCCCTACTTCCTGATATGGATCCAATGGCTCATGGCATTGAATCCCCATCTATACTGAATCGCCACTCCCGCACATTGGATTCTAATCGGGATTCCCCATTAGAATCCAATGTTCGAATCCAATTAGAACTGTTAAGAATTCTCACATTAACGAACAGGATCCGATACGATTCTTGATGAAACCCATCGCATTCCGTACATTGAATTTCCTAAACAAAATATATAGATATACAAAATGAGTGGATCTTAAAAAAGTATAAATCTTATCTTAAAAAGTATAAATCGCTTGAACAACTACGTCTTAAAAATCGATTTGAATCACATCACGGAAAATCGACTGTAATTATCGTTTATTATTTATTTTACTGCACTTTGGCATAATATCACCACACACGTACACGCTTAGGAAGCGTGTAGGGTATGTTTTAACACGTTGAGTTTTTTTGGTGACTTATCGCATATTTCCGATTCGAACGTACACGGAGAAAACAGGGGCCTCGAAGTTTAGAATTAATCCTATGCTTCTGAACAAAATATCATTAAATATCAAAAAGTATTGAATGGAAGATAAAAATTGTAATTATGGTATAGTAATAATGAAGAAATTTAAATTTTAACCTACGATATGGCACGTAAACTGATACAAATAATACATTTTATTCGGCACATTGTGATTTTTTGTAGTATTCAAAAAATATTTCGCCCACGTGATTGGAACAATTAGTTTCCAGTATTCTACAAAAAGTATGGTATAGGGAGTCACATTTTACTAATATGTTCGTAATATTTTTCGCTATACGCCGAAGATTTATGCTATGGGTAGGGGAGACCGGGGCAAAATGGTATAGCGGGGCAAAACGCTACCGGGGCAAAACGGCACTGGGGCATAATGGGATCGGGGCATAATGGGATAGCAAAAAATGAAGTTTCTTGGTGCTTGATTTGGGGCAAAATGGGATAGGGGCAAAATGGGACACACAAAAATGAAGTGTCGCAGCCCGCTGAATTTGGGGCAAAATGGGATGACAGGAAAATTCATGCTTCGGCTCTATGAAAGAGCTGTTGAAACATAATCTAATCTAAATGGTGCTTGTGGTTCGTTTCAGTCCACATATACGCAGATAATACGGACTGACCGATATATTTGTCGAAACATATCCGTCGATTTCATGGGGAGCGGCGGTCCTAGTTTCATAAAACAATTTACGTAAAAATTGACAAGAGTTAGATTTTCATCAATGGCTTAAAAATCAGTATCAGTAACGTGCAGTTGGCAGAAAATAAATTAAAAAAAAAACAAAGAAAGATAAAAACAAAAAAAAACCATAAATTGCACGCGTCAGATTATAAAAATTACTTGATTATTTAAATAATTAATAACGACAAAGAAATTGTACCAATCGAATAAGAAGGCTCAAATAACAATTTACGTCAAGTTTGGTACAGTTCTGACCGCAGAATCAAAAGTAATTGTTTAACAAACTTTAATAACAAATGGGCCCACTATTCATGCGCCCATGCTGACGATAACTTAATCGAGTCCGTTTGCGACAATTGTGCCGATAAAAATTAGGTTAGTTAAACAAGCAATAAAAATTAAACATTGCCACCGTTAAATTATAGTATCGTAAGTAGAGTGTGACCCAAATATCGTGTAACATTCAATAAAACCTGTTTTCACTCATTTATTACCCCTCGTTTTTTACCCCTGCATTTCTTTCGTTTCTGCATCGAATTATTCCACTGTCCCATTTTGCCCCGATCCCGTTTTGCCCCAACCGCCTCTTTCTGAGGAGCCTGATTTTCTCCGGCCCATTTTGCCCCAGTCCCGTTTTGCCCCAATGACGTATTTTCCAGCAGTGTTGATTTTCACTATTCCATTTTGCCCCAAACCCGTTTTGCCCCGGTCCCATTTTGCCCCGGTCCCATTATGCCCCGCTATACCATTTTGCCCCGGTCTCCCCTATAGTGAAATCTATACATATACGAAGATTCATGCTATACGTATAGTAAAATCCATATGAAAATATAGCGTGTAATAAAGGTTGGTATTTTACAAAAAGTTCTATACAGCATATAGGACTCGCGCCTATGCGAGAATAGTTTCAAAAGTGATTCTCAAACCGTATAGTAAAAATGATGCGTGCATGTAATATGCACGCATCATTTTTACTATACGGTTTGAGAATCATTTTTACACTTCTATAACAACAAGTCTTAAAATTCCGAACTGGCAGTAAACTGCTGTACTTTTCTAGTACTAAATATTAGAATTCTGGCAACCAGTGTTAGAATTTAAGGCCGTATTTTTCTCCGTGTAGTAAGAATTCGCAAACGGCGTTTATCGGGGAACAGGGCAGAATCCAATTGGATCCCAATGAGGATTTCCTATGTGCGGTGTCCCTAACAACTCCATATAGAGATGAGAGTGCATCTTGGGACTCTCCAACAAATTTGTGCACGGTATCATGAATAGATATGTTTTTTTTTATTTGATATCCAAGAAATTTCAGTTGCGAATGAAAAATTAAAAAATCCCAAGCCCCTTCAATCGGAAAATAGCGCCTTAAATAAATCCTCACCAAATCCCTATAGGGATGTGATAGGCTCTAGGGACTCCCCGATAAATATCTGCACGGGCTCTGCACTGCTGATAATGTAGATGTGCTGACGGTTTTTATACTGACGGGAGATTACAAACGATTCTTGTACCTCGGGCCATTATTGCTCGTCATAGCAACGAGCGATTTTTGTTTTCCAAAGTAATGAGCAATCATGGCTAAGCGAATGGGTTCGAATTTATTTTTGTCCGATAGTGTTTCGAAATGATGAAACAAATAAAAATGGTCTCTCGAAGAGAAAGATACTTGGCCCCTCCATTTCGAG
Organism: Ophion slaviceki; assembly: GCA_944452715.1. Classification (NCBI taxonomy): domain Eukaryota; kingdom Metazoa; phylum Arthropoda; class Insecta; order Hymenoptera; family Ichneumonidae; genus Ophion; species Ophion slaviceki. The sequence continues at coordinate 46,194,625 of OX101783.1, forward strand.
CGTCGAACGTATCCGTATATTATTTATAGATACGGTATAGACATTTAATACGTATATACGAACACACGCAGAGACGCATATGTATATTCATAGACGTCGGAGCCATGTCTGTTAAAAAGAGAGGGAAAGAGTGAGAGTGTGTGAGATAGCGAAGAACCAGAGGGAGAGACTCGATTTTCGAGGCGTCCGGTAACGACGTCGGTTATACCCCGTAATGGGACGTCCGGCGAGAGAAATTCTTCGTCTTTCTCTCTTGCTCTCTCTCTCCCGGTTCCTCCATCTCCTCGTATGGTTCCAGCGTTTTGAATGGTGGACCGCCCGGACGCATTTGCATCGCTAATGAGCGAGCGAGCCGAGAGGCCTCTGAGTCCTCTGACGCCGTCGATCTCTCTATGGCCAGAGAGAATGAGACAGAGAGGAACAGTGAGCAGAAAGATGAGAGGAGAGAGAAACTCCCTCCATCTTCCTCTTTCTCTCCTTCTCTCTCTCTCCTGAGTCGGGCATCACGAAATAGTCGGACATGAACCGACATCGGCGGTCGCTCATCGAAATCGAATTACCGTTACTGGTTATGTGTATATATACATATATATATATATATATATATATATAATCGCACTTCTCCTAGCCCCGAATTTCAGATATACGTGTCCACAGTACGAGCATGAGGCATCCAATGTGAAAAGCATTAAACCTGAACAAAAAATCCGCGGTTACGTTTTTTTAAGTCGCTTCTGCTCAACTCGAAGTCCGAGAGTCATTCGTGACCCGATCATATTATTTGGCCGACCCAAAACACTGGCGCATACTTAATTACGAACAAAAAAACACAAGGTTTTTGCGTTTTGTAGTTCAATTTAAGTAATTGATCATTGAATCGTTGATTACCTTTTTCGTGAATTAGTAACTACGCACATGTAAGTGTGTATAGGAATGATCGGCTTTTCAAAAATAATGTTTTATATTTTTACAGCTCGTATTTTTTAATTTTGTAAAAAAATACAATTTTGTAAAAAAAATCTAAACTTATTTCTTTTATAAATTTTCTATTTGTTTTAAAAACTTATTTGTAAAGCGGGTATATATGAAAGAAAAAAATACCTTTTGAATGAAACTATTCTGTTTAATTTTAAATAAGTTTAGTCTTAAAATGAGTTATAAATTTATTTTTTGAATTTTTTTTTTTTTTCAATAAAAAAAGGTTTTTGAAGGATCTGTCAAATAACGGCGCGGATGTTTGATTACTAATCTCCATTTGTTATTAAACTTTAAAAATTTAACTTTAAGATAATTTACAAAAATAAAATAAACTTTTATAACATCAGCCTTAATTTATTAATTTTAAAAAACACGATAGACCATCTTTCCTGGAGTGAATGGCCATGGAAGTAGAGGAGAAATGGCCAGTACTTGATTCTACTCTTGTCTTTCTCTTCGGGTTTATGTTTTGATTCTTGACTTTTTTTTCCTTTGGCCCCATCTAGAACACATATCGAATACAGTACAATTGTCGTGTACCCAATGCTGGCACACTATCGACTGAAGCCAGACTTCAATGAGACGGGTTTAATAATAATTTTCCCCGCAACATTTTTTGTCATCACTCTTCTTATATCATCACTCTAAGGTGTTTCTTGGTATTTCGTAGGTCCTAGCGACCGCACGAAGCGACAATTCATCATTCTTCACAGCACTGATAGCTGCTTTTAATGATTCTTCAGTCCAGTTCCCTCGCAGAGCAATACTTTTTCTCTTTTACTTATTAGGCATCTAGAGCAAATGTCGAAAAAATAAATAATTTGAAAACATCACAAGTGGCTATCATACGCCGACTGTACTATTCGAGAAATGCAAAATTAACCATTACTTTTACAAAATAACCTCACCGCAATGTAAAACATGAACCCTTCGAAAAATTGTAACCGTGAGCAAGATAATTAGAAAGTATTTTACTTAATGTTTCATTTTTTTTTGCCAAACTTTTGCTCCTACACTTACACTTTCTTAGTATTTCTATTGGCCATCTCTCCATTTAGCAAACTCCCCCGGAATTACCCTAATTATTTGTAATACAATTTTTATTTATTTTGAAAACGTATTTTTGAAGCAGATATAAAGCTCTAAGCTTGAACCAAATTTAGAGCAGGCTTAGATTCATAAATTCATTCGCATACAGACGTAGGATCTCACTGAGTATATATATATATATAAGTGTGTGTGTGTGTGTGTGTGTGTGTGTGTGTGTGTGTGTGTGTGTGTGTGTGTGTGTGTGTGTGTGTGTGTGTGTGTGTGTGTGCGTGCGGGCGTGCGTGCGTGCGTGCGTGCGTGCGTGCGTGCGTGCGTGCGTGCGTGTGTGTGCGCGCGCGCGCGTGTGTGCGCGTGTGTGTGTGTGTGTGTATACGTATATCATAATTGTGGTCAAAATCGAGTTATTTATCATATATATCATACAGGTGTGAGTGCGTGCGTCGTGTGTAGATATAATTTGAACATCTCGATCGGAAAATGTCTCTATTTTAATAATAATATCCCCATAGGCAACGTTACTCGGCACTTTATTTCTCTTTTTCTTCTGTCGCTGCACGCATAGATAAGTATCTAATGATGTAGGGAGCGTGAGTGCATCGATCCGATCGCGGTCAGTCCCTCGCTCTTGGGACTCTCAACTTTGTATATAAGAATCCTTTGCCCCTTTGCTGATGGCGTTCCATAAGTTTCTTTTTTTGCTTTCTTCTTTTTCTTTTCCCGAGCGTCGGCAACGCGATGCATCATTTCTTCCTTGGGCTCTCACTCTTCCAACGAAGAGCTTTTTCGATCTTTCTTTATATCTTTCTTCGTTCGCTCGATGCCTCTTTCTCTCTTCATCTCACTCTCCCCGGCTCTTTCTCACAGCCTCTTTTCGTCTCCTGAGCACGCGGTTGCGCTCGTGTGTCTCTTGTTCTCTAAGTAAGTGAGCAACGGCAGAAAGAAGGGCTGCGAGAGAAAGATCCTTAGGAGGCGATACCCTCTCGCGACCCCAACCCCCTCACGGGTCCATATCCCATATGCGCGAGGAAAAGACGAAGGCGTAGAAAAAAAATGAAATGAATATGTGGTCGGCGACGGGCCAGCCTGCCAGTCATCCACGGAATTTAGTCACAGAATGGAATTTTTCTTACAACCGTTCTCTCTTTCTCTCTTCGTCCGTCTCCTGACCCTGCCTCGCACAGGCTCGTCGAGAAACATCGTAACTTTCGATCTTCCGATAATCCTCCTTTTTTTAATGCGTATCTTAGACCTGCCATGATAAGATTCTTGTTTCGTTGAACCAAAGGGCTTAAATTCGTTTGCCCTTACGTATACTTTCTCCGAAGAAGGAATCCGAACGAGTAGAAAAATTGCCCTTATACGTTTTTACTTTTACTTCGGTACGAAGTTTTCGAAGCGTTGGAACTTTTTTTTTAAGGGGGGAGATCCCTTTATAACGTAAAGAAGAGCTTACTCCACGAGGAAGCTGAGTGACTACTTAATGGCCCCGGACTCGCAAATTAATCGGTAGGTCATTTAGTGACAATAATTTTGAGTCTCGAAACTTTAAACGCGCTTTCTTGAAAACCACTTTTCGTGTACCTCGTACAAGATAACACATAAGATATCTGATCGAACATTTCGAAATTTTGCCCACTCTCAGAAAACATAATCACCGCTTTTGTAAGCCTAAAGTTTCCTAGAAAATCTTTCCAAAAACTACTCTTTCATCAACAAATGTTACAGTAAAAATGTCACGAAAAGTGCACCATATTTTTAAACACCTGTCATTTTCCATATTGTCACTTTTGCTTGATTTTTTTAGGTTCACATGGAGCGTGTGGATGTTAGAAATCTAAAACTTTTTAGCTCCGATGTTTCAGATTAGTGCACCAGATGCTACATTGTACGCCGTGGAGCAACTGAGGCGACAGCCGTCTCTGAAGCAAGTGTACAGCCGCCATCTTCAAATATAAATTTTTAAAAATTGGAAAATTCAACAGTGTAATAATATGTACATAAAACTTTAATTATCTCGAATAAATAGTTTCGTCCCAGAGAAATCTCGAAAATTCGTTTATTTTTGGCTGCCTAGGGATCCTCCCCTTTAAAACGACTTTTCTGGAAACATTTGCAGAAAAGAAAATTACGTTTTGTCCCTCAAACAAGTATCATATACATTATCTGATAAATGTTTTCATCGAACAATGTAATCATTTAGATATTCCAGAACTGGCGCATCCGCAATTGGATTTCCGCACCAAATCTTCATCGTATACCTGGACGAAGATGAGACTGGCGAATAGTGGGTACAAAGATAAAATTCATAATTAGCGATATTTCATCAGTCACGAATACGAAGAATTACTAAAGCCTACAGCTTCAACTTCATCTCAATCATGACGAGAAGTGGCCAACAAAATGTGTGTATGTAAATCTTCGTCTTGAAAGCTCTCGTCAATGGAGTATCCGTCCGGTGGCTCCACCGCCCGGCTAAACGTGAACCGCTTCTCTCTATCCTGCGATCGCGGAACGCTGAACAACAGATGAACGTATGACCACGGCCGTTCGAATGTAGTAGGCACGTGCGTTACGCCCTTTTGTTGATCAGAAGCTGATATATATACATACACATGTGTAAGCATGTGGTATGTGGGTGTTGGAGTACAAGCATGCGAAGATGTGCGAGGCCAAGGGAGATCGTGTGCCTCACAGGATCATTCTGCCCACATAACTCTCCCGGGCGCGTTGTCCAACTCGATAAAAACTGGCAGACATCTGGAATTTTCTTAACCACTTAAACACTGTTACATATTTGCTTCCTCCTCTTTCTCGCGCCAATTCCTTGCCCCCTCTCGCTCTCCCTTGCCCCCTCTCGCTCCCCCTTTCCCCCCACTCACTCACTCTCTCTCTCTCTGGCTCTGGCTTAGTCAGCGATCAAGAGCACTCGCGAAATCAAGTCTCTGGTGTCTAGTGGCTTTTTTTCCCGCACACCCCTTATTTGTTCTTGTTTTCAATTATTTTTCATATCCGTCCATCAACGAGATCATTTGCACATAATGTATCTCTCCTACCGCGTCATGATTTGAGCGAGCATACGTATCTATATCTCTCATTCTCGCGGTGCTGCGAATCCGAACGCTAATTATATTCAGCAGCGCGCGTGCACGACCCCTCGAACTCTCGCCGCAAGGATTTATGGAGACGCTGCGTGACGTATATGCGAGTGCTTTCGGCGTCTAAACATTCAATTTTGCTTCGCCATTCAAGTCCTTTTTGGAAATAGGCTCTTTCAAGCGAGAAAAAAAGATAAGAAGAGAGAGAGAGAGAGAGAGAGAGAGAGAGAGAGAGAGAGAGAGAGAGAGAGAGAGAGAGAGAGAGAGAGAGAGAGAGAGAGAGAGAGAGAGCGAGGGAGAGGGTGGGAGGGAGGTAAAGAGAGAGCGATAAATAGACGGAGAGAGAGAGAGGAAGAGTGAGGGAGAAAGATAATCACGATAATAATGAGGAGGACAGTCAAGGGATATCGGGGTTTTGAATTATTGATTCATTACATCCATGGTTATTGTTATTGTTATTCTTCAATGAATCCAACGGATCATTATAATTTTTCAATAACTGAACCGAAGGATAATAATAACTTTATCAGTACCCTATGATAATAGGTTAATGACAAAAAACGAAAGGAACATTTACAATACAATTCTTCAGTACTACTGAAAAAATTGGAAACATCACGGTAGTTGTTCTTGTTCGAGCATTTTACACGAGTACTACGCAAGAACTACAGTATCGGAGTACTGTTAAAAAATCCCTTAAGGCGGGATATCCATTTACAACGATAAAAAAATCTATTTTTTTTTCTTAAACGATAGAACTATATATGTAGAATGATTTCCCAATGTTTCGAAAAGAAATACGAAAAAATTCAAACGCTACAGCCCGTCAACGCTGTGACTCGCCGCTCGGATTCGGAGAGGGCGTGAATTTCAAACGCGTTTTTCTCAATACTGCATTATCGAAATTGGCGTGCAGGATTGCTCAAAAACTATTAAGCCGATTGAGTTGAAACTTGGTAGAAATATTGATAATATTGGTACCTTCTACTTGACGAAAATTGTTTTTGAAAAATTGAAAAAAAAAACTACTTTTTTAATCCACATTTTACAAAAATGTTGCGTGAAATGTTGATTTTTTTGTAAATGCGGGCCATTTCTTCATTTTAATTGCCGTCACATAGAAACTATACATGTTGTACCTGAAAAAATGTTTGAACTTTTTTGCAAATCAAAGTCTACGGGAAGCTAGACTGCACGCCGATTCGCGATTCCCGCGACGACCTTGCTGTAACACTCTGCAACAGCTCCGCCATTTTGATGATGAATTCATTAAAAAAAATAGTTTCGTATACTTAAATATCCTATTAAAGTATACCTAAAGTTTGATAATTGTAGAATAATTATTTCTCAGTTTGAAAAATCGCTCAATATTGCTTATTTTTTTCTATCTAAATGTATTCCGCCTTAAAAAATACGTTAATTTTTCTAATACTGAGAGGCATGTATGGTGTTTTTAACTATATTTTATATTTCCCAGAAGGGATAATAATATTTTATGGTCACAGTTAATGCCAAAAGTATAGTACTGCTTATTGATATTTTAGCAGTTGCATAAATTATGCCCATATGTTAACCGCAACCACTAATCTCACAAGCATACGTTGATTGTTTATTGCGATAAAACAAAGTAGGTTTTCATAAAAGAGATATTCCCTGATACTATTCAATCTTAACGCCGCTAAGATCCTAATAGTGGACAGGACTTAAATATATATGCTTGATTACGAATGTTGCTTGTGATTTGCGACGATGCTTATAGTGGTGTATTGCATACTATAAGATACGACCTGCTATATGCGTATTTTGAGTGTTTTCGATTATTTTTATACACTGCATGCGTGTTGGTTCAAGGCATCAATGCCCGTCTACTAAATGTATCATAGAATATTCCATCAACCCAAAATAAAATACTAAATTGATAGTTCTACCTCAATGATTAGTATAATTCGTCAGTTCCTGACCTCTTGTAATGCTTTATTTCGAAGAAAATATTCCGAATATTGAACTTCTGCCTATACTACGTACGCTGCCACTACAGAATCGAGTACTTGTGGCATCTTGATCGTAGATATGGCAAAGGAAATTCATGACAAACGAAATTCATTCCGGCTGTACTTCCGAATAGCTGTTACCTCCGATTTCGGTAAAATTTTTGCACAGACCTTTTTTTTTATTATGAGTCACTGCTTAACGGATTTTTGTCGGATCGCAGTAGTTTTGTACATAGTGATTTGTACTATATTATGTGATACAGCCTGCTATGTGCATAGTAATGTATTTCGCACAAGAACAGAATGTGGACCACAAGGAGGAGTGTTCAACTGACATCCTAATTTTGCAATGCAACAAACATACTATGCAGTCTTGGATTTGCCAATAGGCCGTATAGGCAGCTGTCCAGGGGGCGGCAGACTTTAGGGGGTGGCGGATTTTAGAGGCACCTAAAAAGGCCTAGGTAAATACAAGTGATTAAGATAGGAGGGCGGCACAAAGTCAAGTTGCCTATACTTAAGAAAAGTATAAATCCGGTACCGATACTATGGAATAGTTGTGAGACACGCGTAGTTCTTGAAACCACTAAGCCGTGGTTGCTCCAACTGCAAATGATTTACGTCTTCGCTGTGAGTAAACATTACCATCATTTTTTCGTATAGTCCCTTTCATAAGGTCTTCAAACTAATTATATTCGACAAACGTTTATGTTAACCATATGAATTGAACAAACTTGGATAGAATAGTAGAAGATTGACCTGACCAATACTTAGTACAGTATACAACATTAGTATTCGTGCGCCGAATTTGTGATTGTACTAAATTAACCATATCTATATTGCCAAGCATTTCACAATAGTTAATAATTATTTCGGGGGCAAACACGCCTTCCAAATAGCATGTTTATACATCGTGTCCCTCTTATCTCTGCCACCCGAAACAACTCGGTAATTATCGACGTCGCAAAAAAATATTCCAGACAAAAGTTGTACGGTGTAAAGGAGGCCATCAAATGCGATCAATTTTTTTTTTGCATTCCAATGGAGGCGCTGATGTGCAGCAAAGGTCACCTCCACTTTTTAAAGTAGAACGGTTCATTTTTTTCAACCATCTCGTAGAGCACCTCAAGCCCCATAAAAAACATTAGGGCGTCAAAGTCGTCCACGTTCATTTCGAACACCTATTAAAATGAAATACAAATCTAAATATCTCAGATCACTACCGAATATTTGGTAGTGATCCGAGATATTTAGATTTACATAATCGAGACTGACCTTGAATCACCTTGAACGACGTTGACCCCCTAATGTTTTTTATGCGGCTTGAGGTGCTCCACAAGATGGTTGAAAGAAAATGTACTCTTCTATTTTTTAAAGTGGAGGTGACCTTCACTGTGCGTCAGCGCCGCCACCGAAATACAAAAAAATGGTTGCATTTGATGGCCCCTTCACACCGTACAACTTTTGTCTGGAACTTTTTTTTGTGACATCGATAATTACCGAGGTATTTCGAGTGGCAGAGATAAGAGGGACACCCTGGATACATACTTTCCGCTTATCTTTTGCGTTAACCATATTATGATTGCGGTGTCAATAAACTATAAGGAATTTCAGTATCCCATCTTTTACCATGGGCTTTTTTTGTAAATACCATGGACTTTTTTCTCAGTGTACAATGCTACTAAACGAAATATTAAAAAATCCTTGACATTAACAAAAAATATTTAAAATAATAAGGCAAAGCCGCCTAAACATTGGGTTCGGGTGCTCCATTTGATTCATTAAAAAAATATATCTTTGCGACGTACATTTATAGCATCGGGAGAGGGATTTTTTTCAACGAAACATTTTCTTCTCAGCTGTTCAAGCGTTCAACGAGTTTTCTACCTCTTTCGCGTATACCAACTCTGGGCCAACTTACGCGAGGAAGGTGTGCGCATTTCATGTCGGTGCATACAATCGTGAGGGAGTTTCGCCTCATCGTCCGTATATATATATATATGTGTGTGTATATATATATATATATTACATCAAAATGTATGTACACACACACGCACGCACGCACACACGCACGCACGCCCACACACACACATACAAATCCAGACACATATATCTATAGAGCCTTCTAGTAAGAGTACGTCGAGGTGCCTTAGTCCTCGAGTACAGCGCGCCGGTTTAATGGGGCGCGGATGTGTGTTCCTGGGGGTGTCGCATTTACCGTGAGGTGATCGATCACGGCCATCCACCCTTGCCGGAGTTCCCCTCTTCGTCCTCCGGCCGACCGCCCTACGGCGCTCCACTCCACCTTTCGTTTCCTGGTTATAATAGCGAGCGAACAGAAGCCCACGACCTCTCGATCGTTTCAGCCTAGTACACAGCCTTATTCCATGCCAATATATATTTTTTTAAAACTACCCAGTACAGATGAAAAGGGGTTTTGAGGATATTCAACTTTGGGGACTATCCTCATAACTGTCTATTGTCTCGACAATCAACATTTCATAAGCACTGAATGTCTTCAGAATCAACTTTCGATAAAGGTAGGCCCAATCATCTACAATCTTGAGAATTGTCCTCAAAACAGCCTGATATATTCATAGTCTTTCCCCACACATATTTATATACACATATTCAGGGCTCAAATGCATTTCTTCATTTAAAAAAAAGAATAGATCGCTTGAAGTATATTTTCTCTTAATTCGTAAAACCATTTGAGGCGAGGCGTGATTTTATCTCGCCAAATGGAAGTCCTTGTCTCAATAAACCCGTCAAGTGTCGGCTGCAGCCCTGCACATTTTTATCACCATTCAGCTATGTTTGGGAGAGACGAGGAATTTTGGTCTCAACCTTCTAGCAGGATTTGCGTTGTTCCCCCAACAATTCCATTCGGGTGAAATCTTAACAATGGTTGTTTGAAATAATGAGAAGTTTACAGGAATTTTTGTTGTTTTTTCGTTTGCGGTCAGAACATTTTTCAACGACCCCCGAGCACCTTCGCAATATCGCTCGCGGCGTATACATGAATAATTTTAACTTCTCAAATTTTTCGATCTATCTTGTTCCCTCAACGATACGAGCAGAGCTCTTTCAGCTCACTGAATCCGATCGTCGCAATACGCGCGTCCGTTCTCTTTTTTTTATCAACCCCTCGTTCGCTGCTCCGCCCCCGCTGGCCTTCCAGGCCAAGAGAAAACTTGATGCTATAAATCGATCTTCGCGAATAATAGGATAACGGTAGCGAAAGAGGGGGAGAAAAAGCGAGAGAGAGAGAGAGAGAGAGAGAGAGAGAGAGAGAGAGAGAGAGAGAGAGAGAGAGAGAGAGAGAGAGAGAGAATGAGCGCGATCAACTAGCACGTAAATGTAATTTCACGCCGCTGATTAAGGACGAGGTAACGAGCGAGCCGTGAAATTTCGGATCTCCGTCGCGTCTCTGCGTCCTGCAGACGACGATAGCTTTTCAACCCTTCCCTGAAAATATTAGTCAAGCCAAAAGTATATTGGGACTATATGCGGTGACAAACACGAAATTTCGCTATATCGATCGGATAATTCGTACAGCTATCTCGCCGTGTGTGTATACGAAAGTCACATCGAAGATACGCGCTTGCGACGAAGAATGTGAGAATTTTACGACGGCAATTACAACTATACAAAGTCCGATTACATTAGCTACGAGCGAATTTCGTAGTTATGTTTACCCGAAACGATATTCGAAAATATCGATCAACACTTCGGTTCGATCTCGAGAGTCTGCGTCGCGCGCGCTTTCGTCATATGATCGAACGAACTCTGTGGGTATACTAATAGATTTTTTCTTCTCACGCTCGCTACAGGAATATTAATCGAGTCTTGACGATCACATTTATATCATATACTTACGTACACGTCATATATCTACACGGACACACACACATACACATGCCAGCACACGTACACACGAATGTATAGATGAATATACATACGAAAGAAGCTTTTGAAGACATTTAACTTTGAGGACTGTCGTCATAGTTGCCCATTGAGACGATACTCAACGTTATGTAAGCCCCGATGTCTTCATATTCACCTTGAGATAAATGTAAGCATACTTTTGTGACAGTCATTTTGAGAACCGTTTTCAGCGCAAGATTAATGATTTGTTTGAAAAATAAATTTGAAGACTGTCCTCAAAGCAGCCAGATGTGCTGATAGCCAACATCATATAATACATCTAATGGGTTCAAAATATTTTTTCATCTTATATATATGTATACTTATATTATACAGGGTGATCCACTAGAAGTTCGCTACTCGGAAACACCTATAAATATTAATTTTAGACAAAAAGTCAGAGACAGAATTTGAATGGTTTGTGAATGTCTACCTACATTTTGGTAGCCTTAGATTTTTTCATGTGGGGGTATCAACCTGATCTCAATGCCATCTCCGCTTTTTGAAAGGGAAACCCTTTCTTTGTCTACAAATGTAGAGCACCAAGAAATAAAAGTAATGATCTATAATATCGTGACCTTGGGTTGACCTTTAGATACCAAAAAAACTTGCAAAACGGTAATTAAAGGGAGACACGCAAAAATGGCAGTGGTTTCCGACGCAAAAGATATTTTTATTGGAAGTGTTTAAAAGTTATTTCATTAAGGGGTTAAGTTACTGTGAAAGAGACAAACACTCGTTCGTCGCTTGAGGCAAGTAGAATTGAAGAGGAAGGTCCATCTTATGGTGCACGAATCGCAGATTGCAGGAAAAGCTATGATACAACGATAAAACTGCTAGTAAAAATTTTAACGCGTTTTTCTCGAAACTATGATTTTCAAAACGATGTACTCGATTTCACCTCTAATGAACGTATTGACTTAAAATTTGGTACGCTTATTCAGTGTAATAGTAGTTTAGTCTTGAGCGATGTTTTTCTTCTGAACGTCCTGCTTTCATTAGTCGTTAAAAATAATAATGTCATGTTTCCTCGATAAATCGAAAGAAAATAATTCCAAAATTTGTTTTTATTATTGAAACACGATAACAAAAAAAGCTCATTCAAGTCTTAGCCAATATTATTTAAAAAAATACAAATCCGCTCGTTTTTTATTTGTTTCATTGTCAGATCAACTGGGTGGCCAAAATGAAGTACACCGTTGAGCCTCTCTCGTTCCTTTGAACGTCCTTCACGAGATTGTTTACAAATTCATTAATTATCAATATTTTGTTATGAAATTTGGTACACATATTTGTTAACGTACATACAAATAAATGTCCAAACGATTTTCCAATCATCTTATTCCTTTAAAATTAATATTTTTTAATCCTCATGATTTTCGGGTTGTCACAGTGGCTTAACCCCTTAACCGCGATACATTTTACGATACGATTTCGGAATGATGCGTTACCTCTTTGCAACGTCTTCTTAGAAATTGATCGACAAGCGTCGTTTATACGTTCCTTCGTATCTTCCTGAGTAGTTGATACATCTATGTAGACTTCGTTTCTCAATGCACAAAAAAAAGGTCAAATAAAAAATAGAGAAGGCTAGGCAACTGGACAAAAATAACCGTTTTTAACATTTTTTGGTTTTTTAAAGTCCCAAGGTTAAACTATTGCATATAACTGGTTTTTTGTGTTCTACATTTGTGGCCAATAAAAAGAGGGTTTCCCTTTTAAAATGTCGATCAGACTTTGAAATCAAGTTGATACTTCCACTCGAAAAAAAATCAATATTCATAGGTGGTTTCGAGTGACTAACTTGTAGTGAATCACCCTGTATACGTATATCACACATAACACGTTCTGGAATGATGTTCAATGATGCGAAGAACTTTTAGTCTCGTCGTCTACCGGCCCCGAAATTTATCGTCACTCCGAATTCTATAAACACTTTCTCAATGATGTATACTTTTAACCCACATTCACATACATGCACAATAGTTGTATTACGAAGGAATACGCTGTGCCGCGCCGTTGAGGTAGTTGAAGTATCATAGGCCAATGATTTCAGGATAAATATGAATGTATATATGCATATACATGAACTTTTCTAGATCGACGAACGGCGACGTAAGGTTTATTTTCAGCAGGAGCGATTCTAACGCGGAAAACCATTAACGGCAATTTACTTGCTAATTTAGCCGAAGCATGCTAATTATTGATGAGCTGCGGGATACAACGAGATAACGGCGACTTGCGGGTAAGGAGGACCAGCGATTTTTTTACCATTCGTTTGATCATTTTTTTAGAAATTCTTTCGAGCCTTGACGCCCGTCCGTTCCGCTGAAGTCAATCAAGTTCAAGTTCGAGACATTCCTGAATTGGAGATTAGTGATTCGCTCGGGCGAAAGTGAGAAGAGATGCGCAAGGATGATACAATTCAAGAGATTTGTATAAGTTGATCGGCTCTCGGTGCTAGAATCGCGCGGTTCGTCATGAAACAAGCAAATATTGACGCGACAATGATGGCGAACGTAATAAAATGTAATAAAGTGAATGTAGGAAAAAATGGCATATTTTTGTGAAGTCCGGCGTCACGGCACTGTCACATACGGAGCGAAAAGTCCACCCAAGTCGAAATTTTCGAGCCGCGTTCAACCCAAGTCAAAATTTTCGAGCCGCGTTCAACCCACAAAATGAAGGCGAGCAGAAATCGGCGTGAGCGGGTTATTGGGTATCTAAAGGAGGGTACAATGTTTGAAAGTACCATGCGTTAGAGCCTCCGATGAACCTCCGGCATGGCAGAAAGTAGACTTTTTGACTCAAAGGAGGTCAGGGAGGGTCACAATTGAACCTACGGAACCTCAGGTGGGCCTACTTCGTGCGCTCCCGCAGAACCTACTGCCCCCCCTTTCGGCCTACTGTACACGGCTAAACAAAAAAATTAATTTATATAGAATCTATTTAAATAAAATAGGTTTTTTTCCTTGTCTCCCAGCCTACTACGATCATATTTCTTTCAAATATATTTATATATGTTAATAAAGATGAGATTCAAATTAATCTTCATTTGCTTACAATGTACACTGTAAAGCTTAGTGTACTATATGCAAAAAATATTTCATAAATCGAAAATAAAATAAACGCATTATTTGAGAGCTTTACTACAAGGATTTTTCATCGTAATTCGTCATTCCCTGGCCTTTGGAAATGATTTTTTTCGAAGAAAATATTTGCCCTATATGCGATTTGAACCTAGTCCTACCTACTCATAACTACGCGCCGCTGCCCCTATGCTACCGAATGCTTATAACATTTTGGTCGCTGATATGGCATAAGAGACCAAATGAATACCTCCAACTATTTGTTGTATCACATAAGCTATAGATTTTTCAAACACACAGACACACACACACGCGCGCGCGCGCGCGCGCGCGTGTGTGTGTGTGTATGTATATGTTTATTTATAGAAAATCAATCTATTTAATATAGTCCAATAACTACATATTTTATTTGATTCTAATAAATCTGTGATTCGGTTTCATCAGTTTAACATTTTCATCTGTTCAAAAAAACAATTTAGTCAAGTTCACTGAATGGATCTAGTTATTTTTTTTTAATTTACCTTAAATAAAATATTTGTAGAGTTAAGCATTTTTCTATTTGATTGAACTAATGGTCCATCTTTATTGTAACACTCATATCAAAGGGGCGGGAGGTAGTGAAAGTGGAGAGAGAGGAATTATATATATATATATAATAGGCGGGGGGTAGTGAATTTCTCTCTCTCCACCTTCACTGCCCCCCGCCCCCTTGATATGAGTGTTGCAATAAAGATGGACCATTAGTTCAATCAAATAGAAAAATGCTTAACTCTACAAATATTCTATTTAAGGTAAATTTAAAAAAATAACTAGATCCATTCAGTGAACTTGACTAAATTGTTTTTTTGAACAGATGAAAATGTTAAACTGATGAAACCGAATCACAGATTTATTAGGATCAAATAAAATATGTAGTTATTGGACGGTATTAAATAGATTGATTTTCTATAAATAAACATTTTTAAAATCAATCATTTTAATAATGGAATGCAATAGGAAAAATTTGGTTCTATGAAAAATCTAGTTAATACAAATTTATAAAAAATCAAATAGACGCGGTTAGTTAATATCATAATATTTAGCGGGAAAAAATAAAAATATGCTTCATACATACACGTGGAAATATTTTTTTAATTTTCGACGTGCTAAAAATGAAAACAAGGAAAAATCAAACATCTTATTTGAAATCGACGGTAATCGGCCGTCGCCATTTATCAACTCATTATTGAATAAACAAAAAAAAACAAAACGAACAAAAACAAAAAGAAAAAATCGAATGTGGTTGAATTCTAAACCGACAATTTCAATCCTTCAGAACATGAAATAGACTATAATTAACACCCTATCGTTCCATATAGAAATCAACATTATATGTTATTTAGATATACACTGCCAGCTAAAAGTTTTCGGACACTCCACATAATCGCAAAACTTTTGATCGCTGGATAATTGCCAAATAATGTTAGAGTAATATAATTCATTTCATTTATTATTTTACGAAGATACTATAAAGATCTATATGATTAAGTAATTTCACAGAGCTTTATAGTATCTTCGTAAAATAATTATTATTCTACCATAAGTTTGCAATGATCCAAAGTGATATTAAGTTTTGCAGTTATCTGAAGTGTCCGAATACTTTTGACTGGTAGTGTATATTCGAATATATTAACGCAACCACATATTTCGAGTATTATATATATATATATAAAAAGTATTATATAATATATACCGTCGCTTAAATGTTTGGATACACCAGTCGATATTTCTTGCTGCACTAAAAGTCACATAGCTTCGTAAAAAAAAGATAACCAAATTTACCGAACGGCGTTTTGACGGGAATAAATTCAGCTGTATGTTGCTTTTCTGAAATATTTTTTTATCATTTTCTTTTCGACCCGGTACGCACTTTTATGCGTGACTGATTTTCGGCTTTTTTTCGACCATCAAGAATTGAACGCATGACTTATGGAAAAAAAATTGTTACGTTTATCCATGATGAACTTAAACGGGGTAGCAGGAACTTCATTTGCGTTTTTTATAAAGTTTTGTACGATTTTTTCGCAATGTTATTTCATTTTTTGCTAAAAAGACTAATTCTAGATAATGCAATGTAACTCAAGAACTAGAGGGCTTAAGAAGAAATGTCAAGAACGAAAAACGTCACGTAAGCTTATACTGGATAGACTGGCATTTTTTAAAGAATTTTCCTGTGAGATTTTTTCTCACAGGAAAATGCCTATTAATCCGATAGAATTGGAGTAAGACTGTATACACAAGCATTCTTTTATCAATTGCCTATAAAATAATAATAAATCGATATTGAGCAAATTTGATTGTTTTGGCATATTAATATTGGACTATTAATTTGATAAGGGGACGATGTATTTTTATTAATTTCGTATTATTTTCGTCATCGAACGGGTTACCGATCAGGTCACAATGGAATGATGATGGAGGAGATATCGAATTTGGGCCGAAAGCAGGTTAGGTGGGGTCGAGGCAACAGTTTGAGATTGAAAGCAGGTTAAGGAGGCCTGTGCTCTGCACGTTTCACCGAAACTGGGGGTCGAGAGAAGGTTTGGGAGGTCTAGCAGAGGCTACCTTGGGCCAAGAGGAGGTCTCTTCATGGCACTGAACTCGACACATGAGGTTTCGTAGGTTCAACGGAGGCTGGCGTCTTATGTATTACAAAAGAAATGGGTCCTGCGAGGGTTCAGAGGAGGCTAAAAATTTCGACTCGGGCATGGTTAATTCAGTGCTATAACAAAATCGGCGTACCAATACTAATGTTGTATTTTGTACGTTAGGTTTTGTTCAGTCAAACTTCTACTATTCTTTTCAAGTTTATATAATTCATATGATTATCATTAACATTTGTTGAGTATAATTTGTTAGAAGACCTTACGAAAAGTGACTATTCGAAAAAAATTATAGTAAAGTTTACTTATAGGGACGACGTAAGTCATTTGCAGTTCGAGCAACCGCAGCTTAATAGTTTTAAGAACTACGGATGTCTCACAAACTGTTACATAGTTTGTTTGTTGCATTGCAAAAATAGGATATCAGTTGAACACTTATTCTTGTAGTTCACCTTCTGTTCTTGTAGGACACACATTACTATGCATTTGGCAGGTTGTATCATATCATATGGTATAAATCACTATTATATGGTACAAAACTATTGCGAAGCGCCAAAAATCCATTTAAACAGTGACTTACATTATAAAACAAAAAAGTACTCGTTAACATAGTGACAGCGTGCGTACACTGAGAAAAAAAAACCAATTGAATCAAAGAAATACATTGGTTGACCCAAATAAATGTCTGATCACAGAGTGCCATCGATATGTGACATTGTTACAATACTATAAAATATTGGAAAATGTGATTGATTTTAATAACATATTATTTTATTTGAAAATATCTTCTGTTCTCTCCATATCTCCATTAACCTTGAAATAAAACGATAATCTATTGAAATCATTGTATATACAATCTGTAGATGTATGGATGAAATAATTAAGCGATTGCTACAACAATTTTTATTTCGTCCAAAAATTTAATCAATAGAATGGATTATTTCTTTACTGCATCAAAACGAATATGCCATTAGACGTAACATTTTCGTACTGCGTACAATATCAAAAGTGCAATATCATGCAACTAGTATGACATAGAGACAAGTGTATATCATGATTGAAATATCAACAATATGAATCCGAAATGATGGTATTTTTTGCCACAAAGTGCGGGTGTCATCTGTAGCAACGCATTTAGTCTCCAGCAGAAAAAAATATAATATTCGATGAAATAAATGTTCATTGCAATCAAAAGAAGATATTAATAATTGAAATATCTTCAATTTTTTAAAATCTTACATAAAAAGTGAGCATTAGAATGATCCTCCACGATAATAGTGGTGAGAATATCAGATATCCAATGGAATATCCATGGAGAGAATATCAGATTTTCAACTGATAAGAACAGATACTACACTTCGATCTTAGCCACAGGCCGAGGAGCGATACTCTTTAGAGTTTCTCCGGCGATTAAATAGATTTTCGGCTCGCGCTACGCGTACGAGAAACGAGCGTGTGTGCGGTTTCTAGCGGTTACTCCGAGAACTACGGGTTACCTCACACCTATAATTTCAGTGGCGCTCGGCCATGATTTGGGTGCATTTTTTCAACCAAATGCTCAAAAAACAAATTCTATTTCCGCACAATTTTTTAACCAATTTCGACATTTGCTTAATATTTTTCAATCAAAATAAAATATAAATATTTTAACGAATAATGTACTTGAAAATCAATATCGGATATAGTGAAAAAAAATAAAATAACATATTTACTCAATAGAAATTTTATCCGAGTCAAACGAGTGAAATTCAATTCTTCTTGTATACTCGAATCAACAATATTCATTTTATGAACTGAAACGCTTTTTTTGTTCGTTGCAGAAAATGCATTAAAATCTATATAATTTGTTTGCGATGATTTTTTAGATAGCTGCAATAATATATTGTTCTCGGCTAACAATATATCTGTTGGAAGAAAAAAAAATTAATTTTATCATGTTAATGAAATCAATAGTGTTTTGTTTGGACTAATAAATCCGATTATTTACACCAACAATTTTACAATCGAATCAACGAAATTTCATTCAATGACACCAATGATATTGGAACAATGATTTTTTCTGAGTGTAGGATAGGCAGAAGGTAGGCAGTTAGGTTCTACGTTCGATACCGATTAAGCGAAATATTTTCTTCGAAGTAAATCGTTACAGGAGGTCAAGGAATGGCGAAGTAAAATAAAAAATAATCGGGGTAGAACTCTCAGTTGCGTATTTAATTTGGATTTATGAAATATTATATGCATTTAGGAGACGGGCATTGTACCAACACTTGAATTACGCATGTAGTACAAATCACTATAAACATCGTCGCAAATGACCGGCAACATTTTTAATAAACGTATATATATATATTTCAGTTCGCTATTAGAATCTTGGGGAAGTAAATTTTTGATAGCATCAGGGAATATCCATTTTATGAAAACCTACAAAATTATATAGTATTAAAGAATAAACGTATGTTTGTAAGATTGGTGCTTGCGGTTAACATATGTGCGTAATTCATGCAACTGCTAAAATCTCAATAAGCAGTACTATACTTTTGGCAGTAACTATGGCTATAAAAGATTACTGTCCCCTCAGGGAAATATAAAATACAGTTAAAATATGGTCGAGAACACCATACGTTTCTCTCATTGTCAGTGCACGTTTCGTGAATAGCAGGGTGATGCAAATAAATGGATTCTTCATTCGCGGAGTAAAAAATGTTAGTATGTGGTACAAATAAAGTACTTGCTATAGCTCAATATCAAAAGGTGGCAAATACCATTCTTAAGCACACTACGCACAACAATTGAAGGATCATTATTTTTTACAAAAATTTCGACATTCTACAATCCGTTATATCTCTGTGCGAAATGAACGAAGGAAAAATTGAAACAACATTTTTAAGCGTAAATCTTTGACTTCAGAAATCGCGGTTAAAAAATGTGCGCATTTTTCAAATATAAAGTTACTGGTCGTTGAACGACAGAATGCAGAAACTGAACAAATATGCGCACGTTCGAGGTTTTGCATGGAGAACGGAAGCCTTTTTTTAAGACCACTTCGGCAGCTTTAAAGAGAATATATTCCGCTTCATTTTTTTTAGATTGCTATTTACTGTTTTTGTCCACTTATTGCCTGCCATAATAAAATATGCATATTTCGACTTTAAAAGGCCATAGCTTGGGCCAAAAAGGTCGCACAGCATCCACAAGCAGAGCGTTGGAATGCCGAGTTTTTTCGCTAAAAAAATCTATAATGTGAACGGGCAAGTTTTTTTTTCTATTTTTTTTATTATTGCAAAGCGTGATTAAAAAGTGGGTAAATCTTGGGATTTAAAACCTTTTCCCGTGTAGATATTGTCGTATCGATCCAATTGGATTTCCATACTTGTGTTACTTGGATTATCATCGAAATTCCCCATTGGAATCCAATTCGAATTCTAGAGAATTCCCACGTTATCGAACAAAATCCGATACGATTCGTGATGAATCCCATCGCATTCTGTACGTTGAATTTTCTAAATAAAACATTCATATATCAATAAGCAGTACTATACTTTTGGCAGTAACTATGGCTATCAAATATTACTGTCCCCTCAGGGAAATATAAAATATAGTTAAAATATCGTCGAGAACACCATACGTTTCTCTCATTGTCATTGTATATATATATATATATATATATATATATATATATATATATATATATATATGTGTGTGTGTGTGTGTGTGTGTGTGTGTGTGTGTGTGTGTGTGTGTGTGTGTGTGTGTGTGTGTGTACACATACAAAATGAGTAAAGCTTAAAAGGATCTAAATCTTTTTTCGCTCAAAAAGTATATCTTACAAATCGATTTGGATCACGTAATTATCGTTTTCTTATTAATTTTACTGCACTTTGACATGATATCAACACACGCGTATCAACTCACGAAGCGTGCAGGTTATGTTTCAACACGCCGAGTTTTTTCTCGTGACTTTTCGCATATTTTATATTCGGACGTGGTAAGAATTTTCAAACGGTGTACATCGGGGAACATGTTCCAATTTTGATTCCAATTTTGATTATTGGAATCAAAATAGATCCCAATAAGGACTCCCTGTATCCTTAACAAATCCCCGTAGATTTGATGGTGCATTTGGGGCTCCCCAAAAAATAAGTGCGCGTGATCGCAAAAGAATATTTTTTTGGGAGATCCAACAAATTCCGTTTGAGAATTTCAAATAAATTCTCAAACGACGTCGATCGGAAACTAGCGCGGAATCTACTTGAATTCCAATATGGACTTCGTACATGGGGCGCCCTATAGGGATGTGGTGGGATCTGGGTACTCCCCACCAAACGTCTGCGCGGGATTTCGCTAAAAGTAGCTAACTCCATAAAAAACCAATAGAGCCTCAAAGTCTTTTTGACATTATCGAGTCGAGAATATACGAAGATAATACGCAAAATGTCAGACACCGAAGTTTCGTCTTTCCTCGTGACTCGAGGCTGTAAACATTTCGAGCTATCAAATCCCTCCGTTTTCGTCCGGGATTCCAACTTGAGCTGAAAAACATAAAAATTCAAAAAGTACCACCGATTTTTGCATACACCGTACGGAAACAGAATGGTAACTGAAGTACGTATCCTTATCTTTGAGTAATGCAAACGTCGGTGATTCACATGTTTTTCAACGGCCATCTTCAGCTGATAAACGTGAAAATTCGAAAAATACCACCGATTCTTTTTTCACCGTCACATTTCTCCGTCTAGGCCCAAAGAAAAAATATCGTTTTTTTGCATCACTGCAACACAAGTATATATACACGTAAAGTTGCGTACTGTGTACTTAAAACGTGTATAGGTATAGGGAGATTGGTAATGCGGATAATCGCGGTTTCGCAGGCCTCGAGTATTCCTTCTCTCTACTGCGCGAATACGGATCTCTCCGCATTGTCGCGTCGGCGTTCTCCTTATACGTAAATATATATGTTGCCGAAGCAAATTATTATTGCGACCAATTCCCGTACGTCCCGTTATATCCGCGCGGATAGCGTCGGTTCTCGTCGTCATCGTCGTTCTGGCGCGCGCGATCACCTTGTGTTCCCATATATCCCTACACGCCTCTTCGCATAGCCGTCGAACACACACACATGCACAACGAGCAGAGAATTCGAAGCTGCGTGTGCATATAATCGCGTGCTTCACGAGCATTTCTGCTCCGACCAAAGAATATCAAAAGGGGTGTGTGTGTATATATGTATATATATATGGGCGACCAGCTCGCGCGCGAATCTCAGCCCAATAAGTACCGGCGAGAACTAGCTAACCGCATCGCACACGCGTGCGTGCATCGGCGTTCCTACCGGGAGCTCCGCAACGACGAATTATAACTCTTCTTTACTCACCCACCCAATTCCCCGCTTCTCGACCCCCACCCACGTTCCGCGTAAGTATACAAGGAGCACGGTTAGTCCGTATACATGTTTGGACGCATAAAGCAAGTCTTATGCATCGAGGCACGAAGGTGCGCTGTTTTGAGCCTTGGCAACGATATCGGCCATAAGAAAGAGCTCTTTCCGAGCTTTCTTACCGCCGGATCGCGAACGCACCGGTATATATGTAGGTATGCGGTAGAGAACCGCCGAAACATCGTGGCGGTGTTTCGGCTTCGCAGGGACGAAGCTCATTATAGAGGGCACGAGAAGTCCGAACTCATGTGCAAAGATGCCGGGAAAAACGTTCCTGAAAAGCTTCGGATCTGTCTGGGAAGCGTCGCTTTGATCGAGGAGTTAGGCTACTGTGAAAATTTCAAAACTCTCGTTCGTCGCTTGAGCCAACTTAAATTGAAGAGGAAGGTCCAGCGTGTGCTGCGGGAATCGCAGATTTAAGGTTAATTTATGATTACGACGATTGAACTACTAGTAAAACTTTAAACACGTTTTTCTTGAAATTATGTTTTTCAAAACGGTGTACACGGTTTTTCGGTACCTGACGAACGGGGTGACTTGAAATTTGGTACACTTAGTCAGTGTGATAGTAGATTAGTCTTGATCGACGTTTTTCTTCTTAACGTTAAAAAAATAGTTATTAACAGTCATTTTTCTTCGAAAAATCGAAACAAAAAATTAAAACTTTTTTTTCTGATTGAATCACGATAACAAAAAAAGCTCGGTCAAGTCTTAGCTCGTATTATTTATCTTAAGAACAAACAGTTAAAGCACACCGTTGAGCCCCCCACGTTCACAGGTCCCTTACGAGATTGTTTATAATTTCTTTAATTATTGATATTTTTCAATGAAATTCGACACCCAACTTCGTTAATATACATACAAATAAATGTCGACATGATTTTTCAATCATCTTATTTAATCCTTGAAATTTTTTGTTTCAATAACCTCAACTCTCGTCAATAAGGCAGGAACTGTAGTTTGTCTTGAGTCTCGCGCAGTTAGTTCTAGATGACTGAACGCGTTCTTGAGTCAACCTGATGATACGGGAATTAGGTGCATTGAGAATCATTCGGGCACCTGTTTTTGAGGCTTGGAGGGCTTTTCATTTCGATGCATCGAAGGACCGCGTGCAAATATAAAGCACTTGGAATTTCCGAGATCAACGTTAGAGGAAACACTTGGCATAGTATCAATAGCATACTATTGAGTATTTCGAAAGTACTTACTTATTTTACGTGACTATGAAGGATTTAGCCGAGGCAGCACCTGACGTAAAATGTATTCTTTCGATTGAAAGAACCATTTCTTGACGTACGATGTGGAATGTATTTTTAACGAGGCATGACGATAAATGGCACAATGAAAATGTCATTGGAAAGCGATTTTGGTCATGCGGTATAACGGCATATCGTGCACGTTACTGACACTTCTGATCAATCATGTGCTTGGGGGCAATTATAAAATGTAAAAGTGTACAGATAGGCATCGTTATAAGTTTTATATATATTCTTTCAGTATTTTTGGATTTTTTATTCCAACATCTGAACAAAACCCAACGATAACAGCCAACAGCAACCATTTTTTAAATAAGAATTTTTTTTCATAGACAACATTAAAACTTTAAAGCTGCAAAGCTAAAAAGGGGAATGGGATCTAGAGAGGGAATAAATCCAACGGAAAGAGAAAATAAACAGTTCCGAATTGCCAAATTTAAATTGTTGAGCACCAAAATATATTGCTTAGATTTATAAATACTTATATCGTTCGAATAAAAACGCGAACGAATTAAATTGGTTGGGTTACTATGTTTAAAAATCCTCTTGTCACTTACTTTCGTGCCTGATTACCGAAAATAGAGTACTTCAGTGGCCGGAAATGGCGAAAACACATGTCGATTATTTGTTTTTTTTTTTCAGACTCTGTGGACAAAACTTTTATTCGTGATCATTTTGTCACACATTTCTCCACATTGGTAGCATAGCTTTACTCGAAAGTGATGGAAAGAAAAATTTCTCGAAAATAATGAAATTTCGAGAGACTATCCCTTATAATTCCCAACCCTAAGCAAATCCAATTAATAATCTACTACGATACTATATTACGACAATACATCGCGGCGAGAACGTGGGCAAGTACCCGTGTAGAAGTTTGTTGGAAGCCCCTGGATCCTACCGCATCTCTATAGGTATTTAATAAGGACGCCGCATACGTGCGGAGGTCACATTGGATTTTTTTATTTGAAATTCTCATTTGAATTTTTTTTTAATCTGCCAAAAAAATATCTTTTCGTGATCCCTTGGACAAGTTTATTGAGGAGTCCCAAGATCTCTACAGAGAATCTTTAGGGGCATCTCATATAGGGAGTCCTCATTGGGATCCGATTGGATTCTGTACTGTTTCTGGTTGAACATCGTTTGAAAATTCTTACCACGTTCAAATCGAAAATATGTGAAAAGTCATGAGGAAAAACTCGACGTGTTGAAACATAACCTGCACGTTTCGTTAAAGTGCGGTCAAATAAATTTAAAAACGACGATTAACGTGGATTTTCAGTTATGTGAGTCAAATCCATTTGGACCATATGCTTTTATGAGCGATTTTTACTTTTTAAGATAAGATTGATACTTCAAGACCCACTTGTGTTATATATCTATATATTTTGTTTGAAAAATTCAACGTGCAGAATGCGATGAAATCCACCAGGAATCGTATCGGATTCTGTTCGGCAATTGGCCATCCTTTAGGTTTCGAATCCGATTCGTACATTGCACGCCAATGGGGAATCCCGATTAGGATCCAATGTAGGACCGTGACGTTTTAGTATAAGGATCCAATGCGATGACCCATTGGACCCTTATCCGAAAGTAGGAACAAATATGGAAATACATTTGTATGCCTGCTACAATTTCTGCACGGGTGTCATGGGATATCTTTGTAATGGGATATTATAGAATATTTTTCCTATCAGACGTTTTCCGATTAAATAGATATATATATATTCTTCATCATTCGTTTGCATAATTTTATCCGGTATATTGTGACAAGTCCTTTTGCGCGCTAATAAATAGCAGCGCGAGTGGGTGAGAGAAGAAAAGTGACGATATCTCGCTACCGGCGGCTCCAAATGCGGCAGCAGCATCTTCCTTGCTGGTTCATCGTGGAGGTGTACCGCGCGAACCGAGACGATGGACGATGACGGAGCGGACCGGAACCCTCAACCGAACCACCGGGAGATCGACGGATATTTACACGACTCCGTGTAAACGTCGGCTCGAGTTATATCTGTGCGCGAGGTGATTTATTGCGAAATAACAGGGCTGTACGGGAGCGAGCATGTCTGTCTGGGCACTCTGGAGAAACGGTCCGTTCCATTCTGCCCCCCCCCTCCCCTCGGTCTCTGTGCTGCGCCTTGCACACCCAATGTTTGTCGGAGTAGGGCAGTGTTCCTGGCTTTACAGTTAGAAAATATTTCTCGTGTGGTACTCGTCGTTCTCTGACTCTGCGGTCTCTTGCGCCCCTACCGCCAATGCCAAGAGGGCAGGGAGAGGTGCACGTTTTAGCCTGCTGGGATATGCTCGGTATGGACGACAGGCACACCTACGGATCAACCAGAGCCGCAGCGGACTCCACCACACGCCTCTTCCAATGGGATACACTTGGTGGTCGAAGTGATTCCTGCGAGCGCGCCATGATCTGTGGAAAGAAACGTCTAATCGCTCCAGGTCAGTGGCCCGAGTATACGCCTGCCGCCTTGTGCCTACCAAGAGAGACAGAGTCTGAAGAGCCGACAGGTCAGGACTATTCCTATTCAATGGGATCACTTTGCGTGGGTTTTTCGTGAGCCAAGTTCCACGAGTCTAGTGATAAATTTTCTACGAGACCGGCCGAATCTTGGCAACCGTATGGAATAACTACATCGATTGGTAGCTCGTGCCGATCGACCGATTCCTCCAGTGTACACGCCCGAGCGATTGGAATGTTAACGCCTGTAGGAGTTGCACGTGATTGCACGCTTTTTGGTCAGCGACGGTCGCTGTAATTGGAAAGAGCGAGTTCCCACCTTAGCCCGTTGGTCACTTTCCGGATGGGTTACTTGTTGGAATGATACGATGACTTGCCGGCTCCCGCCAATTCGACTTATCGTCTAAATTCGTCTTATCGCCTAAATTCGACTATTGGAGCGTCGATCACTTTTCTCTGGTTCCACTTCACCTTGGACCTTTTCATTCGTCATTCGTATGATCCGTAATACGATCAGGCCCAATATCACACGTGCGTAAAAACACTTGAGTCTTTGGAATCTGTAAAGTATCGAGACGATAGAACAGTTTTCGCATTGACCGATTGGGCGAAAAAATTCTCACACGGATGGGGTACCCTGTAAGATGTATGTTTGAACGCAGCAAATCCATCGCTGCAATTTCACGAATTTGCAATCTGACTTTCTTTTCGGACGACCGATCTCGTATTCGTATGAGTTAGCGCAACTGGTAGATCAGCGGTCCCGAATTCATAGTCTCACTATCTTCCTTCGGAGACCCAACATATTTTGTTTCTATTTGCCATTTGCGAATAAAAATAAAATCGCCCACAAGAACGGTCACGACGTCTCTCCTATGAGAGAGCATGCTGTCCCACGACTTTTTGAGCGCAAACGCGCTTGAGGCCTGTCCGTGGCAATCTTTCTCGTGAGAAAGCTCGAGCAGCTATCTGATGATCAGGTATACGAACTCGTACTTGTACCTCGAAGCATCGATATTCGACGCTACGATGTACCCCGAAGCTTTCGCTTTCCCGGGGCTTTAAAACGCTACGCGTGCACAGGCTAGCTCGGGATTTAGAAATGTACACACAGGGATGGCGAATATACATACGAGTCTAGTCCGTGAAGCGATCTTCGTTGCGGGTGTAAGGGGTGCACTATACGCGAAAGCGGATAAATGCGAGCGGGATGGCATCCGAACGCTCATAAAATCGAGGTTGTAGGCGAAGGCCAGCGGAGCACAGAGAGAGAGAGAGAGAGAGAGAGAGTGCGGGAGCCGAACTGGGAGACACTGAGTGATGCCGGTGACAAGCTTGGCTCTCTGCTCTCTTTCTCGCTCTCGATGCTCCCGCCGTTCGCTCACCCCCTTGCGCTATGTGTTGGCCGTCGTTCGTCTATCTTCGTCTCTCTTTCTCTCTGCACCCTCGCTAGTTGTTTCGTACACCGGGACATAGCATCCAGCATGGAGCACAGACCAGAGCGGTTCCAGCTCTCTCGGCCCCGTTCGCCACCACCCGACGCTATTACTCACCCGACTATACGACCGAATACCATTCAAAGTTCGAAACCGCACGTTCGCGCGACCCAATTCCCCACTATACGGGTCTAGAGACCTCGTGAGAGTCAGCTGTTTCGTTCATCCTACCGCTGTCTCTCTCCTCCTTGCCAAACAACGGCAAATTTTCTCGATCCCCGCGTGCGCAGGTCAAGACGAAGATCGATAGGTCCAAGTGTCGCGAGCGTATGTCATAGTGAGCACATTGTCGAAGGAGGGAGCTTGTCGTGTTTCGGACAAGGGTGTACATGTCCGTCAAAGGGAGGCTCGGTACACAAAGGTGAAATGCCCTGGGGTTATAATCTCCGTGTAGGACGGGCGGTGTACATCCGAAGAATCGAGCTCGCGATGAAGGCTATTGGAGCGGCGTGGGCGCGCGATCAAGCCTCGTACGCGGATTAAAACGAGCCGGGTATCATTGGGCCGATAACATCGCGAGGCTTCTCTGATCCAAGCAACCCCGCCAATGCCTAGAGAAGCTAGTCGCGGCGAATCCGCGTACCATCGCAATTTTGACGCGTGCCTCATCAAAGCCAAAGGCGTTTGTTGTGTGGAGCTTACTCCCTTGAATCGCCTCGATAAACGCTGTCAACCGAATCCACATGTTGGACTCTCCACACGGAACTACAACGTGACGCGCGTATATGCACAAGGCACGAACACGCCTCGAATACTCCTACGTGCCGGTTTCTACGCAAAGTAGCGATTATCGAGAGCGCGAGACGGTGGAGGGGCGGGGGGTGGGGGGTGAGAGCGGGAAAGCGCAAAGGGAGCCGTGTATGAGAGCAGCGGCGGCGGCGGCGGCAGCGGCAAAGCGTCAAACCGGAGGGAAGGCTGTGGCCTGCGAAGCCCGCGTATCGAGAGCAACGAGGAACCGCCGTGTGCGCGCGCGCGCGCGCGGGCGCACACACTATATCGAGGGAGAGCTGCGTGAACGGGGTGGCGCGACACGCAGAGGGCGCGCGCGTTTCTCCCGCCGCGCGCTTCTCGGCTGGGCCAAGAGCGCGTGGAAGGGAGAGCCGGCTAGCCCATCCAGTCCAAGACGGTAAGAGAGGGGGAGCGAGAGAGACCGAGCCAGAGCGCGGCCGCGCTCGCTCGCCCAGCCGCCGTGTGCGTGCGATCCCAGGAGCGCCGCCAACGGAGAAAGACCCAGAGCTCGGAGACAGAGAGAAACGGAGATACACGGAAAAGAGCAAACACCACGAGTGTCGGTTGCGAGAGAAAGAGAGAGGGAGAAACCCCGAAGCTAACCCGTATATACATATATACGCGTGTGTATGTGCAAGCGTATGACAAGCGTGTGTCGGTGTAGCGATGGCGGAGATCCCATGATGCGAAATCCGACCGCGTGGCGTCGCCTGGGTCGAAGTGGGCGGCCGAACGGGGCATTGGACGTGGACGATGGGCGTGTCGAGTTGTCGTCCTCCCACTCCGTCCCGGTGCACCGCGGTGATTGACAGTTGGCGAACGACTGCGGACGGCGCAGGATCTAAACGCAAGGCGCTTCCACGGCTCGCTTCGCTCCTTCGTCGGTAACAATTTTCCCCGTAACGCAAGACACGCCGCGCGCGGTTTACACGATATTATTATTATTATTATCATATCACACACGAACGATTTGCCCCGGGGGATTATTTCGCGTTTTGCCTTATCGTCGTCGTCGTCGCGCCTTCGTGTGTTCGTATTCGTTTCTCGCGGCGAGATTCGGTTCCGTGATTTTTGGGCCTTTCCGTTCCCGTGCGTGCCTCCACCGGCCCCCTCCCCCCTGTGTGTGCGCACCGATATACTCGCGAAAAAAGAGAAGACGAGAGGTCGCGCCGAATTCGTAAGATAAAAGATATCGCCGGGCCTATATGGAGCCTGTGAACGAGTTGTCCGTAACTATCGTATGGGATAAGACGCGTGCTTCGAAAATCGTGCCGGTCAACGACAAGTTTTAAAGATATATATATATACATATATATCTGTACACAACAAGTGTCGCGAGGAGGGAGTACAGTCGCGAAAGACGGAGAGAAGGGTGTATCACTCTGTCTCTCTCTCTCTCGGGTGTTGTTTTGCCGATGGGCCGTGCCACGGATGCGACACGACTGTCGAGATAATCGGAAAGAGAAACACAATTGAGAACACGGGTCCAGCGGTCGTCACGTATGCCGTGATTCTTGTTAAATCTTGTGTATATTGAGTGTGTAAGTGCGCGTGTGTACGCTCGTGTGTGCGCGTGTGTATATTTATATATTCTTATATATATATATGTATATATATATATATCAGTCTCTCCGATTGCTGCGACGTGTAAAAAAATTGCCCGTCGTTGCTTCACAAACGGCCCGTGTTTTGTTTATCGTTGCGTCACGCAGGCTCGCTTCGTGGGATCCGTTGGTGTCTGGCGGGAAATCGGAGATAAAAATCGGTAAACGATCGTGTAACACTGGCTGTCCCGATCGGGCACGATTCGATCGATAACGAAACGAGAAAGACGCGCGTGGACGAAGGCTCTCGAGGTGGGCTCGCAATCGTTGTCGGTGTTGGCTTCGAAATCGACGCTGATACAATAGCCTGAGAAGTGCGAGAGGATGTATACGTCGTTAGGAGTGACAGGATTCGCGAATCTCCAGTGTCCGACGAAGTGAAGATTCGTTCGTTTGTTTTTCCCGCTATTTCTTTTTTCCTTCTTCTTCTCCTCCTTCTTCTTCTTCATCTTTTATTTTCGCCTTATTCTTGTTCGCGTTTGTCACGGTGACGGGAGGCAGACTTGCCATTTTGACAGGTATATTCGGTGACAGTGCGCGCGAGAGGGTGAGCGTTTAAACCCGAGCGATTGTCTCTTGCCGCGCCGGAAGGCCGCTACGACGCGAAGAGTGACGGAAAAACGAGGGTGGAAGAATTCCAAAGTGCCAAGCCGAGAAGAGAGCCGAAGAAAAACCACGAGACGAGCTTGCGAGAGCAGCGAGAGGATGCGGACGGACGAAAGAGCGAATTCGTCCCCGGCGAGGATAAGTTGCTGACGCCGCACGAGCGCGTCAACATTATTCGACGTTAATCGGGAAATCGAGCGAGCCGCGAGACGCGATAAATTACCGAGGAAACTTGGCCGGCTTGACGGGGGGAGCAGCGGCTTATCGCAACGCGGAACGTCCCGACATCCGGTTCGCCGCCGGGCTGCAACAAGCATCGACGAGGAAACCCGGATCGTCGGAGGACCCGGTCGTCTTTTCCCCGGGTCGTAGGTCGACCGGGAGGAGGTCTCGAAGAAGCCTCCCCGAGATCGATCGTCGCGAGAAATCATCGCGACTGACGCGCGCGCGCGCGCGCGCGCTTCGTGTGTACCTCGCGGTAAAGAGCCAACGAGGATTCAACATCGAAGGAACAAACGCACCGGAAAGAAAGACCAGGCCAAAGTGGTGCGAAAAAGCGCGGCAGTCGTGAAAGAGCCGTAGAAAGTCGCCGGAACGGTGCTGAGTGTGTTTAGAGGGTTGTATATTCGTTACTGTGGGAAAATACAGCCGCTACGGTGGCTCAACACGCAGAGTTCCCCGGCGCGGCCAGGGCGTTCATGGCGCAGCCAAGGGTACGTCTGTCGTATGACAATACACACATACGTATACTAGAGTTACGTTAGAATTAGGAGACGAACGCGCTCGGCCGTTTGCGCGATAGGAAAAAATGTCATTGCCGATCAATTATGTCGGTCTACAAGTGCGAATCGCCGATACGAAACTCGTTTCCCGGCTTTATTTTTCGTCCCTCGCGCACTTTCACTCGCAATTTGCCGCTTATTGGCAAGTTACGCGAGTCCAGCGCGTTACTTTTCTCACGCTGTTCTTTCTCGCCCGCAAGTCGTACGCGTGACAATCGGGGAGAGCGCAACACTTTTGCCTGATGTTTAAAGTCCCATGGGCGTACGCGCGCGAGTTTTACGACGGAATCGTTTTCGCGATGACGCGCGATCTCGGGTTCATCGACGATGGCCCGAAGGCTCATCTCGCGCGGGATAAAAGTCCGTCGATGCGTTTAACGGCGGGGGGGGGGGGGGAATTCCCCGAGGATGGGTGCACGGGTGTGCGCAGATTCGCAAGGATTGGGGAATTAAAGTGCCACCCTGTAGGGTTGTTAGGTATATGTCGGGAAGGGTCTTTGGGTTATGATTAAAAAAAAACACGTCTTCTGTATATTTAAAAAAAAAACAGTCATATAATTATTACGGCTGATGAAACTGTTTTACATTTACCAAAGTGCTTCCTTATAAATGCTGATGGGTATGGCGCCGTAGTATTGAAGTTTGCCATCGTTGGAATGCAACGAAAATATTTTTTCTCCCCCATTTTTTTAGGCTAATTTGGGCTACGACCTTCACTGAAACCTTTTTCAGAATCTTTATTAAAAATTAATAGGCGAAGCTGCAAAAAAAAGTCTAGATGATGATAAAAATAAATAAAAAATAGAAGAATTTTCGTCGCATACAAACGATGTAAACAAAAACCATATCGCGTCATACTGTCCTGCAGAAAGGCAAATTGAGTTTCATCGATCGGAATGAATTTCCCTGCATGAAAATGCTGGCAGCGTTTATTTCCACATACCAAAAGTTTAGGAGAAGAACGCCTCAGCCGTTTTCACGCCAACTTTGCTCGAACGAACCAAATTTCCAAAAATTATAGACATCGTCTCAGCATCCTATTCTAACCAGGCGAGCTAAATTTAAGCCTGAAAAAAAAAAACGGAAATGTACAGCCAGACACTGGAGTTTTGTAACATCGGTGAGATACAGGGAGGTACAGGAAAAAAGGACGATTTTTCGAGCGACGGAAAATATTTCGACGGAATGCTTACATTGGAGATACGGGAATGACTTTTACGAGGGTAAACACGCGACGAGCTGTCGTCTAAATTCGGACGATCGATCCAATGCTCATCAATGACTCGAATTTATAATAACAATGGCAATTATCATAATACGGGCTTTAGCGATCGGAGTGTCTCTCGCGGCCAGGGACTGTGAGAGAAAGGACAGAGTGAGGGAGAGAAGAATAGAAAGAGAGAGAGAGAGAGAGAGAGAGAGAGAGAGAGAATCCGTCGGCGAAAACACGTACGTGCGATGGGTTAAGAATCATTAGCCTCTCGTAAATACCTAGGTGTATGTATGTACATATATTTGTGTATATGATGTATACGATATATCGACTGTACATAGTGACGAGCGACGACGCGTTCACGACGAATCAATGAGCGAAATGTGCTCGAACGAGACCCGATCGTTTCATACGTACCTATACACTCGTATACACGCGAACATTCGTATCAAGCACTGTAATCGAAGACGTGAGGTTCCCGAAAAAGTCAAGGATATTGGCAGATTGTTTTTTTTTTCCCTCGCTTTTATCAAGGGGTTAGGCTACTGTGGCGAACCGAAAATAAGGGTTATTCGAAAAATTAATTTTGAAAGGAGAAGTAAGATGATTGAAAAATCGATTAAGTTTCACTAAAAACTTTTGATACTTAAAGAACTTACAATCTCGTGAAGGATCTTTGGACGTAAGGGGCCCACGGTGTACTTGATTTTGGCCACCCGGTTGATCCGAACATTAAAAACTTTTTTTCTTCTCAAAACAGATAATATTCGCTAAGACTTGACCGAGATTTTTTATGTTATCGCGTTTCAATAATAAAAAAATTATTCTTTCGATTTTTCGAGAAAAATTAACATCGTTATTGTTAATAACTAATGGAAAAAAAATGTTAAGGAGAAAACCGTCGGTCAAGACTAAACTACTATTACACTGAATAAGTGTACTAGATTTCGAGTCGATCCGTTTATTAAATGTCAATAAACAGCGTACACCGTTTTGCAAAACGTAGTTTCGAAAAGAACGCGTTTAAGGTTTTACCAATAGTTCTATCGTTGTAATCAAAAGTTTACCTTCAATTTTTAATTCATGCACCATATGTTGGATCTTTCTCCCCAATTTGAGTTGCCTCGAGTGACGATGCAGTGTTCGTCATTTTTACAGTAGCATAACTCCTTAAATTGTTACTTCATTTGTCGAAATCAATTTTGGAGCGAATTGATTTTATCGTCACCCAAAAGTAACATTGCTTTTCTCGGGTTTTTCTCAATAATCCGAAGCCCCTCAAAAAGGGTCCTATAATGTATGACGTTGCGCGATCTTTTTCACGCGTCATTTTTCCTCGGGTTGTCACGGTTCACCGGTTCTTTTTGTCTGCTGAGAAACGAAAGATATCGCGCGAGCCTCCCGAAAGGAAAGGACAAAAAAAGAGTCTGGAATATTGTAGTTTATTGCAAAAGCAGCACGGATTATTTGCGTGCTTTTCGCACCTCTGCACCGATCTCGAATGACTCACCCCTCACAATAACGCCGAGAATCCGTAAGCTCCGAAAGCAAAAAAAAATCGAACGCAGATCAATATATGAACATTTCGGTTTTTCTCGTTGATGGCTGGGTGCGTACAAAAAAATGTCAGGAGAATCCGTCTGGCGAATAACTTCCATCTGTTTCGCGGTGCCGTGCTCGCGCGCGTCTTTTTTTTTACGATACAATGATTTCTGTTTCCAATTGACAGGTCGAGGGAGAGAGAAAGCGAGAGACGGAGAGCTTGTCAAACGTATATAATCGCGCGCGTCTGCTTCGACGTCACGAAATATATCGATTAATTAATTACTTAATCGTATCAATTGGCGCGAATCATCGATTGGAATAATTTCAAGAGTCTCGCATACTGCAAATATCTGTGTTGTATACACACACACATTGCCTCGTCGTTGAAATTGAATTTCTCGAGGAATGCGCGTGCTAGTCCCGAGACAGAGAGACAGAGAGAGAGGGAGAGAGAGAGAGGGAGAGAGAGAGAGAGAGAGAGAGAGAGAGAGAGAGAGAGAGACCGACAGAGAGTACAGGACAGCGAAAGAAGCAGATCTCGCGCCGTCGCATCGCGAACGTCGCGACAGTGTGTACACGACAATGACGAAGAAAGAACGCGAATTTTTATCAAACGGCCACGCTTTTATCGAATTCCCCTCATTGCCCGAAGATCGTCGCGCGCGATCATTGAAAAAATCTTTTTGTCGATAATAACAAACGAAAAATATTGTAACTGAGACGTCGGGAGCCACTGCCCGCGGTCCCGTTTCATATCGAGCCGAGTTTTCATTTCCCCTGCTGGGACCCCTAAAACGCGGTTTGCCTAACACGATAACAGAATGTACACGAAATTATATACGTTTTATCTGCGATCTTGTCGATTCGATAAGACAAATATCCGTGCTCGACTGTGAGTAAGAAAAGTCATATAAAGGTGTGTGTGTGTGCGCGCGCGCGCGTGCGTGTATATATATATATGGATATAATTACGAGATTACGGTCAAAAGCGTTAAGCCACGATTTATCTTCTCGAGTGTGACGTCACGTTTAAATACGTGATGGATTAATCGTAGTGATATCGAGAATCGCGCCCGCCGATTGATAACGATCCTTCACGAAACTCTATTATTGTCGTTTTTGGTCGTTATACACGGGTCGACTTCGCAAAAAAAGCGATGTGGCCAAAGAAGCGTTGAAAACATAATAACCCGGTGATTACTCCATTTTTTCTCAACAATCTTCGTACCTTATCATCTAAACGGGAAAATAATTTCGGCACTTCTGACTTTTAGTCGTGACGTGAAATTCGCCCGTCGGAGGAATGGCTCTTTTTGTGTGTTTTTTTCTTATTCGCGTATGCATTCAATTAGTGCAACAGTGTTATAAAATGCGACGGAGTTTTATAGGGGACTGGTCGAAATAATTTCCGCCGAACGCAATTTTTTTATTTTTAAAATTTTCTTTCCTCATATGCTAGTACCTTTCGAATTCGTGGAAATTTTTAAGGATACTTTTCGCTGGTCGCGACGATTTGATGGAAAGTAGGATCTCCTGCAACCCTTGGGGACGTTATTTTTAGAACAGAAGTTAATGTAATCCAAAGTTGCACTCTAGACTCCACACTTTGGAACCCTAATTCTCAGCGTTCAAAAATACTCGAGACGAACTTTGGATTATGATGAGGCGAGTGTAGGGAAAAAATACTTTGAAAAATTACGAACGCCTGTGCTTGTTCGTAATTTGCCGTGTTCAGTGAAGATCCAAGGTGAGAATGACAGGGAAAATTCGTCGATAAAATTAGCTACCGATTT
Organism: Ophion slaviceki; assembly: GCA_944452715.1. Classification (NCBI taxonomy): domain Eukaryota; kingdom Metazoa; phylum Arthropoda; class Insecta; order Hymenoptera; family Ichneumonidae; genus Ophion; species Ophion slaviceki. The sequence continues at coordinate 46,230,322 of OX101783.1, forward strand.
GCGGATACTGGTGAAATAAAAAATGTTGCCAGGTGATAGTTTGACAGTTCGTTTAAAAAAGTGTTCGCGTCATGAATCGCGCGAATTCAATAAAAATATTCGCGAGATTTCTCTGTCGATGGAGTTTTGTATTTTGGAAAGTGAAAAATAAGGTCTTTTGTGGACATGCCACCCGACGGTACACGCCGTCACGAACGTGTACGGGTCTTTTTATTAGAGTATACTTCATATTGAGAGGATTCGAATTCCTTAATGACATCGAGTGCAAAGTTTTTTTTTTCGTTAAACTTTAAACCGATTTTCTTCGTTAAGCGTGAATTATCGGCACTAATATTATAACCTCTGTTTTTTTATGTTACATGTTCAATATCGTTGCGATTTATCTTTTGAGGCGTTACTCCCACTTGTCGCTCAAAAAAGGCCTTTTTCCTGATTTTTTTAAAAGAAAACTTCAAAACTTTTTTAATCGATCAATATACCATCTTAAAGAACAAATCTTGAAGAACTTTCAGTAATTTTTTTATTGAAAAATATTACATTGTTAAGTGACAAATGGCCGTCAATGAAATAATGTTTTTATATACACGGTTTGCGGTGACCAACATTGCGGCGAAGTGGATCATCTGAAAAAAAAATGCGGATGGATTTAGTCAAATATAAGTATAAACTAGTCTTTAATCGAAGGATTTTAAAAAATATTCATTTTTCACAAAATGGCGGACAGTCAAAGTTAATGGTTCGATTTTAACGAAAAAAAAATCGAACGATTAAAGTCTACATTTTTATGTATTAAATAAGCCTGCAAAATTTCAAGAAGATCGGTTCATTAGTGTTCGAGTAATCTTGGTCACCGACTTCAGAAATGCCATTTTGAGAAAAACGCGTTTAAAGTTTCAATTTCAGTTTACACGAAGAAAATATTTTTTTTGTCCACTTACATAGAGTCATCTATTCCTATACTCATAGAGCCATCTATTCTCAGATACTTATACTTAAAAAAAAATGCAATAAAAAAAAATCGATTTTTTCAAAATCGCAAGTGGGGGTAACCCCTTAATCCGTTCCACCTTATTAGGCCGTAAGTTACTTTTTGTAATTTTACAGCCTAATTGACATTAGAAACGTCGAGAAAAAATCGAGTCCATGACAAATAATCATGGTGTTGACATTTTTGCCATTGGAATGCAACGAAAATTCTTTATATTTTTATTTTCTCATTTTTATCGTTCTACAAAATTTTTTTGACGTCCTGGATCACGCATTTCAAAAAGAGGAATTAAAAAAATTGTCGACAAATTTTCGTCGCGAACAATAAGCCGAACGAAGTTTGAGCAATAAGAGAAGAATTATTTTCGTTGCATCCCAACGATGTAAACTTCAATCTCACAAGTAATCGTACAAGCAGAAACGAGTGACAAGTGAGAGAAGAAAACTGAAATTTCGTATTCTCGAAAGAATCTCGCATTGTCAGAAATAAATTATAGCTTTGAAGTATCAATTGCGAAGAAAAAGTCATATAAATAAAACATTTAAAACTTTTATCCATCAAGCTTATGCAACATTTTTATGTAACTATTATATATTCACGTTTGTTTGAAAATGAGAGCAAAATATAATTCAAAGAAATGCCATTTAATAAAGTCATTATAGCTGCGATTTAAAAAAATGTTATATAAAAAAAAGTTTTTTTATATTTATGCTTATTTATAATATTTGTGTTATATTCAAATGTTATTATACATCCGAATTTGATTGGAAAGAGGCACAAAACATAATTTAATGGTAGCATGAAAGGCGTCATTAAAAAAAATCGTTTGTTTTTTTTTATTTTATTAATAATACACGTGCATTATTTTCGTTATTATCCTTTATTAAAGTTTGTTTGAAAAGGAGACAATATGATTTGAAGAAAATTATATATAATATTCGTGTAATGCTTTGATGCTATTATCATACATTTGGTATTATCTTCGTAGTATATCCGACAACGTATTTTCTATCGTGCTTTGCCGCATAGATCAACGACTTCTCACCACGCGAGAAGAGTATTTAAAGTGCCGCGAGATCCCGTATGTCGTTCGCAAACGCGTTCTCAGCGCATTTTCAAATGTCAGCATCAATCGACGGGATAATGAGCACCCGATCGCTTGTCTCCGCGGTTCTTCGTAATTTTCGACATTTACGTCAATTTTCGCCATATTCGTGCGATCTTGCGATGCTGCGGGAAGAAAAAAAAAGTCCAAATAAAACCAACTAAAATAGTAAACGTGGTAGAGTTATGTAAGAGTGTCACAATTTCGCAGGCTGACCACGAAGTGACCCGTTCGTATTTTTTTGCAGCTGCATTCCTTGGACGCTTGCAACTCGTCGTAGTGCGAACCTCCTTAAGTTACTCTCGTTCTCGGTGTTTTTCAAATTGAGGATTAGGCGCGGAAATTAGGTACTGTTTATTCTCCGAATATTTTTCAAATCCGTTCCTAGGTGGACTTGGAGGAGAAAACGATTATGGCGATTTAACGAAAGGGTAAATAAAATAGTAGAAAAACACCTCGGTAAAAACGGCACGAGAAAATTTGCCGATGAAGTGCCGGGTCAATTGACGATGTTTTCCGCGGCTCGAGGGCCGCGTGTGAGCGACGCTCGGCGCGCCCTCTGGCGGAAGCGTCATGGAAATACTCGTAGCGCTAGTCGATAACCGGCGAGCATAGTCCACGATTGCATATTGCCCCGAGAAAACGAGGCACATTTATCTCGGATCAAATAAAATCCGCGCAAGCATTCGTAAGAACACGAGAACCCGTAATTATGCCGGCCTTATAAAGAGTTGACCGGCGATTGGCGGTGTCTCGTCGTTGGACTCGAGACCCGCTCCTCAATCGTCCAATAATTACATTTGCACGCGTACAGCGTCGTCGCTTGCTTGTGCAAAGGCACGAAGAAAACGCGAATTGCGCCTCCGAGTCACAGCTTGCCCGCGAGATTCCGCGGATGCTCGCTCGTTATTGGCGTCCCAGCTGGCGCAAAATCCTCGCTATCACTGGTGGCAGCCGTTCGTACAAAATTGTGGACAACGCTTTCGTGAAACTGTCATTGCTTGAATTTTGGACTGACCAGACTCAAGCACGATATGCGATATGTCGATGCAAAAATCCTTCCGTACTTACCAGCTCCATGTCCCAGTGTTTACCGGGGCCTTGCTTATTCCCAGAGATTGTGCACCGATAAACATCCTGCTCTGGAATTCTACTTTCGTTCGATGTTCCCGTGGCACTTGTTTCCCGATGTTTATACGACCGCTAGCACTAAATCGTCATCAAGAAAGAGGTGCGAGGAACATGCTCCGGAATTTCTGGGAGTATCGAGAACAGCGATACATTCGTCCCTCGTGATTATCTTCTGGGTGCACATGTCTTCGTGACTTTTCGGAATTTCTGGGAGTATCGAGAACAGACGTACTCTCCTCTCATGAGTATGCTGGGTGTACACGTATCTTCGTGACTATACAGAACTGGTGAATCTATTGCTGGATAGACTTCTTCTGGGGCTCGTGCGCGCAACACACGCAGCAGTTTGAAATATTCCGCTATCTCTGCGTATGCGCGCGTGTGTGTGTATGCTGCGAGCCCGCGAGAAAATCTCATTTCGCCCGTGCGAGAGCATGAGGAGAAGTTCTCTCGCGACGAGTGATATCTTCATATAGGTGTCTTAGCCACAAGCAGCCAGTCGGTATAGTAGCAAAGAAACACGGTGAACGTGAATTATTGGCAATGCCTTTTTCACTTCAACCTCGTACATATTAAACGACATATACGTATAAATACATATGTACATAAGCGCGCACGTGTGCCTGTGTGTTCGTGCATGGGGACAGAAGGATACTTAAAATGACCTTTACACAAACATACTTACATTTATATAAAGGTGACTTTGAAGACATTGGAGTTTACGCAATGCTGAGTATGAACGCAATGAGCTAGGGTTCTCGCAGCCGAATGGCTTTAAAATCTCGTTTTCCCATATATACATACACAAATAAGTTATTTCTCGACTTTTATACGCGAGATTTCGACAATTCGAGTTTTCACTGATTCGAAGGCAGCCATGCACACCCATTGCATATACACATATATTTATGTATATGTGAGCGTGTATATACACAATAGAGTGCCAATATCTGTACACTGAGAGAAAAATCCATGGCATTGAAAAAACGCCCATGGCAAAATTCCCTATAGTTTATTGACACCGCAATCATAACATGCTTGATTCAACTACAAGCGAAAAGTATATCTAGACATGCGATTTGGGTGGCGTGTTTAGTTAAGTATTATTTATTAAGGCGTTACCCCCACTTGTCGCGCAAAAAAGACCTTTTTCATGAATTAAAAAAAAAAACTACAAAACTTTTTTAATCGATCAATATACCATCTTAAAGAACACATCTTGAAGAACTTTCAGTAATTTTTTTATTGAAAAATATTACATTGTTTAGTGGCAAATGGCCGTCAATGAAATAATGTTTTTATATACACGGTTTGCGGTGACCAAAATTGCGGCGAAGTGGATCATCTGAAAAAAAAATGCGAATGGATTTAGTCAAATATAAGTATAAACTAGTCTTTAATCGAAGGATTTTTAAAAATATTCATTTTTCACAAAATGGCGGACAATCAAAGTTAATGGTTCGATTTTAACGAAAAAAAACGGCCGTTTTTTGGCTATAAAACGGCCATTTTTTTCGAAAAAAAAATCGAACGATTAAAGACTACATTTTTATGTATTAAATAAGCCTGCAAAATTTCAAGAAGATCGGTTCATTAGTGTTCGAGTAATCTTGGTCACCGACTTCAGAAATGCCATTTTGAGAAAAACGCGTTTAAAGTTTCAATTTCAGTTTACACGAAGAAAATATTTTTTTTTGTAAACTTACATAGAGTCATCTATTCCGGGCATCAAAAAAAAACTGCACTTCAAAATGCACTTAAAAAAAAAGCAATAAAAGAAAATCGATTTTTTCAAAATCGCAAGTGGGGGTAACCCCTTAAGTATCGTAAAAGGATTGACAATATAGTTATGGTTAATTCAAAATCACGATTATATGGTGCAAAACTATGGCGATGCGTCAAACATCCATGTCAGCAGTGACTTATATTATAAAAAAAAAGGATCTGTGAAAAATTTCACCCAAATCAGAGGTAACAGCTATTCGGAAGTACAGCTGGAATTACTTTTGTCTGTTATGCCATAACTGCGATAAAAATGCCCCAAGCACTCGATAGCGTAGTGGCAGCGTTCGTAGTATAGGCTGAAGATGGGCAGGTACGTTGTAGGCTCAATTCCATGTGTAGGCGAAATATTCTCTTTGAAACAAATCATTACAGGAGGTCAAGGAATGACGAATTATAATAAAAAATCATTGACGTAGAACTGTCAGTTGAGTATTTTATTTTATTTTGAATGCAAGAAATATTCCATGCATTTAGTAGATGGTCATTGATGCCTTCAACCAACACGCATGCAGTGTATAAAAAAATAATCAAATAACACACCAAATACGCACCAAATCAGGTTGTATCTTATTATGTCGTCCGAATCACTATAAACATCGTCGCAAATCATAAGCAACATTTTTAATATATGTGTATATATAGTATATTAGTTTTGTTCACTATTAGAATCTTGGGGGAGTACATTTTTTATTGTGTCAGGGAACAACCATTTTTTCAAACTTACTATATTATATACGATGCTGAAGTTTGCATCGTTGGACTGCAACGAATTTAATTTCTTTTGGCAGATTTCGCCTACAAAAGTTGCCCAACCATTTTTTTAGATATTTATTTAGCGATCTACATGATAAATCTATAAAAAGAGATTGCCTATAATAATAAAAATATTGAAATTGAAATGTAAAGCAGAATTTTCGTTGGGTTCTAAAGATGCAAACTTCAACACCATTATTATATAGCATTAAACAATCAACGTATGCCTGCAAGATTTGTGGTTGCGGTTATCACATGGCTATAATTTATGCAACTGCTAAAATAACATTAAGCAGTACTATTCTTTAAGCAGTAACAATGGCTATAAAATATCATTGTTCCCTCTGAGATGTACAAAATATGGTTAACATCTGGTCGAAACACCATACATTTTTCTCAGTGTAGATAAAATAGGAAAGCAGTAATTCTATGGCATTGAAGTTTGCATCGTTCGAATGTAACGAAAATTTCTTTTTTCCGTATTGCCCAATCTTTTGTGGTAAATTAAGGTTACACATTTTATTGTGTTATTTTTGAAGATCCTTTTTAGGGATCTATAACCCAAACCTGCAGAAGAAGAGTTTAGACGGTAATGAAAAAAAAGACAAGATAAAGAAGGATTTTTGTTGCATTTCAACGTTGCAAACTTCTACACCGTGTAATTCCCTCCTATGTCCGCTCTGGGGATTCGAAGTTTGGCGCGCGTCTCCAAACCCATAATACTTGCAACATTTATATATACACACATATATATATATGTGTATATATATATATACATATATATATGCACAATGCGCGAGCCACAGTTTCTTTCGAAGTGAGACGTACATAGTCGCAGTTAGTTAGCCAAAAGAAGTGTATAATCGTAAATTCGTAGGCTAATTAACGCAGATTTTTTGTTTTGTTCTCTTGATGAGGGACTCGAGGCCGCGGAGCTAATCTACCTGTGCGTTTAGGCACACGGAATGTATTTACAATAATGTTTGTGAGCGGCGGAGCAGCGTATCCATTTATGCATATATATATATATATATATATATATATGCGTGTATATGGGAAACGACGAGGAAGACACCCCAGACCTGGAATGATAATTAGCGTCACGCGACGAGAGGCCGTTCAACATCTATCCCTCATACATACATATACATACATACATTCATATATATATATTTGTATATACTTTGATTTCTTTCTTTTCTTTTTTGTTCTCCTCTCTCGATCTTTTTCTTTTCGTCAAAACTATTTATGCAAATACATACCGCGTTGTCCCGTTGGCTACGTCGAAAATCCCCAGACGGCCGTAATTATGTTACACGAAGCGGAGTTAATTATCGTTTTTCCACATTGTTCGCGAACTGCATGGGCCACACAGATTTTTTCTTCCCGCCCTCTTTACCTCTCTCTCTCTCTCTCTCTCTCTCTCTCTCTCTTTCTCTCTCTCTCCTTTGTCCGTCTGTCTGTCTATTTGCCGCTCTTCGTCTCTCGTTTTCCTCGTACGTGACGAATTTCCGGTTTTCAGTTTGTGTATAGAGGCAAAGGGAAGAAAAAAAAACGATTTGGAGGATGTGGGGGCTGTTTCTGTCGGGGATTAGTCGCAATTATAGAGTGAATTGTGACACCTCTTTTGCACGAACAACTGTCAACGCGCGAGGCACCATCGTAATAATCGTCCTGTGTATATTACGCGGTGTCTGTCACGCATCCCTCCTTTTATTCAAGTTTTAATGTATAGTGACTTGAAAAAAAATTCATTTCTAGCCCCGCCACTGTAAATCTTTCGCAGCTCTTCCGGTTCACGAGATATTCACGATTTCCGCAGTGCTGTATCTTTTTTTTTTCCTCGCGTTTTTTTATACCAGCCGAATTACGTAATCGATACACGCAATACGAGGGAGATGCTTTTTTTTCATCGAACCGAATTTCATTTTCAATGCGAATGGATACTTCCGTGATGCATTATGAAAAATATGTCTGAAATTTTTGACGTGTCACATTCAGAGAAATGCTTTGTTCTGCCATTGACGTTAATGATAGTAGTAAAAGTAAATGCTCAATAAATTATGTTTATTGACCGTGAATTCTTGCACCAATCTTTATTGTTTTCTCTTTGGCTCTGGTGATTTTGGCAATTCCGGTCGTTTTGAAACTCCACAAATTTTATACATATGTTGTGAATGAATGAAAAAATGTATTTGAGAGTTTCGAAAAGTCACAACACTTTTTTAAATTCGTAGTAGGTATATATATATATATATATACTTGCTGGAAATACATTTTTTTATATAAATCATTAATCATTAATACTTTTCAATGCCTCGGTTAAATTCATTTATATATATTTTTAAATTTTAACCCATTGACCGGGTCTGCATACGCTTGGATCTGAAATCACAGGTCGATTGTAAATATTTCTTTTCTGATAATTTTGGGTAATGCGGTCGAGATTTTACATACAATTGATGTATAGTCTCGCCAAGCTTCAGCTTATATTATTGAAAACTATTGATAAACAATGAAGTTATTATTATATTATTATTTAAACAACCTGCCGCCGTTGTTGCATGGTCAATTGCCGTAGGTGGCTCTGGCAACTAGGGTGATCTCAAATGAAAAATGAAAAGATATACTTTTGATATAATAATAAAACTATCGTATAACCAGATACTTTGGAGAAGTTTTGAGAATTACAAAATTTGCAGGCTGTAGAAAGAATCTCCATTTTCGACCAAAACAAAACAACTTTAATAATTTTTTATTACCACATGAATAAAAATATAAAAAATCATCCGGCCATACGATAGAAAATGTTGTTGAAGATTACATCGTTGAAACGCAACGAAAATTAATATTTCTAAAGTCCTTTTATTGATTTTGGTAAATTTGGCCTACAAAAATCTTTCAAACATTTTTTAAGTCTATTGTTCAACGATCTAAAATATAAACAAAATTTAAAAAAGGTTTTCTATAATAATAAAACTATCGAAAATGAAATGTAAGAAAGAACTTTTGTTCCGTTCCATCGGTGCACACTTCAACACCATATAGAAAAACTATGCTTTGTCCACATTCGAAGTGAATCGGACGAATAGATCTTCGAGAAAATCGCAAAAGAAAATCTGTAGTAAGGGAAATGGGCCGGTTCGCCGTAGCGCAGTGGATGATCTATACAAAAATGACCATAAATCGGTAAATTTTGAATTTTTTCACGAAATCACTGCTGCAAACATACCTTAAACGCCTAGGTTATAAAATTATGCAATAAAAAACGTATTTCCGTAATATCAAGCCTATGTAGAGCCTCTAAAGAATTCATATAAATTCATTTGAAAAACGCATCGAAGTGTTTAGCACCCGCAAACTTTGCAACGAACGGTAATAACGCAAATTCTCATCTGGCCTTAGAATATTGCATAATCATTAGAAAATATGGCATACAAATAAAAAATAAAAGGTCAATAAAAGTAAACATGATATTGAAGTTTGCATCGTTGGAATGCAACGAAAATATATGACGTTGAAGTTTGCATCGTTGGAATGTAACGAAAATTAATTCTTTTCAAAAACTCAATTTTTTATGGTCGCTGTGAAAATCACTCAAACGTTTATACGTATTCCGATTAGAGATGCGTATGATCTCAATTTGGAAAAGAAGGCTTTCACCAATGACCGAAGTGAAGAAATGAAGAGTTAAGAAAAAGAAATCGTTGCATTCCAACGATGCAAGCTCGTCATGAAAATACATTCTTTCATTGTATTCCCGTATTTTTTTCGGCGCATTGAGGCTACGAAAGTCACTAAGACATTTTTGAAAATTCTTATTTATAACTTATAACCGAAAGCAACCAAAAAATGTTTCATAATAATCAAAATAAAGGAATGAAAAAATTAATGAGAACTTTTGTTGCATTTGTTTGAATTTGTTGTTTTTTTCCCGAATCCGTGAAGTACCGTATTGTCTGCGACAGTTGGAACTGCGAATAGTTGTGCCACACATAACGTGCTGGAGGCAGAAATGTTGAACAATGAGACGGAAAAGGGGTTTCGCCGGGTTCTCGTACGTTTCGGGCTCTGGTCCGGCAACGATGCGTTTCCCGCGATCGTATAAACGTGCGAAATGTATCATTAATTTGGTCGCAAGTGCCGGTTGATTCAGATAGACACACGTTCGTATATATATATTTATGTATATTGTAGGGTTTCACGGTGTGAATATGTACACGCGGAGGAGAAACGAGGTGCATACGAGGTGTTTCTCTGGGCCCCCTTCCCCCCTCCCTCTTGCGATTCCTCCTATATACGACCCACTTTGCCGATGGTTCTCCCGCTATCGGCCAACCAATGCGTATATATTTAGTTGTACATGGAGATTGGTATGTTCGTTTACTCGTTGGCGGATATATATATATATATATATATATATATATATATATATATATATATATATATATATATATATATATATATATGCTCTGAACGGTGAAGCGGGAGGGGGAGGGGCATACCGTCATTATCGTTACACCACTGTCATCTGTGCTGCAAACGTTGGCCCAACTGTCGTGAACCGTATTTACGGGCATCCATTTTTCAAAAAGGATCTCGGATTTAATGTGCATATAATACATTATTTATACACAGGACCTAATTATCGCTCGATTTTTTCTTTTTGTAACCAATCAACGATCTCACACTTATAGACGATTATTTTTAATTCCATGATTTATATTTTACCCTATATATTAGTGTAGGTGCTTTGAGCAGGTCTCATAGCGAATACTGCCAATGTTGCACATGTGTGGATAGTACATTAACACTAGGTGTAGGTGAAAATTACTTTGAATATAAGATTGTTTAAGGTCACGTTACCAATAAATTGTTCGATGTGATTAGAAACGCGGATAGTATTCGTGAATATTGTATATTTAATTAAACGGCGTTGATATATGACGGTAAAAAAGACACTAGTTTCAATCGCTAACATTATGATGATAATAGAAACTAATTTTTGTGTACATATGATTTGCTTAATTAGTCACAGAGGTGATTCGTAGTTAATAGTCCGTGGTATCTGCTGAATATTTATTAAAAAAAAAAACGATTTATAATGTATGGCTTTGAAATCTTCATAGTTGGAATGCAACGATCGTTGTTTTTTTTCACTTCTTCATATTTTATTACAATCTACAATTTTATTTTTATAGATTAAGATCGTGGATAGCTTAAGAGGATAATAAAAAAAACTGTTTAAGTGGTTTTCGGAGCTTCAATAGGCGGAAAAAAACGTGGGCATTAGAAAAAAATTAACTTTCGTTGCATTCCAATGATGCAAACTTCAACATCATTGTAAATTATGTATTTAAAATGTTGTTAAGCGATGTGGACGGATGGTATGGTAATTACAAAATCCTAAATATGTCAAAAACTAGGGAACGTGGTACATCACTAATATCAGTATTTGTAATGGCTTTTGTTCGCTACTATTATTCCGTTCAGCGGATTCGTCGAGCTAGAAGACATACGGGTTTTATAAAAATAAACATTTTACTAACAATGAATTTCGAGGATGTATGTGAGAGTCTTACCCAAATGCGATGAGAATGATTTCATTTTACACGTTATGACTTGATTTATTCTATGCGTTCTTATGGATGTCGTTTCACTCTCAGATATTATAAGAAAAAGCAAAACGAGAAAGATGGTACAGAATGTTTTAGATTTTTTATCGGGCCAATTTATGTATGGAAGAAACATTTTTGCGGATATCGCAATCATTTGATTGATAATTGCAGTGCAATTAATTGCAACGTACTGAAAATCTAATTGTTCTGTCTTTCGGCTCTCTTATATACCATTACCAAACTGTATGGCAACGCTGTAAACTGTAAACAGTTGAGCGGCTCAATAGTTACGACAGTTGTGTGGCATGTTCACTTCGTGAAACTTACCCTTATAAGGTTAAATATTGCTGAATATAGGTGAAAAAGTTAAGAAAAACAGTTTTAACCGCAATGTTGAAATTCGGTCCATACACTGACAGAAAAATTATATTCTAAATGCGTCCATTTGATTTATAAAAATTTGAATTAACTATATTTTTCGGGACATCATTTTTTTCTATTGCATTATTGGGGTTATTTATTTTAAATATATTTATTCATTCTACTCAAGATCTGTTTAATATCGTCTGATGACTAAATATTTTAGTTATTTCTAATAAATCTGTGATTCGGTTTCATCTGTTGAAAAAAAAACAATTTAGTTGAATCCACTAAATGTATCTATGTAATTTTAAAAAATTTCAATTAAATAAATTGTAGATTCGAACATTTTTCTACTTGATTGAATTAATGGTCTGTTTATATTGCAACACACACACATCGAAGTGGGGCAGAGGGGGCGGGAGAGGAATTATACATATATGTGTGTGTGTGTGTGTGTGTGTGTGTGTAGGATGTTTGAAAAATCTATAGCATGATATTCGACAAAACTCTCTAATTATCAGAATGATATTAACTAATTGATATAGTTCATGTGATACAACAAATAATTATACGAATTCACTTGGTTTTTATGGCATATGCTACAAAAACTCGGTAGAGTAGCGGCAGCGTGCGTAGTTATGGGGAGGTAGGTCCGATTCCATATGTAGGGAAAATATTTCCTTCGATTCAAATCATTTCTGAAGGCCAGGGAATGACGAACTATCATACAAAATCATTATAGTGAAACTCTAATTTGAATATTTCATTTTATTTTGGATCTAGGCAATATTCTATGCGTACGGTATACTTAGATTTGCAGTGTATATTGTGAGCAAGTAAAGATTCATTCAAACGGAGTCTTTATTTAACCAATTTAAATAAATTTAATATTTTGAAAAAGCTGAAAAATAAGAAAATATATTTAAAAAGAATTGGATCGTAGTAGGCTGTGAGACAAGGAAAAAATCTATTTCATTTAAACAGATCCTATTGGAAAAAAAAATTCGGGAGTGTACATCATGTCACTTACGGCTGCCTGTACTTCACGTCCAGTACATATTCGAGGGCTACACCGATTACATTTTTTTTTTTAATATCAATTTTTTTTATCGAGGAATTATCAAAATAGAACATTTTTAAAAAATCTGAATATTTCAAGTCGACCAGTGCATAATTGAGAAAATTATGGGCGTTTATAGGCAGGCAAACCGGCGAACTCTGGCGGCGTTATTCTCAAAATGACTTGTCCAAAATCAGTGAGCACGATATTTCAAAAATCACTGCACCGATCAACTTCACATTTCACAACCTTCTTTAACATATCAAAAAACAGTGCTGGAACGAATGAACTTTATTTTCGATGCATAGTCTTTCTTTCATCAACGAAAATGGAGCGTTTCTTTTTCACCGAATATCAATACTTTCATTTTGGACTGCAGTCATGATTTCAAAAATCAATATTTTATTGAATCCTTCGTCCAAGTACTAGATACTTTCATGCAAAAACTATTTGATTTTTTCATTTCGTATGATTTATTTCCGAGCAGCAGTGGTTACCGCGAAGGACGTTTTTAAAACAGCGTTCTGCACAAACCAATGTATCTACCGCATTTATAAATATTTTTCAATGAAAAAATTGTCAAAGATAGGCGAAACCGTAGGCTTTAATGTGAACAAGAAAAATTTGAAAAACTGCCTCCCTTTTCCCTGAAAAAAAATCGCGAAAATTCCTTTTTTTTCCGATCACGAGCTAGATGTAAGCCCATAAGAGTTTCGAACATTAGCTACCTTTACCGGAGATTGTGTCTTCCACACGTTCTCAACTCAATTAAACAAAGAAACAAAATTCCATAAACAATTAATGCAAACTCCCCGGTTATAATTTCGCCGATTTATCAGAATATAATAAGAACAACAAGTTGATCATTCGTTAGAATATAATAAGAATAATGAGAATAATGACAGTATTAATAATAATAAAAAATGGTAATTCTTTCAGTATGACGATGGCGCGCTGCACGGGGGTTACCTCGAGGGTGGTGGCGGAGGTGGTGGTGCGGGGCTGTACGATCCTCACGGAAACGCGAGAGGCGTATCGGGACTCCATCACAGCCCTCACCTCGGTGGTATGGGGCCGACACATCCTCAGTATCCACCCCCGCCGCCCCAACCCCCGCAACACGTATTAGCGGCGGCGGCGGCCGCTGCCGCATCCGCGTTACCCGAGGTCCAAAAACGCGACAGAGACGCCATTTACGGGTAAGTACAAAAACACACACTCATCATATAAACACGCGGCGTTATGCTAATTTAACACTTCCGTTTGTTGTATTGTTGCGTAATATACACGGTCACTTATGTACACGAGTTCACCAAAAAGTTGCAACGGGCGGTGTGCGTTAAGCGTTTTCGCAGGAGGATTCCTTTTTCACACGCGAAAGCAGGCCGGCGTGGCACTTCCGGTCTTTACGAGTGCACAAGTATAGTAATTGAATCCAGGGCCAAAGGAGGGCGCCGGAAGGAAAAAAATTAATATAATACAATAAAAACGAAGAAACGAACGCTACAAAATGGTTGATCCGAACAAACTTCCACCATGTTCATCCATTTGAAATTCCGGTTTTCGGGTACGCGGGAGCGAAAAATGGAGTATCTACAATAACTTGAGCACTTTTTTTTATTGAATTTTGAAAAGATGGAAATGGAGTGACAATCGTAAGATCGCCATGTGTTCTTTAAGGACCTTGCGCGAAGATTTCACGGAAGAAACTTGAGCGTATTTTTTCTGATGAGTCGTATATGCCGGAAAAAATTGAGAATTCTGGAAAAAGATCAACATTCCACGTTGAGTACAACAAAATAAAGATAATAAATTCCGAATATGGAAAACTCGTGAAAAACTTTATTCAAATGAAATTAAATCCCATTTACCTATCCACTTGGAAATGCATTTTTTCTCTCGATGTCGCGATTCACAAAAAAAAGTTTTTAAGGAGTGTTTCGTATATGGAATTTAATGATTTTCCTTTTACTGCGCTCTAAATGGAATATTGATTAATTTTTCAGGATGCTCAATTTTTTCTGGCACATACTACTCATTACAAAAATACGTAATATTTTTTTTCGGAGACGTCTTGAAAAAATATTCAATATCATATTTTTCCAGGTCTATTTAGATCCGATCACTACCAAATATTTGGTAGTGATCGGAGATATTTAGATTTCTATTTCATTTTAATAGGTGACCTTGAATGACCTTGAACGACTTTGACCCCCTGATGTTTTTAATGCAGCTTGAGGTGCTCCACAAGATGGTTGAAAAAAATGTACCATTCCAATTAAAAAGGTGGAGCTGACCTTCACTGTGCGTCAGCGCCTCCACTGAAATAAAAAAAAAATTGGCCGCATTTGATGGCCCCCTTCACACCGTACAACTTTTGTCTGGAACATTTTTTTGTGACGTCGATAATTACCGAGTTATTTCGGGTGGCAGAGATAAGAGGGACACCCTGTATATGCAGCACGGATTGAACATTTTCGATCACTTTGGATAACTGCTAAATTATATTAGAATGATATATTTAATTTATATGATGTTGAAGTTTGCATCGGTATAATGCAACGAAAATGAACTCTTTTTCACTGTTCAATTTTGTTTGCCCGACTTAGCCTATTCAAATGACTCAAACGTTTTTACGTATTTTCATTGGACATGAACGAGCTCAATATGTAAACAAAAAAAAATGGTTTGGATACTGATAAAAATAAAGAAATGAAAAATAAACAAAAGATCGTTGCATTTCAACGATCCAAACTTCAACGTCATTAATTAATTTTATAGAGATATATAGTATCTTCATTAAATAAGAAATCAAATGAATTACATTATTCAAATATAATTTGGCAATCATACAAAATGATCGAAAATATTACAATTATCCAAAGTGATGGAAAAGTTTTGACCGGTACTGTATACATGTGGATATTTGATTGAATTACGAGACGGGTTATTTGACGCAGAAAGAAATTTGTTTCTTCATTCAACATTTATTATTCGTTCGATAATCCCCGCGCGCTCTCGTTTCAATGAAAGTGTATCGAGCGACTCGTCCCTGTAAACTCGTCACCTCATTATCGCTAGCGAGTGCGAAAAAGAAAAAAAAAAGAAAACAACAAGGAGGGTGCGCTCGGGCCGCGGAGGAAAAACTCGAGACGACACAATTCGCGCGTGTTGAGTTTCGCGCGCGCCGCGCACGAGAGTGATCGAGAGTATACGCGAAAATTGATTGCATCGTGCACTCCTCACGCGCAACCACCGCCGCGTACATCGAGTCGACCGCGGCATCGAATTTTTCTTCCCCCCCCCCTGCACCCTTTCTCGCGCCTTGCCGTTCTTTCGTCTTTTGTAGCCCGCGGGTTTGCGCGCGCTCTCGCGACATCGCTCGGCGCAGAAAAAGACTGCACTGTCGTAATGAAGACATTCGAGTACGTAGGGGAACCCTTATCGGGATGCACGAACCGGCCACGTTTTACCCAAAGCGTCGAGCAATTCTCGCCCATTTCTCTGCTTTTTTTGCTCGTTACTTTGTTTATTAGAGTCCGGGAACGAGCTTTATTTGGCAGGATATTTCAATAAACCGCGTCAAAAAGAAGACGGAAAACGATAAACCTAGACTGACAGTAAAATTCGATTAATATTAACTAACCACGTCTATTTGTTTCATTTTTATTTCAATTGACTCGATTTTTAGGTTACATATATATAGGTTATGTTTGATAAATCTATAGCATGTTATTCGATAAAACTCTAATTATCACCATGATATTAAGTTAATTGATATAGATTAGATTAGATTCACAGTGTACATTGTAAGCAAATAAAGATTTATTTGAAACGAATCTTTATTTGTTCAATTTGAATATATTTAATATTTGAAAAGAATAGCTGAAATAAATTTTTAAAAATCATTGCAACAAATAAGATCGTAGTAGGCCGTGAGGCAAGGAAAACCCCCATTTCATTTAAATAGATCCTATTTAAATTAAATATTTGTTTTTTTGGCGATGTGATTCATCAGTTGACTATCAAATATAAAATTATAACGACGTAATAGCGTAATGAATGCCGGTGCAGAAATTATCGTAGGAATCCAATTGGATTCCCGTACTATTTCCTACTTCCTTATAGGGTTTCAATGGGTTATCGCATTGGATCCCTACACTACAACATCACGCTCGTACATTGGATTCTAATCGAGATTCCCCATTGGTATTCAATGTACGAATTCAATTCGAATCCCGAAGGATTCTCACATCATCGAACAGAATCCGTTCCGATTTTTATGGGTCCAATCACATTCCGTACGTTGACGGGAATTTTCTAAACAAAACATATGTAGATATACAAAATGTGTGAATCTTAAAAAAGTATAAATCTTATGTTGGAAAAGTATAAAATAATTAAAATAATTAATTTCATAAATTGATTAGAATTCTATCACTAAAAGTCGACTGTATCGTTTATTATTTAGTTTATTGCACTTTGACATAATATCACCATACACGTACACGTACACGCTCACGAAGTTATGTTTCAACAGGCCGAGTTTTGTCTCGTCACTTTTTATATATTTTCGATGCGAACTATCCGCGGTGTGCCTAACGAAGCCCTACAGAGATGAGGATGCATCTTGGTACTCTCCAGCAAGTTGGTGCGCGGGATCACGAAAGGATTTTTTTGGGAGATTCAACGAACTCCGGTTGAGAATTTCAAATAAGAAATTCTCAAACCACAACAATCGCGAAATAGCGGGAAATCCACTTTCATTGCAATGTGGCCTTCCTACGTGCGGCACGGCGTCCGTATGAAATCCCTATAGGGATGTGGTAGGATCTGGAGACTCCCCAACAAATTTCTGCACAGATAATGATAATTTTTAATGTCATCATTAATTCTCTTTTCAAGTCTTAGCAGTTGGCATTATTATTATTAATAATTGTTATCGCGATCAATATAATATAAAAAACAACCAATGGTATAATAACGGGGCCACTATGTCGTTAGTTTCGCGATGTTTTCTTAATTAATAACTTTTGCCGTGCGTATTATCGAGAACACATTTCGCTATGCGACGTCAATAAAATTAACCGAGAGCGAAGAAAAGACCACGAATGAAAACGAGAGGTACGAGGTGCACGGTGGGCTTGGTGGGCGCACCTGGAACCTGATTTGGTAACGGTCGAGAAAAGGGGTTCTCCGTCTCGTCGTCGGCGTTGAAGAAGAAGTAGAAGGAGAAGATCAGTGTCGACGAACGGGAGGAACACACTTCCCGCGGGCAACAAACATAAGTCATCCTCGAGGAGAATAATTTCATACCCTCGGAGAAAAATGAACAATGAATTTTCAACAATGGCTGTCTTAATAAATTTTACATTCTGTAGTTCTGCGTGCGAATACATACATATATGACTGAGTCAACATATATCCGATGGAAATTTTCCATTTTTTAAGTACATTGAAAGATTTAATAATAGTTATAATGGTGAGAATAATAATAAGCCTGAACCAAATAATATAATATAATTATTATTGCACTGTCATGTACGACATCAACAATAATAATTGGACGATGGTTGTTTTATCTTTGCATAAATGGAACCTGAATAGTAGGAGGAAGAGAGACAGAGCAGTAAATCGGAAGTCCAATAAGTGAAAGCCAGAGAGAGCGAGATAGAGTTATAGAGAAATAGTGAGAGGAGAGGAGGAGAGACTGTGCAAGAAAGCGCAAACGGATGCGGACACGAGGAGCACATATCGTCCCCTTCCTTTCGCCTCGTGATTTATAGTCGCAAAAGATGCCCCGATTTCTGGTATACCCGTGCGAAATTTGAGCGCGCGCCGAACGGGAGCTTATTATTTTCTGCTAACCTGCAATTTGTCCACTCGTCGTGTGCCCGATCTCTCTCTCTCTCTCTCTCTCTCTCTCTCTCCCCCCTCCCCTTTCTCTCATACGGGCAGATTCCCTCCAATATTCTCGGAACGCCCGGATATTATATTCCGGCTTTCTCGTGCATAAACGAGCGCTTAAAAATCTTCTCCCACTCACCCCTCGCTTCTCATCTAACGCCCCCAACAGTAATTCGAGGCTTCTCCGTGTACCCCAGAAAATCTCGAGTATCTCGTGTATTCGCGGTCGTTTATAGTAAGGACACACACACACACACACACACACACACACACACACACACACACACACACCCACACAGTGTAATGAAAAATTGAGATTATTGAAAGAGCGAGAGGGTTTCCGCATAGAACAACGTTGTGAAAAAATCCGGCGCAAGATCAACAGTCTTCCTTTGTGTTATTGTTGTACATTCGAATACGGCAAATTTTAACGATTTTTTTCATCGTTGACGGAATAAATGACGGAAAATATTTGGATTATTTCTTTGAAAAAAAAAGTACACGTTATCTTTCAAACAATTGAGAAAATTTCGTGGTGATGTCATTTAAAATATTACTCCTCGACAATTTCATTCAAGATCGAGGACAAATTTCCAATGATAAATAGGGGGCTCCTTTTGATGGAAGAACGAGAAGAAATTTCACCCGGAAATTGTTGTGATTTATTGGTACTCGGCGAGGTATCAATGGGTCGAATTAAGTTCGGAATAATTATCGAGAAACGAGGGTACTCCGCGAGAGACCTTGATCGCCCTCTTATCGAGTCTGACATATGCTGCGGAAAGGCATCTCGTTATTTTCAATATATTCATTGATTTTTTTTTCTTCTCCAATTCTCACTCTTGTTCGAGCAAATTTATTTTGACTTTCGCACACATCTTTCTCGCGCTCTCTCTCGGTGCGTTTCCTGTGAATTCGCGGCTCGCGGTTTCGTACACCGACGATACTCTCGTTATTGACGAACGCGTATATACGGATCTTGAATTTCTATCCGGGATATCAGTCCAGATGTCAAACGGCAAATTGATAATCACGAATTGAAAAAAAACTTTAATACTCGAAAAATTGCCGTACGGTGGGTACCCCCTCTCTCTCTCTCTCTCACACACACACACACACGCACACACACACTCTCTTTCGTCGCGGGTGAATTCGAAACCGCGATCCAAAGGAGCGATAATCCTTCACACTTCCGGCTGGAATTTTTTTAAATGAGCCTCACAATATGTTTGTAATTTTGCTGTTGGATGTGTGTTTTTATGGTCGTTCTTTAACCCTTTTATAACAGCAAAAAAGGAAAAAGAGAACGAGGGAGAGATAGAGAGAGAGAGAGAGAGAGAGAGAGAGAGAGCTCAGCCAGCGAGGGAGGGAGCGCGAGTAGGAGGAACGAGAGGGACAAGAGGTCATTGGGAAGATGTGTGTCCATGGTAGCGAGGGCGAGAAGTAGTAATGGCAGTAGGTTCGCGGCCTTATGGCCCCAGGCATAAAACGATTCGGAACGAATTTCGACAAATTGACGTTGCCCAGACAGCGGCAGTTCTTCTAATGCTGCCGTTCCTTCGCTGTACATACATTTGCGAAACCGAGACAGCCGAAACTCACCGAACAACCGACGAATCGCCGTATATACATATATGCGTTAAGTGCCAGTGGTGAAATGGGGAATTTTTTAAGTACTCTGAATTTGGGTAACGTGAGCATTTTTTTACGCATTTTGAATTTTTGTCAATATATTCTTGTCATATGAGGAAATGCGTATTTTTATATCTCGACTTCAGTTCAATACGATCGTGTGGCTTTTAAAATTATTCGCAAATATATCTATGATGACCCTGGAATATACGAGGCTGCTGGTTGTTGGTCACGAATCCGTGAGAGGGTTGTAGCACATGTTTTCCGCTATCAAATAACGCAGTGCTGCTTTATGCGAGTGTCCCATTTTCGAGATATTATTATTTTTATTATTTTCTTTCAGCGAGACGTAGGCAACTTTAAAAATTAATTTATAAATAACTGTTGTATGGAGTCAAACTGTTTTGTTATTTGTATTTTGAGGAACAGTAACAAAGAATTATCGACAATAAAATAACAATAATTATCAGACCTGCAGAGTTTTGGACCCCTAATTAAAAAATGTTTGCAGATTAGTCTTATTTTGTTGTTGATAATTCTTTGTTACTGTATGCACAAACTGCAAATGACAACAAAGTTTGATTCCATACAACAGTTTTTCAAGTTGCCTACCTCGCATTATATAAAAATAATAGAAATAATAATATCTCGAAAATGGGACACTTTTGAATTGAGCATTACTGGGTTATGTGATAGCGGAAACCATGCCCTACAACCCTTTTACGAGATTGTGACCAAAAACTAGTAGCCCTGTGTGTGTATGAAAATATATATATATATATATATATATATATATACACACATCGATGTGAAGATAATACATTTTTTTTAAACCGAAGAATTTTCTAACACATCGTTGCAATGTGACAGAGATTTTTTTTCTCTCCGAATTTTTTTTGCCAGATTTGAGTTACGAAAAGCACATACATATTTTGAAGGATTTTTAGGTTTTTCAGAGCACAACCTAAATCTGCAAAAAATATGATTTCGGATAATATTGAAAATAAGAAATTGAAAAGAATTTTCTATGCATTTCAACGATACAAACTTCAACCCCGTAGAATTTTCCCTCCCTCCGTTACGTTTAATATGAACTCCTCCCATTTTCATAATCTTTTTTCATTTTTTACATTCTCCTTTTTGGTATAATGGCTCTTACTCTTCTTTCCTCTTCCTTGTCTTGTCTCTCCTTCGAGCACATCGTCGCTGCTTCCTTCCTGACTGGGACGACCGTGTCCTTTTTTCCTATCGTTTCTTTGCTCTGCAGTTTCTTCGAATAATGGACTCGGTACTCGGAGAAAGAGAGGAGGAACGAGCGGGAGTGAGAATCCGTTTGAACGGAGGGCCCATAACCGCCCTCGCAAAAGAACGGTCCTTAATGCGAGATCGCGACCGATAAGTTGATCGACCACAGAGTCATGCACGGTAGCCGGTTAAAGTGGAGTGTGAATCTTCCCTCCTTGACTTCGAATAAAAGAGAGAATCTGTCCAACGTATAAAAGAAACGTGAAAGACCCGCTTGGTGGGATGTTTGAGGGGGAAAAAATGGAAGGATGGACGGATATTCCCGAAAGCGTTTAAGATCATTGACGTTTTATTTGAGCCAATGCTGATGTGCAATTTTACTTAAATTTGACTATGAGCGTGTCCATTTGAAGAGTTTTTCTATCGGAAGAAAAAACCACGTTTTAGATAGATCTGTTGGTGCCTTATGCACAATATTTGCAAATTGCGATTAATCATTTGTTTGGACGATAATTCGTGTTTCGAATGATTGATGGAAATGCCCCAAGCCGAAAACTCAAAAAAATGACATGACTTTACTTTTTATACGATACAATTCACACGGTAAATTGCAACACGTTCGCCGATCATTTTGAAAAAATAACTCAAACGCTCGAATATTAAAACCAATGTCATTTTCATAAAACAAATTACAAAAATTGACCCGCCCCATCTTCATTTTCCGGGAGTACGTGACTGGAGAATATTTTTGTTCGAATTCCCAATTCAATTGGAAAAAAAATTCCAATTCTTTCATCTTTCGAGATTTCCCGTGCAGAAATTTTGGCAGGGATACAGCTGGATTCTGACTTGTATCTCGGGCTCCCAGTCGGGATCTAGTCCGATATCGGATCAGATTCTAAGACTATATGTAAGATCCGTAAACTGGATTCCATTAGGGATCCAGAACCGGATCCTTTAATGACTCTAAATAGATTCCCCATGGAATCATTGAGGAATCTTGGAAGGATCACGGGTAAATACAGGCTGCAATAAAATGGCAAAAATGGAATTATTGCATGTTAAATTTATTATAAAAATAATTAACATTTATACATTTTTGGTGAATTAAAATATCAATTTAGAAAATGAAAGATAAGAACACCATAAAAAATGGAAAACTACGACTGGGTTATCGTTTTTTGGACTACTTGGCGTCCTTTGCGTCCATCTCAGTCTTTTGTGTAGGATATTCCTATCTATAGAAATTGGAAATTCCTATCTATAGATAGGAATTTTATAGATAGGAACCTCTAGATGGAAATTCCTACCTATAGATAGGAATTTCATAGTAATACCGAAAATACACGTGACGCCAAAATTTTCAAAGATATGCCATCGTCGTCATACATATTCCGATACGGATGCAAGTTGGATTCTAACCGGGTTACCGGTTTTGGGGAATCCATGACAAATCCTGATCGGGATTTGATCGGACATAGGGTATCCCTGTCAAAATTTCTGCACGGGTTGCGACGTTGAAGTTTGCATCGTTGGAACGCAACGATATTTTGTTTTCCATTTTTTATCTCTTCATTTTTATCATTGTCCAGAGCCTTTTTGTTAAGCGAATTGAGGTTGTACATTTCTAAAAGCAATACATAGCAACGTCTGAGGGATTTTTATACTACGAATTGACCGAAAAAAAATGAGTAATTGAGAAGAATTCATTTTTAAAGAAGAGATTTATATGCGAGCCAGAAGTAGCTTTGAACGGAAAAGGAACGGGAAAGGAACGATCCTGTTGTTCGATCCGAGGCCAACGAGCGGACGTATAAAAATGCATTCGCGTTTAAAAAAACCTGAATATATTGTATGTGAGTAGCGATATAGAGAGTACGCGGTGACGGATAAACAAGGTGTCAGGATGATATGACCGCAGGGGTAATGATATGATTGGTCGTTGAACGTTGTTTGGGGAATCTGCGGTTTTGCGGTTTCCGGAAGAGAGAAAGAGAGTTACCAAGCTCTAGCTTGGATGAGCAAAACATAACGAAATCCCTCATCCGTTCATTTGGTTTTTTCCATTTTTCGGCTGAAATCACACATACATGTGAAAACATGGGAAAACCTTATTTTAAATCCGTTATATCTATAGTATATTGGCCATCGTATGGCTCTTTTGAGAGCAGTCCTCAACGTTTATTCACACGAATCGTTGATTTTTGGCATAAAACTATCCCCTAAAAAAAACCTTTATACCGATGTGTTCACATCTACCCAAAAGGGATTCTGAAGACATTCGGGTTTGCGTAAGGTTGAGTACAGGTACAATAAGTAATTCAACGTCTTTAAAATCACCTTTTCCCATACACGTACATGATAAAAATCTATGCATCAAATTGCATTGTCATTATCGAACCGGATGAATCTGATTCAGCAACGAACGAGAAAATGCATCTGCTCGTTGAGATTTAATCGAGCGAATCCTTCATCACTCTCACTTACATATACTATTCTCATTGAACCGTGTTGCTTCTTTCGATGGATTCACCTGCGATTAATTTTTTTTTTACACGCCGCGGCTTTTTTTCAACCACATTTGTAACTTGTCTCGCGTACGAGGGAAAAAGGAAATAAATATCTACAAAAATGCGAGAATTTTCAGCATTTTTATTATTATTGCTGATGTTATTGTTTTATTATTCAATTTCTGCCATGTGCCTCTTCGAAGCTCCTTCCTTTAGGAGTTTTGTGTTGTTTTACAAAACTGTATCGAGTCACTATGAGAATCGATGAAAAACAGCCGATTCGGATACACATACACGAGCGTCGCGTCACGTATATGTGCGATTTCGTGGCGAGGTAGGAGGATCAGGGTGAAGCCCGGGGTGCAACGATAAACAGCTGCTCTTCTCTCCCCGGTTTCGTTTCGCAGATAGTGTTGCATGGTCGTGGCCGCGGCAGTAGTAGCAGCGGCTTCCGTCGGATCGCGAACGTTATATTCGCGCCCAAAGTCCCGCCTTTTGCCGCCGTTCTTTTGCACACACGCACGCGGAACACGCATCCATACGACTCATCATCAGCGTCTCTCCCTCTACTCTCCTATCTCCCGCTCTCGCTCTTGTAAATTCTTCGGCACCACGTTGGAACCGACCTTTTTTATACCGCTCGCTTTTTTTCACGTCCTTCGCACACACATACGCACGTCAATAGGTTACACCTAACTTGTGGCCGGAAAAAAGGGGAATTTTGGTGATTTTTTTTTTTTTTTTTTTTTTGAAAAAACGTGTGCAGGTTTTCGAATTATTATTTTGTTTTACATTATAGAGTTTATAACGGCATTACAGATGATTTCAAGTATGTTTTACGTTAATTTTCGTATTGGCATACAGTTATAAATGTGGAAGATACAATGGTTTATGCAAATCGCTGTTCGAAAAACGACATTTGCTGTTACCACTGCTGTTCAGTGAAAAAAAACGTTTTATTTTCGTTAATAAAAAAAATGCATCGAAAGAAAAATTCAAAGTTGTTCGGTGCAGTGATTTTTGGATGTCGTGTTCACCGATTTTGAAAAAGTCGTTTTGAGAAAAACGCGCCTAATAGTCCAATAGATTATTTATTTGGGATTTGGAAAAAGGCATGTCATTAAGCACACATTGAACTTATTTCGTGGAAATATTCCTTCAAATAATTAAAAATTAACATCGTTATTGAAGTCTAACAGGTCTGAAAAATAAAAAATTCAAAAGTTTTATAATCTATGTAAATGTAATTCTCGTTGAAAGTAGCTGTTTTTCGAGAGAAAAAAATCACGAATTGGCGGGTGTTAAAAAAAGTATGGTGTTGAAGTTTGCATCGTTGGAACGCAACGAAAATTCTTTTTTACATTTTATTTGCCATATTTTTTATTATAAAATATCTGTTTTTTCGATTTATATCGAAGTAAAGTAAATATCTTAATAGGTGGTCGAAGGCTTTTGGTAGGCAAAATCTGTCAAAACATATTAAAGGAACTCGGAAATATTTATTTTCGTTGCGTCCCAACGATGCAAACTTCAAACTCATAAAAAAATGCAAATTTGGCAATTTTTTTACTTATATTCGGGGGCTTAAAAATAATTAACTTCGGGAAAAACGGCTGCGTATAACGATAGACACGGCAATTACAGAAATTTGGGGTTTTTAAATTGAAAATCGTGCAATTATAGCTAAGTTATGATTTCGGCCAGGTTGAGAAAAGTCGTTTCACTCACAACTGCCTCAATTTTAAATCCTCCGAAAACCAACAATCGATATTTAAACAAATTTAAACTAGGTGTAAGCCCTTAAGCGTATAGCCGCACACCCACATAAGAAGGCACACTCGCTAATTTTTGTCTTGTTCAGTTACAAATGCTTGAAGAGTTTTGGAAATATCTACGTTACTCTTCGGCTCTCTCCATTTCCCTTGATTTTGCCACCACCTCTCTCCCTCTCCCTCTCTTTCTCTGCTATTTAGCCGTCCGTGAGTTCGCGAACGATTTTCTTTAGGATCCTTTAGGCCAAGTTCCATCGCTCTAATTACATAAGCCTATCGAAATTCAATTGTGCGATTTGATACTCCGCCCGCTCCGCTCTCTCTTCCTCTTTCTTACCATCTCACCGTCTCTCAATTGCGCGTGTAAAATTCGGATAAGTTTGTGGGACCGCGCAAAGAAAAGCAGAGACGCAATCGTTTATTTTTATCGGATTCAAGAGTGTTAATGATATACTAATCTTTGCGTGAAACTCGTTCAGTGTAAATTATCTCATCTCGTTTATTTTTCTTCTTCTTTCAGACATCCCCTGTTCCCGTTGCTAGCGCTCATATTCGAAAAGTGCGAGCTCGCGACGTGCACGCCACGTGAGCCCGGTGTCGCGGGTGGTGACGTTTGCTCGTCCGAAAGTTTCAACGAGGACATTGCGGTCTTCTCAAAACAGGTGAGTCTCCAATTTATAACACACATATATACATACTTTACCCTCTATAAGTGTGTGTGTGTGTGTGTGTGTGCGTGCGTGCGTGCGCGCGAACACACACACACACACACACACACACACACACACACACACACACACACACACACACACACACACACACACACACACACACACACACACACACACATACATATATTTTTTTTAATGAACAAAGGGACTCCGACGATGAATAAAAATTTCGAGCGCGACGTCGTAAATACGAACAACGTTAATCTTGCAGGTATTTTGAGAAGAGATGAAAAAAAAGAGAGAAAAAATCTCGAAGTATTTCGAGATTAGGTGGGTTTTTTTTTCATTGTCCCGGAAAAAATGAGCGAGGGTAAAAAGTTTGATACCCGAGAAAGCGTATAACGACCGACCCTCGGAGAGATGGAAGAAAGACCGTAAGTCGGAGGTAACAACCGCGATGGAAGAGAACATCTTTTTTCTGGAAACTTTCGACCCTTTCCGTAAGATTTTTCACACGCACCTTGTAAGCGTCTATATTTTCCTCGTAATTTCCACGCGTCTGGGCACTGCTCTCTCACACTGAGACAAAAGGCGAGCTCGAGAATTATTTTCCGATTCGACCCCAACTGCCGCGATCGTTCCGAAATAAATCCTGTCTTCAAGATTGGTTCTCACCGCTTCGGAGAAAAATATGGCAATAGTGTATGTGTGTGTGTGTGTGTGCGTGGGGATGAAGAATAATGTCCCGAGAAAATGAGCTCGATGATGGGCGGCACTGAAACAACTAACATTTTGAAGCGCTTGGTGTATCGCGGATCGAGTGCGAAATTTATTATTTCGTATTTTTTATGATTTGAAAATTGCAACTTTTCAAATATATTCGTGATTGTTATTTTTTGTTTTTCGATACTGTCTCGTTTATTCCGTTGAAAAACTCGAGGTCGTAATTTCGGCCAAGGACACGAGCACGCGTACACGAGCAGAGAGTGCCGCGCGTAGCCTGTACGGATGTATAAGCCACACCGCGAGAGTAGGTAACACGAGAACGAAACGCGCGTGCGGTCGCGCGGGCGAGAAACGATTTCGGTCCCTTTTAAAACTTATATACACCCATTTCGCCGTCTACATTCCTGGGCGCAAACGTTATACTTCCTCTCTCTCACTCACTTTCTCCCTCTCTCTCTCTCTCTCTCTCTCTCTCTCTCTCCTTCTTTCTCTCTCTCTCTCTTTCGGTCTTTCTCCTCTCACGGCCATAGCCGGACAACCTTAAAGCTGCTTGCTTTTGCTGCAAATATCTTTTTATTTCATTTTTTCGCGTTTTAATGCATACACATACCCACGCACACACACACACACACACACACACACACACACATACATAACTATACATATATATTCCAAAAACGCGATCGATCTTCGTCGAAGCATTTCTCTCTGCACACGCTCAAGAAAAGAGCAACCGGTTATTCGAACGCGTTGCTCCCGCTCCGGTTCACCATCGCATGGCATGGGGAAACCTCCGGTTCGAGGCCCACGCTTCTTGTATTCTTCATCTCCGTTTCGATGCCGGCATATGTACGAGAGGGCTACCACGGGAGAATCCTTTCCACCGCTCTCCTTCTCTCATCACATCGAGCAGTCTCAGTTATATACATGTAGACCCAACACACACATTACAGACACGCACCACTACTGCTATTTCTGTAATACTCGCTCTCCATGGGGAATTAGAACGTAACCAAAGAATCCCTAACCTCGTGCGCATCGTACACCACATGGATATATACTCCCGTGCGAAATAACGTCAATACTTCACTTTTTTGAAGCATGACGAGGTACTATAATCGAATTAGTTTTGGTGAACTTTGCCGCACAAATGCTTCGTTTTTTTTTTACAAAAGGGACACTTTGGAAGATGGGGGCGGGGGTATTTGGGGGTTTTTTATTTTGGGGAAATTGTGAGTATAGGGGAAGGCAGTAGATATGTGGCGCCTTTTTTGAAAAATTGGATAGACCCATGCAGTAATTGTCCTACTTCCTGATAGGGTTCTAATTTGTCATCGCGTATGACGTTGACGTTTGCCTCGTTGGAATGTAACGAAAATTAGTTTTGTTTAACTTCTCAAATTTCTTTCAGTAGATCTGAGCTACGAAAATGACGTAAATATTTTTTAGTGCCCTTATTTAACGATCTACAACCTAAATCTGCAAAATATGATTTTGGATAATGATAAAAGTATTAAATGAAAATGACATTTCGTTGCATTGGATCCAATGTATGTATCAAAATGGAATCCTAAAGGATTCCCACATTATCGAACAGGTTCCGATTCGATTCTCGATAGATCCGATTGCGTTCCGTACGTTGAATTCTCTGAACGAAATATATGGTAGTACAAAATGATCGGATTTTCAAAAAGATTAAATCTTATCTCAAAAAAATATAAATCGCTTTAAAAAGTATATCTTAAAAATCGCTTCGAATCACATAACTGAAAATCCACTGTAATTATCGTTCGTTATTTATATTTAACTGCTCTTTGAGGTAATATCACCACACACGTACACACTCACGAAGCAGGTGTGTTTCAACACGCCGAGTTTTTCCTCGTGGCTTTTCACATATTTTCGTGGCAAGAATTCTCAAATTACGTTCATCGGGGAATAGTGTAGCATCTAATTGCGTCCCAATGAGGACTCCCTATGTGTGGTGTCCTTGACAGATCCCTATAGAGATCTGGGTGCATCTTGGGACTCCTCATCAAATTTGTACACGGGATCACGAAAGCATTTTTTTGGGCGATCCAACAAATTTCCTTTCAAGAACTTTGAATAAAAAGTTCTCAAGTAACGTCAATCGGGAAACAAGGGCGCATTCCACTTGGATTTCCAACGCAGACTCCCTAACACATGTCTGCACGGGGATTAGAGAACGATAATATTGATGACAATATTGAGTACGATCTAAATTAGCGTCAAATGACTTTCGGGCTTCGTATAAACGAATGTATAAATGAGCTCATAGCAAATGCTAAGTCAGGTAGAACTATCTACGTTTGAAATGAGTGTCATACGATGAACAAATAAAATAACATAGCGACACCCATTATGACGATGTGTGAGATGGAATTTTCGTTTTAACCGAATTATATTGCGGGTTATATATGCACACGTATGCATATACCTGTATATAGTGTACACGCGGTATGTGTACCGAGGGATCGTGTGGCGTTTCACACCGTGGTTATGGCACAATTCTAGCACGATGAGCGCCTGTTTTATTTCACCCGTGTATTTTTTTTCTCTCTTAATTATCCCCGTACTTTCTCTCTCTCTCTCTCTCTCTCTCTCTCTCTCTCTCTCTCTCTCTCTCTCTCTCTCTCTCTCTCTCTCTCTCTCTCTCTCTCTCTCTCTCTGTCTTTTTAATTGTCAAAAGAACGCATCTGGGAACGAGAGAGAGAGAGATTGTCGATCGACGACAGGTAACACGAGTAGCCGAGAAATCGTGGGCTTCTTCGAGTAGCTTCTCTCCCTCGTGATAACGGAGATAAGAGCTAAGCCTCCAGCAGCAAAGTTCTCAATGTACTGTACAAATTTTCGTTTATCCTCACACACACACACACACACACACACACACACACACACACACACACACACACACACACACACACACACACACACACACACACACACACACACACACACACACACACACACACACACACACACACACACACACACACACACACACGCGTGTATGTTTTTGCTTAGGATAAGGCGGAACTCGCGTCTCACCCGAGTAGCACGCCTCATCTAAGTTACACAATTTTACATTCGGCTGTATTACCTCTCATTTTTTAATTTTTTATTTCATACTTAGCGTTCTGTGCTCGTATCTTGTAGAGAGGAATGTTTCAATGGCCATTTTTATTGTATGGAATTTTTCTCTAGTCTCTACTGGGGCGCGTGTACAGGAAACGACATTCGATGATGGTTGAACAAGACGAACCAAATCTGAGAAACTCTATACAGCGGGGATACCCCCGGTAAGCAGGTAGAAAAATTTGGAGTTAAAGGGGGTTTCGGATCCTCGATTCGAGGGGCTCTTACGCTCTCGCGCCGCGAACCGTACCATCCGTAGCTCTCAATCTCCATCGTTGGTGGGCACGTTGAATTACTTTAGAAAGTATCGTGCTCCCGACGCTAGCCGATATTCAAAATAAGTCGAAATATTTGCGAGATCGAAGTTTACTTTGTTGGAGCGCGAGAACCGCGAATACAAGGGTGTAGGATTAAAATAGGGAAAATGGGGCAAAAATAATATTATCCGTTTGCTTTGTTTTTGTTTTTTATTTATTTTTTCGGCTTTCTTTCCCCGAATATTCGGAAAGTTGTCAATCGAGAAAATTATTCGAGCGAATTCGGAGGGGTGATGCGGTATAGCTTGGGATTGCGTCCTCGATCGTCGTATATGTGCTTCAACATTCACAGCGCACACAAAGACGAGGGAACACGAGGCCCCCAAGATAAGCAGGTGACAATCCTCTTGCGGCCATTTTTTTTCTTCTTAACCCTACAACGATCGAGGGGCTATAAGCCGCGAGGTCTGCATTCTGACATCGTCGTCGTCGTCGTTCGACGAGCGTCAACCAGATATACAGAGGGCCCAAGCGCAGCACGTTGTATACGTTGAAGCGACACTGAACGATAATAAGAATGCTTATAATAATAGTAATCATAATAATAATAACAATGACGATGATTATAATTAAAACAACGTTTGCTACAATTATACTTGCGGTAATATAATTACAAGAAATATCAATTATTGTCATCTTAATATATTTATACAATAACGCGTCCGATCTAGAATAAAATTAGAATTAAAATTCTGTCAATCAGATCCTCAGATCAAGGGAGAGAAAACAAAATCTTTTCCCGATAATCATTTCTGAGAACTCATTTTTTTTATCATCGGAAATAATTGTTCTCTATTAAAAAGTAAATATATCGTCACAAATTGAATAAATGAAATTAATTGAAAGATAATAATAATCGCAACAATAATTAATCTCCGAACGAATCCTATCGAGGATAAAATATGAAAATGAAGTTTGCATCGTTGGAATGTAACGAAAATGATTATTTCTTAATTGCTCAAATTTTTTTTGGCATACCTATCTTAACGACGGAAATCCCTCCGTTAATTTTTTCATTGCTTATTTAGAAACGTATGAAACGAATCTACAAAAAAATGTTTGTAGAATGTTGAAAATGAGGAAATGAAAATATGAAAAAGAATTTTTGTGGCATTCCATCGATGCAAACTTCAAGACCATAAAAAAAATTAAGATACTTCTAATTCGCTCCTCGCGTAGAGGGAGAGCATTTTTTTCCGTGAGACTTTGGAAAACGGAGCGAGCGCCTCCTCGTGGCGAAACCGTGCACGAGCCGAGTGAGAAGCAACGATCACAACAGGACACACGGGTCATAGAGTTGATGCGTCCGCATGTGTGCGCGAGTGTACGAGGGAAGAGCAAAAGGGAAATAAGGGCGCTGCTCATTTCGATGCCATTGTAAATTGATCTATTCAATGGGTCCGCGCCATTATCCCCCACGGGTTCGGTCTCTACGTTACCCATGCATCTTTCATCTCTCTTTCTCCCCCTCTCTCTCTCTCTCTCTCTCTCTCTCTCTCTCTGCATCTCTCCCGCCTCGTGTTCCAAACTACGGAGTATATCGGCTTCTGCGGCGTACAGGGTAAAAGGGAACTCGAGCCGCGGCAACACAGGAGGCCCCATTGCCATTTTTCAAGCACACAGACGGATCTCCAACGTCGTATCGATGCCATAACCCCGAAAAGGGTGTATCGACCTCCCTTCAACACCGAACATACGTCGTTTCGATTTTGCCACATCGATGCGCCATATATATCAGGACGTTGAATAAGTTCTCGCGGCATTCCACCAGATGGCGTTACCAAAACTGCGTGCGTGAAGTTTAAGATGCTAACGCATTTATAAAGAAGTACTATAAGCAACCTTGAAATTCAGTGTATGTCATTTCGCAGTAGCGTAAACCACTTTTTTTTCACAGTCTCAAACGTGTCAAATTTCGTGCCAAAAAACAGTATTTGCGGAGAATTTTACTGTCAGACGCTAAGCTGAACTTGAAGAATTATTAGGAGCTGATCACATAACAGTTTCGAAACGTTTCAAAGCATTAAGAATGATTTTTTTGTTAAATAAGGCATTAAATTTCGCGAGAACTTATTCGACATCCCAATATTTATATATAAACGGTCATATACAGAAGGATGGCCCTTAGATTTTTTCGAATAAATCGTCGATTTTGAAAATGGGAGGTCCTTGAAATAAACCTTTGACAGAATACGCTTACGTTCATTCGAGGGTGACTTTGAAGACACATAATTCTACTAAACGTTGAGTATGAGGACAATGAACTATTATACAGACGGCCCTTGAACTGAATGTCTTCAAATCTCCGTTTTGCACATATATGTGTATATCGAAAAAAACGTGTTTTTCGCTTGAGATCACGGAAGAGAGAGAGAAAGAGAGAGAGAGAGAGAGAGAGAGAGAGAGTAGAATCGGTTGGGGCAAGATTTTGCAGCCTCGGTGCATCGCTTCGTGCCTAAAACGTGCCACGGGGATATCCCGCTGAGAATTGGTCGGCCTCTCGCGTTCATTGTTGTTCCCGGCCCTTTTTACCCCCTCTACCTTCCCGCCTTCTTGCTACACGTCCCTTTTCAGGCTTTCTCTTATATAGCTCTGTACCGATCCACGCTATTTGCCCATACGTATACGATCCAGCTCTTCGTCCCAGCAGGGCTAAGCGCTCTGCGTTGGAAGGAAAAAAAAGTTTTTCAAAAGCTTTGCGGGGAGTACAACGCGCGACAATTACGCGGGCACTGTTTTACGAATATGTGTATGTGTATATATTTGCGGAGTATCAGACATGGGGCATGTTCAAGGGACCCGCGGTCCCACCTGAGAAGTGAACAATCCGGGAGGGTTCGCGGAGAAAAACCCAGTGGGACAGCGCACGCTCAGAGAGCGAGAGGGAGAGAAAGAGTGACTTTATCGCTTCGCCACAAGAGAAAGAGACGTTTGATATGCGCGTAGTAATAATAGACGGTACGTGGCGCGTTTGTTATAATTTTTCCGAGCCTCGCTAACCTAATTTTGCAAGCCCTGACGTTCCCAACCCCTCTGTCTCGAACCCCGCTGTCCATTTTTCTTCATACGAAACTCGGTTAAGCGTCGATTTTTTACGACCTCCACACCCGATGCCTGGTCCAAAATAATTACACGTTGAAGTCTGCATCGTTGGAATGCAACGAAAATTAATTATTCTTTTATTTCACAAATTTCTTGCAGCAGAATTAAGCTACGAAAATTACGTAAACATCTTTTAGGATTCTTATTTAGCGAACTACAACAAATCTGCAAAAAAAAACAATTTGTACAATAATGAAAATAAGAAATTAAAAACGAATTTTCGTTGCGTTCCTACGATGCAAACTTCAACCCCATCCAGAAGATCTTGCGGTTCGATAAAGATGGCCTTTGAGATCCACGACGACAGCGAAAGATTTCTGGCCTGTCATCGAGACACCTCACGTGGATTTTCCTTCTTCGACGAATAATTTTGTGGAATGACGCTCGATTCGTCCATGAAAGCTGCTCGCACGGGTAACATTTTGGAGAACTCTAAGCAATTATATGGAAGGTACGTTACCTTTCCGATTCCAATATCCTCTCCGTGTCGACTATAACGGCCGAATGGAAAAGTGAGTGGGAAAAAATAGAGTAGGCTCGAGGGATTTTCTCTTCATTCCCTTAAATCTTACCTGCGGCGTTGGGATACCGTCACGTTTTTCCTTACCCTGCGATATGACACCCCTATGGGGTGTGTATATATATATATATATATATATATTCATCCCCGTTATGCCAATGACATCTACTCCTAGTCGCATCTATACCTACCTCCATAGCAGCATGGTGCCACGATTCGACTGTTGCTGCTGCTGCTGGATTCTCCGTTGGGATTTATTGGCGCAATTAGAATGCACCTCGGGGGCATTAAACCCTCGTAAAATGTTGGCCCGCACTGACGGCCTGACTAATGCCCGCGACATCGGGGTCCGTACAGTCACAAGCGCAAACAAGCTCAAATATATACCACCACCCAACAACGATAAAGCACAACAGTTTCTAAAGCAAACGCGTGCCTACCTGCCTCTTGAACTCTCGCGCGCCTACTACACCCTAAAGTTCAAGCACAATAAACTATCAGCTGACTTTCACGAACCTACTACATATATATATGATATTTGGATAAATTTAATCTACAATGAACAATATCATCTATTTCAAATTATCATTATTATTGAAACGTCTACTACTATTATTATTACTACTATTTATTTCATGATTACCTATTATTAATATTCTTATATAACTGCGTGATGACGTTATACATTTGGAGTAGCATGTTAAGGGGTTATGTTAATGGGATAACCCGAAAATCAGAGTTAGAAAAAAAAATTGAAGGAATAAGTAAGATGTTTGAATAATCGTTTGGGCATTTATTAATATGTACATTAACAAAGTTGTGTACTAAATTTCATAGAAAATATCAATAATTACAGAAGTTATAAAAAATCTCGTGAAGGTCCTTTGAACTTAAGGTTGTGCTGAAACAAAAAAACGTTTTTTCTTAGAATAGATACTATTGGCAAAGTCTTAACCGATTTTTGTTGTTATCGTGTTTCAATCATTAAAAAATGGATGAATTTTCTCGATTTTTCAAGGCAAAATGACATTATTTTTAATAACTGATTTTTAAAAATGTCAATAAATATATCGTTTGGTACACTTACTATTATAATGAGTAAGTGTACCAAATATCAAGGCAATTTGTTTCATTAGATGTCGAGAAATCGTGTACCTACACCGTTTTGAAGAAAGTAATTTCGAGAAATCGTTGTAATCATAAGTTTACCGTTAGTCTGCAATTCCTGAACCATATGTTGGACCTTCCGCTTCAATTTAAGTTGCCTCAGGCGACCATCGATTTTTGGAAATTTTCATAGTAGCCTAACCCCTTAATAGTAATAACAACAATAAATCAATAAGATTTGTATGATTCGTTAGAGCCGTTAGTGTAGTAGGACGGAGTCGTGTTATATCACGGCCATTTGAGATGCTTATTATGATTTTTTGGCGGTATTTTCATAAATATTGAAATACAAGTATAAGTATCAATATTCGGCTGATCTCAGCGTGGGAGGAACTCGCCTTTTTTATGTACCCTGTAGCGATAAGAAACCATGGATGGTGGCGCTCCCATAGCCGAGCACTTTGAATCACCCGCTCTCACTCTTTCACTTTCTCACACTCTCTGTTGGTCTCTCCCCCACTCTCTCTCTCTCTCTCTCTCTCTCTCTCTCTCTCTCTCTCTCTCTCTCTCTCTCTCTCTTGCTCTCGCTCTCTTTCTCTCTGAGGAACAGCGTAAACAAGTGCAAAGCCGGATTATCATAATCGCGATAACACGAGCCCGCCGACCGTTTCGACGACGCGACGAACGTCTCTCTTTTGTCGCAGCTTCGTAGGTATATATCGCGAGGTGTTGTAACGTCACATATGGATAAGTACATTTTTATAATAATGTAGCATGCGTTTTTGCCAAACGTCTCTCTCTCTCTCTCGCCCCCTTTCTCCCACTCTTTTAGGCATTACCGTGCGGTAATGTCGAAATTATTCATAGCAAATTCAGCATTACAGTACTAATAATAATTATCACTCGTTGCGGTGCTGGTTGTTTACCAAAAAGGCGAATGAAACAAATTATTGTTTATTACAATGAAATCATTCGGAATTTGGAACGCGTTTTTTCCCTAATCAACGGGAAAAATTCGGCGGGAATGATAATTGATAAGTTATCGGAAGAAAATAGAAATCGGTGGTAAAGTATGAGTCCGGAAAATAAGTCTCGCTCTTCATATGAGCGAAGTTATAATCGCAAGCGCTAAGGCAAGAGCGTAAGGCAAACGAAGAAAATCTTGAATACACACACACGCGCACACACACACACACACGCACGCACGCACGCACGCACGCGCGCGCGCGTGTGTGTGTGTGTGTGTGTGCGCGCGCGCGTGAGTGTGTGTGTATTGTGCATATATAAATCCGAAAGCCAGGAAAGAGTGAGACAGGATTCGAACCAGTTTAGCTCGATGACGTCACGAACGCGCAGCCACTAGTCTGTCTTTCTCGCAGCGTAGAGCACTACAAAGATAGAGGGGAGAGAGCGAAATAAATAGAGAAAGAGAAAAAGAAGTACAGTCATGCAGTGTCCCAATACTCGATGGATTACACCTAGTTCGCAGACGGAAAAAAGAAATGATCGTGAATTTTTTTGGAGAAAACATGTGCAGGTTTTCAATTTTCTTTTTAACTCAAAAGAATATAACTTTAAGTGTTTTTGTACCATTTTTGTATTGAAAAATATTAATAAAAGTGGTAGATACATTATATGTGCAAACCGCTGTTTGAAAAACGGCCTTCGCGGTGAGCACAGCTGCTCGGAAACAATAGCTCATCCGAAATAAGAAAATTGCACGTATTTAGTTTTTGCATGAAATTATCTAGTGCTTGGACGAAGTTCTCACTAAAATATTTATTTTTGCAAACATGGCCGTGGTTAAAAAAAGTATCAATTTTCGGGGAGAAAAAACGCTCCATTTCTATTTAAAAAAAAAAAACTTTTCATCGACAAATATGCCTTCCTTCAAGCACTGCTTTTCGACATGTTACAAAAGCTTGTAAAATATTTTACATTGAAAAAAGTCATTTTGAGAAAACGCGTTCAAAGTTCGCTGGTTCGCGGAACATACTTATAAACGCCCATAACACCTTCAATTTTGAACCGATTGACCTTAAACTTACAGAGAATATTTTTGAAATGTTATATTTTAAGAATCCATCGAATATCAAAAATCGATATGCCCTTAATAGCAATCTACGTTTTGCGAAAAAAAATGTGTGCATTCGTTTTGCTTACATAAGGGTTGTTAACAAAAAATCATGTCAAAGTCAATCAAGACGAAGGGCAGCGATTTTTTTAATGCCATTCGCGATCTTCTCCCTCCCTCTCTCTCTCCCTCTCTCTCTCCCTCTCTCTCTCTCTCTCTCTCTCTCTCTCTCTCTCTCTCTCTCTCTCTCTCTCTCTCCCTCTCTCTCTCTCTCGCTTGCCAGGGTATCATGATGAAGGATTTTGAAATGGCTCGCGCTAGAACTCCCTCGATTACGTTCTCTAATAGTTTTATAGTTGACTGTCAAGCTCGAAGCTTAAAATCCGTCGTTACGCGATGTGACCCTCACTTCGGAAGACAAAACGGCGAATTATCACGCTTGCTATATAGGTCCGTCTGTTTTCTTTCTCTGTCTCTTTCCCTCGTTCCCACTATCACTCATCCAAAACCTACAATTTTCATGATTATCGTTCGAGCGCGATTTTTTCTCTTTTTTCGGCTTTTAACCACGTTCATTTGCTTGGGCCCCGCCAAGGCGTCAACACTTCCGCTCGCTCCGACAAAACACGATTATTATCCTCCATTATACATTTATATTCGCATTCTCAAATTGGGGATCATTTTTCACGGTGCCGAGGATTGCGCTAAATGAACAAAAGATCCTCTTGTATTTCTATATTGTTATTATTACCATTGTGATTATTGTGGCGTTTCCATAGTTAAATTTTCATAATAGTATATTTCAATTGTCTTAATTTCATAATAGTATAATTCATCATCATAAACACACAGTTTCAGTTATAAGATTACACGGTTTTATCAGTGATGCCAACTCCTACAGAATGTTCCCCCTAGGACCAACTTTAAATCCCCCTAGATGTCGATGAAAAACCCCTAAAGTTTTCATTGTACACCCTGTTTGAGTACTTGACTTACTTTGCAATCCAATAAAACTCGCGAGTAGACAACCAACTAACGGACACAACCTCAACGTTACAACTGACAATGTGAAAACGTTAAACCGTAAAAGTAAAAACGGAATTCTCTTGATCAGCAAGTTGTTGGTCGTAATTCGAAATTAGAAATAAAATTTGAAATAAAATACGCAATTAGACAACAAACTAACGGACACAACCTTAACGTAACAGCGTGAAAACGTCGAACAGTAAAAGCGGTAAAAGTGAAAACGGAATTCGTTGGTCTTGACCAGCAAGTTGTTGTTCGTCGTAGTGCGAAATTCAGCCACCAGCGCCACTTGTGTTGCTAGTACAAAACATGAAGTATGGCATTGGTGTAAAACATTTTGAAAGGCAATCGATTATAATTGAGCAAAAGGAAAAGTGATCCTTAAATTGAACGCATAGTTTATAAGAAATATTTATTGCGAATGAAAGATTCTTCGCAGGAATATGTATTCCGAATATATAAAATATATTATCGCACACATAATTTCGACGATCGAACGAATTGACCTATTTCAATTTCTGATCGAATTAATTGAAGATATGTTGTTTTCTTTTTTTTAACTTTTTTTTTCAAGATATACACTTTAATTTCACGCCCTCAAAAAAGTTTCTTAAAGAATGTACCCGCTAAAAAATCCCCCTAAATAAATTTACCCCATAAAAAAACCCCTTCACATTTTGGTTCCCCCTAAATTTGGGGGCAAAACCCCCAAGTTGGCATCACTGGGTTTTATTAATCGAATTAACTTATGGCTCTCATTTAAAGAAAATAATTATACAAATATCTCTTTCGGGATAAATCATGTTACTCCGTTTTATGGCCGTTTAAAAACATTTTGAAAATAATTCACAATAGAATAATTGGTTTCAATCATATATTTATTGACAAATGACGCCCCCGATTGAAATCTCGAGGTGACGAAGTATGAAAAAAAAATTGTCTCGTATCCAAAGTCAAACTCCCCCGGGGAACGTGAACCCGGCTAGACTTGAAGTTTGTTCGAGAGGGTGAGCAAGGGAGGCTTAACAATTGCGAGGAAAACGGAAGGACGTAGTTTACACGGATAAAAGTCTCGGTGACTTTCGTAGGCTATTTCGTATCGCAAGGGGCCACTTGAAAAACTGACCAAACCGAATTCGTTGTACATTGTTTTATGGCACCCCTGGGTACGTACCTGTATTCTCCATCGGTGACGGTCGCACCGCCATACAATATTTTCTCTTCCTCAATAATTTCCCTACTCATGCTGTAATATTTCGTTTTTCTTCAATAACGAATACAGAATCGATGACGGCCATTTTTTTTCTCATTCGAAATTAAGGGGTTAGGTTACTGTGACGATTAAAAAATCAGGGTTATTTAAAAAAAAATTAATTTTGAAGGTACGAGTAAAATGATTAAAACATCGTTTGGAAATTCATTTGTATGTACATTAATAAAGTTGAGTGCCAAATTTTATGAAAAGATATTGATAATTAAAGAAGCTATAGACAGTCTCGCGAAGGACCTTTGAACGTGAGGGGGGTCAACGGTGTATTTGATTTTGGCCATCTGATTGATCGGAAACAAAAAAGGAGTTTTTTTTCTTTAAAACAGATAATATTGGCTAAGACTTGAACGACCTTTTTTCGTTATCGCCGTTCAATCGTTAAAAAAATACTTTTTTTCTCGATTTTTCGTGGTAAAGTAACATTGTTATTGTTAATAACTAATGAAAAAAATGTTAAAAAAAACTTCAGTCAAGACTACTATTACACTGAGTAAGTGTACTTAATTTCACGTCAATCCGTTCATTAGATGTCGTGAAATCGTGTACACCGATCGGAAAATATAACAAAATCTCAATTTAACATACAATAAAAGGAGCACAAATTCAAACAAATGTTTTTGCCCTAAGAATCTTCATTAATTACCATTGTGACATATCGTTCGATGCCATATTTTTCTTATACATTCTCTTCATTGTTCATATTCGCAGCATTCGTTCTTGAGAGTAATTTTACGTAAGACAGCAACGATTCAGTATTCATGATATTATTTCTGTTTGTTTTAGATGAATGTTTCATTCTCCTCATCATTACCATTGTTGCAATTATTATTATTATTATTATTATTATTATTATAATATAACGATCGGAACGATCTTCCGACGCAAAGCCAGCTTGACCAGGCGAACAGCTGCTCCATATATCTCTACGCAGGATCACGAACACACATCGAGTGTGTGTGTGTGTGTGTGTGTATGTATATCTACGTATACAACCAGGTAGTGTAGGAAAAGGCGGAAGTAAGGTCACTTGTCGTCGAAAATTCTGCGACTTACGCCATTTTATTTTGGAGCATTAGCAGTATCCGTCTGTTCAGCGCAGAGCGTTTGTGCTGCTCGAACGAGCACACACGCGCACACGAAGCTCGAATCTGAAGAGAAGAATAGGCACAAGATGGCAAGAAAAGCGAAGGCAAACTCTCTCTCTCTCTCTCTCTAGTACAGGCGGGTATTTCGCTTGCCAATATATATCTCTTCGCTCGTCCATTTTACAGTACGGCTTCCAATTTACGGTCTAAATATTATCGAACAATATTTTTCACAGGCTTTTTCAAAGCTCGCGCAGCCATCGTGCCGGAGATCATTGCGGCAATGGGAAATAGGTATATCGAGAGTTTATTTTTCCCGCCAAGATCTCTCTCCGATCCTTTTCGCACCGTCTCGACTTCGCGATTGCTTACAGAAACACATTCCGTATGCAATAGAGAGCGCCGTATACTGTACTCTCTTCAACGAAATAATCGCCTATTACATTTTTCACGCGCAATTTTGGCCGTTTCGTATGTCTTGGATAATACGAATTTTTGGAAGAGGAGAACACGCCCGAAGAAAAAAACGTCTATGGTATTGAAAAAAAAACGCCCATAGTGAAATTCCATATAGCTTAGTAACGCCGCAATTATAATACGATTAACACAACTATAAGCGAAAAGTATATCTAAACATGCAATTTGTGTAGCGTATTTCACTTTCTATTAGCTCCGAAATAATTATTAACTATTGTCAAAGGCTTGACGTACGTTAGGTTTTGTTGGGGTCAAACTTCTACCACTGTATTCAAGTTTCTATAATTCATATGGTTAACATTGACGTTTGTCGAGTATAATTTGTCAGAAGACCTTATGAAAAGTGACTATTCGAAAAAGAATGCTGGTCATGTTTACTTCCAGCGAAGACGTAAATCATTTGCGGTTGGAGCAACAACTGTTTAGTAGCTTTGAGAACTACGCGTGTCTCAGAAACTGTTACAGAGTAATGTTTGTTGGATTCAAAAAATAGAATAACAGTTCAACACTCCTTCGTGTAGTCCACCCTCTGTTCCTGTAGGACACACATTACTATGCATATAACAGGACGTATCATACAATATGGCACAAATCACTGTAAGCATCGTCGCAAATCACAAGCAACATTTTAAATCAATGTATATGTAAATTTTAGCCTCGTTCACTATTAGGATCCTGGCGGAGTACATTTTTCATAGTATCAGAAAATATCCATTTTATGAAAACCTACTATATTATATGGCATTGAGCAATCGACCTATGCTTGTAAGATTAGTGTTTGCGGCTAACATATGTGCATAATTTATGCAACTGCTAAAATATCAATAAGCAGTGCTGTACTTTTGGAAGTAAACTATGGCTGTAAGATATTATTGTCCTCTCAGTGAAAGATTAAACATAGTCAAAATATAGTCTAAAACACCATACATTTCTCTCAGTTGCGCAAATAATTAGTATTCTCGTTAGCATTTAAAGAAGTCTGTTGAGGGTTAGAGTCTGTTGTTAAAGTATTTTAAATGTTGATGACAATTCGAGTTCTTTGGATGTGAGCAATAATGATTCGAGGCCTTCGTCTATTAATTTTGATTATCATGATCCTCTAACTAGTTACAATAATTATTATTAATATTGGAGAAACTCTTTGTATTTGGTGTACAAATTAATTCGGTGCCCTTTATAAATATTGTTTATTAACCCCAACGACACCGAATTAATTTGTACACTCAATATTTGTGGAGGACCCACTTTTTTAGTCCAAATATAATAAAACAATATTACAATAAAAACGATTATATAGCGCGTTGGGTTGATGTATAGAAATGGAGTAAACGAACATGAACGTGAATTCCTAGCTGTCTACATACATATAATATATAAATACATATACATGACAATGGGCCCAGTCAACGCGAAATAATTGCGATAGAGCTCGATAACAATGATAAGAACGGAACACAAATATACCCGCGAACAAAGTCGTGTAAGCGCCGTTGGGCTCGCGTCTTCTATCTCGGTGATCCTGAATTTTATAGTATTCCGGCGTATTTCCGGTTAGCTTGAACTACAGCCGCGATCTTTCTTCCCGTTTCATCGCTCTGTGTATACACTAACACACGTGCATATTAAGGTACGAATTGTTCGAGTGCTCGCAGTAGAATCGCGTCGAGAGGAGGGGGAGGAAGGTCCAATTAAGTGGGAGCACGCGAAGGAAATTGCTTAGAGTGCCGCAGCTTAGATACGATCGTTTCGCATACCCACATATAACACTTATGTATAATACGTATGGACTGTTCCAGGCGAACTCGCCCGCTTCTCGAGACTCCATTGTTTATTCGCTGTATTTCCTAGAGACTTGACTTCATCGCATTAGCTACGAAAGAGCCTAAGTAACCTAGCACAATATTAATTAATTCATTGTACCAATTAAAAAAGTGCATACGAATGTAATAGCGTACTCATTTTCTCGTTATTCACGATAACGACTATTAATTAATATTGAAGAGAATCGATAAATGGTTCGACGTTCTGCTTGTAGAGTCGTCACAAGCAAGGGAAAAAAGAAAAAGGCCAAACGAGCAACGATCGAGGGAGCAACGCGAATTGTAATCGATCTTGTCTCGAATTCTCCATACATACCCACTTTTCCCACACTCTACCAACCATTTAGTTCCACAATTAACGCTCGATCTAATTATCACTGTGTACTTACGGTTTTCTCGTATGGTTGTGTTGCAGATCAGGCAAGAGAAGCCTTACTACATAGCCGACCCGGAGGTGGACTCGCTGGTAAGTTGAAAGACAAAAGAGAAAATACCTTTGGTTGTAATCAACCGCAATGTTTCAGTTTTATTGTTCCCAGCGACGAATTATTGATCATACCGAAAAAAATTAGTTACAAACTATCGAAAATCGAAAAAAAAAATTCGAGGCAAGGAAATTACGTGTACACGTTGGAAAGTAGTACGAAAAAAAAACACGAATTTTCAATAGAAATTCAATTTTATTTCGTAATTTTTGCAACCATCTTTTTTTATAATAAATTAGTATACTAATTATATATTACTATAAAAATGATAATAATAATAATAAATATGATATATTATATTTTATTTGTGCTTGTGTGTACGTGCGTGTGTGTGATATCATATTTATTATTATATTTTAAATATATATATATATATATATATATATATATATATATCAAATAAAATATACATTATTATGATTTAAATGAAACAATCATGGCCTGTTATGAAAAGAAAATGAATCTGTTTTCATTTGCGGCAATCACGAGCGGATATATAGTTAGTGAAATTATTTTTAATTGCTCTTCTTTATATTGACATTCATTCTAGAGTTTGAGCGGAAGACGTCTCACACACACACACACACACACACACACACACACACACATATTCATAATAGAATCGTGATCATAATAATGAGACCTTGGAAACTCGAGGAAGAAATATATCAAACAAGGCCCCTAACTCGCGTCGATCCAACCGGATAAAGTAGATACCAACGTGGGATAATATGTGCGATCGCTGTCTCTCTTTCTCTCGCCCCCCCCCCCCTCTCTTTTAAATATATTCTGGGCTTTTCACACAAATCTGCCGGTCTTCAGTCATTTCCCGTACTTCCGTTTCTACACCCAACAGTTCAATGTCTTGTTGGTCTTTATTTGATTACGAGAAAATTCAATTGTTGGTCTTTATTTGATTTCGAGAAAAAGAGGCCGGGGAACATTGAGCGAGAGTGAAAT
The DNA here is from genome assembly GCA_944452715.1 of Ophion slaviceki. Classification (NCBI taxonomy): domain Eukaryota; kingdom Metazoa; phylum Arthropoda; class Insecta; order Hymenoptera; family Ichneumonidae; genus Ophion; species Ophion slaviceki. The sequence continues at coordinate 46,274,987 of OX101783.1, forward strand.
TACCGGTCGTTCGCCGCCGTCAATAATCGAACTCAAATTTTGCGGGAGTGCCGTAAATCCCAATGATTTTTGAATTGCCAAATGTAGGTTTCATCGAAGACGTTGAATAGCCCATACATACACGGAGACAAACGGGACACACAGGCGTAAAAAGTGCGCGGGGATTTACACACCCCGTGCTGCTGTTGTCGCGGATGTAAGATTTCTTGTCGTGAAAAGCGTGACAGAGCCAGGATATATAATAGTCCGTTGCGTATACGAGGAATTCAAGAATTCCGAGAGCTCGATCTGAAAGGGCGCGAGAATTTTTTTTTTTTCGCCTTCTCGACATCTTTCTATCTCTCTGTAGTGCACACACCGGAAAGACAGATGAAGAAGGAAGAATAGAGAGAGATAGAGCGACAGAGAGAGAGAGAGAGAGAGAGAGAGAGAGAGAGAGAGAGGCAAGGTAAAAAAATGACAGCCCAACGAGGGAAGAAGAGAGACCAAAGGGAAAGGGGAAAAATATTACGCAGCTTGCCAGCTCGCGGACAAGACACTCGCGTCTCACTCTCGAAAGGACACATATACGAGTTCCTCTCTCTGCATTATGCATCCCCGTGTATTCCACCGCAGCATCCGTTCTTCTCCCCGCTCTGACTCTTTCGATCCTTGTTACACACACCGTGTTCGCGAACACTCGGTACCTTGACGGCTGTACCCCCCCCCCCCCCCCCCCCCAACTCCACGTACACTAAGGATCGACACATGAGCTCTACGTACGAGAAGAAAAAGAATGAAAAAAAAAACGCGAATTCATCTAAATTGCAAAGAGAAATACGCGTCGTTGCAGTTGAAAACGGGGTTGAGATAAATATACTCGCTCGGCAAAATACGTGATCGAGCACTCGAGTCACCTGCTCTAAAAATTTTACGACAATCGCGACTCTCGACAAATCGATATTGTCCTTTTCCTTGTTTTTCTTTCCACTTTTTTGTTCTGCGCGAAAATGGCCCGATACCCGGTCAAAGCGCTGCTACATGTGTGCTTCCTCATAATTATGCGTTCTTTTTCTTCCAGTACAGAATATTTCCGCGTTATGTTTGCATGCCCGACGTTTTTTGTTCTTTCGTAGCCGTAGAGCATTCGGGATTTATCGCGCCTAAGAGTTGTTACGCGAGTGAATGCGTCATGAACGTTCCAATTGGACATTTTCCAATTAGCAAACGAGAAAAGCTGCTCGTCCCTAGGGGCAGTATATATCAATTGGATGTGAGGTATAGCACCGTTTGCAAAAAATCTTCGCGAGATAAATATGGGCATCGGAAAAAAATAGAAGAAAACGAGTGCCTGGAGCATTTGAAACGATAGGGAGGGTCGAGAGTTTCGTCAAAGAATACTGAATGGGCTTGAATTTTGCATCGTTGGAAATCGACCTAAATTCTGTTTAATTTATTATTTTCGTTATTATTAAAAATCACACTCTGCAAATTTGATGTAGATCGCTAAATAAAAAGCCTAAGAAATGTTGGCGTGATTTTCGTGGCTCAAGTATGGCGAAGAAAATTTGCCGAAATAAAAAACAAATGGTTTGTTGTTTGCATCGTTGCATTTCAACGATGGAAACTTCAACGTCATAATACTAAAGGATACTGGATTCTTTTTGCATACAGGCAACCTCCAATAGAAATACAATCTCGAATTTTTACTAAGTTTATCGTCATTGTTTTCGAGCAATAAATGAATAAAATCTCAGCAGGCAAGCAGAGCTTCTTGTGTTAGAGCGGGAATTTAGCTGCATTTGATATTTGTTACTGAAATTCTAGCTGCGCTCATTGGCGATCAAAGTTCAGCTCGATTAGCGTAACTTGCCACAAGGAATGTTCACTGAGTTGAAATTTTAGAAAATATGGACTTTTTATGTTCGACGGATTCTCGAAATATACTATTTCAAAAATATTCTCTAAAACTTGCAAGTCGATCCCTTCAAAATTGAGGCAGTTATCGGCGTTTATAGACAGATTTCGCCAACCGGCAAACTTTAAACGCGTTTTTCTCAAAATACTTCGTTTTTATTTTATCGAAGAAAACAGAGTGGTTTTTCACCGAAAATCGATACTTTCACATAGGGTTGGGGTCATTTTGTCAAAAAACAATATTTTATTGAATCCTTCGTTCAAGCACTAGGTAATTTCATGCAAAAACTAAATGCGTGTGATTTTCTTATTTCGGATGATTTGTTTCCAAGCAGTGTCCATGGCGAAGGACGTTTTTAAAATAGTGGTCTGCCGAAACCATTGTATTTACCACGCTTTTGAATATTTATCAATACGAAAATGGTAAAAGAAACCATACTCTTTGATGAAAAAAAATTGCTAAACCGCAAACGTCTTCCCAGAAAAAAATCATGAAAATTCCTCTTTTTCCGGCTACGAGGTAGGCGTAACCCGTTAAAAAAAAACTCGCAAACGATAAAGCAAATCTCACAGAAAACCCGAGCTTAAACTTTCATTAAATATATCAGTGGCTAAAAAAAGACAGCATTCTCCAACACGACTCGCCTCGACGATCGACTCCTATTGAAATGTTTTTTTTTTGGCGCGATAATCCGACATGTCAGTGTTTAAAATTCGGAAACGTGAAGAATCATGCTACTGATTTCTCGGATGTTGAGACGCAATATTAGCGGCGTGAGTGTCGGAAAGAGTGAAAATAACGCAGCAGAAAAGAATCAGCAGAGTGCACGAGGTATAAAAGTATTTTTCTCTCTCTCTCTCTCTTTCTTTTTCTCTACCATCCCTTCTTTCGCGTAGGTTCATTACCTCCGTAACAAATCGCAATCTACGAGCAATGAGAGGCCCTCTATCGTTAAGGAGTTGAAGAGGATACGTTCTCGAGGTTTTTGCTATCGAGCTTACCGTCTCTTCTGCAATGAGGTTGCCCTTAACCCTTTCATAATATATATATATAGGGGAGACCGGGGCAAAATGGTATAGCGGGGCATAATGGGACCGGGGCAAAATGGGACCGGGGCAAAACGGCTTTGGGGCAAAATGGAATAGTGAAAATCAACACTGCTGGAAAATACGTCATTGGGGCAAAACGGGACTGGGGCGAAATGGGCCCGGAGAAAATCAGGCTCCTCAGAAAGAGGCGGTTGGGGCAAAGCGGGATCGGGGCAAAATGGGACAGTGGAATAATTCGATGCAGAGGCGAAAGAAATGCAGGGGTAAAAAACGAGGGGTAATAAATGAGTGAAAACAGGTTTTATTGAATGTTACACGATATTTGGGTCACACTCTACTTACGATACTATAATTTAACGGTGGCAATGTTTAATTTTTATTGCTTGTTTAACTAAGCTAATTTTTATCGGCACAATTGTCGCAAACGGACTCGATTAAGTTATCGTCAGCATGGGCACATGAATAGTGGGCCCATTTGTTATTAAAGTTTGTTGAACAATTACTTTTGATTCTGCGGTCAGAACTGTACCAAACTTGACGTAAATTGTTATTTGAGCCTTCTTATTCGATTGGTACAATTTCTTTGTCGTTATTAATTATTTAAATAATCAAGTAATTTTTATAATCTGACGCGTGCAATTTATGGTGTTTTTTTTGTTTTTATCTTTCTTTGTTTTTTTTTTAATTTATTTTTTGCCAATTGCACGTTACTGATACTAATTTTCAAGCCATTGATGAAAATCTAACTCTTGTCAATTTTTACGTAAATTGTTTTATGAAACTAGAACCGCCGGTCCCCATGAAATCGACGGATATGTGTCGACAAATATGTTGGTCAGTCCGTATTATCTGCGTATATGTGGACTGAAACGAACCACAAGCACCATTTATATTAGATTATGTTTCAACAGCTCTTTCATAGAGCCGAAGCATGGATTTTCCTGTCATCCCATTTTGCCCCAAATTCAGCGGGCTGCGACACTTCATTTTTGTGTGTCCCATTTTGCCCCTATCCCATTTTGCCCCAAATCAAGCACCAAGAAACTTCATTTTTTTGCTATCCCATTATGCCCCGATCCCATTATGCCCCAGTGCCGTTTTGCCCCGGTACCGTTTTGCCCCGCTATACCATTTTGCCCCGGTCTCCCCTATATATATATATATATATATATATATATATATATATATTCCTTTTCTTCCTATCTTCCTTCCTCTCGCATCCTCCGCTTTCATTTCCTGCTTGACCGATCGAGCGCACGCTTTTTGCTGATAATTTCGCCGCACAACGGAAAATAACAGGACGTTTCATAAATATAGCCATCCACATACGTCTCAAAATGACCTGATATTTTTATTTATTAATAAAACGTATTATTTTTTTGAAAAGTACGAATATATTTCTTTTAATACAAGGAACAAACATGGAGGCTATGTGTAGAACATAATATCCGAGCCTCGTCTCGTTATCAAACGTTCACTCTTTCGGCAAGATTTTCAATAACATTTTGGCATAATTGCGGACTAATTTCATTAATGGTGCGTCGCATTACTTACTTGAGCTCCGGAATGGTCTGCGGATCATTGGCATACACTTCTCCGTTCAGAAAACCTCAATGAAAGAAGTTCAATGGCGTCAAATCGTACGCTTTTCGTGGTCAATGCACATCGACGTGGCGGGCGAAAATACGACCATGAAATTTCGTTTGTAACAACTATGCAGTAACAATACAGCAAATAACATTTTCTATGCATTGCTTGATCGTGTAATTCTCCACGACTGAACCTCAATACTTCCTGATGCCAGTTGTCAAACATTAGTACTTTATGTTCGCCACAACAACAAAAAATGGCGCGCAATTAAAAATGTTATGTCATTTTGAGAACACATTTTATACACCAACAAAAGTATACTCAGCTGCTTTTCGAAGCCCGCGAGGCTGAAATTGCCTCTTCATTTGTTCATTCCTTTGCCCCCACCGCGATAAGACAATCCTCATGTGTCTATATGGTGAAGCTGAAGGTTGCATCTGTGGAATGCAATGCACGTTAATCTTTCTGAATTGCTTTAATTTTTTTTGGCAAATTTTGCCTACGAACATTGCTGAACTATTTGTTAAGATACTTATTTAGCCATGTGCAATATAAAACCATAAAAAAGATGTATAACGATTAAAAAATGGAAAATAAGAAGTAAAATAGAGGTTTGTTCCAACGATGCAAACTTCAATACCATTCTCTACCATTATATATAGATATAAACATCCTGAAACGTCCAGTTTTTATAAATGCCCCGCTCTCGGACATTCTACGTGCCTCCTGCGGTACTTACGGTCCTCTCCGGACGTTTTGAGAATGGCTCGCGAGCGCCGGGGCTTCCTTGAGCTCTCTGTACACGGCTATGTGCTGTATAGAGAAATCCGAAATCTCGAGAGCTTCGAATACTTATAAAAATACTCGGATCGCATAGATAAATTACCGCAGAGACGGACCGAGAGAGAAAGAGAGAGAGAGAGAAAGAGAGAGAGAGAGAGAGAGAGAGAGAGAGAGAGAGAGAGAGAGAGAGAGAATGAGAGGAAAAAGCAAATCATGTATCGACTTTTCTAACTCCTTTTCCTGTTTCGTCTTTATGGCCTTCTCTTCTTCGTTTTTTTTACTCTTCACCATCATTCTCATCGTTTCCCTTCCCTTCCTGTTCGACCAGTCATCATAAACGAAACAAGAGAGCGAGAGGAAAGCTCGATGGCCTCGGCGACTCTTCTTCGATACGAGAGGGAGAGGAGTAATATATACGAATGCACTCATGCACACCCACCCACCCACACACATACACACACACACACACACACACACACACACGCGCGCGCGCACACACACACACACACACACACACACACACACACACACACACACACACACAGACGCACGCACGCACGCACGCACGCACGCACGCACGCACGCACACACACACACACACACGTATGTATGTACAGGCAATGCAATAGTCGTTGGTTCCGCACTCTCACGTGGAAGAATACGAGACGAACAAAAGGAAGACGTAGAAAAGGCAGAAGGGTTTAGGCATGCACGGCTACGACCCTCTTAAATAAGATTCTTATTAGCATACGCCGAGAAATGAGCCAATGAGATGCTAATTGTCGGGTCTTAGGCATGAAAAATAATTGCTAGATGGTGCTCGTGTATTACGCAAACGGTCATTCTCTCTCTCTCTCTCTCTCTCTCTCTCTCTCTCTCTCTCTCTCTCTCTCTCTCTCTCTCTCTCTCTTTGTTTGTCTGTCTTTCTTTTTATTCCTTACTTCTCCAGGATCGTTAAATTATCTCTTTTCTTCTCCGTGTATATGCAGTTACGTGAAAATGGTTATCAGTTGTGTTTCGAACATGACGGTTTGGCCCAATGAGCGCTTTTTATCCGTACCAACGAGTCGAGTTGTGTGTGTGTGTGTGTTGTCGTGTGAGAGAGCGAGGGAGAATCAAGTTGGTTAAATTTCCATACGAATTTCCATCCACACGCTGTCGTCGCTGTCAGAAAATTCACAATGGCGAACACGAACGAGTGATGGAGTAGGATGGGGGGGGGGGGAATTATAGTAAAGGATCGATGGGAATTTCGAAATTCACACCTATTGTAGAACGAGAGAACTTTGTGAAAAGCTATTTTTCGTTGACGTCTTCGCCTTCGCTCGCTCCACAATGAGCGTATGCAGATGACTCGCTCGCGCGTGCGCGCGCACGCACAAGTTGAGAAAAGTCGTTTTTCGTCTGTATCGAGATTAACGCACTTTTCTCAGAGCGACTTCGTGTAAGCCTCGTCGTCGAGCATCTTCTTCGCACGTTCCAAGTTTCCAAGGTGGTCAGCAAAAAACGATTGGAAATCCTATAAAATTCGCACGATTTCTCAACTCCAATGGAATCTCGGACGAGACCGGAGACGCTCGTCTCTCAATACTTTTTTACGAAAGTTGTCGTTGAAATTATATTTTGACTCTTGTCGAGTCACCACGATCATTCGTCTATTAGCATTGGTATCCATAGAATACATTTTGCGCGGATTGACAGATTGTGTCATTCCGCATTTCGTTGTTGGCGATTTCACAAACGGGCGTTATCGCGACGTTGACCACTGCTAACATCTTCGGCACCTTGATGAACAAAATGAAAAATGGAAAAACAAGATGTGCTTCGTTTTAGCTCGAAGGCAAACGGACGTGTGTATCGATGAGAATGTCTATAGTGGCACCGTGCGCAACGCCAGCGCCGCTGGTTTTATTTTTGTCGGCTCTGTGATTGTGGTTACAATATTGTGATCAATTATAAAAATTAAAATGGCGCCTCAATTGCGTTCAATTTGTCTGCATTGAGTCAATTTTTGCTGCCAACGACGGCAAGAAGTTGAAATGTGTATTTTTATTTACTTGCAATTTTGTTATAAGACGAGAAAGATGAAGCTATATAGTATCCTTTAAAAAACTTCAACAAACATATATCGTTGCTGCACAAGTTTATAATATAATAAATAACATCTTGTTTTCAGACCGAAATGAGCATAATTATAGACAAATCATAAGACAAACCTCCCCGAGTCGAAATTTTTAGCCTCCTCTGAACCCTCGCAGGACCCATTTCTTTTGTAATACATAAGCCGCCAGCCTCCGTTGAACCTACGAAACCTCATTTGTCGAGTTCAGTGCCATGAAGAGACCTTCTCTTGGCCCAGGGTAGCCTCTGCTAGACCTCCCAAACCTTCTCTCGACCCCCAGTTTCAGTGAAACGTGCAGAACACAGGCCTCCTTAACCTGCTTTCAATCTCAAACTGTTGCCTCGACCCCACCTAACCTGCTTTCGGCCCAAATTCGATATCTCCTCCATCATCATTCCATTGTGACCTGATCGGTAACCCGTTCGATGACGAAAATAATACGAAATTAATAAAAATACATCGTCCCCTTATCAAATTAATAGTCCAATATTAATATGCGAAAACAATCAAATTTGCTCAATATCGATTTATTATTATTTTATAGGCAATTGATAAAAGAATGCTTGTGTATACAGTCTTACTCCAATTCTATCGGATTAATAGGCATTTTCCTGTGAGAAAAAATCTCACAGGAAAATTCTTTAAAAAATGCCAGTCTATCCAGTATAAGCTTACGCGACGTTTTTCGTTCTTGACATTTCTTCTTAAGCCCTCTAGTTCTTGAGTTACATTGCATTATCTAGAATTAGTCTTTTTAGCAAAAAATGAAATAACATTGCGAAAAAAATCGTACTAAACTTTATAAAAAACGCAAATGAAGTTCCTGCTACCCCGTTTAAGTTCATCATGGATAAACATAACAATTTTTTTTCCATAAGTCATGCGTTCAATTCTTGATGGTCGAAAAAAAGCCGAAAATCAGTCACGTATAAAAGTGCGTACCGGGTCGAAAAGAAAATGATAAAAAAATATTTCAGAAAAGCAACATACAGCTGAATTTATTCCCGTCAAAACGCCGTTCGGTAAATTTGGTTATCTTTTTTTTACGAAGCTATGTGACTTTTAGTGCAGCAAGAAATATCGACTGGTGTATCCAAACATTTAAGCGACGGTATATATTATATAATACTTTATATATATATATATATATATATATATATATATATATATATATATATATATATATATATATATATATATATATATATATATATATATATATATATATATATACACACACACACACACACACACATATATATATATATATATATGTATGTATGTATATGTATATGTATATGTGTATATATATATATATATATATATATATATATATATATATATATATATATATATATATATATAATACTCGACTACCAGTCAAAAGTATTCGGACACTTCAGATAACTGCAAAACTTAATATCACTTTGGATCATTGCAAACTTATGGTAGAATAATAATTATTTTACGAAGATACTATAAAGCTCTGTGAAATTACTTAATCATATAGATCTTTATAGTATCTTCGTGAAATAATAAATGAAATGAATTATATTACTCTAACATTATTTGGCAATTATCCAGCGCTCAAAAGTTTTGCGATTATGTGGAGTGTCCGAAAACTTTTAGCTGGCAGTGTATATCTAAATAACATATAATGTTGATTTCTATATGGAACGATAGGGTGTTAATTTTAGTCTATTTCATGTTCTGAAGGATTGAAATTGTCGGTTTAGAATTCAACCTCATTCGATTTTTTCTTTTTGTTTTTGTTCGTTTTGTTTTTTTTTTGTTTATTCAATAATGAGTTGATAAATGGCGACGGCCGATTACCGTCGATTTCAAATAAGATGTTTGATCTTTCCTTGTTTTCATTTTTAGCACGACGAAAATTAAAAAAATATTTCCACGTGTATGTATGAAGCATATTTTTATTTTTTCCCGCTAAATATTATGATATTAACTAACCGCGTCTATTTGATTTTTTTAAAATTTGTATTAACTAGATTTTTCATAGAACCAAATTTTTCCTATTGCATTCCATTATTAAAATGATTGATTTTAAAAATGTTTATTTAGAGAAAATCAATCTATTTAATACCGTCCAATAACTACATATTTTATTTGATCCTAATAAATCTGTGATTCGGTTTCATCAGTTTAACATTTTCATCTGTTCAAAAAAACAATTTAGTCAAGTTCACTGAATGGATCTAGTTATTTTTTTTTATTTACCTTAAATAGAATATTTGTAGAGTTAAGCATTTTTCTATTTGATTGAACTAATGGTCCATCTTTATTGCAACATTCATATCAAGGGGGCGGGGGGTAGTGAAGGTGGAGAGAGAGGAATTCACTACCCCCCGCCTATTATATATATAAAATTCCTCTCTCTCGACCTTCACCACCCCCCGCCCCTTTGATATGAGTGTTACAATAAAGCTGGACCATTAGTTCAATCAAATAGAAAAATGCTTAACTCTACAAATATTTTATTTAAGGTAAATAAAAAAAAATAACTAGATCCATTCAGTGAACTTGACTAAATTGTTTTTTTGAACAGATGAAAATGTTAAACTGATGAAACCGAATCACAGATTTATTAGAATCAAATAAAATATGTAGTTATTGGACGATATTAAATAGATTGATTTTCTATAAATAAACATACACACACACACACACACACACACACACACACACACGCGCGCGCGCGCGCGCGCGCGCGCGCGCGCGTGTGTGTGTGTGTATGTGTCTGTGTGTTTGAAAAATCTATAGCTTATGTGATACAACAAATAGTTGGAGGTATTCATTTGGTCTCTTATGCCATATCAGCGACCAAAATGTTATAAGCACTCGGTAGCATAGGGGCAGCGGCGCGTAGTTATGAGTAGGTAGGACTAGGTTCAAATCGCACATAGGGCAAATATTTTCTTCGAAAAAAATCATTTCCAAAGGCCAGGGGATGACGAATTACGATGAAAAATCCTTGTAGTAAAGCTCTCAAATAATGCGTTCATATTATTTTCGATTTATGAAATATTTTTTGCATATAGTACACTAAGCTTTACAGTGTACATTGTAAGCAAATGAAGATTAATTTGAATCTCATCTTTATTAACATATATAAATATATTTGAAAGAAATATGATCGTAGTAGGCTGGGAGACAAGGAAAAAACCTATTTTATTTAAATAGATTCTATATAAATTAATTTTTTGTTTAGCCGTGTACAGTAGGCCGAAAGGGGGGGCAGTAGGTTCTGCGGGAGCGCTCGAAGTAGGCCCACCTGAGGTTCCGTAGGTTCAATTGTGACCCTCCCTGACCTCCTTTGAGTCAAAAAGTCTACTTTCTGCCATGCCGGAGGTTCATCGGAGGCTCTAACGCATGGTACTTTCAAACATTGTACCCTCCTTTCGATACCCAATAACCCGCTCACGCCGATTTCTGCTCGCCTTCATTTTGTGGGTTGAACGCGGCTCGAAAATTTCGACTCGGGTCTATTTCTTTGACGCCTTATAAAACTTCTTCAAAGGTAAAATTGCAGCTATCCATTTGTTGTGTTGTTTAAACTTCCAATTTGCCGTAGCGAATCGATCATATTTGCATTTACTATTCTTTCCGATATTTTTGCAATTTTTTACACAGCACCTGACGTAGACAATTTTGAAAACACAATATTTAAAATTTCATTGCCAAAATCTCGTACTACCTAAACACAAACTTGACAGATAAATAGCCGAGTTTGTTGCAATTTTTTTCCACCGCGGGCGCGGCGTTCAATTTCATTACCCTCACCCTATACTCTGCACGGAGTCAATAACGGTAAGGCAAAGCGGTGGGCAACCGAAGCATATAATACACTCGGTTATATGCGTCGGCAGAAAATCGAGCGAGAAAGAACCCCGAAAGGATCGATCGACGATCCCGTTCAGCGGAAGGTATAGCCGTGGATGCTGTCGCCTGTTAGCTGCATTATAGGTGCATTTTTATATATGTTTGTTTGTATGGGTACGGGTTTGAGGCGAAGCCAAAGTCGCCATCATGGTGTCGTCGATCTACCGCACGCGATCTCTCGTGATCGAACACTTGACTCACGATCTTTTACCCCCCCTCCCCCCCCCGCATCCTCCTACTTTTTTTTTCATCGACTCGACAACATTTCTCACTATATTTCCCACGTTATCGCGGAAAATCGCATTTTCAGACATTTCATTTAACAGAGTACGGCTAACTCGTGCCCGAAAAAGAGGGATATTCGTGATTTTTTTCTAGAAAACGTAATCAGGTTTGCAATTTTTTAAATTTCGCTTAAAGAGTATGGTCATAAGTATCTGTTACAATTTCTGTATTGATAAATATTTATAAATCAGGTAGATACAATGGCTTGTGCAGACCGATGTTTAGGAAACGTCCATCGCGGTGAGCAATGCTGCTCGGAAACAAATCATCCGAAATAAAAGTATCAAACGCATTTAGTTTTTTTTTCATGAAATTATCTAGTGTTTAGGTTGATAAAAAAATATGCATCGCAAAAAGAATTCCTTCGTTCAGGCACTGTTTTTTGATGTGCAAAAGAAGCTTGTAAAATTTAAACTCGATTGGTGCAGTGATTTGTGAGATAACCCGGTCACCGATTTTGAAAAAGTCATATCGAGAAAAACGCGTTTAAAGTTCGTCGATTCGCGGAACCTACCTACAAATGTTCATCATAACTCCCTGAGTTTCGAACGGATGAACTCGAAATTGCCGGAGAACATTTTTTAAATGTTATATTTTGCGAATCGTTCAAAACCGAAAAAAGGAAATTTATAAAATTTCAACTAAACGTAGGCCCTCAAAGGCATAACGTTATTGTACCATGAAAATCTGCATGTACAGAAGAATGAGAATGCGTCGGCACATTAAAGGGACAATGGGGCATATCGAGCACAGTATATCATATTCCAAATAATATAAAAATATAATTTGACGAGTGAAGCTCTGTCTGGCCCAAAATCTTGTTCGAACAGAAAATCGTCCATTGCTATTGACATAAAAATTGACGCGTTTTTATAACGCTCGGATAAAAAGTATGCTTGTCTAAAAGTACCTGTACTTGGGTAAAGTCCACCGATTTGTTAGGTCCGTTTTTTGGAGTGATTCGCCGGCAGAAATCTCGCTTGTACATCGGTGTCTCTCTGTTCGTTATTTTATTCTTGTTTCGTTTTCTGTGCGGCTATAACACAGGCCGTGCGAAGGGTGGTCCCTACCTTGGGCATAATTTCAAGCTAAGACGCTTTTAGTGCCATCTCCGTACAACTTTTCTTCCCGAACTAAAAGAGAGCAAGAGAGTCGAGGCCCTTATGGCAAAGTATAGCGAGGCATGCGGCACCTTCCTCTGTACGAGGCTCGAGGTTTATGTCGCTCGGTCGTGCCGGAGTGCAAAGACAAGAATAATAAAAATGGAAAAAAAATAATAAGAAACAAGAAGAGAGACGCGGGTGAGGGAGAAAGAGTGAGAGAGAGAGAGAGAGCGCGCGAGAAAGAGAGTTAGTTACGATAAGAAAAAAAGCAAGAAATTATACCCGTTGCCGCTACCTCTGTCTCGTGCTCTCCTCCTTTTTGGCTTGTTATGGCCCCTCGTTAAGACGTTAATGTCGCCGAAAATATTCGCAAAAATGCAGGTGCAGTAAAGTCTCTCGAATACAAGAGAGGGAGAGAGAGAGGCTTGAATGTGTTTTGTATGAATATTGCAGTCGACCACACCGCGTTTGCTTTAATATAAGTGTTCTCATGATCTCTCTGTCTTTCTTCATCTCTCTCTTCGTCGCTTTCTCACTCTCCTTTTCTCTGTGCTTGCATCTTCGTAGCTCCATTTAATAGGGAGCTTTACGAGAACACGAATCTTTCTCTCTCTCTCTCTCTCTCTCTCTCTCTCTCTCTCTCTCTCTCTCTCTCTTTCTCTTTCTTCACTCCTCGTACGTATATAGGTGTATATACCAGGTGGAGTATATATACCCGTACGTATATATGCTCCACGTGGGCCAAAATGATCCAGTGAAACATCAACAAATCTCCTGCCATTGGCGAAGAAGAAAAAAACGAATTTTACCACTCTCCAATAATCCGAAGGCCGCAATGATCGCTTTTCATTCTCATTCTGTCTTCTGTCACCGCAAAGAGAGAAACACTCACAATTTCAAGGATCCATTTTAATAAAGCTTCGAACAGAGCAATTCCGGCAGGTAGTGACCACCTTTAGACATATTCTTCAAAAAATTCTTCCTATTTTTCCATACAATTACATCTTATCTCTATTACGATAACATCATATATCCAACTTTCGTAAGTGTCTATACAATGGACACTACTGTTCGAAACAAAAAAAATCCTTTTTATTTATAAATCGGTATCCCGGGACAAATTTGCATTTTACAATACTCTCGCAACGAGTAACTACTCCATAACTTTCGTTCTATCGTAGTGGTTCAAATTTATGACATTGCATCATTGAAATCCAATGATGTTTTTTGTTTGTTAATTTTTTATTTCGCCATTCTTATAATTACCGAAAGCCTTTTTTTTAATTGAGGTCCTGAATGTCTAATAAAAATAGATAAAAACGTTTGGGTGATTTTCACAGCCTAAAGTGACAAAAAATCAAACAATTACAAAGAATTAATTCTTGTTGCATTCCAATGATGCAAACTTCAACATCATTTAAATTGTATATCGGACATTCCCAGCACCAATAAATCACAATCGTGGCGAGGATTTCTTAGTGCTAAAACACTATTTCAGTGTCCTTTGTCTGGCAGAGATTATATGTATCATACCTATACGCATATATATACATGTAAGTGGTCAAAAAGAAAATCTATATGTGTAAGATTCCCAGCTCGTTGTCGTGTATATCGCTAGCTTTGACGAGTCTCCCGCCCTTTCTCTCTCTCTCTCTCTCTCTCTCTCTCTCTCTCTCTCTCTCTCTCTCTCTCTCTCTCTCTCTCTCTCTCTCTCTCTCTCTCTCTCTCTCTGTCTCTCTCTCGAGTCTATAAATCTCCAGCTATTAAGACGGTGAACCGCGGCCGTTTGATGGCCCGTGCCACGAGACGCACTATTATCTCAATACTCTCGCACTGTCCCGGACCCTGATATATATATATATATATATATATATATATATATATATATGCAATAACTGCAGTAGCATAGCTGCATTTATAGACATACGTCTGTACGCGGCACCGCTAGTGCATCGTATAAGTACGTATATGTATATAAATATATATGTATATGTACTTGTGAGATAGTCGTGGACGAGTTGTGAACGCGTGGGCATATGGATATGGCACCTCTCCGGAACGAAGTTATTACGATCCCCTAGAGTAATGTACCGTCGTCTGGTATTTTTATATTCCGCAAGAGAAGGCAGTAACGAGTGTTGAATCTCCCTCGTTCTCGTTCCCTCTATTCCTCTGCTGCTTTTTTTGTCGATTTCTCTCTCGTTCGTCCGTTCGTTGTGTTATTTTGACTGCGTCAAGTGTACCGACGGGGCTCGCGTATGGATAAACTAACAGTTCGATGACGGATTTATGCCGGTACCTGCATCACATGATGCACGAGGCTCGCTTACTGCTATGTGTTATGTGAAATCGTTCGAAACACTGTTGTATATGCAATCCATTGGATCAGCTTTTAACCTCTCACCTAATTTCACCACGATTTCGTACCTCTCTCTCTCTCTCTCTCTCTCTCTCTCTCTCTCTCTCTCTCTCTCTCTCTCTCTCTCTCTCTCTCTGCATCTCTCCCACTTCGTGGTCCAAAGTACGGAGTATATCGGCTTCTGCAGCGTACAGGGTAAAAGGAAACTCGAGCCGCGGCAACGCACGAGGCCATTGCCATTTTTCAAGCACACAAACGGATCTCCATGTTAATGCTATTTAAAACAAAATAGCATTAATATATGAGGTAAACGAGTTAGCACCTAATTTTGGGAAATTTTCCAAAAAATCATACCTACCATGATAACTCGAAAACCTTAGACTTCGGACAAAGGTAACCTAGGTCAGATATGTTCTTAATGAGGTGACGTATCACCCCCTTAAGGTTTTGCATCGACCTTCCTTACACCCTGTATATATATATCGGCATAACCATAATTAGTCATAAATCACCGGAACGTCGATAAGTAGTGTTCGTCGCGGGGTTCTCTCTCTCTCCGACGGTCTCTTCCTCATTGATAATTGATACAATTAAAGTCCATTCATTATTCGAAGCGTTCGAGCTTTCTACACGTCGATGGTCTGTAGGACAATTCTTCCGGTCGTCTTGCGGGCGCGACTCATACGTCCGTAGAATCGCGAGAATCATAATGGCCAATCGTTATACAGAGAATGACCTATGCGACAATCTTGTCCGGACATCTCTCGTACTTCATAAATTGCGCGTACCTGCGCTCATATACGCGACACCTTACACCCACCTGCGTGGTACATAGTACAGTCACCGATTGTACTGCGCAGTGTACTTTATATATAGCGCATAACTCGTGGTACATCAAAAGTTGGGTTCGGTCCAATGCAGTAGGGAAGGAGAGAGAAAGTGAGAGAGAGAGAGAGAGAGAGAGAGAGGGGTGGGGGGATAACATGGGATAGGAGCGAAGAAAAACTTATGTGAAACCGCGAGAGCGGATCGAACGTGTATAACGTCTTCGTTATATACCGCGGCTGTATAGTCTCGCGGGGTGACTCGATACAAATTTATTGTCCTTCGATATTTAAAAGCCCGAAGGGTGAGAGAAAGCCCCCGACTCCGTGACGACGAGTATAACTCAGGCGTTCGCTGGAAAAGAAGCTCTTCTGTGATCTCTCTCTCTCTCTCTCTCTCTCTCTCACACACACACACACACACACACACACACACACACACACACACACACACACACACACACACACATACACACACACACACACACACACACACACACACACACACACACACATAGAGACTTTTTCACTCTTTCTCTCGTCACTCGTCCTGCCCGGATCCCCGAGTCAAGATTATTTTACGACTGACAGTACGAGATACATGCATCTCACGTGAGCTAATAACTTTTTTTGCCTCCGCGAGGAGCTATCGGAGACACGTATCACCGAGGCAATTGCTCAATTGCGCGAACGTTTTTTTTTTCGCAAGCCCGCGCACTCGCGCGATAGAGTCTTACTGTGTTTCACACTTCTTTGTTCATTTGCCCGAATATCCATCACCTGTCGCTAATAAACGTCTTACGAATTACGATTCCATCGAGCTTGCGCACGGTCGTTTCTTTTCTCGCCCATCGATCGCTGCAATAATTCCCGCCTCGCTGTCTCTCTTTCTCCCCCCCTCTCTCTTTCTGAGCATCCTAGCGGAAGTATTGGACCCTATCGTGCGAGCTGAACTCACCTATTAGTGTTTAGCGTACATATCGATCGTGCTCTCGAGATTTACGACGTCGCAGATATTCGCCAGGTATATCCTCGGACACACACGCACGCGCGTGCGCACACACAGGCACGAATGCACACGAATACGTACATCGCCCGACGTCTTCAAAATCACCTTTCGACCAATATAAGCATATGTGTGTATTAGGATGGCACAAATTTGAGCTCCATTTTTTCCTTTTTCTCACCATCCAATTAGCTTCTTTAAAGAAAAAAAAAAACAAAATTGTCGCGAAAGCTGCGAGCGGTCAAACAATATTCAGAGGTCGCTGAAGCCTCTCAAAAATTTAAATTTTCATTACAAAATCGATTTTTTTTCGTTCACTTCTCATCCATGAATTTTACGCTTTATAATTTTCAAATGAACCTCGCAAAAGCTCTAGCCGGCCGCTTAATATTCAGTAGAGTTTGGACAGTTCGGACGGCAAAAGAGTACTTTTTCGGTCTACATACACATCCTAACCCGGTATAATTTTGTCTGAAACCATATTTTTGAAGTTTTTCTTTACTCGCGGGATCGAAAAAGTACTCTTCTGACCTCCAAACTGTCGAATAATTATCCCAAAAATCGAAATTAAAAAAAAAAAAAAGTAAATGTCGGAAGTACGAATCGAGCTTTGGTGAAAAATACACAAAACATGTGCAAAACGTATCTAAATTTTTTCAGAATTAAAAAATTACCCGAATGAAGTTTTCCACTTGGATTTTCCACTCGGAAAATAGAAACAATTAGGTGTTCTTTTGCCACCAGGAGTGAGGTTTTCCATGGTATTGAAGTTTGCATCGTTGAAGTGCACCGAAAATATATGTATATTTTCGTATTCGTGTATTTTTTTTTGCACATTCAGGCTGCGGAAGTCACCGCAACATTTTTAAGAATCCTGATCAATGAGTTTTAACGAAAAGTTGTAAAAAACGATTCTACATAATAAAAATAAAGAAATGAAAAAACAAGCAGAATTTTCGTTGCATTCCAACGATGCTAACTTCAACATCATGGTTTTCCA
This sequence comes from Ophion slaviceki, assembly GCA_944452715.1. NCBI lineage: Eukaryota > Metazoa > Arthropoda > Insecta > Hymenoptera > Ichneumonidae > Ophion > Ophion slaviceki. The sequence goes on from OX101783.1 coordinate 46,292,902, forward strand.
CTATAGAAATCTATAATCAATGATAGTGAGAGAAATATTTGTCTGAGTTGAGCCGGAATACCTCACATATGTATAGTAGCATATTTATCGTTATAAAAAGATCGTCACTCGACAACGTGCAATGGGTCTTGTACAGTAGAACGTGTTGCTCGAGAGTTATTATAACGTGGAGACGCGCGAACTAGATTGTGGTCGTCAATCAAATCCAGCAACAACAAAAATATAATAATAAGAATAAAAAAGGCGCAACAAAAAAGAGCTGTCAACATGTATGAAGCTGCACATTGGCCGTTGATCCCAGAGCAGGTATACGAATGTATATGTGTAGGTGTATGTGCACGAGCGACTCGTTCTCACTAATTAATTACTTGATCGATAACAATGCGCATGGTCGTGACCACGCGATTATCACGTAATATATTTATATATAAATATATATACACGCACGCGTGCTTTACGCTCTGAAAACTCTTGACGCATCGCGTCAATCATGAACAGAAAAAGAAATAACGACTACATCATCTCGAATAGTCGAAAAGGTAAAAAAAGGGAATACCGATGGTGGAGTAAAATGCACGATTGTGCATCGAAAACAAAACAAGAAACGCATGTAATCATGAATATAAATCGGAATACAAAATACTCGGGTAATTGAAATTATCACGCTCTCATTACATGCACGCAGAAGGCGTACTATATATATCGTTAAGGGAGTATTTATAGCATCGTATATGAATGCTTGTAAAATCCAGGGTTCAATGTATAGTGCGATTACATTTGTACTCGTGCTGTCACTTCTTTGGAGCGAGCCGTCTCATCGAGTCTTATAAATAACACCATCTCCCCGGTTTCTTCGTGCTTTCATGCTTTTTTATGCGGCCAGCACTCGCCCTACTCGCTGTTCCTCCATGTCTCCTGAACCTCCCTCCCCCTACTTCGGCCCCTTTGCCCTTCTCGCCCTCCAGTCACTCTTGCCGCGCGTCGCTTCGGCTCGCGGTTAATTAATATCACGTGATGAGCGATCGTGGCAAAAACATCGTTGCTAGTATATGCTCTTTCCTTTGGTGCGGGGGGGTATTCGATCACGCCCCGAAAGCGTTTCATTCCGTGTGTGGAACGAGGCTTCCGTCGTTCCTACACCACTAGGAGAGGGAACGAGTGACGTTTGAGGTTTTGCGGACTTTAATAACAACGCGACGCATATACATGTGAAAGATGAAGTCGCGGATCTTCCGTCTCGTTTCGTTTCATTCCGCCTTCAATCTCGCTCGTTCCCTCGTTCGGCACGACTGTGCGCGCGTGTGAGAGCGAGAGAGAGTGAGAGAGGGAGGAACCTCGCAGTCGAGGAATCCCGTAGTACAGAGGAAACATTGTCCAGCTGAAAGAAGGTTCGCTTGCCAAGCATCGATTCCTCGGGTACAACGAGCGAAGAGAGAAGGGAAACGGCGCGTCAAGCGCCGAAGAGAGCAACGAGGTCTCGACGAAGGAGCGCATGCGTCGTGGATCGCGCTTGCGCACTCCTTCTCAACACTCCACCGGTCTCGTTCTTCATCGCTCTGTCTCTCCCTCTCTATCTTTCTCTCTCTCTCCCTCTCTCTCGCGTGCGCCTCTCAGTGGGGTTGGCGATCGCGAAGGCGCGAGAATAACGAGAGATACGATCCTCGCGATTTGCCCCGACACTTTTGCTTTCGCGCGCTCATCCAGCAGACACGCAATCGCGGCAACTTCGTACAACAAGATTCACTGTGCCTCGCTATGATCTCATATCTGTGACGTTGATCCCTGAGAATTTGCTCAAAGATACAATCTTCTTGGTCGAAAACATTTGTTGCTTCTTTTCTTCCAGTCGTTCAGTTTGCCGCGGCCAAAAAAAGGCCACTAAATTCCGTTTTCGAGGCTACTGGCTCTTTCACACTTTGATCCAATGTCTACGACTTGATGAACAACCGCAACGAAGAGTTCTGAGAGAAAAACGCCCCGAGCACTTTGAGATGCTGTCATGCGAGATGCTTTTTTTTTCTTCACTTTATTCCTCGTCACAGAGCGTAAAAAGGCTTGAAAATGTTCAAAACGTAAATTCACGATTGCATCATCGCACCGAAGATTTCCAACCTCGTGTAGCATCGATATACTTCTCTTTTTACCGCTCTCCGCGTCAGCCCGAATGCCGGGGGTCCAAGCCCCCATGAGTTTTGACGAGCGTCGATTCTCGTAACGAGTACAATCGGCCAGGATCCCCGTACACCGTAATACAATCCAATGCTCGTTCAATATACGAGGCGATTGCAAATTCTCCTGCATTTCATTCTTGGATCCTTCCCTTATCGGAGCACGAGAGGCGAAGGAAGAAATGAAAGTTACAAAAAACGAGGACAATCGAACAGCTCCGCTCTCTCGTTTCACTATCAGGTCTCTTTCCCGTCTCTTCCTTACCTCGCAGATCCAAGAGGGTCCGAGCTCTCTCGCGATCCTTTCAGTCGCGTTTATCGCTCCAGCGGAATCATAATGGACCATAATTGCATAAATATAATGTTAATTAACAATTAAGATTGCGGGCTTGCCTAATTGAATCGATGCTACAGAAGCCTCCTGTTTTGCTCTCCTACCTTTATGCCTGGTTCACACACACACACACACACACAGGCGCGCGCGCGCACACACACGCACACGCGCACGCACACGCACACACACACACACACACGCACACACGCAGCACACACACACACACACACACACACACACACACACACGCATACGCACACATTTTTGACACATGGTCACGGTATCGAGGAGGGTAAAGAGGCGGATGCTGAAGATGAGAGAGAAATACAGCAAGAGAGAAACAAAATTCTTTGGCGATCTCGAAAGAGCCTCACTTAAATTCTCTCTCTCTCTCTCTCTCTCTCTCTCTCTCTCTCTCTCTCTCTCTCTCTCTCTCTCTCTCTCTCTCTCTCGTTTCTTTTTTTCCGTCTCGGGAGGGTAAGTCCCTCCACTCAGAGAGCACATATACTCTTCAACTACGAAGTCTCCTCTCTCGCTTTATCTTTCCGCCGCGACGAGGAGCGTGACACGGCGCATTAAACGTCACGGCGAATAGGAAAATTATGCGCGAGCTATACCGGCGAGAATCTCGCCGCGCGCATTCACGCATCCATGCCTCCGTGCCTTTATATATATATATATATAACGCAACGTTACAATATATATATATATATATATATAATCGTATATGTGCGATATATGTGTGAGAAATACTCTTTGCAATGTGACTATAGCACACAGAACATTTCTTGGTACTTCATATCCGGTGAAGTTTTCTCACTCTGCGCACTGACTAACCGCATTATATATGTGTGTGTGTGTGTGTGTGTGTGTGTGTGTGTGTGTGTGTGTGTGTGTGTGTGTGTGTGTGTGTGTGTGTGTGTGTGTGTGTGTGTGTGTGTGTGTGTGTGTGTGTGTGTGTGTGTGTGTGTGTGTGTGTGTGTGTGCGTGTGTGTGTGTGTGTGTGTGTATGTATGTATGTATGTCCGTATGTTCCGGGCGTATTTTATCATCGAACTAATTGCCTTATTATAACGAGGCGTTATGAAGAAGAAAAATTGAAAAAGAAATCGTAGAACGTAACGAAGAAATTAACCGAGTCTTAATGACGTTTATAATACATATTTCTTCTTCTTTTTTTTCAGATGGTACAAGCGATTCAGGTCCTCCGGTTTCACCTCCTCGAGCTCGAAAAGGTGAGTTCAAATATACTTTCATGGACTGCCCATGGGTATCAAATCTTTTTACCGTGAAGCCCACGTCGTCGTAGTGAGAAGAAAAAAACTTTGGAGCGATATAGTTTGGAGAATTATGGGAGAGTTTGAGTACGATCGAAGGGTGAAAGGATGATAAATTGTTGCATGAAAAATATCGGCGAAGTTAAACGCTGACCGCTGCGCTCATTTTGATATACAACCGACTCACAATTTCATATAATAGTAATAATGAATAAATAACAGTGTGGCGAGTCGTGATTTTCGCCATCTGGGTTTCCAACAACTTGAACGGAATATCCTTTCTTTTTCGTAACAGATAATTCGTGAAGGGAGGCCGACGGTGTCTACACCTGGATACATGTGTTGCTTTTGTTTTTTTTTTGTTGTTTTTCCTTCCCGAGTACGATTTCCCGTAACTACAGGAGTGAAGGCCTCGAGTTGGAGTACGGAAGCGTTGGGGTGTCATGTTTTACACCCAACTTAAATCGTACATTTTAAATCTAGTTTTTCCGCGGACCTTCTGTGACTCGTGAACGGAACAAGAAGAAACCTTTTTTTCACTGTCACGCCCGCTCCGCCTTGTTTAGCTCGGTAAATCGTTCGGTTTTAGCAGCTCGAAATGAAGTCTTGCGAAGCAAAATCGACGCCCAAAACTTAATTACGCATATTTACGTTTTAATTGCTGTGGTCTATCGAATCGGAGTTAAGCCAACTTGCAGTCTTCTGATTTATCCTTTTTCGTTACGAGTTATTAGGTTTTTTTTAAGTCCATGCTAAATTGAGTTATAGTTACGTAAGATTCTAGATGATACGAGAAAAGAAAATTCCAGCCTAATTTTAGATCGAATTATCCTTTCTACGTCTATAGTCAACTTCGTGGATGTTTCCAGCGGATTTTTGCGCTTAAACCAAATCGCCGGAAGTAGATAATTCGTCGTACTTTGAGGTTATAACCGGGGGTGGGGGGGGGGAATTACCAACGAAATGGCCGAGCAAACCGAGACGAAGCCGCCATTGATCGTTCCTGAGTTCCTGAGTAACGATGACGAGAAACATGCAGAGAGAGAGAGGGAGAGAGAGAGAGAGAGAGAGAGAGAGAGAGAGAGAGAGAGAGAGAAAGAAATTGTTAAGGAGTTTCAAGCTCTCTCGCTACCAGTCCACCCGGTTTTTCGAGCAATTTCATAGCAATTTTCCTCATTTATCACGATTATATTATAAATCGATACCCGAGGCTGAATTTACGTATCGAGAGTAAAACGAGCGCGGACCCTCGGTAGTTTTTATCTGCCGCGGTGTGAGAGCTCCGACCGCGATACACGGGCGTCTATACGATTTTGTTTCTCACTGATCCTTTTTTCCGTAAGTTTTGCTATTTTACAATCGCTACTCTGCTTCTCGAAATAATAGCGTGCCTGATGTATTATCCTCTATAATCCGCGAATAGAAATCCTTCAGACAGCCGCCAGAGACGAGAGAATAAAATCGATTGGTTTATGACCAAATTCTGCAAAGTCATATATAGTTACGTTTCTATATACTTTGCATCAGCCGTGAAAACTCTCGCTGTGTTTTTTTTCGTTGCTCGCAGACACGGATCTCTATGTCTCTGTTTCTTCTCTCTCTCTCTCTCTCTCTCGCTCTCTCTCTCTCTCTTTCTCTCTCTTTCTATCTCCTGGATCGTTTCCCACGTTCTCTAGGACCATCGAATTTGCAGAACGCTTTATTTATTCTAATTTTTCTCTTTTTGCACCACATTTTTATTCGCCTGGTACTCTCGCGAGGCTTTCTCCACTCGTAAATGATTTTCGGTGTTCCAGTTCGGATCTTACCTTTTGTTTGGCTCTGCGAGACGTCTCGTTATAAGATACCGCTGCTATAATTCATAAGAATTCCTATGTATCATTCGGATACTAATGCTTCGTAAAAACGCGTTCCAATCGAATTACATTCGGTCTAGATGAAACTTCAATGAATTTGAATACCCAAAACAATTATAAATAGCATTCAATTGTGAACTTCATTTGCCGATGAAAACAAGACTGTAACATTGAAGTCCCACGAGCACAAAATTAAGAATAATCGATTGATTGCATCAACATTCAATTGAAACCATCTGATACGGAGACAAGACGCTTCATACAAATGCCCTCTGCCTTTGCCAAAATGGACTTTTTTTCGCCCTCCATAATAGGTAAGCATCCGCTTATATCCATATGGGACCGTGTAATGAAGATTGAAACGTTCGGGGCCCTCAGCCTCGATGTCGAGCCGATCACGATGATGATGCTCGCTCTTAGCTGTCTCTCGGGGCGTTCACGAAGAATGCTAAGAGGCAGGAGCAAGAGAGAGAGAGAGAGAGAGAGAGAGAGAGAGAGAGAGAGAGAGAGAGAGAGAGAGAGAGAGAGAGAGAGAGAGAGAGAGTAAGAAAGTGCTTGATTCGCTCGTGCAAGATTGCGAGTTCGAGAGCCCTTCTTGCATTTTCAACGAAAGAGAGATTCCATAAATACCGTAACAAGAGGGTGAGAGAGAAAGAAAAAGAGAAAGAGAGAGAGAGCTCCAAAAAACAGCGTAAGGCAATGCGAGTCGTGGAGAATTGACCAATGAGAGCCTTCTGCCTGCGGTGTTCAACGGTGCGTTTAACATTTTTGAGCCAATCGCGTATTAGCATAATTACGTTTTGCCGGTGTGCTCCATGGCACCATGGAAAGAGAAAGGGGAATCTGTAAATACATGAGGATCACCTCCTTCTGATAAAAAGGGCGTAATTCGTAGAATTCCGTGTTTCGCATCGCGCCTCTTGTGCCCTCACTTCTGTCCGTCAACGATACGTATTAATACGTGTAAAAGCAAGCCTTGAGGAGAGCTATATATGTATATATACACACACACACACACACACACACACACGCGCGCGCACACACACAGAGAGCGAGAGAGAGAGAGAGATGGGACAACTTTTGCTGTGGCGTCCATCCGGCATTCTAATATGTATATACAGCCATCGAATATGCTCTGCTTGCCTTCTGGCACGGTTTTCTGAGGCACGAAACGGCCAAGAGAGTCATCTTGGATATCCCTGCAATCTGAGAGAGAAAGAGAGAGAGAGAGAGAGAGTTTCACCAGAGAGTACACCACGTTTCGTCACTGGATAACGCCATTATGCATACATCGTGCAAGCGACAAACACAAGGGCGCAACTTTCCCCCGTATACCACGTTCCGTCTATACGACTTACGTTACTTCTCTTGCTAACCTTCCGTATGCATTATTATGGTCATTATTGCTATGATTATTATTATATTCTCGAAGGTAGCTCGAGGTATGGCGAGAGCGTAAAATTTCTTATGGGGTATGATGGCGAGTTCGCGATGTGCATACCGAAGCGACCACTTCTTGGTTTTTTCTCTTTATCCCTCTTTCTCTGCAAAGCCTCATCCCTGTATGTAATTCGCCGTTTACTGTTGCTTGCCCGCAACGCGATCCTTCCGCGGTGCAACATCGTACTCTGCTTTTATCTCGACCTACCGCGTTGCCCAATAGCGATTAATTCGTTAAACAATTAACTCCGAGGAAACAGGAGAAAAAGAGTGGGAGATAAGATGAGTGTTGGCAAGAGTGAAATTGATGCAATCGTAAAAGTCCGTAAGGGCATACGAAGAAGCGTTATATATTCGAGAGGAAAAAGATAGAATTTCGGGAAATTGTCTAGGGCGAGGTGGAGCAATTCTTCGATGGGAGTTTCCGACTTCATTGCACCCAATTGTTTGTTTTATTTGCAATAATTGTTCTTTGAGGGTCCCTCATGACAATGGCGAACACAGTCAGGGCATTTTTCGTACTCCTTTGAGGATACCGGAGAGCTAAAAAAGAATCTCGCGATCGTTAGACAGAGTTGGGATTTCTGTGGAGAGATTTAGTAAAAGCAAGTGGGACCAGACACTTCGAAACCTTCATTACCTTCAGGTTCAAAGAGGCCCATTGTGCCGTAAATAGTGCCCCTCTCTCGCCCCGTTTCTTTTCCCTCCTTCCGCCCTCACTCGCTTCTCCTTCATCCAACTTTTTTCATATCCAAACGGCGTCAGGAATCTCATGGTGTGTAACAAACTATAGCCCATCCGTACGATTCTCCCGTCTCGTTTGCCTGTCCGCGGTTCTCCGGGCTCTCGACAATGAGACGCCCCGTGAAAAAAAAGAAAGTAAAACGGAGAAATAGTTGAAACGGTGAAGGTCCTGAGAGAGACAGGAAGAACCCGGAAATAAAGAGGCTATAGGGGTTGACAAAAGCGATGCCTAGGGAAAAAGGGCCACGAAGGGGGAAGGAAGAAAGAAAAACACATACACCCTCTTTCTCTTTTCGTAGAACGGAAAAAGAACGAGTGGAAGGATTGTGCGTTTGAGGGTAAAAGTACACGATTTTTGGGGAACGCGAGACTTCCTTCGTGACCCCGTCGGGACAATGGGGGAAGAGTCGACGAGGATGAGACGAAGAAAAGGGTTAAGCGCGATGCAAGAAATAAAGGGTTCCGCGTGGATAAGCGGAATCGTTTAAACTGTCTTTTGAATTGAAAACAGGTTATTCGACTTGTTCCGACTCGGTGTACCTCGTATTCACCCCCTACCAACCCTCCTTTCTCTTCAGCACCTTCCTGTTCGTGTCTGGAGCAGACCCGGGAGGCACCGCTGACATCTTTGCTCTCAACCCCTCGCTCCCTCCTGCCCACCCGCCAACGTAAGGATTCTCATTCAAAAGCGGTTCGTTTTTCTCCCGGAACTTGGACCTCAATAATCAAGGAAGAAAAAATCCATCTTCGAATGAACTGGCGCATCGATTGATCCGCTGAACACGATAACTTTTAAGTTAACTTCTCTGTAGAAAGGAGGCTTCGTCCTCCTTAAGAAAGAGAAAGAGCTTCCTATCAGCCCTTACACGAACACAATTAATCGGGCCCCTGAGCTAATCCAGTTTCAATTAAGACAGCTCAACTTTTGGCTATGCCGATCCTCCGGCGATCGATTAATTTCTATCGCTCATTCGACCTTACCCAGACCGCCTTTTATTTCATGACAATATTGAGTTTAGGTCAGTCGCGTGTTCCAGGATCGTCATCGCGTCGGCTCTCTTCAACGATGGATTATTCTCGATGAACTTACACACATACACGGCTTTACTCATGTAGAATCTACACGGTACGCGGAAAGTCGGCAGGTTCAAGCCTCAGGATCAATCTCTTTGTGGCACACGATGTTTCGTAGTCTCTCGTCTCTTTTGTGCCCTCTCTCTCTCTGTCTCTCTCTCTCTCTCGCTCTCTCTCTCTCTCTCTCTCTCTCTCTCTCTCTCTCTCTCTCTCTCTCTCTCTCTCTCTCTCTCTCTCTCTCTCTCTCTCTCTCTCTCTCTCTCTCTCTCCCTCTCTATCCCTCCCTCTCCCTCCGTGTCCCGCTTGCTCCAATTTCTCATGTTATCTTCTGGTGAGAACAGACCGATTTGCTAGGCTGATAAAAATAAGTGTATCGAGGTTAGGATATCATCATACACCGCCAGGGCTAGAAGCTTTTCTGCGTGCCTCATGTTGCCTCATGAGCACGATGACTCGGCGTCTTATTATTTCGAAGGTCGGGCACTGACGTTCACAGGAACCTTTCGCATATATATAAAGGTGTGTATAAATACGTATACGGGAATATCGTACTAGCGAAATGCCGTAATCCGCATCACTTACGAGGCTTTATTTGTCTCCAACTTATTGTAGTGTGTACGGTGAACTGTGGCAATACGTAAGTTGATACGAATACGCCATTCTCCGCTACAATGTATCCGGTTACACGTACGGGCCATACTCCGATCTTCGCTCTCTCGGTCGATCGTTGAAAAGCGGAAAGATACGTTCGAATTGAACAAGAAGTAATGCAACACTTCCGTCATTAAGGACAGGTTACCGTTCGTGACAATGAAAAAAATCAACATTTTAAAACATAATTTGCATCTTTGAAGTGTTTACAACTCGTGGGTTCGTTAATTTGGGCTGTCAACAAAACGATAAATACGATTTTCAATAACGTTGAACTTCAAGGGAAGGTTCTGCCTTGTTGGGCCAAAAAATGTTCGATTTTTCACCACCTCTTTATGCGAAAAGTATTAAATATAGAATGTCGATATTTGGTATGTTGACTAAGCGATCTTTATTGAACATCAAAATATTTTTTAAGTTTGACAAAACACGTTGGTGGGAGCGGGAGGGGCCACGTATGTCGGTGCGCGGGCGATGACATTCTTCGCTTGCGGAAGTCGTAAGTCCCGGACAGGTGATCTGAAGCAAAAAGATCAAACATATTTTTACTTTGTAAAATATTGTGTATAAGTTGACCTAGAATCAAGAAGAAAAATTGAACAATAAAAAAATAGTGAGCAAAGAACTGAGAAATTTTTTGGAAAAAAAAACAAACTTCCTTCCGATCGCTCATTATTTTTTTATTTTTCAATTTTTCTTCTTCATTCTAGGTCAACTTATACACAATATTGTACAAAGTAAAAATATGTTTGATTTTTTGCTTCAGACAACCTGTCCGGGACTTAGAACTTCCGCAAGCGAAGAATGTCATGGCCCGCGCACCAACATACGTGGCTCCGCCTACTCTCACCACCATGTTTTGTCAAACTTTAAAGAATATTTTGATGTTCAATAAAGACCGCTTAGTCAACATACTAAATATCAAAATTCTATATTTAATACTTTTCTCATTAAAAGTTGGTGAAAAATCAAAATTTATTTGGCCCAACAAGGAAGAACCTTCCCTTAAATGCGTTTTTCTGGAAGCAGCATTTTTAAGCGCGCGGGGTGCTCTATAGCTACAATGGATGAACCGATTCACATGAATCTCTGCGCAATTAAAGGAAATTCAATGTGTGGGGCCATCAGGAAGCGATTTATGTCAAAAATTGATTTCGAATTTTTTTTCCGTCCGTTGAAGCAAAAAATTGGGGGTTTTTTCAAACGACAGCCATTTTGTTATCCAAGGTTTTTTCAGAAAACAAAAAACGATAAGGCTTCCCAAATTTAGTTTAGTTTAATAATTCGTAATCCGTTTTTGTTTCAATTGAACTGGCAAGGCTGTGGAGCGCCCCGCGCAGCGAAAACACGCCGTGCATGGTTTTATTTTACGACAACTGGAGCCGCAATTTTGGATTTTTTCTTATAAATAAAATTGCAATTCACTCTTCTATTGATGGAAGAATTAAATACGTTGAAACCCGTTCCTAAAATTATTAATTTTATATTTTAAAAAATCCCGAAGTTCAGGCATTTTTCATGCCTCTCGACGGTAATCTCCCCTTAGCCCTTCGACTGCACACTGGGTCATTTTGACCCCATTTCTTTTCCAACTGCCTGTATCGCAAAACGGGGTAATCTATTCGGTTGCAGTGGGGCGCTCGAATGTTCCCCCACTCCTACTGTAGGTGGACACACGGCCTCTATCCTACATCCTGCCCGTGTAATGAGGACAGCTGTCAAAAAAGGACCTGGGTTCGGATCGACCCCGTTTATGCGTTAGTCCGGCGAAAACCTTTTTTTTGTGAAATTGGGTATTTTATTACTACATGTAAGTGAGTTACGATAGAAAATGCTCATAGATATTTTTTATTTTCGCTACTACAGTTAATTATGTAATTAGAATGCCGATCGCGAAACTTGAAGCAAGTATCCGTTATGGAGGAGGGCTATGTGCAACGAGCACCGAATGTACTTAGGCGTCAATTGCGTTAAATGAGAATAATAATACGTCATTGAAGTAAAAAAATGCGGAAAATATACGTTTTCAACAATTGATCTGCCGATGGCGTCAATTTTTTCCATTTTTCTCTATCCCGAAAATGCTCAAATTCAAACCTCCGAATAAATATACTTTTTGGGAAGACGGTCGATACTGTCTTTTTTCGTATCTACAAACCTTCCTCTTTAAACACCTCAAAGGTCTATTTGGATATTAAAAAAAATAATTGTGATCTTTTTCTAGCGAGCACGTATTTTTCAACGCGTCTCCCACTTAGAACAAATGTTCGGGCACTTAATTTTTCTTTCTTAAAAACTAAATGTTGGGACATAAAATAAGGATCATTGACTACGAAAAACGTCGCTACAAAAAAATGCATATTTACCGAAATACAACGATCTGAAAAACGTATGGGGTCGGATCGACCCCATATGCAGTCAGAGGTTCGTGGCTCAAGTGTGCAGTCGAAGGGTTAATGTCCTTCAAATCTCTTTCCTTATTTTTTCATGATTATTATATTCTTTAACTCAACGTTTCTTTCAATCCCCAATTATTATTACGGCCTTCGTTCATTCATGTTGAGTTCCAAAGTCTCACGTGCGTAATCGTAATCGGACCGATTCTCTTTGGCGATCCCGGCCACTTTCCCCAACCGCAAAAAGAGTTCTTCTCTTTTGTTTTTAGTGCAGCAGGTGTTTATGAAGGAGAGAAAGATCGTGTGCAACCTTCTCGGGGGTTGTTGCTCGTACGCAGCCGAATGAGCAACGGTGAGGATCTTGTCGCGATATCGTGTGTCGCAAGAGGATCGAGTGCAAGCTGAGTGCCCACTCAGCGAGCGATCATGACTCTCGGGGTGTAGAATAACCCGCAAGAGAGATTGCAGGATACGAGCATGTGTGTGTGTGTGTGTGTGTGTGTGTGTGTCTGTGTATGTATATACACATATATATACACGAAAAAGAAGGGCTTCGAGAAACTCCACCCTCGATCGCGTATACGATCGAAGTTGACCAAGAACGGTGACACCGAACAGTGCGATCGGGCACAGTCGCGCGAGGACACGTGTTGAGGTCTTAGGGGGTGAACATAAAAGTGAAGTCGATTGAATTTCCGGAAGTGAAATCGATCTCTCGATATTCTCCCCGTATCTCTCTCTCCCTCGCTTTTTCTGTTGCTTTCTCGTCTCTTCTCGTTGGTCTTGAAGATTATGCATGACGAGAGAAAAAAATTGGGGCTCTCTCCGATCGATCCGTGTAATGATTTTGCTTTTCAACGAAAATATCTTTGGTCTACGCGCTTTGAGACATTCGTGTGAATAATTTCCCTGAATTTTCATGTCAAGGACTCGTGAAATAGACAGCAATATTTGTCAAGAAATGTATTCTTGCTTCGATTATTATTTACATAGATTTCGTCGTTTTTGTTGTTGTCGTTATACTCACTTTGTAGAGTCGACGCCTTTTGGCCGGGGCACTCGAACGTGCGACACGATGTTTCAGAAGACTCGACATTCCATTCTCCAGACAGTCCCTCAGAGTCCCAAAGAGAGAAAGAGGAACAGGGGGAAAGAGATGAGGAGAGAAAGAGACACTTGTGTCCTTCGTCCTCTCGGTCTTCTTCTTCTCTATCGTCGATCGAGGGTCTCCATGTTCGTTGTTGGATCGTTTTTTCTCTCCCCTAATTTTTTTTTCGTCTTTCTTCTGGCCGTACTCTCCACGAGGGTATACACATTGTCAGGCCGGTTAGGCTCGAGTCTCCTGGCTCGGATCAAATTCTAACCAGTCCGGCATTATAGCCGCTGTCCTTCGGGCTCTCCTTCACCTTCTTCTTATTCGTCTTCGTATTTTCCCGCGGCTTCGTGATTTCTTCCTTCGCATGGCATCAGCGCCACTCGCCGTGCTCATCTTCCATTATTGACGCTTTGCATATTTTACTTCACCTTCGCGACCATCGATCCCGAGTACGAGAAAATCCTTGAACTCACAACGAATCAGCGAACGAACTGATGAAAAACAAAAGGAATGCATTGAATCAGGACACGTCACATGGCCAATAATGCGACAAAGGAAGAATTTCGTTCCGCATACCGAGATCTTTATTGTCTCTTCAAGAACAGACCGGTTTTTCGGAGTCTCAATCGCGGCGTTATCCACGATCGGTCAGGTCGATTTTTCGCGAGCTTCTTGTCCACGATATCCCACAGCTCGAGAGAGCTCTCCAACATGGACGGATAAACTCTCTCCACCTGCGTAGTCATACTTACTAGTACTTGCAAGTATGTACTAGCGTATTGTGTCTACGTGAACAGCGCATATACGGAGGATGATAAATTCGGTGCATTGTTTAAGGCCCCGCTAGAACGGTTCCATGTACTTTATATGTATATGTAAACGCGCGCTTTCGTATATGCGTATGCATTCCTACGTATTGCATTATCGCCCATTGGTGTCTACGTCTCGTGGTACTCGAGAATCGTCAAGATGGCCGCCTTGTGGGCCCAAGCAAAAGCCTATTCTGCCTCTCTCTCTCTCTCTCTCTCTCTCTCTCTCTCTCTCTCTCTCTTTCTCTGTACCGTTCCTCTATTACGTACAAATGCCAGGGTACCTAATAAGAATATGGCGTATGGTACTTGTAAGTTAGTGACCAGCGGTCAGCCTTAAGGCTATATACGTACCCAGGAACACGCTTATATACCATATATCCATGAATATAGGCGAGTGTCCGCCATAATAATGCTCCAGCCTCGTAGTCGTTTCGCTCATGTATATTATAATACGAAATAGCTCGGCTTTCGCACACTTACACACCACCCTCACATACACCTGCATACATATATATGTCGCTATAATCCATGTAGCGTATGTGCACGATCTCTTCACACACATGCGCACGCACACGCACACACGCACACGCACACACACACACACACACACACACACACACACACACACACACACACACACACATCATCTCACTAAACTTGGCATATCGATAGTTTCTGCCCCTCGTACTGTGTTCACCGCTTTCTCAACCACTTTTGCGAGCCAACGTAATCGCTAAAGAGCAAACTGTCGTAACCCAACTGCCTCAACGCGTTAAATTCGATCGGTTGAGCCCTTTTGCCACCTAGCGTCAATCCACACATGTGTGCGTATGTGTGTATGCGTATTCGAAACGTGGATGTAGCTCTCGGGAGATATTCTCTTTGCGAAGACACCGAGAGGGAAAAAGATCTCGGACATGCGGCAAGGCGGCATCGTAATGTGACTCGAGCGCAACGATTCCCCTCCTCCCCTTCCTCCGATTCCCTTCGATTTACATATAACAAGATAACGATTTTTATTTGCTTCTTCTCATTCGATAGCACTCTTTTTTTGTCCTTTGCAATTGGGATTGAGCATCGTGATCGTCCAGCTTTCTGTGGTGATCGCGAAAATCAAGGAAATGAGGGCCTGTATGATAAATCTTTTGATTATTTCTTGGGCAGTCGAAGGGACAGGACTGGTCGGCGAGCCAGATCGGGGCTAGGGTGACCAAAAGGACCAGTTAGGCGTGCGTGTGTGTGTGCGTATGGATATACACTATATATATATGTGTGTGTGTGTGTGTGTGCATGTGTCTGTCAGTCCTCATTTGCATACATAACATTCTGGTCGACTGGACACCGGTCAGGCATCCTCTCCTCTCTTGCCCTGCTGATGCTGCTGTGCACCATCTTCCGCAAGAGAAAAGGACAGAGCGAGGGAGCGATCTTCGTTCCGTACAGTCTCGAAACACAACGGGGCAAATATAGCGAAGGGATACAAGTTGCGAAAGCCGGTGGATCCTGCAGAGTTGTTCGATATGACATATGCCTGTATGAAAATACCCAAGGTCGTACTGTAGCTAAAACTCGTGTAAATTATTGACGTTTCCTCCCAGGAGACATAGGGACGAGGGTGGGTTGTTAGACAAAAAAACGATTGGTATCGAAGTAAACGACAGTGAAACAATGAATTTTGAATCCACGGTGAAAGACTGCACGATTTTCAATGCAAATATTCACCAGGAAATAGTTGAACTGCAAGCGTAAGAACGTTGCGCTGATGATTTATCACGAAGATGTGCCGAGATTGTCGATAATTCAGGGAAATGGGGATAGCGTGCTTTCAAATGACTTGGTTGGCAATAGACTGGGAATGTCCGAAAATACGACGAGCGTTGAGAATCATTGCGTTGATCAGGTTTGATTGGTGAAAATCGAAACTCGGCTGCGACGAGACAAAGTACTTCGTTTGTTTGTTTGTGTTGTTTATTAATGGGTTTTTCCCTCGGTCTCGTATGATTGCAGGTTCACGAGCTCTGCGACAACTTTTGTCATCGATACATCAGTTGTCTCAAGGGTAAAATGCCGATCGACCTGGTGATCGACGACCGGGAGAGCACGAAGCCACCGGACATGGGAAACGGTTTGGATGGCGGACCGCGAAGTACGGCGGACAGTACGAGTCACACGGATGGAGCGAGCACCCCGGACGTCGTGAGTACCTCACCATCGTCAACGTCTTATTATCCGCACGACGCGTTAACCCCCCACCACCAAAATCACCACCACAATCACCATCACAATCATCACCACGCGATTGGTACTAGCGCCAATAACGCGACTGTCAATCCAACAACCACGACAAACAATCCCAACAATAATACCACCACAAGCCCGTTGCATATGAGCCAAAGCCAAAGTCAAAATCACCACCACCCGCAGCCGCCACAATCGAGCAACAACACAACCCAAAGTAGCGCCGCCACAACTCCCAACTCCCTAAAGCGTTCGCACCAACAAATGATGATGGCAGCCGCCGCTGCCTCCGCAATGGCCAGCTCGCCTCATGCCGTTGCAACAGCCGTCGCCCCACCGGCTCACGCTCACGCTCACGCAGCTCTCGCAGCCTATCACAGCATTAGCTCCGCCGTTTATCCGTGCTCGTAATACCGTACATCGCGATCTCCAATCTTATAAATTATTTTTTTTTTTTCAATACGCGAAACTACGCGGCTCGATCTCCAAAACGCGGTCGCTCGTCTCTTTCGTTCAACGTTTGTCCCCTCTCTCTCTCTCTCTCTGTTCTTTTTTGGCTCCTTTTTTCTGTCTCGTCGTTTTTGCGATTTCCGATCGTCTCTGTTGTTCGGCTTTTCCGACCTAAAAATCCTATGATCGCGAATTCAAGGTTCTTTCGTCACAATATCCCGGGCAGAAGTGATGTCATTGGGCTCGTTACAGCGTCCCGAAGTCTCATTCCTCGCGACGAGCCCGGGATAAATAGTGTACGAAAAATGCGTTTGGGGGGAAACTTCTCGTTTCTTCGCTTGGGCATCGACTCGATCCTGTGCTCCTCTTGTGGCATTTCGCCACAATCGTTGAGGGCACAGCTGGAGGAAAGTCCGTAGAAAGAAGAAGAAGAAGAGATTCTTTGACAAGCTCTCGCGAGAAAATAATGAGGAAAGAACACCTCGAGCTGAAGGAAAGAGACTCGCTTCTTGCTCGTTACAGTCTCGATGACGTTTTTTTCACGATTCTTGCGACGAATACGCGACAAAATTGCGTCTGAAGCGAAAATTGGCTTGGGAGACCGTCACATTTTTTATTCGCTTCACTTTGGGATGACTTTCTCAGTTGTGTGTCTAGCTCGAAGATTTTTACTCGATTTGACATTTTTTGACAACGTTTTCGTTTATTCCATCTAACTCTGATTCACTTTTTATCTTGATGGACTTTGATCGGACCGGGATCGAAATAATTTCCTGAAAAAAAAAGAAGAAAAAAATCATGTTTTTTCGTGAATATTTTCTCGATTCGAATCGAGCAGATCTTACTCCATGCGAATTTTCCATAATTCCAAAAGAATTGTGTTTTTCATTCGGAAAACATCGTTATACTCCCGAGGAGGAAAGACGTATCCGTTCGCTTTGTCGCATCTTCACTCGATTTATTTCTCAAACGCGTTTCACGGTATTTCTCGCGATGAAAATCATTCTTTCAACTCTTCGCAACGAGAATCGCCGTGCTTTTGTTCTCTTTTAATGCCCACGATCTAGATGAATTTTCACTTTTGACTTTTTCTTGCGAGCAAACCGCGCGAATTTCGTGTTCGCCTGCGTTTCAGCCTTCATCTGGAAATGCAGTGAAACGTATTTTTTAAAATCTTCGTTACTACTTGTCTTCTCTTCGTTTCTACGCGTACATCGCAGCGTCGAACCGTGAATTCGAGGCATGGCCGGATCTCCTCGGCAAAAAGTGTCCATGTCGTCTTTTCTTCGCTCTTTTTCAATTCCTTTGCTTCGCTCTCTTCGTTCTCTTCGTTCTCGTCATTCTCTCGATTCTTCGATATCGTTTTACAAGACGGCTGACTCGCGTGGGGTCGCGTCGATTCGTGCTGTACGTTTGCGAGGGCTCTCGCGAGCTTCGTTCAGGTTCGCCAGAAACAGGCGACACGCCACCGGAAAATTCACTAACGCGAGTGAGCAACAGAGAGAGAAAGGGAGAGAGAGACGATTAAACTCGGTCGCGTGCCAAAATCTATTCAGGAACGAAAAATACGAGACGAGGCTGTTGCTACTTTTAAAGATATATATATGAGACGGTGAGAGATTCGTGTGTGTGTTTTTGGGCTGGTGAGCGCTTCGCGTCGCGAATTAACACGAGAAAACGAGACCAAAGTCTGTCCCACGTATACGCGAAGAGCATAGCGACATACCGATGTCTTCTTTTCGATCGTCTTTTTGGCCACAATTAATTATATATATATATATATATATATATATATATATATATATATATATATATATATATATATATATATAATTAATTAATTAATATATACGTGACGCGATCGGCGTGTCGTATGAGCAGGCGACGCGCATAACGGGAAAAATGGATTGCCTTTATAATTATACTTAACTTTTTCCTACTCCAGATTTAAAGAAGTGGAAGTATGAGTATATTTTTGTTGCGCACCAAAACACAATAATTCTGCATATGTTTACGGGATGTTTACGGGAAAGATATGTGTAAACATATCTTTGTAAATTTATTGTGAATTTTACAATTAACGGAATGTACAGAAATAAATGTTTCAAAATCTACGTAGTTTTTCAGTTGTACTGATGGACATTCCTTTCGGGCGGTAAATATCAATGGTGAATTAAAAGTTGCGAGTGAATTTTAGAAGAGAAAAATAATCTCGTAGTGTAAATCGCTTTCTTTGAATTTAATCAAAATCGAGGCAATCCATTTTTCTCGAAACGAAAAGGCGCGCGCGTGGCGGGAAAGAGCGTGAAAAGGTGCTGGGAGGCGCGTCGGTGACGTCGGGTACCGGGTTTTTACGTTTTTTTTCCATCTACTTCATTTGTATTTTTGATTGATGAAAGACAGGAAGCGCGGATCGTCGAGAGAACGAGTAGCAAAGAAAGATAGAAAAGTAACGTAAATCGATTATAACGAAATTGAAAATGCGAGAGAAAAATTAAAAAAAAAAAAAAGGAAAACGAGACACAGTATACGAAGCGCTGCAATATCGAGCGGTGAGAAGTTTGCGACTGCGAGATCGAAGTTGAAGAGGAAAGAATCCACCCTCGTTCGAGGTGTCTGTGACAATCAGCGTCCTTCTAATTGATTTCGTTCTCGCGTCGCGAATTTCGAAGCTCGATCGCTATTTTTTGCTCACTATAATGCACCGTCGTTTGGTATGAAAAGTGCGAAAGAAGTATGAGAGGAAACGAAATAAATAAATTGAAACACGGAGTAAAAAAAGCGATGAGACAGGTCCGAGTGAGATACGATAGGAACGAAAAATGCGAAATATAGGCGGGCATTACGATGAAGCGCTATGCGAATTATCATTATTATTATAACGGCGCATTTTTCTCAGATGTATAGAGCGGACGAGTTTAGCAACGATTAACTCGCGTTTTTTCTTTTCGACACTTTGTTCCGAAAAACAGATCGAGAAAGTCGTGCAAAAACATTAACGAGTAAGACAGGAGGAGAGAGAGAGAGAGAGATGGAAGAATAAAAACGTCGTGTTCGTCGCGCGATGAATACGACGTGACACTTAATCGTGATCAGGATATACGTAATAGGCTTAAGGTATCGCGTAAAAAAATAAATTTGTGTCTATTTTTAAAAGAGATTCAGGTTTAAGAAACAAAAGTGAACGAGTGCGTGAGATTTGAAGGGGGCAAAACGAGAAAGCAAATAATCATCCCCCTCGAAACGAGATGAGGGGTCGGCAGGGGGTTTCAAATTATAATGGCTAGACGAAGCGATTAATACCGAATACGGTTGAGCAAGTGTCTGTATGTGTGTGTAATGTTTAAATTATTAGGGTTTAGCGTTACCACGGATTCGAAAAATTGAAACAAAAAGAAAAAAGAACAAGAATCTAAATCGAGAATAAAAGCAGAATGCGTGTGTGTAAATGAAAGAAAAAGTGTGTGGACTTCCGTTATGCGAGAATGAGGAGCGAGAACGTTAGCGAGAACAAATCAAAAAGAATATCACGAGCTTTTTCACGATTTTTGTTCTTCTATATTTTGTTTCTTAATTCATGTAGATATTATTGTATAGTCGCGGCATTTCAAAATCGAAAAATAGAACACGAGAAATACGATAAGAGCGCGAGCGTGCGAAAAAAACGATGCGTCAGGTTCCCCCCAAACAAAACGCGATAATTTTTGAAAATCAAAATAAAAAAACTAGGTCTCGGTACTCGTAACTAGGGAGTTGTGTGAGGTACAATGTCCTGGCCGGCAGGGCGCGCGAGTCCACCCTCCCCCAAATCCCCGTACTTGACCCTTTGCCCCATGACTTGTAACATTATATTTGTCAAAGAAAAAAAAATATATATATATATATATTTGTCTAAGTACAGATATTTGTCAATGCTGGTTTACAGTTCAAAAATCAAAATATGTATATATATATATTTTTATTTATTGCTGTCTTCGGCTGATGCTCCGTCCTTGGTGAACGGATCTTATTTTTACGAACCTGGTGAACCTGCACCCCGAAACAACGTGCCTGCCATCCTCCAATTATGGTGGGCACCCTCTCTTCGTAACATTCACCTGATATCATAAAAAATAACGATTATTTGAAATCCCATGTTTCGACAATTTGAGAAACGAGACTTGATGTTGATCACTTTGAAGTAATGAAAATATGCCAATTGCCACGACAAAAAATTCCTAAAAATGACCTAAAAAAAATCAAAATTTCCTGAAAATGAAATCACGTAAAGTGTGTATCGCTAATCGCGCCAGGATTTTCTTACACAAATTTGCAATATTGGCGACACAAAGACGACATTAAATCGTACGTTTAACGTGCGACAGATCTAATCAAAACAATTTTCGACTAATGCATTCTTCCCCACTCAAAGATATTAGAATACAATTTAAAAACATTGAAAACAGCAGAAAAAAACAAGATCGGTGGTCGCCGATAACCAAACGAGAGGGGTGCAGGTCGTACGTAAACCAGGACGGAGCGACTCCTAAAAAAGCTCTGCAACAGCCAGAAACAGCGGAAAACGTGTCTGGGAGGAAAGAAAGTCATTCCTGCACTCGCGAGGCGACGAAAAGAAAAAATAATTCGTCGCCCTAGACGAGCAGCCAGGTTTGTTTCTTAAGCTTTAAAACCTCCCACTCATGATTTGTTTTTGTTTTTTTTACGATTGCTACAAGTCCTTGGCGCAAGCGAAAAAAAGGGGAAAAAGTACGGTGATTGGTGGGGTTGGTCTTTGCCCACCTGTCGGTCGGAACCCTAGTTACGAGTGCCGAACCTAGGGCCGAGATAAACTTTCGTATCTCGGCTTTTTTCGTTATTAATTACTATTATTATTATGGTGATGATTATTGTTATTATTACTATTATTATTACCACTATTGCAACACGGAAATCGAGAAAAAAACATCGTAATAATTAAGAACGCGGAAAATGATTGTACTATATCATTAATGACGAAGGATAGATTACTTTTATCGAGATAATTTACCATGGTGTTTATATTTACATATATCTATATATTTAGTACGTATTAGAAGAAAATCGCTCAGTTAAGTTTGATCGTTTTGTTTTTTGTCTTCGTCTTGCTATATTCGCGGTTTTTACTAATGTTTTTTCCTGCGACCAACGACTCTGAACTCGATCGAAATTTTTTAAGATACAAATTGTCGGAGTAATTTTTCCTCTTTTTCAAAAATTTGTTTGAAGTTATTATCAACACGGCGTGATCGAGGGATGAACGAAACTTTTTGCGCGAAATTTATGGTATAGCGATCATTACGACGAATGATTATTACGAGGTTATATTATCGACTAGATCAAATGAAAGAGAGTGAGAGAAAAGCAGAAAAAGCTGAAAAAAACGACGATTACTTAACGTGAATACTTAGTGCCATAGGTTGAGGTGGGCGTTTTTGATCTCGCGTCGCTCTCGAGAGACTGTGTACTTAATTAATTAAATAACGAGGATATAAAGCCCGTGAGGGAAGGGGGGAGGCTTTGAATGCTGCAAGACGCGATTTTTCTTGATGTAAAGAGACAAAAAAAAACGGGGGAAAAAATGTGGGAAAAAAACGTTTCATTCGAACGTTACGCGTTGCATCGTCGTACGCTTCGTGGTCTCATCGTGAATCTTTATTTTTATTTTTCAAATATTCTCGACTGCATTTAACGAAGATCCATAGCTTTAGCAAAAGAAGAAAAAAGGGAGAGGGGTATAATGATTTTACGGTAAAAACGTTACCGACGAAACGACTCGAGACACAGAAAGACAAAGAGAAAGAAAATATCGATCTGGAAATAATCCTCGTGTGTACATTTTTTTTGTTCGCGAAGTAACGACTCTAGTAATGATATAAGTATGAGATTTTTACCGTATACGCGAAAATATGTTTTTCTTCCTTCGTCATTGTCATTGATTCGTTGGACTATCGACTAGTGAACAAACAAAAAATTCATTCGGTTAATTTGCTCGTTCCTTTCCTCTTTTTTTCGGGAGACACGGAAAAATTTGACCGGATTACGCGCCGATTTCGCGGTCGACACTGCTCCGTGATAAATATATATACATATATATATATAAATAATATATTATATCATTTCGTCGGTTAACTCGCGAATTACGTAGAATAATAATAAATAATCATTTGTTGATTTCCTTTAGTTACGTTTTTGTTTCGTATTGTTTCTGTATTTTTGTTATAATGGAAACGGTTTTTACGAGGATTGCACGATAGCGAAGATGACGGAGAATAAAATTGAGGCGCGAAACAGCAGCGTGTGATATATATATATATATATATATATATATATATATATCGGATGGTCTAACGAATGAGACAAACACACATATACGTAAAATGAGAGAAAGAAACAAGAAAATTCGTTGTCCTACCGGGGGAATTTCTACCGAGAGATTAGGCAGCAGAAAATACGAAAGAGCGATTGACAAGAAAAATTCTCCTGTAAATGTAAAAGTGTGTTACATATTAACAACTTATTAGATTGTAAGGAAGGAAAACTCAGCCGCACATTGTATACGACTAGCATTATAGTGATAATATATTACCGATAACGATACTGTTTAAACTATTGTCTCAATCAACGTATTTTCATTATAAATAAATGTTAGCCTTGTTGAGTTAAAAAAAATCAACGGAGTGCAGTTTTTCATTTTTTCGAACAACATCGAACTCTCGACGAGCTTCCTGATCCTGCTTGCATGCTCTATTGCAATAAGTTTGCGTTAAAAGAAACAGAAATATCGCTTTATTAATCTTTGCACTGAAAATATCAGTCGTTCTCGTAAAGGGGTGATGTAGAAACAAAAAACGTTTTTTTTTTAAATTTGTAATAAATCGTTAGGGTTCCTCGAGTGAAGGGTCAGTACATTGTTTACGACATTGTCGATAAATGTCTAGAGAAATATTTGGATATTTCGGACGACGTTAATGAAGCGATATATTTTTCTTACAGTCGAGAAACGCTACGAATAATCGTGAATGATTACGCATTGCCCTTTTTACACGACGCATGATTTTCCTTGTAAAATAATTTCGAGTGATTCTTCGATCGAATCGGGTACGACGGAAGCGGAGTCACCGGGCGTATGAGTTGACGATTTGCTCCTGTAATCGACGTTTTTGCCCTGTATGCGTTAAAAAAGGGAATCGACGCTAGGATTTGTGGAAAATTCCCTACAATGAGAACGCCATTATATTAGTTCTTCGATGTTTGTTACAAAACAGGGAAAGAGACAGAGAGAGACAGAACGAGAGATAGAGAAAAATAGAGAGAGATGTCAGCATCGAGTCTCTCTCTCTCTCTCTCTCTCTCTCTCTCCCTCTCTCTCTCTCTCTATCTCGTTGCGTTCCCATAAATCTCGGTTAACCCTCGTCTAATAAATATTTAACCCTTTAAATTTGCAACAACCCTTAGCGTGTTGCGATTTGCATAGGGCCTCTATTTCATTTACACATCGCATAATTGAATATTTAAATTCAATTGCTGGCCCGTTACGCGCTCGCAGTTTCGAGAGCCGCAAAACTGCAGTAAAACTTGTAACGGGGCCACTTTCCCACTGAGAGACGTTCGACGAAGAGCCCACTCTCCCTCGCTCTCTCGCTTTCTCTCTTATTCGAGTATACGGAACGCGGGGGTAGTTTCGTCCTCGCGAACAACCCACAACAGAGCACACCTTTGGCTCTCAACCCCGCCTCCCCCCACCGATTCCCCCCATAAGCACACCATCGCCAAAACCACTCTTCCTATATTTTAAACGTTAAACGAGAGAGAAAAGACCCTCGGGCTCTCTCGAAGGACCCTTGGAAAAGTCCTTCGAAGATTATTACGACGCTACCGACATTCTTCACGAGACAAAACTTTCCTTTTCACTTTCACCGTACATACTTTTGCTCAGCCCACTTTTATGCCTCCTTCCCACACGCTTACAAATGTCTCCTCGTGAATTATTCGCTGATTCTTACATGCTTGTTCTTTTTTTCAGTTGACCTATCTTCATAAAATATTCCGAGTTTCGTGTCTGGCGTGAAAAGCTTATTTTTTTTCCCTCAGTCTCGTCGTAGGTCGGAAAACGTTGCGACAAAGGTTAAGGTTGGAAATACGTGGCAGAAATTAACTACAGAATTATTCAACATTAATTGACACAATAAGACTCTCGATCGTGCAATCTTCATTTTAGTTATCCGTAAAGAGTTTCGTGAACGAAAAAAAAAAGAAAAAAAAAACATTATTTTCGTACTGAGCCGTCCGTTCAAACATTGCAATTATTCTAAATTGATTTGTGTTTAAGTTCACGCGAGTCGTTAACGTTTTAACAGGATGTGAATTATTGTTCGGGAAACGACTGTAATCGCGTCTATTTCAACGGTCGTTCGATCGAGGCAAGTCTCGTAAAATCGAACAATCGGCACACACAGACCAACGCTAGACGAATGATTGATGTTAATGAGGCTACCAAGGCGATGCGGCTAATTGGAAATCATTGTGCCCCCTAGCTGTTCTCTCTTTAACCGAGCGATCACTCGAGCAAAGCACGACATTATGAAAAATGCAAAATCACGTACAAGCTTGGCGTTTTGAGAATTTTACTACTTTGTTTCATTGCACACGCGTCATAAAAAACAACTGCAATTATTGAGAACTGTAGGTCATTCGAGCTACAACCTCGATTAAAATTCTACTCAGCAAAAAAAAAGAAACGCATTTCTTCGATGTACGGTTAGGGTCATAAAATTCTGCTTCTCGCGCTATAGCACAGATTTGACACTTTATTGCACCCACGCGATGGCTATGCATTTATTATCCTCATAGCCGCTGTGCATTCGACGCGAAAATATGAGCAAGGTGTACGCGGATAATAGCAGTACGAATGTACTCTATACGGAAATAGATACGCGTGCGCATAATAAATACGAGTTACAAGAAAAGAGCACTATTTCTCTCACCTTCGCGTAATAATATGCTCGATATTCTCCCAAGCATCGCTCGACAAACATCTGGTCGAGCATTTGTGCATACGTATTCAGCGAGAGGGAAGACCGAGTTCTGTAGCTATGCGAACGACGTCTAATAGATACATATACACACATACGTATGTATAATGTATACGGGCCATTCCGACCTGATAATCGCCAAACCGAACTTTGAAATCAGTCCTCCATTTTTATTCCTTCCCAACAAAAAGCAGGAAAAGCCAACCCAAATATACAACACCCCATGCAGAAATTTGTTGAGAAGTCCACGTGTCCTTCCACATCCCTATAGGGATTTGGTAGGGACGCCGCAAGTAAAGAGTCCACATTGGAATCCAAGGAGATTTCGCGCTATTCCTCGATTGACGACGTGTGAGCATTTTTATTTGTACTTCTCAACGGCAATTTGTTGGATCGCCGTAATAACATATCCTTTCCTGATCCCGTGCACGAGCTTCGAGATTCCCAAGATGCACCGATATCTCTATAGGGATTTGTTAGGGACACACTCGGACAGTGAAAAACTCGGCGTGTTGAAACATAACCTGCTTCGTAAGTGTGTACGTCAAATTGCAGTAAATAAAAAAAAACGAGAATTACGGGAGGTTTTCAGTGATGCGATTTAAATCGATTTTCATGATATGCTTTTTTAAGCGATTTATACTTTATCAAGATCCACTCATTTTGTATGGCTACACATCGTGCTAAGAAGATTCAACGAACAGAATACGATGGGAGCCATCAGGCATCGTATCGGATTCTGTTCGATACTGTGGGAGTTTTTCAGGATTCAAGTTCAATTCGTATATTGGATTCCAATGGAGGATCCCGATTAGAATCCAATGTACGAGCGAAACATTTTAGTATAGGGATCCATTGGGATAAGCCATTGAATCCCTATCCGGAAGTGGAGATGGTGTTGAAGTTTGCATCATTGGGATGCAACGAAAATTCTCCTTTGTTTTTAAATTTTATTTCTTTATTCGTATCATAATCTTAATTTTTTTAGATTTACATTACACTTCCCTAATATAGGGAAAAACGTTTCAATGATTTTCGTGGCTTAGAGGTGTAAAAAAATTGGAAATGACGAGAAAAAAACATATTTCCATTGCATTCCAACGATGCAAACTTCAAGTCCATAAGTGGGGACAAGTATGGGGATCCAATTGGATCCCTACGACAATTCCCGCACGGGACGAACGAGTCTACCGCGCTGTCACTTTGTCACTTACGCTAACCTGATCTCTCCAAACCTTGTTACCAAAAACGAAACGAAAAAACTACAAATTCGTATCAGTGTCCGCGATAAATAAAAGAATACGTATAAAAGAAACAGATGAAATTGAGAGTGGTCTAGATCATGGATTTCTCCACTCAAATGCCCCATTTATCTCTATATAGAAAATTTAAGAGAGAGAGAGAGAGAGCGAGAGAGAGAGAGAGAGAGAGAGAGAGAGAGAGAGAGAGAGAGATCGGAACGCGGGCGTGGAAGATTATCATTGTCGGGTTATTCATGCTAACGATGATTGGTAGAGAGAGATCGTAGCTCACGATAATCGCCGTGTCACAAAATCGAGGAGGCGGTCATTGTGAGCGACATACTGACAGCATAATAAATTATACAGGTACAAACGCGCTGGATCGTGTGTATATATACATATACATACACACACACACACACACACACACACACACACATATATATATATATACACACGCACACATATTGGATTATGTAATTCGTGATATATACGGCTACGTGGACACATGTGTAGAAATACTTGAATAGATACATCGGCTACGTTTTTACGATACTAATAAGACCGGCCCCCTTTCCACTCTCGAGCTGTGAGCAAGATCGCGAGAGACGCGCGGAGCGAACCTCATTGAATCGCGCCCGCGTTCCTCGGACCTCGTTCCCTTGCCCGGAGCTTGCGTTGCAAGAAAATTTTTATAATTCAAAGCGTTTAAAAGGTGGTAGACAAACATGTGTGTGTGTCATGAGAATATACGGAAACTCGTGAGCGAGCGTGAAATCGATTCGTTTCACCGATTCGTTAATGAATTATTGTTATTATAAATGTCTGGCTATCGGGGAGCATAAAAAACGTCACGGATCGCTCACTTTTTTTTACATTCCACTATCTAATGTATATTTTTTTTATACAGCGGTGAATTTTCGTATTAACTAAAAAGACCACCACGACGATCTGCATTTTTATAAAGACAAATTTGAGTGACGTTTGAATATTTACCTATCTACATGTTTATATGAACTTATGTCACACAAACGTGTGTGTACCCCATTCCAGACTGCACTTCTTTTCATGTAGATACTCATATCCGCTTACGGTCCGTTGATTTCAACGGCAACGCGATCCATAGAGAAAGAGAGAGAGAGAGAGAGAGAAGAAAAATGTAAGAGTCGGTTGGTTCATTTTAGAATGGGGTCGAAACATCGCGAGGCTTCTCGCCGTCGCAAAAATTTCTTTTTTTTGCGACACAACACTCATTGTCAGTGTGAAAAATTTCCCACACCCACATGATCGTAGCTGATTGGTTGCCTTCAGTCGCTCATCGTTTGCTCAAAATTATTACTGTTTCCTTTCTGCGCAAGTCGCTTATTACATTTAATCCATATCCCTCCCCTCTCCTCCTGCGTCACTACGGAATTATCCTTATGATCGAGAGTTGATAAAAAATACCTTCTATTTTCATTGTATTTTCGGTCGTCTTGACTGACTCGTGGCTATGATATTGAAGTTTTCATCGTTGGAACGCAACGAAAGTTTCGTAGCCCTTTTTTGGCACATTTAGTCCTCTAAAATCACTCAAGGCTTTTTCTGGATCCTTGTTAGAGATCTTTAGCCTAAATATGTAAGAAAAGATTCTGGATGATAATGAAACTGAGGAAATAAAAAAGTGTCATTAAATTTCGGTGCATTCGAACGTTGGAAACGTTAACATCATCTTGTGGCTCGCTTGTTGTGTGCGTGCGTGCGTGCGTGTGCGTGCGTACGCGCGCGCGCGTGTGTGTGTGCATATGTATGGAAAAAGGATATTTCGAAGCCCTTATGCAAATGCACGGTTGACTATCAGCACGTATGACTATTTTGACGACGGCCCTCGATATTTTTTCAAACGAATTGGGGATTTCGGAGACGTTTTCCGATATAACGTTCATATGAATATGTTTTTCAAAAAGTGATTTTGATGACATAGGGGATTACTCAATGTTTAGTATGGGAACGATAAGTTACTATGAGAACGGTCCTTGAAGTCGAAATCATCAAAATCACCTTTCCCCACACATTTATGTACACACGCACACACACACACACGCGCACACACACACACACACACACACACACACACACACACACACACACACACACACACACATTCATATATATATATATATATATATATATATATATATATATATATATATATATATATATATATATATATATATATATATATATATATATATATATATATATATATATATATATATATATATATATATATTCATGTATATAAGAATGTATGTACATGTTCCCGGACTCCGAAGGCTTGCTCATCCGGCCTATACTTATACTTACTTCACGTGTATGCTTTACCTTGCACGTTGCTGGCGAGAGTACGAAGCGCGATAAGTAAAACGAGTGTTTTTTTTCTCGACCAATTGGAGAAGCCCAGCGTTACGATAATACATATGTATATGTAATAAATATCCGTATGTGCGTCTGTGTGTACGGTCTTTCCTGGACGGTGTACCGCCCATTTGTGTATTTAATGTCGCACCAATGCCGTGCTCTTAACCCGTGAACATACGTATGCGACTGTTTCTCTGTGCGGATACCGTGTGCGTGTACATTTTTCTTCGTGTACGCATTTACCCTCCTCCTGTTTCCTCCCCCTGCCACCCCTTACCCAAGCGCCTCACCTAACCGCGATACGAGCGCAAGCGCACGTGCTTTTCCATGAGAAAGAAGCCGCACGATCCTCGTGTCTGCGAATGTATGTATACATATAAATGTGTTCTATTCTTCACGAAGGAGAACCCTCGAGGAGAGACCTCTGACGTGGCCGTTGCGTAAGAGGTCATTTTTTATTCTTTCCGCGCTCGTGGAAAAATACCGCACTCACTCTTGCGGGTCTCGATAAAATGTGCATAATTCAATTACGATTTCGGTATAGAAGTGGTGCGGGAACGTAACGGGGTCGTTGTGACTTTCCATAGCGTGCACTCGATTTTTGCTGATTAATTGATTGTTTATCGCGGATTCAACATTGTGGTGGCCGACTTTTCGTTTCGTGATTTTAGTTTACGGTTGATTGAGTAAAAGCGTGGGCATCAATTGTTTTGACACTTTTCTCGATCAAGTGTTGCTGCAGTGAGAAATCCAACATTAAGCGTTTCAAAAAATGTATTATATATGTTTGAGGTATCTTCGTGATATCGAAACAGAATGGGCTGTACAGAGAAGTCACGAACGCCATGGAAAAATAATTAAATATCGCTTTGATATTTCGTTGATAGCCATGATAGCCATACGTAGGGGGTCTTGCGGAATGCTGCAATGGAGATAAAAGTTAAGTTCATCATTTTTTCACTGGTTTCAACGGGTCTGCGTAAACTTGGGGCCGAAAAAAGTCGATTTTCAATCTTTTTTCGGATAAGAGTATCCGGATGGCGAGGTTGAGATTTCACATAGGTACAATTGAAACAAGATCCTGCTAAGAATGGGATTTGTTAATTGAAAAATATTGTTAAACAATGAAGTTATTATTATTTGAACAGAGTGCCGCGGTTGCCACATGGCCAATCCGTTTTTGGCAATGGTTTCGGTAGATGGCAAATGGTTTCGGCAACTAAAGTGATTTGCATGAAAAAAGGTACTTTTAGTATAACTATTACATTTCCGTATAGCCCGATACGTTTAAAAAAATGTCTAGGTTATGAAATTGGCTAGCTGTTGAGAAAAAGTTCGATTTTCGACAAAAAACCATTTTAATAATTTGTTATTAACAAATGGAAACACATATCAAGAGAATCATCCGGCCATCCGATAGGAAATAATCGAGGGCGACATTCACAGAAATCGTCTGAACTTCATCAATCTTTTAAATATTTACAAAATCTTTGTTCAATATTAAAGTTAAGACCCTAGGATATAAAATTATGCAACAAAAGATCGTATTTTTGAAGTTCCACGCTTATGCAGACCTGTTAAGCATGTGGGCAACATTTTCGATTGGTTCATTAACACGCTAAAGAGTTATAATACTTTTTATTTGCAGTAGATTTACATGCGTGGTGAACGGACACGGCTTTACTCTTTATCATGCAAAAAAGCACATTAAAGAAATGGTACATAATATTTTAGATTCTCTATGTGGGTAATTGTACACGAAAGAAACATTTTGGCCAATTTAATAATCAATTATTATATAATCAGAATGTGATTCATTATAACGTACTGAAATTCGACGGCTTCTCGGCTCTGCCATACATCCTTACTAGGCTGCGTGATAGCGCTGTGAACAGTTGAGCGGCTCGGAAATTGCAGCAGACATGAGCATATGCACTGTAAATAGTTCTAGTCAGAGTTGCCAGATTGGGCTATAAATCGCGATTTGGGCTACCTTGGGAGGCCATTTCGCGGCCCAAATTTTTTAAACGTGCTCAAGCGCGATTTGGGCTATATGCGAAAATAAAATCGCTTTCTTTGGTCTCTTAGACCATGTAACTACAGGACGCACCTTACATAGTTCGCTTCAATCAAAACCATCCGCACATTTTTACAGGGAGTGAGGAAATACACACATACACACAATTTACTACGGTCACAAATTATCATCACGTATTTACTCACGCACATAATAAACATATCATCACATAACATAATACAGGACGCTAACAAAACGATTATACAAAAATCGTGTTCTTTTTTACACACTATACGTATATGTGCGCCAAAATAGAAAAATAGAGGAGCACCCAAGTCGATAACGCAATCGTTAACAACTATTTTATGGATGTAACTTTCATTATGGGTTTTAGAGTAATATATTTTATATCTATAAATAATTGAACGTAGTGAATTCATATTTATTAAAATCTTAAATAAAAATATACAATTATACAGCTATCGAGTCATTGTTATGTGATTCACATGGTGTGATTTAAAGTTTGTATGAAATTGCGTCATGGACACAAAAAGCCTATTATTGTCCCGCTTGAATCCATGGTCACAGACAACACGAATTTTAACTTTATGACTATGAGTTGGAGGAAAAGTAAACTTCAAATCTAAAAAAGAAAAACTGTTTAGTAATTACGTATCATAGAATAAAAATACATAACGAACGACCAACATAAAAAAGCATTTTCCTTCAGCCCGATATACTCACATACCCCCGCGTCCTCTTCTCAGCCGACAAAGCAAGCTGAGTTCAACTTGAATCCGGATGATCCGGACTCCGGCCCTGTCCCTGCTAAAGAATATTGACGTACCAGAGATTCAAATTTCGAATGCAGAGGACCTGCTAAACGAATTTTATGTTTCTCTGATGGACATAGTTGATTTAGATTTCTAGAGAACGTAAAGATATTTACTTTAATATTCTTATTCATATATCATATATGAGACTGTGATTGAAAATGGGTGATTTTTGTACTAGTGTAATCTCAAGGAATAAGTATTTGTTTATTTATGTGACAGATATTTTATTATGTTTGATTTTTAAATAATTAAAGAAATAATTCAATTTCTAACTTATATCGGTGCTTTTCCTTCATGACCGACCAAAACC
This sequence comes from Ophion slaviceki, assembly GCA_944452715.1. Lineage (NCBI taxonomy): Eukaryota > Metazoa > Arthropoda > Insecta > Hymenoptera > Ichneumonidae > Ophion > Ophion slaviceki. Next base: position 46,325,292 of record OX101783.1, read on the forward strand.
ACGAATTTGGGCTATATGCGAGCTTTTACCGCGCTATTTGGGCTTCGTAAAGTCCCGCGGTTTTCGGGCTACACAAGCGGCGTCTGGCGGCGGTTTCGCTCACTACACATCTGGCAACTCTGGTTATAGTCCTAGTAGAGTTGAATTAAGTTACTTCAGTTGAATTAACAAATTCAACTGAAATAATCATTTAGAGGAGGACACCACTGTGACCGAAAATTGTCGTTTTTTCCGATTTTTTGTCTACTAGATTATTTATTTGGAATTTGAAAAAGGTATGTTATTAAGCATGCATTGCAGTTGCTGTGCGGAAATTTTTATTAAAAAAATTAAGACTTAACAACGTTATTCAGATGTAATAGAGTCGGTGTATAAAAAATTCGGTCCAACAGCCGGATCGATAACTTGACAATGGTTGGTCTGAAAAATATAAATAAAAACGTTTTTAAAACGATATAAATTTTTCTGTATCCGTTTCGCGAAAGAAAAATTTCGCGACCTGTCGGGTGTTCGAAAAAAATGTAATTTTGGCGAAATTTTAACACATATTTGGCGACTTAAAAAATACTAAATTAAAAAAAACGGCTACATACAACGATAGCTACTGCAATCACGGAAATTTAGGTTTTTTTAAATTGCAAATCGGACTTTTATAGCTAAAGTGATAATTGCAGCCAGGTCGAAAAAAATCGTTGCGAGAAAAAGCGCGATTGAAAGGTTTAGTATACGTAAATCGTTGCGCTACCTGCTTTCACTAAATCGTCTGTAACTTAGTCAATTTTCAATATTATAACTTGAACATTTTTTCATATATTCTTGAATATGTATAGGTACTTTCAGAAAATGCAAAAAAGTCGATTCCTTGAGCCCGTCACAGTGATGGCTCGCTGTAAGAAACAAAAATATAAGCTAGAACTTTGAAAGTTGATCGACATGTTACGAGCCACTTGCAACTGATTTACTGATGTACTTTAGATTAGAAGGAGAGGAAGAGGGGAGAGGGGAGAGAGAGAGAGAGAGATTCCATTAAGTTCCAGAAAGCTTATTGATTTTTCTTTATCAATTTATCGCGTTGCGGTGAAAGCAGTTCGCGTCGCTCAATATATTCTGGCAAAACTCGCGAGAGTGGAAGATTGTCGGAAGGAAGTTCATCCACGCAAACGCTAAATCGTGTATATACCTGTACACAGACAAGTTTACGGCACTCTCTATACACAAAATTATATACAGAAGGGGGATGGTTGAAGGTATAGGGGCAAAATAAAAAGTGTAAGAAAAGCAGCCTCGTCGTTCGCCTTCGTAATTTCATTGGCACCAGCAACGTCAGCTGGGGCGCCCGCCTTGCGTAGCAGAGTTTTTCCTCCACCTTGACGCCTCGAACCCTTCGCCCCACCCCCCCCCCTTCCTCAACCGACATACATGTATATTTTCATAACGTAATATTGCTGTACTGAGCGTGTATATGCGTATGACGGTGCTTCGGGCTCAAAAGGGCGTACCGGATGCCGCTCGAGCCTTGATATTCGAGGACCCTTTTGCCCTCAACCACCGATGTGCAAATGAGGTTTGCCCCGTGCT
>OX101783.1:46331869-46430672 GCA_944452715.1 Ophion slaviceki
CCATTTTGCCTCGATCCCGTTTTGCCCCAACCGCCTCTTTCTGAGGAGCCTGATTTTCTCCGGCCCATTTTGCCCCAGTCCCGTTTTGCCCCAATGACGTATTTTCCAGCAGTGTTGATTTTCACTATTCCATTTTGCCCCAAACCCGTTTTGCCCCGGTCCCATTATGCCCCGCTATACCATTTCGCCCCGGTCTCCCCTATTCTTAATAACGAGCATAATTCATATGGCCTTGGATTTTATGTGATGTGAAGCATCCTTTGTTATTTTTAGTGCCAGAGGCACTAAAAATTACTATTTTCATCTCACACATACATTTTTCCACACGTACACATATTAATAAATATCCATATACACAGCTACCCACCCACCCACACCCACACACACACACACACACACATATATATATATATATGAAGAAGGATATATACATCCAGGAAGAAAAGAGAAAACGACTGTGATGAAGAAAAGGGATTTCATCGTTATTGCTGCAGTTTTGCTCTGCCAGAAAGGGTAATAGAAACGAAAGGCGCAAGGAAGAAATGTTCTCTTCGTGATGGCAATATATAGACAGCCTCGAAAAGGATGCAAAGGATTCCCCACGAGCTTTCACGCCTACGTCTTTCTATCACTGTCTCTTTCACTCTCTTTCTTCGGCATTTTTTCGTTTCTTTCAAATGTTTGATTGTTTTTTTTACAAACTTGCTGTCGATACGTCTGTCATTCTTGTGGTATATCGCTCGGCGATTCCGGGTCTCTCTTTTCATTCTTTATTGCGCTTCTTCAGTTCTTTCTCTCTCCTAAAACGCGCGACGTTTGTACAATTTTTTTCCTCCTCTTGCTATGGTCTTGATACACGTGATCTTGAAGCATTTTTACCCCCGCCAATAGTACGAGAGAGGCTATATGCCTCCAAAGCCTGGCATACAGTCTCTCCTGGGGATACTCCCAGGGATTTTGTTTCCTGCTCTCTGATCTCTCGCTCATTCTCGTTTTACTCCTCTGGTTCGATCAACTTGTGAAGCCGAACACGCGCAACCTCGACTCTTCGTTACACTCTTGTCCGCATCCTCCTCGATCCTTTTTCGTCTTTTTTTCACTCTGCCCCCACAGTTTTTTTTCTGTCACTCGCTTTCTCGCTCCCCCCCTCTGTCGCATCTTTCTTCGCAACGATAGACGGACGTATGTGACACTTGTTTGTCGTCAGTATATCGCTTTTTTGCGAATAGGAAGAAAAAAAAACATTTACACGTCCGCGCGTCACCTGCGACGTGAGAATAAAAAATGTGTCCCGATAAAAAAATCTTTGTAGTACGATGAATCTCTGATTTACTTGATGTCGATTGAAAAGCCTCCCGTCAATCGAACCTTATTGTGTCATGATAAACTTTGACCAAATGGATTTCTCCTTGAGTCCAGGGAAGATTGTGAGAATAAATTCCGACTCAATTTATCGTTTAATCGGAGAATTTTATCGAATTAATCTCGATTCAGCAGAATTTAGATGAAATCAGATGATTTTTGTATAGTATGCGATGAATCATAATTTATTGTTAGTGTAAATAAACTTTCGTGATCTCAGTTTCTCCAAAAATAAATTATTACCGTGAGGTTAATTATCGAGAAAAGACCCTCTTGATCAAGGCATATTCTTGTTTAATTGATATCATTTTATTCTATTCTCAATCAAAACAAGCATTAAAGATCGGAGACACGTTCCATCATCGGTTGGTGTTTACAGTGCTCGGAAATTTCGACTTGCCACTAACCAACACGAATTGTCGAGTGTGGTTAAATTAGCTTAGCAAACACGCCGATAGCTCGTATCTCTTTCTCTCTCTCTCTCTCTCTCTCTCTCTCTCTCTTTTCTCTGTCTCTCTCTCTCTCTCTCTCTCTCCCTCTCTCTCTCTCTCCCTCTCCCTCTCCCTCTCCCTCTCCATCCCTCCCTGTCCCTCTTCTCATCCAACTTTGCTCTCTCTCTCGTCGTCATCGTCGTCGTCGGTATATCCTTGACTGCTCGAGGTAATCGAGCTCGCGCGCATAAATCCTATTAGAGGATTAGAGGGTGCAGAACGGGGTGGTGGAAACCCGGCTAATACACGTGGTGCTATATACACGAGAGATCACATCGAGGGAGGGAGAGAGAGAGAGACAGAGAGAGAGTGAGAGAGAGAGAGAAGGAGTAAGAGAGATTGGTGTGTTTTGTGTGTACGCTTGTGGGAATGTTAGCTCACCATATACGTGTTCACGAGCGAAAAGCTCTCCTCATGCAAATTATCAAACGTTTCACCCTTCCTACACGCCCCTTCGCACATACATGCTCCCTTAAACGAAACGACTTCCGTGTCAAACATTTCGAATTTTCCCTTGATAAAACACGTAAAACTACATAAATAACTCATTTTTCAATTGCTTTTCTGCACTTCAACTCTCAATTTATATTTATGTATTCATCCAACGAAATGAATTTATTTATGCACAATAGCGATTGATTGAGATACTGAAAATTAGTTTAAAATTGTACGGAGCATGGTGCACTGACCTGGAAGATTCGATAAACATTTACAATTTGGGAGAATAGTTTTATCAATGGTACACGTGTTGTTAAAAATAATACTTGTAGGATTAATACTACCTGTAGTATTACACTATACACTATTTTTAATGTTTTTTTATTTATTGAGGTCTCAATTAATTCCCGAGTTCCAACATATACCCTTGCGGCTTTTTAGGCTTTACCCTTCCTAATTTAACCCACTTCTATCACTCCTTACCCGCACTTCGTTAACATAACCTAACTTCCATTGCGTCTACAGCTGTCTTAAGCTACACTATACCGCATTTGCCGAAGGCACGGGGAAACTATGGAAAACCCGTAGCGGTATAGACGGCCCCTGTTATTCTGATACTCTGGTACAGACTTTTACTCAGGTATCTTCACCCAAAGTCTCAGAAGTATTGGCTCACTGGTTGATGCGCCAGCCGGTGCACGGCTAAGCGGTCACCGCTCCGAGTGTTGGCCGTACTGCTTAACTCGATGTACCGCCAGAGCCGAACTCCGATCGCCCATCCACCAGTGTTGGTCTGTTTTAAATGTAATTTTATTCACAATGCGTATGTGCAGTATCTATTTTACAATACCGATTTACAAATAAATGGAAAATTATTCTAGATCGGACTTGCATCGTAGCGCAAAAGTTTCCACGTCGACAAAAAATAGGTGGAATTATTCTAGAAGTGGCAAAATTGCAAATCGTATGAAAAAAATATACGTCTTTAAAATAAAAAGCATCAAAAAATGCGCTAAAGCAATTGAACCTCTCCCAGGTAGGAAATTAAAAGGCTGACGATGGAAACAAGCTTGTGCGAGCCTTGTTTCACCGAGCCTGAGTGAGACAGACCTGGCCCAGGTTTCATTGCATCGTTTGGAGCAGCCTGGAACCAAGACTGGCTGCTTAGCCTAAACTCAGGGTTATTTCAAGCTTTATTCAGCCGGTGAATTTTGAGGCTGAAAAATCAAGGCTGGATGCAGGCTTGTTTCAGGTTGTGATAAAATAAAATAAGTTTAAAATAATATTTTTTCTGTACTTTTATGAAAAAAAAATTTAGCCATAAATTTGTCGGGTGTGAAGGCACGAAAAACGAAAGCGAAGAAGGCAGCTCAGAACATTTAAACATATTCTCTTATCGATATTTATGAGGTACACAAAAAAGTGTATACGAAAATAAAAGTACGCAATAAAATAAAGTATTGTTTTTTAAAATATTTTTTATATATATTTTGTAACAAATAATATAACAAATAATAAATATATATAATAAATCAAATGAATTCTTTACAGATTTATTAAATTTACCCCAATGTAGAATATAGAAAACTAAAAACAGGCCTCATATAGCCTCGGGAAGAGTTTGGGAAAAGCCTGGTCATAAATGCTCGTGAAGGCTTCATTGAGGCTCGTTTTGAGCCTTGTTGTTTCGTCGTTTCAGGCTTAGTACAGGCTTTTCTACCAGCCTTTGGTCAAGCCTGTGCGCAAGAGCCTGAAACCGCGTTATCATTCAGAGGTTCAGCTAGGCCTGAAATCAGGCTGGTGCTCAGCCTGAATTAAAAAATGTGAGCCTTGTTTCAGAGCTTGGCGAGCCCTTTTTTCATCGTCAATTCCTACCTGGGCTGTTGGCTCATTTAATCGTGGATTGCGACCGAATAACAAACGTACGTGGACGCAAGTTCGCCGCCGCCTCTTTGAAAATCACGAAAAAGTTTTTCTTTCGCAGGCAAGTCGATGTACAATGCAATTTTCGATGACCCAGGTAGGCAATTAAAAGGCTGACGATGGAAACAAGCTTGTGCGAGCCTTGTTTCACCGAGCCTGAGTGAGACAGACCTGGCCCAGGCTTCATTGCATCGTTTGGAGCAGCCTGGAACCAAGACTGGCTGCTTAGCCTAAACTCAGGGTTATTTCAAGCTTTATTCAGCCGGTGAATTTTGAGGCTGAAAAATCAAGGCTGGATGCAGACTTGTTTCAGGTTGTGATAAAATAAAATAAGTTTAAAATAATATTTTTTCTGTACTTTTAGGAAAAAAAAATTAGCAATAAATTTGTTGGGTGCGAAGGCACGAAAAACGAAAGCGAAGGAGGCAGCTCAGAACATTTAAACATATGCTATTATCGATAATTATGAGGTACACAAAAAAGTATGTACGAAAATAAAAGTACGCAATAAAATAAAGTATTGTTTTTTTAAATATTTTTTATATATATTTTGTAACAAATAATATAACAAATAATAAATATATATAACAAATCAAATAAATTCTTTACAAATTTATTAAATTTACCCCAATGTAGAATATAGAAAACTAAAAACAGGCCTCATATAGCCTCGGGAAGAGTTTGGGAAAAGCCTGGTCATAAATGCTCGTGAAGGCTTCAGTTAAGGCTCGTTTTGAGCCTTGTTGTTTCGTCGTTTCAGGCTTAGCACAGGCTTTTCTACCAGCCTTTGGTCAAGCCTGTGTGCAAGAGCCTGAAACCGCGTTATCATTCAGAGGTTCAGCTAGGCCTGAAATCAGGCTGGTGCTCAGCCTGAATTAAAAAATGTGAGCCTTGTTTCAGAGCTTGGCGAGCCCTTTTTTCATCGTCAATTCCTACCTGGGGAAAAGCGAACGGCAAAAAATTCACGTCGACACATTTGTGCGCGCGTAAAAAATGATGTTCCGAAGCTTTTTATTTTTCCTCTCTCTTGTCAATTTCTCATTTTCTTTCTGGCTTTGATCTCTCTCGGGGATTACCGGTCGGCTGATCCCTCGGAGTATCGACGAGTCTCGTGTGTGCGTGCGTGCTCTTTTGCTCATCTTCCTCTTCTTCTTTGCGGTTTGTCACCATTCCATCCCGCCCCCTCGTCTCGTTTCGATGTTCCCGGTGAACGCGGTGACCGACGACACATATCTCGCGCGTCTCTCGAGACGCTCCGGTGTTAAATACGCGGCCTCTGCGTCCCTCAGTCGTGTTCCTCGCGGCCGAGACGTGTTCGGAGTTGTTGGAGACGCGCTCGTACATATGAACCGTGCGGCCTCTGTGTGTGGACGATGCGTTTGCGAGGGGGCTTATAGCGACGAGGCGAACGCACAGGGTGGTTCGATGCTCTTTTTTGTCTTCTTTTCTCTGGCTCTCTCTCTCTCTCTCTCTCTCTCTCTCTGTCCGTGCTTTTTAGCACCATTCGCTCCGTTGAATCTTGCGAACGCATCGCACGTACTTACGCACGCGTTCGCGACCTTATCATCCCTCTCTCTTTCACTCTCGCTTTTTTTAGCGCCAATTAGTCCGGTGCCAAGTGAATTTTTCCAGGAGCCCCGTCGCGGAAAACCTCTAGAACGAAATGTCTGAGAGACCGGGTGACAAGAGGGAAGAGAAGGAATGCCTCCCTTGAACATTTGTCATTCATCGATATCGTCGCGCTCGCGTAAAGACAGGAGAGTACAATTTCTTCACTCTCTCCCTGTGGCTCTCTTTCTTTCTGTCTCGCAAGCTCTTTGGGTGGTCGCGTTGTCGTCGCTGAAGCTAGAGAGGAGAGGCGTCGAGGTCCTCCGAGACGGGGCTTATCTCTCTCGACAATGGCCTCGCGATCTCTGGCCAAGACCGACAGAGCGACTTTGTCGTCGGGCTTCTCTTTCTCCCTCGCTCCTTCAGCATCTCCACCAACCCTTCTGTCTCTCTTTCGTTGTTTTCTCTCACTCCTACAAACGCGCTTTTATTTCTAGCTTCTCTCTCTCTCTCTCTCTCTCTCTCTCTCTCTGTATATATATATATATATCTTCGCGGTTATGTGAACCGTAGCACGAGATTATGCCAAGATCTTGGACTCTTATGGCACAATATATATACGCGTGTGTACGAAACCCACGAAGGAGAGGAGAGTCTCTAATTCGACGGGAGATCCTATCGAAGCCCATCCTCGCGAAATTCTCCAAGTTCTGTTTGCTTCGAGGACTGTTTTTTTCCTTTTCGTTTGCGAGATTTATGCTCCAGTTATATACTGACCATATCGGTATATGCGGGAGTGTCGAGAGATATATTCGATCGCATTGTCGATAAATGCCCCAGACAAGAAGAAACTTTGATCATAGTCGCGAAATATTGATATCAACTCGAAAAAAATATCGATGTATTTGGTTGGTGAATTGCATAAAAATCATCCTGTCGATCGGTACTGTGACTCATTTTTATTGTTGAATCGGATAAAATAAATGAGAAAAATATGTTAACTTATCGAAGTGCCGAAATGGGAGATTCTCATGGAACGATGAATGGTTTTATTCTCAGCGTCGTTACACATTGCCCTAATGTTTTGTCAACTGGCGAACATTTGATCATGCTTGGTAATCATTCGGAATCAATCTCACCGAATAACTTCATCTCCATTAATATTCATTGCCACATAAATCAAATCATTTGGATATTGTATATTCGTACATCGAGACTGCAATTCATCCTCAATCAAACGGGGGATGGTTCGCAATTCGAAGCACGTCAGTCGAATCGAACGGTCCCGCAAAAACTCGAGAAATACAGGATAAGGTGGAGATCCGGGTGAGGTGTGGAGGTGAGGATGCTGGCAGGTGTGCCAAAATCGAGGTGCCGCAGCACAGACTCTCCGTATCTATCCGTTGATGTCGTAGGCAACGACATCAACGGATGAATATTCTCTTCGAAGCAAGTGCAAGTCCCACGCAAAAGAAAGAGAGACGAAGGGTGGTGCCAAGCAAAATCGATTGTTTTCGTCCCGGCCATTGCTAAATTGTTAGTATATGGCAATAAGCAATTCTCGCGAAGTGAGCCCTGTATCCCAATTTTAAAAAGTGGGTACATAGTTTTTCAACTTTTCCTTAACACCATGGATTTTAACGTTTTTCATCAAAGTAATAATTAGAAAATGTGTTTAAAAGTCAATTGAGATACTTTTCGTCTGAAAAGTCAATAAGTTGATTTTTTCGACTCAACAAGGGTGCTGAAGACCAGAGCGCCGTAACATGACCGAGATCGTGTTTCCAATGCCTCCTGCTATAAAAATTTGTATTAGGGCATGTCAATAAGTCTGATCACATGGAAATACTTTTCAACACATTTTCTAACTATTATTTTTATTTAATCATCATTTATTAACGCATTAAACAAACGACGACACTTTTTCAAATCGAGCTTCATGGCTCGCTTTGCAAAAAAATTTGTCTCCTCTATCTCAACATTCTTCGGTACGGGACAGAAAACAAAAAAAATTTGATTTTTCTGCATCATACACATGTATATGTACATATAGTTGAAATCCTGGCCTGATGACGAGCTTGTGGTAGCAGTGAGAAGAGCTTATCGAGAGCAGGCAGAGCTCAACACAACCGGCGATGTCTATATGGAAGTGTGACATCTTGGCGGTTATTCTTGGCAGCTTGGCCGCAGCAAGAGACCGAGTCTTTCTGTCCTCTATTAACGTTAACTAAAGCTCCGTGAGCTTTTTCCACCGTGTGTTTTACTCTCTCTTTTGCTCCTTCTGCCTCCCCCTCTCTCCCTCTCTTTCTCTCTCTCTCCCTCTTTCGCTTCGTCTCTTAGTCGTTCGAGCAGAAGGCAAACTTCCTCCACGACCCCGCGTCAATGTAGTTTTGCGCTGCTTTGCGATGAGACGAAGAAGACGGGAGAAACAAGCGAGACCGATATGGAAACGAGTGAGGAAACATCAGGAGTCGACACTAAAACTGAAGGCAGTAAAGAGAGTGGAGAGATGGAGAAACACACGTACAGAAAAAGAGAAAGTGCTCTCTCTCTGTCTCTGCAGGGTGATTAGTTCTCTCTCTCTCTCTCTCTCTCTCTCTCTCTCTCTCTCTCTCTCTCTCCCTCTCTCTCTCGCTCCAACTCGCTCTTTCCCTCTCTCGCTGTTACTCTTCCCTCTTACCTCATTCGCTCCATCTATTTCTCTCTTTTGGTCTCCTCACAAAGATCTCACTTTATCTCATTCGGTCTCATTCGGCCGCGGAGCCCACGTCAGAAATAGTGGCACTTCCCTCAGCTCGACAGGTCGAGCCTACCACCAATATCTATTCCGGCGCTACAAAACAACATCCAACCCGTCGTCTCTCAAGCCTACAAAATTGCATGTACATGTATACACACAGAGACACGCACATGTGCATATAATTACACACGCATATACACATATTTCTGCAACAAACAGGCTTTCCACGCTTCTTCCAGCATTGATATGAATTTATACACAATTCTCGGAGTTTTGTCTATACATCAAATCCTCGTGAGCAAAAAGACCCAGCTCGTCGAACTTCGCGTAACGAAGTTCACGTATCACGCTCTTTTCCTCATTTAGCCGATTACTCATCGCGTTTCGGGAAGAGTTTACCCTGCACATATACAGGGTGTTCCAGAACTGAATGCGTTCCCTGAAATGGGGGGTTGGCAGTGAAATTCTGAGTCGATTGATATAAGCATGTGTGGGTCTCAGATCAACCCCTGAGTTATTATCAATTTTTAAAGGCGGGCTAATCAGGTGCGTGTGTGGTGCCTGTAGGCGCGGTGCTCCCGCCCGGCACCATTACATGCACCTATCGCTCACCGACGTACGCCGGCTCATCGGGGGCACCTCGTTGGCCCGCCTTAAAAAAATAATAATAATTCAGGGGTTGACCTGAGACACACACATGCTGATATCAATCGATTCAGAGTTTCACCCCCAACCCCCCATTTCAGGGAACGCATTCAGTTCTGGGACACCCTGTACACACACACACACACACACACACACACACACACACACACACACACACACACACACACACACACACACACACACACACACACACACACACACACACACACACACACACACACACACACACACACACACACACACACACACACACACACACACACACACACACACACACACACACACACACACACACACACACACACACACACACACACACACACACACACACACACACACACACACACACACACACACACACACACACACACATTTGTGTGTGTGTGTGTGTGTGTGTGTGTGTGTGTGTGTGCGCGTGTGTGCGTGTGTGTGTGTGTGTGTGTGTGTGTGTGTGTGTGTGTGTGTGTGTGTGTGTGTGTGTATGCGAGCTAAAGAAATGTGGAATTTATTTATAAACTCGAGCGAATTAAGTTTTGCCTCGCTGAAGAGTTGAGAACGTCTTCAACCAATACAGCGATAATGCGTTCTTATTTTAAGGCGTTAGGGTACTCTGACAATCCGAAAGTGAGGGTATTTGAAAAAATTAATTTTGAAGGAATGAGTAAGATGATTGAAAAATCGTTTGGACACTTATTTGTATGTACATTAACAGAGTTGTGTACCGAATTTCATTTAATCATATTAATAATGAAAGAAGTTACAAACAATCTCGTGAAGGACCTTTGAACGTGAGGGGCTGAACGGTGTACTTGATGTTGCCCACCCGGTTGATCTCTGAAGCGAAAAAAACGCGTTGTTTCTCAAAATAGATAATATTGGATAACACTTGACCGAGCCTTTTTTGTTATCGTGTTTCAACCATCTAAAAAAAATTTAATTTTTTTCTCGATTTTTCGAGGAAAAATGACATCGTTATTGTTAATAACTAATGAAAAAAACGTAGAGAAGAAAAACGTCCGTAAATACTTAACTACTATCACACTGAATAACTATACCAAATTTCAAGTCAATCCGTTTATTGGATGTCGAGAAATCGTGTGCGCCGTTTTGAAAAACAATTTGCGATTCCTGCACCATAAACATATGGTGCAGGAATCGCAGGAATTCATAAGCAAGGCCCAGCAAGACCTTGCTCCTCAATTTGAGTTATTTCAAGAAACGAAGGAATGTAGGAAATTTTCACCGTAACCTAATCCCTTAAATGGCAAGCTGAAAATTAATACGCAACGGGAGGGGAGTTATGATGTAATAATTGGGCCATTCTTGCGTGACGAACGAAAAAAACCTTACGAGTTGCGTTGCAAGTACCTTCCACATGACTGCACCAACTCATTTTTGCGTGGACATTTCGCCAAGATGTGGAAAAAACGTACCAGTTTTAGTATTCCTCTATTTGATATTGAAAATGGGGCGGTGCATGTTGTTCGAGACCCACGACAGACGCACATTAGCTTCTTCTTAACTGTATAAACTTGACCTTGTTGATGAAACAGTGTGTAAAAAGTATGTAACTAGAAGAAGAAGCAATAAATTCGCCAAGTTGATTTTCAACTTTGTCCAGCATCAGAAATAATACGTACTCGAGCGCGTGTATGTGTGCGTGGGTATTCGCGGTCGCGTCACGGTGGTTCGAATTTTAGTGGCGTAGCAAACGATTCGTACTCGGTCAGCGAGTTCAGAAGGGTACATGCGTGTGTATGTGTGCGCACGCGCACACACACACACACACACACACACACACACACACACACACACACACACACACACACACATGGATTCGACCACGAAAACGACGAGACCAAAATCTACATCGACGAAGAAGCAAGAAGAGGCCGAAGACTACTTGGTCCCTCTATATGCTCCCTCGCTGCTTTTGCTATACCAGAGCACTCTCGAGTCGCTCCACTTCGACGTAAAAATATCTCGCAACCAAAAGGCACTAGGAGAAACAGAGAAGGAAGGAAGGAGCGAGCGAGAGAGAGAGAGAGAGAGAGAGAGAGAGAGAGAGAGAGAGAGAGGGGGAGGGAGAAACACATTCGTAGATAGACGAGACGGTGAAGTGTCATCATCCTCATCTCAACGAATTTCACTTTTGTGCTTGAACCGTACCGCAAATGTGGAAAATCTCATTCTCTAAAATTTCAAGAAATATTGTGCTCAAAAAAAAACTTTCCAATTTCACGATCCGCCAGAGTTGTCACATTGCAAATCGTCATGAAATACAAATCAATTGGAGTTTCCAACAATTTTATCCGACAAAGCTGAGCAAAATTTTTTCATTCTTCTCTTACTCAATTTTGGGAGACTCGAATATCTTCAACGAGAGTGGTACACAGAGAGTGAGAGGGCGAAAGGGAGGGAGAGACGTGGAAGAGAGGGCAAGCGTGAAAAAGCTCATGGTACGTAACACACTGCACAATGTGCATTGCCCGGTGCGGAAACAATGTGGTTATAGTTGGCCTGTAGTGTGCGTATATATGCTATATAAACGTGAGTTCTCGCGCGCGAGAGGAGGCGAAGGTTAGCTGTGCCGTAAATCACGGGAACGAGCATCGACGCCCGTAAAGTCATCGTCCACGATCATTCGTATCGGAACGAGGGACGCTGAGAGCAAGTATTATGTATGAGAGAGTTTTATATATATATATATACATATAAAGTATCGGAAAGCTCTACACATTATTGGGATATTATCATTATAATAATTGTTATAAATACATATAGGGGCGTGTGTGTGTGCGCGCGCGCGTGTGGGTCTGCATGTGTGATGATGGAAACAAACGTAAAAAAATCTGTGGTACTGATTCTAAAGACAATACTGATTAAAATAAGATTGAGAATAATAATAATGTACAAAACTTACCAGTACCCAAATGGGCCCAGGATTGATACAGGCGGATTGTCAAATTATGAGGTCGCGCATAGCTCATCAACCTTCTCGTTATCACACTTTTTATTGCCCTCCGATTAAAAGTGTAATCAGCGAGCTGTCACAGTGGAGCTTAAAAAAAGGCCGAATTCTAAAGATATCTACGTAAACAAAAATGAAATTCGCTTGTTCAACTTTTGATATTTTTCAATCTCCGCCTGCATGGAGAAACTTTTGTACAGGGGATAAATATATACGAAAGTAATCATGTCGAAACCGAAATATGTCTCGTATCTCTCCGCGCCGTCTCTCACCCTACGGCATTCGTAGACGAATCGAGCCGTTCAGAATTAATGAAGAAACGTTGCCATGGGCTCCAAGAGGTCTTATGCGGCATGGGGAAAAGCAAAATGACAAGAAAAAAGGAAAATAGAGTACGTACAAAGTTCCTAGACTCTCCGTATGGAACACTTGTGGAATTTTGCGGCCGCAGACATTGCGGAGCTTTTGCTCTCTCGTGCTCGCCGGAATTGTAGAGTGGAAGGTACGTTAATGACTCGTAGGTGACAGGCCTTAGATCTAGACATCTTGAAACGAGAGAGTGAGGGAGAGAGAGAGAGAGAGAGAGAGAGAGAGAGAGAGAGAGAGAGAGAGAGAGAGAGAGAGAGAAATAAAAGAGAGCATGGAGACTCATCTCCAGTCTCATCCTCATCTCAGCACAATTCCCTCGTGCCGTGAGCGCCAGAAACGCGGCATGCGTTCTTTGGTGCTCGCTGCCAACGAATAGTTTAGCATCAATCCCGACGTCTTATTATATCGTTATTAAAATAAACGTGGAACTCGCTCGAGCGTAAGTTCGCGAGGAATATTTGGCTCTTGCATACCCCGTCATAGCATAATCGCGATTAATAATAGGCGTAATACTCATTATTATTATAGGGATAAAAATGCGTTAAATCTAACTTAAGTTTGATTTATTTCGGATGAACCAAAGGACCTTCATTTTCATGGAGTAACATTGCAAACATTATCATTGACGTTAATTCCACTTGTAGGCTGCTCGAAAACTAGATATTTTTCTCTTTTTACCACTCCTGAGAATTTTGAAAAATAATAAAGTAACAGCCGCCTCGTTTTATTAATTTCGGATAGGACTCGACAGTACTTCAGGAAAATGCGTAAACACAATTTTTACGAGCGCTTTAACAATAACGCACAAGATGATGAAGATGATTTATACGACGAAAGTAACTTCTTTCGCACTTTCTCAGTTACTCGTCACGGATTTTGGAAAAAATTTAGGCAGAATACTGCGAATATTTTGGTTCGATATCCACACTGTATGATGTATACATCCATACTTTAACTATATTTTATATTTCCCTGCAAGGACAATAATATTTTATAGCCAAAGTTACTGCCAAAAGTATATTACTGCTTATGGATAATTTAGCAGTTACATAAGTTATCCACATATGTTAACCGCAACCACCAATCTTACGAGCACACGTTGATTGTTCAGTGCTATATAATATACAGTCGACCCTCGATATAACGAATCTCAAGGGAAGTTCGTTATATCGAGTTTTCGTTATATTGAGGTTTCGATGAACCGAAGTCATAAGTCATTAAGGGGTCTTTTCACTTTAGAAGCTAAAAAAAGCTATTTCCATGCATTTTTTGATAGTTTTATATTATAGATATTGATATAAAAGATGTTACACTTAATAAATACACTTTCTAAATACATTTTTAAAAAATGATTCATTCAAGTCACTATTTATAGATGAAAATGTTAGGTAAGAAAATGTCCTAAAAAATGGTAGGTCTGCGCTGTTGATAAAATCTCGGAGATCGACTATGCGAAACAAAAAATCAAACGGTTTTAGATTCAGTATGTTAATGGCTAGAGCGCTCATCATACGATTTCTGATATATGCAAAAATAAGAAAATGGCGGACATTTTCGGAAAAACAAAAAAAACGTGTTTTTCACCGATTTTGGCAAAAAAGTAAATATCAAACGTAAAAAAATCCTTGATATGTGCTATAGCTATAGCTGTAAAGAATATGTGGTTAAATTTCATGAGGATCGGTTCCGTAGTTTCGAAGATTTTATCAACAAGCCGTCGAAAAATGTTGTTTCGAGAAAAACGCGTTTAAAGTTTGTTTGGGTTACATAAATACATTAAATAAAAAAAATGTATTTCGAAAGTGTAACAACTTTTATATCAATATCTATAATATAAACCTATCAAGAAAATTCATGACAATAGCCTTTTTTAGCGTCTAAAGTGAGAAGACCCTTTAAAATGTTCTTAAAAAAAATACATATTAGTATTATAAATATGGGGATATTTTTTTAAGAAACAAAGGTCTAAATTAGACCATTTTTTACAAGCAATTAGCAATTAGAGCATAATGGATTCGGTGTAGTAAAAAGAAATCCATTATTTTTGCCATCAATTTCATGCAAAAATAATGGATTTCTTTTTACTACACCTAATATATGATTACGTCGTTGTATCAAGGTTTCGGTTGTCGATCGAAAGGGCATAGACAAATCTTTGTTATATCGAGGTTCGACTGTAGTAGGTTTTCCTAAAATGAATATTCCCTAATACTATCAAAAAATAACTTTCTCAAGATCTTAATAGTGAATAGGACTAAAATATATATACATTGATTAAAAAGATTGCTTGTGACTTACAACGATGTTTATTGTGTTTTGTACCATATTATAAGAGACGACCTGATAAATGCATATTGATGTGTGTTCTACAAGAACAAAAGGTGAACTACGAGAAGAAGTGTTGAACCGATATCCTATTTTTGCAATGCACCAAACATAGTATGTAACAGTTTGTGAGACACGCGTAGTTTTAAAAACTACTAAGCCATGATTGCTCTAACTACAAATTGTTTACGTCTTCGATATAAGTAAACATTACCATTTTTTTTCGAATACGGTACACCGACCAGTAAATGGACGGGGACCTGTGAATGGACAAAAACATTTATATTCAAAATCAGCAATGAATATGAATTGTCGATAAAAACTCGAATCACTATAATTTAGCAAAAAAAATCACAGCTGTAGTTAAAACCGATTTATCAGTTTAATATCGAATTTCGACGCAACACTGCATTTTTCTAGTTTTTGGTACTTGTACACCGCGCAACTTAGTTACGATACGGCTGTGCGCGATAGGTGTTCAAAATGGGAAAACGATAGTTTTTATAAGTTTTGAGAGTATTACTTTCAATACTTGAGAAAGAATCAATGTTTAATTTTTTGCATATTTTTAAAATAAATTCGTAATAATAGGTCAGAACTAGACGTGTTCATTCACTGGTGCTGGGTTCTAACATCTTTCCAGTGAATGGCATATGGGTTCGGTTCTGATAATTCTCAAAGCAGAGTAAAAAGTTAAGCTCATCTGCTGAAAATTGATAAATGAATTTTGGTTGAGACATGACAATGCACATTACATTGAATGATGCCATAAAATCAATTCATTCTTTTTTTTTATATTCGGCAAAATTTAATTTTCTATTTCTCTGTCGGAACTAACGTTGGTAGCTTTTTCACGAATGGCACGTTAAGATGTAAAAAAGATTTGTGTATTTTCTACGAAATTGCAATAATGAATATAATACTCAAATGTATAAGAACATTTTAATTTTTGGGCAACAGAGTCATCTCCAAATCTAGCATTTAATAAAAATAAATCGTTATGCTTGACAGCGTTCGTCTACACTACACGTCCATTTACTGGTGGTTGAGCCTCCATTTACTGGTCATTTCGTTCATTCATTGGCGATTTAGTCATTTCGCTACTGATCTATCAATTCCTTCAATATTATTCGTTGCAATTGCTTCGAATATTTTTTTTCTGCTATCGGAAGAATATCTTTTGGTAGCTATATCTGTTGAAAAAAATCGTTTTGATGATATTTCCATTTTAAAGTCCATCGGAATCCTACAGTGTCGTTATTCGTCCATTCACTGGTCGGTTTACCCTAGTCACTTTTCATAATATCTTCTAACCAATTCACTTGACAAACGTTAATGTTAACCATATAAATTGTACGAACTCGTATAGAATAGTAGAAGTTTGGCCTGAACAAAACCTAACGCACAGTAAACAACATTAGTAATTGTGCGCCGATTTTGTGATAGCACTGAATTAACCATATCTGTATTGTCAAGCATTTTACAATAGTTAATAATGGTTTTGGGGATAATACATAGTCAAAGGCGCCATCCAATTGCATGTTCACATGAACTTTTCGCTTGTAGTTGTATTGACCATGTTATGATTGCGGGGTTAATAAAATACCCTTTCTTATTCACCATGGGCAGTTCTTGCAAGTACCATAGACTTTTCTACCAGTGTACATAGAGTGCCGAAGAGCCCAACGATAGATGCTTATCTATTAGGATAACATACGTTAAACGTTAAAGTTTCACGACGAGGCGGGACAAAAGCGGGGTCCAACCCTCTCGCTTTCTCATCTTTTCGCGCACGTTGTTATTCCCCTCCCCCTTCAATTCTACCCTTGTCGGTGGATGCGGGGGAATTTTGGCCGCTTTTATATTGAAAAATATTGCAAATTTCCTATCTCTCTTCATACCCTAGTACCACGTTGCGGTACTTTTTTCACCTCCTTCACCAGCTCCCGGCACGCACGTAAGATAGGCAATCGAGACTACGAGGCCGATAACCCCTCGTTGAGGCTTTCGCGACAAAGTAAATGTATATATACGTTGTCGCGTGTGTATGACAAGCTCGTTTTTTTAGACTTTGAGATCACTGGAGAGATCTGTTCTTTTTTTTGTTCGTCGACAAATAATCGCGAACGTTGGAACGTTCGCGATAAGCTTCACGTTTTTTTTTCATTCGCCTCAATCAGATTATTCGACATCCAGAGTCGCTGGTGCAGTCTTCGTCGCGATAAAGTGACGAAAAATACGATTTGCATTTTTGACATGTCTCTCGGCACATTGTTGGTGAAAGTAGGCACTGTTTGGTAATGTTCATGCTTAGGAAAGAGTACGAAAAAATTGGTCGGCGTGTTTAAATGACTGATCAAGCAATTTAAACGCAAAGTTGGGTTTGATGACATTTTATTTTTTGAAATATTACTTGTATCTGTTGTTGATGACGCAGCGAATTCATGAAGAATCAGCCCCTCTCGATAATATGTAGTATACGATACAGTGTATTGTATAATCGTTCACCCTCCCCGAAAAGACCCTGCGTCTTCCCCCTTTCCTGCCAAGGGGAGATATTGTATTACCGCGTTGAATATTTAACAAGTCGCGCTCGTCATACTCTTTCTCTCCGCTCCCCCCCCTCTCTCTCTCTCCCGCTTTTCTCCCCCAGAAACCACGTGCGAGATTCTTGCGCGAGCACTTTGCCGAATGGATGCCGGGGGATGATAGAGAGAAAGAGAGAGAGAGAGAGAGAGAGAGAGAGAGAGAGAGAGAGAGAGAGAGAGAGAGAGAGTGAGAGAGAGAGCAAAAGTTTCGCGTCTTCGTGAAAAGATCGTCCTTCTCCACCTACGGCAAGTTTTCTTCGGGGGGATCTTGACTTCCGTCACGGATCCTCCTCGGACGCCCTCTCGATGTAACGCGCTTCATCTTCTTTTACAAACTCTCTCGCTCTATTTTTTTTTCGCCACTTTTGACTGCTGATTTTTTCCGCGCGGTAACGGCAGCGGGGAGGAAACGTTTTTGCGATACGACGCGATATCCACTTAGACCTGGTGATGATAATACTCTTTTTCGCAACCCTCGCGTACACCCCTTCAATTTCCCTGGGAGGAAAAGAACGACTCTCGCCGACCCCACAGGGGTTGCTCTTCTTCACGGTTGTTGAATGAAAATTGTCGATAGAGGGCCTTGTTGAACGTTTACGCGTCCGCAGGAAACAAATTTCTCACTATGGAGAATTGCCACAAGATTGTGCAAAAGTGCGTTACAATCGTGATCAATCTTTCGATAATTGAAAAATAAACATGTTATAGGAGAAAAAAGGTTCTAGCTACAGCGAGATATAATTTTTTTTGCTCATTATGCAGTTTTTGGAGATATGTTTTGACGGCTGCACGACTTTCTTCTCTGGCCTCGAACGGGCAATAATAATTTTTAAGCCGCAAAAATCGTTGCCTTCAGGGCACGTTCTGTCACGTGCCTAACTACACGTAGTATCCGTTTAGGTGCAAAAAGAAAGAGAGAGATAGAAAAATGGCGGTAGCGATTTGAAGTTTGCTCGCCTGGAGAGGTGGAGGGTTACTGGACACAAAGGTGTTCTGCATCTGTTGAAAACTTCTTTTCTTCCTCCTCCATACTGTAAAAACGTACGCTCGAGACTTTTCAGTCTCAAGGATCGTACGCATACAAACTACGAAAAATAATCGAATCCTCGGGGGAGTGGTTCTTTCTTCGTCTTCTGCCTCATATGGATTTAAAAAATTAATCGCCTAACCGTGTCGACAAGTGCTCGAGAAACGTGTGCTAAAATATGAAACAACGTCGTTAGACCAATCGTGTCTTTGTCGAAGTGAGCCACGGCGTTGAATTTAAAACGAGACACCGTGATAGCGAACCGTGGGACGAGCAGCCTGTTCTCTTATCAGAGCACAAATAAAAAGACGGGGTCGAGCGGGGGTGCGAATTGGCAATAAAACAAAAACTCGTTGATAACGCGGTGGGTCAATTTATTTCGCATCGATTTTACCGGAGCATGCCTAGAGCGTGAATTCTCAGCTGCAAAATATTTACCCGTGTTTGCGTGCACCACCCTTTTGCTTCTTCTTCGGTACGAACCATCATCGGTGCTCACGAAAGTTAGGAACAAAAAAATTGCATTAGCGTGATTTTGGATAAGTTCGAACAAGGGATAATTTATCGTTAATATATCGTTCAGGCTTTGCCAGTCTAACGATAAAAAAATGCATTACCAATGAAGTACAATTAAAACTAAGTAATTTATCATCATTGTCGATTCAACTTTCTGTCACGTTCTCCATCACCAAGTCTGTCGGAGCTCATTACAAAAGCTTATGATGCGCATATATGTATGTATGTATATATATATATATATATGTGTGTGTGTGTGTGTGTGTGTGTGTGTGTGTAGCTTATAGAATTACGTGGTGAATGAATGAAAAGAGTTGAAGGGTCGTCCGGCTGACGATTACCAAATAATGTTAACGGCGAGTCGACGCGGCCAAATCGTGAAGTGGGTAGAGACGATTATTTTTGTTTTCCGGTGCTATGGCCCTTGGTTGGGACTCTCTCATTGAAATCATAACCGCCCCCGCTTGTAGGAGATTGGCATAAGGCAAATCGTCCCTCGGTTTCCCTTCTCTCTCTCTCTCTCTCTCTGTCTGTCTCTTCCTCTCTCTTTCTCGCTATTTGTGCCATTGTCCTTGCGTTCTCAATCTCCTCGCATTATAGTACAATTTTCGGTTCAGAGCAAGAGAGAAAGACGAAGGGAGAGGATGAGAAGAATTCCTCTCAGTCGTTTCGTACATTCGCAGGTATAGACCGCATACCTAGGTACAAATCTGGGAGCGGAGGGAACTCCGAGGCAGGGTTGCTTCTCCCGTATATACTACCTTGATGTAGTGGAAGAACGGGGGGAAATGGAACAGCGACGGGAATGAAAGATAGTTTCGCCGATTTGGAAGGAGACATACGCGGTCACAAGTAAATAGTTGGACATTTTGGGGAAATACCTTCACAGTTCTGTTTCGGACGAAGAACAGTTACTTTTTTCCTTCACTAATCGCAGAGAACAGTATACATCGTAGAATATGCACGAAAATATTCCAATCTCTTTTTCTGTCATCAAATCTGTATTTTTAATAGTTTAATTAGCTACCCAAATTACGATGTTACCGGCTCGTCCTTTTTTCGGTTAGGACCTCGCAGGATTTGGGTCAATGTACAAAACATTTAAATGCAATGAAAGGAAATGTTATATATATTTCTGAATATATTATGTTTTAAATAAAAGTATTTTTTTATCCGTACATATAAAACATGACTAAATAATTTAAAATAATGTTTTCTATGAAATAATAATTCAAATATAAACCGAACATTTTGCCAAGTCATTTAGTCATTTCTTCCCACCCATAATATATTTCTTCTTGATAAATTGGCAAAAAAAAGTTATACAATTCTCAATGTTCAATGAGACATAAGTGAACGAAAAATAAATATGAAGGACACGAACGAAGGTACTTTGTTGGAACACGGGCTGGTCCATTTTGCCTCGACGTCCCATTCTACCTCTCGCACGGGTATATGTACGTGCATGGATAGTATAAAGTGAACCGGTGGCAGCGAGTACAATGCGTCGTATCAAACAAAGCTAAAGCTGCTGCTTCTCCCTTGTTGGATGGGGACTTTCACAGAAGTGTGGGTGGGTTAGCGCGAGGTGTAGTATTACTCATTCAAATGATCCTCTCTCGCTTCATGAAAGAGCGAGCGAGCGAGAAAATGCGCGCTTTTAATCCGTTCCAGGCATTCACATCGTTTACTATAATACTATTCTCGACTACATAAACGTACTATTCATTCTCTCTCACTCCCTCTCTGTGATACTCTGCTTGAATAAAAAAAAAGTCGCGCACTCTGTTACTCTTATTGGGCGGCGAGTAAACTAGAAATAAAGAGAGAGAGAGAGAGAGAGAGAGAGAGAGAGAGAGAGAGGCGGAGAAAGAAAAAATGCAGAACCTTCTTTACCTACTCCCTTTGGCCAGATTTCGTTTTGAGACTTTCCTTTCGCGTTCGAGAGCTTCCTATCCGATTCTATCCTATCCCTTTGATTATTTTTAAACCATTATTCGAATTATATCGAGGACATGTGTCCGCGTAGTATGTAGAAAATGGATTAATAATATTGTTAATATCAAATGAATCCGGCGACTTTTCGTTATCAAATGTCCTGATTAAGTTTATTTATTCGATACAGAGAAGCTTAATAACGTCTTTATGGAATTGTTTTTTCGAATCAACAAAAAATATTAAAGACATCAATTTTTCAGTGTAGAGTAGACCCGGGCATAGTAAACAGCCCAGGCAAAGCGAATACCTCCCACTACGCGCAGCGTTTGCCCGTGGGGGTATTCGCTTCGCCTGTTCTGTTCGCTATGCCCGGATCTCTCCTATAGGATTCTTGTGGTATCGCGAACGATTCAATTGAATTAAATTTTCCATTGGGAGCACATTCGGCGGAAATTTGCGACGAGACTTTGACTCGTCTTTAATTAATTTTCTTCCATTGGAATACATTTGTTTACAGATGTATCATCACTATCTCTCTATCTGTTTTTTTTCTCGAACAGTGACATATAGTCTGACCTTGAGGATTCGCTCAATTCCGCTATCAATTGGTTCGTCCGGTTGGGCCGGACCGCAGTGATGATTTTTTTTTCCGTGACGTGTTATAACCACTCGAAGCTCTCTCGTGGTGTTGATGATACGTCAAAACACTCGCTCACTCCAAGCACCGACAAGACTAACGTTTAGGTATTTGAAATTTCTGTGGCCACACGGACAAAAATGACCAGGAATTCGATAGCCGAATTTACCGAATGCCCGAACGCTCGCCTACCGCTCGTGCTTCCGTTTGCGCTAGTCCTTTCAATTTTCTTAACCGCATTTCCCCGAGAGGAGCTAATTCCATTGTCAAAATTGTCAGACAATCGTATTGCCACGATCTTCGTCGTCTTTTACTCCCTCTCTCTTTTTCTTTCTCTCTTCTATCTCGTCGATTTTGAAAATCTCCGCCACTGTCTATTCTTCCTGTCGACCTCGAGGTACGGTGCAAAGACGACGACCATATTCCCATCAGCCTAAATCGACGTGGAAACATCAGAACTGGGAATATCGTCTTGCCAATGTCCCCGAGCATTGTTGGAGCTAGAAAAATTCTCAGAAAGATTTCCAAAAGCTATGTCGTACCCGAGGTATATCCAGTATATGTATGTATGTATGTGCATATACATTCACAGGTAACCTGTCCCTTGCTGTAAGGGATGCATCTCCCGCTGGGATTCACTATTGTGTCGAAATCGCGAGTACCGTCCCTTTTACCTTTCGACTCTTCGTTTTAGTCCCCATACCGAATTCAATCTTATTATAATATTCCGGCCTGTAGGCCTAGCTAGGTACAGGGAAAGAGAGCTGAAAAACGTTCGACACGTTCCCTCATTGGTTCTTAGGGCAGATCACCGAAAGATTCCTTTCGGGAATTACTTTTTCCTTCAACACTTCGAAACTCGATAAATTTATGTGCTTCTTTAGATTAATCGTTGTTTCATATATTACGAACGGTGTATGATTCGGTTTACGGAACAAAGTTCTTTTCATGCAACGTTGGAGGCAGGTCCTCAATTTGAATTTGAAAAAAATTCAATAGATCCGAAAATTGATATTCGTGAGAATATATACATATTTTATAGTGGACAATTAAGAAGGATCGATATTGTTCGGTAAATTGTGATATTTTATAGAAACGCATTTTTTTGCAAGTGAGAAATGTCGATGGTTTTTTAGATAATTGAAATAATTTATAATAAACACATAAGAAAAATCGACATGCGTGAGGCAATGAAATTATGTTACAATAAATAATGGATGATGAACAAGTATTTGTAACCATTTGCTATTCTATCTTCCATGAAGAAGGCTTTCATATTCCTTGAATGAATTTCGAAAGATGTAGCTAAAGAATCGCATTTAATCGTTGTTTTTTTGTTTAAATATATTGTTCACGCCGGCGTAAACATGGTCTATACGAGTGGGTAAGAAGGGTGTGCAGCGGGTATTCTGGCATTGTCGTGTAAGAAATTACGGAAACGCAAATTGGCCGGTAGATTGCAAGCGTGACGGACAATGGACGCGGGTCACGTGTTCTGGTCTATTTTCCCGAGAGCGGTAACGTGGCGCTCGCGATCCCATTCGCTGCTATTGCGGTTGTGTGATCAGTAATATCAGTATATTTCGAGGGGTTGAAAGTGAAAGGGACTTGTTTCGGCTAATACGTCGATGAAACGAGTAGCATTTCTACGTCTGTATAGATGAGCAATTCAGAATACAAGCTCTAGCTGTATTCAAGGGTCAAGAGCATCGAGAAAATTCGTTCCAATATTCGATCTAACACGTTTTGCCGATTATTCGACCCGTCCTACCCTCGCAGTAATACGAGTTCTCATGATATCGAAGTTTGCATCGTTAGCACGCAATGAAAATCATTTTTCTTTAATTGCCTTGTTTGGCAGAACAAAGCTGCGGCAAACTTTTTTGAGATCCTCATGAGACCCGAAACCTAAAGCTATCGAAAATGATTTTGGATAACAATAAAAATGGAGAATAAAGAAGAAAAGTCGTTGCATTCCAACGATGCAAACCTCAGCAGCATGTCTTCTCTATATGTACGCCTTTTTTCACATCTTTTTGGAGCTTGGGAAAAATCAAATAGAATCAAAATTAGCGTTTAATATTCAATCCTTTTTGTCTCCAGTAATAGGATCGATGTATGCTCGATAATCATTTTGTAGGGTTATCTATTTTATGCTTAGTCGTATGAATTTATGAATTTATAGAATTTCAGCTGCATAGTTTTCGAGAAAATAAAAATCAAATGAACAGGCAATCTAGCGAGGTTTGCATTCGTTGGCAAGAAAATTTGCATTTGCGTTCGTTGGCGAGAAAAATGAATACATTTTGGCAGTTTGGTGTGTTTCGTTCGCGTCCATTTCAAAATATGATTTCTACGTTTATATTAAATTGTACGCAATGTGACGTAGAATGTTTGGACTAATATTAGTATAATATATTGAATTTTAGGCAGCGTAGCGTAATTTGTCCGACTCCGTTGGGATCTCTTGCCAAAGTATATCAACTGCGGTAATTGACGTTGAAATTCCACCACAGTTCACAAAGTTACCACAAGAAACAGCGCTCAATTGAAGCAAACATATGTTCGAAATACTCTGCCAATGCGAACTGAAGATTGAGATTCTCCTCTCGACTTGTTTAGCAAATCGTTAGACTTTTTCCATACTTTTTCTCACCTTTTGCGTCTGAAACTCGAGCACTTAGGGATACTCCCGGCCGCGAAGAGAGCAAGGGGAATTCTCATGATGTGGACGCAACACAGCGGGAGTACATTTTTCGGTGCATCAATGGAGGTCGCTGAGCGGTCTTCCGGTCACACATCCTCGCCCGATTTTTCGGCGGGGAGTTGAAACGCCGCTGCTAGACGTCGTGTTTACAGAAGTCACCACCAGATGACAGAGGGGTTGGCGCGGCGCGTGGAAGAGAACATTGGCGGTGGCGGTTGTTCGTCGTTTCTTTTTTCACGGGGTGGTCCTATTGTGCGTTATCGGGGGTGCTGTGGCTCATACCGCACCCCTCCTCTCCCCTCTTCTTCCCTCTGTGTTGGGTGTGTGTATGGATAACGCTCGTACTTTTAGCACACGGTACAGCACTCGTGTATTGTGTGCTCTTTGGCGACTTGTCCAACCCCTCTTCACCCCCCACCCTCTATCTCCCTCGCCCTTTTTGCAAGCAAGTCGCCGCTCTACAACTTTTCAACCCCGTAATCTAAACGGTCCTGTCTCTCTCTCTCTCTCCCTCTCTGTTGCTCGAGAATCTCCTGTGAAGAGTATCGGAAACTTTTTTGAAGAGCACCGTGGCGACGGAAAAAAATCACCCCTCTTGCGTGTTTGCGGAAGCCAAACCCTAAACGTTTTTTCCCCCGTGTCCATGTGTGTTTATATACACACTCGTCCGTAATGTATATATATATCGACACGATCGTCTTGCTAAGCGGAAGAGCGAGGGATTTCGAATTCATCGATAGTATCGATGAATTCGATAATCACTGCAAACATAACAAAATATATATGGCGAAAGCTTTTTCCTGTTTTTTTATCTATCTCGCGGCAGTCGCGGGTTCAATCGACCTCCGAGTCTACCGGCAAGATACTGCGGGGAACTCTTGCGTGCTCGTGTGTAACGTAACTTCGAACAAGTTATATGTATTTATATGGATGCCACGCGCGGTATCCCAGAAAATATCGTGGTCCCTCATTCTTATCGACAATTTTGATCAAAGAGCGAATACTTTTGTTATCGCTCATTGCAGTTTTCTCGTACTGCAAGAGTGAGAGAGGAAACGAAAATATGTCGCAATCACCGTTCGTGATAAGGATCCAATGATTCATCGACTTTTGTCAAAAACACTCTCTCCCATCGAAGAATGAATCGATAAGATATTTTAATCGGTGTTCAATGCGCAATCTCTTTCGATACTTCTAGATCGAACTTTGCATTGCCTACGGAATGAAAACAATGCAATGTCGTTGTTATAAAAGTTCTTCGTGTCAAAACGTAAATCCTGAGGCACAAGTAAAATTCGCGAGGTGTCAGAAATCCGCGATCGATGCTTATAGCCGCATGAATCCAAACACCCTACATATGTGGGGAACCACTTGTGTTCAGCTAATTTATTAAGGGGGCGGGATAGTCCTTGATAATTATGTTTTTCTCATTTTACCGTTGGCCTTTTTTTTCGCCGATGATCGTAGACGATTTTCCTGACGAGCCGTAGTAACAATATAATTTAACGCTACGAGATTGGAACGTTGCTCTCGGCCTTCTCTTCGTACAAGTTTCCGTGTAGCAGCGTTATAATTGCAATTTGCTCACTGACATTCTTATTATGACCGCACGGTACGATCGAAATAAAGCTACCGTCGTTCGCCGCCCACTCTTAGAGTCTCCCCCCTCCCTCTTTCTCTTTCTCTCTTACCCTGCATTCTCAGTTATTTCTTCTTCTCTCGCCCTTGCACCAACCACACATGTCCCTCTCTCTCCTCTCTCTCTCTCTCTCTCTCTCTCTCTCTCTCTCTCTCTCTCTCTCTCTCTCTCTCTCTCTCTCTCTCTCTCTCTCTCTCTCTCTCTTTGTGTCTCTGTCTCACGTTCTCTGTACCTTCGTCTTGGCGGCGACATGAAAGTCCCCGCCGTGAAATGCGTACGAGCGATTGTGTTCCCCCACGTGGTACAAGCGCGACTACCGCGTCGCGGTTGAGGCTGGAGACCGAGAGCGAAAGAAAAACGAATGAGAAACCGCCCCGCCAGCAGGAACACATATACACTCCATTCGGTCCAGCCCAGGGCGATCTGCACCACAGTTCTATCGATATAAAATCACCACGTGGTAGGACGAGAGATGTGAGAGAGAAAGAGAGAGAGAGAGAGAGAGAGAGAGAGAGAGAGAGAGAGAGAGAGAGAGACCGGCAAAAAAGGACGGATGAGAGGTTGAGATCCACTGCGAGTCGGCTTATTTCTATCCTTGTTTTGCCGTCTCCTTCCTTCACCCGACGATCCAACAATTGCTTTCATTGTTTCTCGTTACATTACCTGAAGAGCAAACACGCTCGTAGAAATTTCCGGCAGCAGCGCATGGTGAGAAAAGGTTCGACGCTTATCAAGCATTCCCGCCTTCCGCCCTCCTACTTCAGCTGTTCCGACGTCGTGTAATCTTTGCGTGCATACCTTGATTTTTAATGAAAACCATATCTGTATTGTAGAAAAGTTGCCGCTGATTTATTGCACTTACGAAGGTAAAATCTCGTGGGATGTCTTTGAGCAGCCGCCAATGTTCCCCGTATCGGGGGTCTTCAAGCTTGTTGGGTTTCTGGTTTTCCCTTACCATTTCCGCGACGATCTCTTCGAGACTCATATAAAAAAATCCCCAGCCCGTAACAATCTCATAGTCATACCGAATCTCCTACGATAATACCGATTTTAGACGTTTTCAATTCGATTGATCGACAGGAAAAAATCGGTTGAACAAGCAAAACAAACGAAAGGCTGTTGTTTCGCGGTCCCTTGCATCACGAAATTGCTTCTGATCGTGCTACCGGTATTCCCCAAATTGATGGATCTTTGTCAATACCTGTGATCGCGAGAAACGGTGACCGTGGTCGTCGTCCAAATTCGTGCCTCGCTCTCTCCTTCTTTCTAGTTTCATCGAGTCTGTTGTCTCTTTCGCACTTCGCCGCGTGTACAGGAGGTAGTAAAGCATGCGAGGATATACTGAGGTGAGTTAGCGGGGTTGTAACTGTATCAAGTTGGCCGTGACACGACCGAGTATAAATCACTTTCACTGACCTGCCGAGCGCGGGGGCTACTCGTTCGGTGTTACTACTATTGCGCTTGCACACATAGACACAAACCTCTATGTGTATGTATGTATGTGTATATATATATATATGAATAAAAATGTACATACGTGTATACGAGATGCGCGAAAATCGAGCGACATATTTTATGCAAATATTGGGTTTGATCGAAATCTATATATATATTTTTTTTTCATTTTCAAGCTCCCATTCTCGCTGTCATTTCCCTTATTCTCGCCGATTTTCAACATATTCAATGTCCATAGATGTCATTGAAGAGCAAAAGTATACGAGGTTTACGATTATTCTTTTGCCGAGTCTTAAGGCGTTACATCTATGTGGCTCACCGAAAAATAGGACTTGTTTGGGAATTTTGTTTAGTACTAAAAAAGCAATCAACATGCGGTTTAGAGAGTCGATTCTGCATGTGTTAACAAATACAAAGAGTAAAGTATGAAGGAGAATACAAAATGGCGACTCAGTGGCAGATACACTAAGAGCGATTTTCAGGCGCTCTGTGGGAGGACGTCGAACTTGTATGGATTAGACCGTAGAATAAAAAAGAAATTTTAGTAATTTATATTAGTTTTGCTAGAAAAGTAGACACTATTATTTTAAAATATGGGTTTCTTGCAAAATGGCATCAATTTGAATAATTTTTTTTGTTCGCTAAAAAATCAGTCCACATTTGCTCATAAAAGCGAGAGTTTTTTTTGAGCCGTAAAAATCGTGTGTCCTTCTTGGGAGAATCTTTCTAAGAAGCTACAGTTGAAATTTCAAGTCGATAAGATGAAAATTGCCCTATTATGCGTCCTCCCGATTTCAAAAACGTGGTTTCGAGAGAAAAAAAACGCGTTTAAAGTTTCAAGACTGATTACAGAGCTATCGACCAAACGACAAAATTGAAGCCCTGATTTGAATGCTGCGTGTACCCACGGAAGTATTATGATAATAGGTCTCCAGTTGTCAGGTCGTTGTATATTTTTTGTACATCAACTGGACTAAACGACACCAAATTGCTACTTTCATCGTCTAGGCCGTTTCGTGCGTTTCGGAACGCTCGGCGGCGCTTCGGACAATGAGCTCTAAAAAGGAAATACATTTTTTTAAATCGCGTATTGCTTCTGTATATTATTCTTGTGATATTGGAACACAACTGAAGGCAATGAAAAAAAAGTCAAACATTTTTTTCTACTGAGATGTAATGCCTCAACCATCAACGAGGTTCATTTCAGTTTGGAGGGTGTCGTAAGGTGGGACTTTGGGAGTTGGGAGGTTGACATTGGAAATGTAGAATTGATGAAATTCACTGGGAACAGGTAAACGACTACGTTGTTAAATCGATCAATTTGACTCTCCAACGTTTTTCCAAGATCCTTCCAGGGCATTTTGGAAAACGATAACTCGGCTCACTAGACTTATCCCCTAAATTGAAGGTTCTCGATACGATATTCTTCCTCGTTTCGTGTTACGTATGTCGCAAAGTACGTGATATTTTTCGTTCGTCTGGCGGTCGATTTTTGAATCCGACAGCACGGCAACCGGGTGTACTTTTTTTTGGAGAATTACGTGTATGAGGTTGGAACTGGTTTCGCGAAATGTTTCACTTGTCGTGCTATTTTCTGGTCGGTGTGGCATTGAGAGGGCGCACATATATACACCGAAGGGTGGATTTGCACACCCGCGCGCTCTCCTGTCTCTAACCGGGAGACTCTCACACGATAGCGGCTGCTGATTCAATCATGATAATTCCTCGAATGAAATTTACCGCCAGCCATCACGCACGTATACACACCCTGTAACAGTGGGTTACGCGTTACGAGCGAGCCCGTTGGACGAGACCCTCATCGTGCGGTGACAGGAGGAGACGAGAGGGGCTCGAGGGGGTGCTCGAGATTCTTCGGGCTTTGCGCTACGAGGGGTGCGAATCTAATAACACCAATTGACTGCAACCGTGAGCGAGCTAAGAACGCGCTCGATTTGTGCTCGTTCCTCTATAGTCTTAGAACTTGAGTTAGGACCTTCCGATTCGAAAACCCTCTTATTAAAACGCGAATGAAACCAAAGAATCTTCTCGAACCTCCATAATCCCGCGACAGCCAAATGTTAATTCATTTGTTGCGGACGTCTCAAGTACGCGTTGCTAAATCATTTCATTTGTCGATAAGTTCGAATCATATCCCCCTCAGTTTAAGCAAAGAAGAACGACTCGAGTTCTGAGAAGTCTCCTGGTTTTTTCATCGCGAGTTTGTCCTGTCGCGTTCGATAAGAATTTTTGCTCAATGTAATTTGTAGAAAGCGGTGCATGACTGATTCCTCGTTGTGTCATGCGCGCGGCAGAAGTAGAGAACGTACCGAGGAAACCCGTGGCGATTCGAGTCGATCTTAATGAGAGACGAGAAAGACGTGGGCCGGGCATGAGGAAGGAGCGGGTTAAAGAAGGGTGGAAGGAAGCAAAAAGAAGTTTAAAAAAGCGATGGACATGCTGTTTGAACAGGTGGGCTATATTCCGTTTTTTTTCTGGGCCATGTCAGCGAAACGTGATCGAGTTTTCACGTGGCTTACATCACATACGTAAATGGAACGCGAGCTGAAAATCGATCGATTTATGGACACTCGTTTACGCATCGACGATACATATCGACTATCACCACTTGTCAGGTATACCACGTCTTTTTAATGATTTGTTGAACATAACCCGACCATCCTCGCCTTCCCCTATAGCGTGGAAATATTTGTCGTCTTTGCGCGCGATACTCTTATTCCATATTATACACGGACATATAGCCATTGGAGCTATAAGGTTGAGTGTGTCGAGGGATTTTTGTGGTGACACAAATTCGGGACTTCACACAACGTCGCGGCGGGGGGGGGGGGGCAATCTCGTGAATTACACTTGGGATAAAAGCAAAATGTTTAACGGGACGATGCGCGATCGGAGTGTAGAAGAGACGAGAATAGGGATATGCTCGGAGGTTCCGAGACCAGGGATTTGAAAGTCAATTTTCATGGGGAGCACAAAAGTTGGACAGCCGTCAGTCCGCAGTGGAGAATCCCTCGGTCTCTCTCTCTCCCTCTCTCTCGCTCTCTCTCTCTCTCGCCCTAACGCTCGCTTTATCTCGGCGTTGCTCCTCACTGCATCTCTTGCTCCATTCCCAACCCTCTGGTTGGTTATGCACCCTCCAGAACATTTGGAAATGTAGCACGTATTGTCGTTACTATGGCCAAATGGAATAGAGGGAAGGAGAGAGTGAGAGAAAGCGAGCGGGAGAGAGATTGACATTCATAGTAGCGAATAGAAGACACAGACACACGGTTCGATGGACCGACAAAGTGCCAGATGGGTGACTGATGCGACCAGCTACCCCGCGAGCTAGTCCGTGACGGACGAATCATGTGACAGACTTTTCGGCTGTACACCGAGGCGTTCAAAGAAGGGAGACCGAGTATATTGTCGCGACGCGAAAAGTGCAAGGAGGAGCAAGCGGATGTACACGATGATGATGATGATGATTCCCTCGAGGCTTTAGGCAATACGCCGCGTTAATGAACCAGCCGAGAAAGCCAATAAAATCCACTCGAATGCAACATGTACATTTTCGGAGTATTACGCGTGAGTTTCGAATGTCCTGCCGCCTCAGCTCACCCGCAAGGACTAACATTTCATTGGATTGGTCGGAATGAAAATACTTGTGATTTATATCAGAAAATATACATGGTGCCAGTTCTAACAGTAATTGAATAAAAAACAGATTCCTTATCCGCAATTAAAAGAACCATCTCCCCTCCCTCCCCTTTAAAATTAGAGTACGGTTTTGTTCACTTCTCGAAGTAAAAATGCCAGTTGAGTATTCCACCGGATGTTACGAATTTTAGGGTCAAAATTTGACAAGGGGAAAACCAGGTTCGTTTTCGTCGTTTTCGAGACTGCGCACCCCTCGAAACTTGGCACACATGAGCGGGATACGAGGACACGAATAATGACGTAACAATACGAGATTCAAACTTCGACTGTGGAAACAGGATTCTTTTGTAATCGTCTCGTCTCTCTCTTTGTCCCTCGAGCGCTCTCTGAGATCCTGGTGGAGCAGGGTAAAGTAAAGATCCGACGATCAGATGAGTATGTGTCTCGTCGTGAAAAAGTTTTGACGTGCGATTACATCGAGCAAACTGGTACAATGCGATGTATCTTCATAATAACATGTTGCGCTTAAGGTGAGCCTAATGGAACTCACGAATGACATCTTGGCGACAAGGACATTTGTACGTGTATGTTTTGATGCCAAGGGTCAATCGGTCTGAAGTTATAATTACGAATAAAATTTAAATATGTCACTTTTTGATCATACGCATGGGTTCATAGATGCTGCGAGACGAGTGAACAACTCGTTCAATCAATTTTATACAAAAATGGGCTAGAAAATAAGTTCGTATATATGATTTGAGTATTCGTTATCGCTAGTACCCGACTAGAAATTTTGATCCGGCAGCCTGAAGACTGATCAGGCTGCTATCAAGCTGCGGTCTGTAATACCGTAGTAGGGCACGTCTGATCAGTGCCGGAAGTCCCCCGAACCAGTGGAAACTTAGTCCGGACGGGAGTAGGCACCCTGAACAGGGCCAAGTACGGTAGCTGACATGCCGCTGTAATATGGCGTCCATACACGCCGTGTTACGGCACGCCTGATCTGTGCCGGATGTCGGCCGGATCAGTGCAGCCGTAGTTGGCGAATCAAGATTTTGAGGTTAGATTTCATTGACGTCTTCGATATAAACCGCGTGAATTCGAATAATCTACACTCTGCGAGCAGGTAATAAACATGGACTAATTGTTTACATACAAACGAACTGAAGCGATATTATTTAATAATACATAATTCAAACTATTCTTAATGGCAGAACTTAAAATGACTGATTCATATATATATATATATATATATATATATATATATATATATATATATATATATATATACAAGGTATCCCAGAACTCAACGTCAAGCCGAAACGGGGTGACAGGATTGATTGTAACCATCATGAGAAAAATCAGAAAAAAAAATCTGGGCATTTAAGAAAAACCTAGAAATTTGGTCAAACTGTAACCATTTTTCGGTTATTGTGGTTAATTTTTATTATTTTTGTTCATTTAAACTTTGGAACCGTAACCCTAAATAACATTTCTAGAATCACAGTAAAAAATAATGACACAATTGCCCCAAGTTTCCTAGAATTAAGACTGTTTTTTGTTAAACTATGAATTTAAAATTTTCAAAATAGATTTTTTTTCTGAGTTTTCTCATGATGGTTACAATCCCCCCGTTTCGGCTTAACGTTGAGTTCTGGGACACCCTGTATATATGAATAAAAGTGAATTTACTATTTTTGTCGAAATTACATGTGTGAGTTGTTTTCACAGCCTAAGGGCCTTTGCACACGGCGTATTTTCTACGCGCAGACGACGCGATACAAACGCGATACACATATGATCCACACGTTTTTTGGACTGAAGAACGCATGTAGATCAAGTGTGTATCGCGTTTGTATCGCGTGGTCTGCGCGTAGAAAATACGCCGTGTGCAAAGGCCCTAAATGGGCAAAAAAATCAGCGGTAAAAACATAATTATTGTTGCATTGCAATCATGCAAGCTTCAACATCATACATGAAATTATTGACATTGTTTAGAATAGAATTAGACTGATAAAGATAGGAAAGAAAATGAGAAATTTTACCCAAGTGTTAGGACGGCCAAATGGGTAGCGCGCTCAGCTCTGGAATAAGAAGGCATATGTTCAATCCCGAGGATATGTAAAAACTTCAACGAGGCAGAATACGTTTTAATTCAATTATCATATAGGCAGGAACATAAATAAGGCATATGGAAACAAAAAATACTAACAGCATTTTTTTATTAATAATTTTTGGATTGTTTTTATTTGTCATTTCAGGCATAGATACGGCAGCCGGAACAGAGCTTGCAATGATATACTGATCAGGTCCGTAACCGGCTTCCGCTTCAGGGCCGGATGCAGAAAGCGTTTCACGTCTGTTAAAGCCCTGATACGGCGGCCTGTAAAGTGGCGTGGTACGGAATACGGCAGGCCGGATACGGTTCTAGTCTGCCCCGTAGCCAAATTTCCAGTTGGGTAGTTTTACAGGTGTTTCTCTTCAAACTCTCTCTCGCTCGTTCTCCCAATAGCCACTCAACTGCATTAGGAATCAATTTCGCGTCTGGTTAAGTCTAACTTTGTGCAATCTATCAATTATATCAGCAGTCTAGTCTCTCACATTATTGCCGATGGCAGTTCATCGCCAGTCTAACAGAGTCGACCAAAGTGGATTTATCCGTTATGGAATGGATTTCGAAATAGATGTATCATTCCGAATTAATTTTGGATAATTTGCTCATTACTAAGCCTACTATTTTCAGCCGGTCACACATTTTCTTTGACCTACTTATAAAAGGTGTCTCAAAGTGACCTGACATTTTTAATTGCGCGCCTTTTTCTTGTGGCGAACATCGAGTACTAATCTTTGACAACTGGCATCTGGAAGTATTGAAGTTCAGTCGGGGAGAATTACACGATCGATCAACGCATAGAAATTGTGAAAATTCACCGCAAAAATTGTGACAATTTTGCAACCGGCCACATTGAGAGCGAAACAATGCAGTTATTGCAGACGAAGTTTCATGGTCCTGTTATCTCGCACCGGGGCGATGTGAATTGGCCACCAAGATCATGCGATTTGACGCCATTGTACTTCTTTCTTCGGGGTATTCTGAAAGGGAAAGTGCATGCTAATGATCCACAGACCATTCCGGAGCTCAAGGAAGGAAGTTGATGTAACTTAATGAAATCCGTCCGCGATTATACCGAAATGTTATTGAAAATGTCGTCAAAAGAGTGAACTTTTGCAAATCGGGAGGAGGCGGCCATTTATAACCTCCATGTTTCTATCTAGTATTAAAATAAAAATATTTGTACTTTTCAAATAAATCATACGTTTTATGGAAAAATAAAAACGTCAGGTCATTTTGAGACACCCTTTACTTTATGTAGGTACCCTGCATTTTTCAGAAAAAATAAATTCACATCGCATCAATATCTTCAATTTCTACAATCTCGGCAATAAAGATCACGATTTCAATTTTTTCCACCGTTCTCGCATAAACGCCAGCTGAAAGAAGATTACTTTTACTTTTTCATACTCGTCTCAGTGTTGCGGCTTTGTTTACTTTTCTATGTACCTACACGCTTTTTTACATGGTTCTCTCTCGCCGTACGTAGGAGTTCGCACAGAACGTTAACGCATGTATGAGGTTGTGTAGATGCGCCCCTCAGACAGTACGTATATAGAATGCGCGAACATCTGCCGTTGAGGATAGAAAGAGATGAACATTATCGTACGCGAACTGAATCCCAATAACATCGGTGGGCAACGTATACCAATTTTTTATCGAGAAAAGAGCGAGTTACCGGGATTGTTATAGTACATATCCACACGTATATAAACGAATCGCTCTTTCCGAGGACAGAGAGGTACTCGAAATGACCTTTATATAAATATGCTTACATTTACCCAACGCCAATTTTATAGCATTGCGGTTTACGTAATGTTGAGCACACGAATAACTGCGAGGACGGTCCTCAAAGTCTTTGATGATCATATTTCCATGGAAGACCGAGATTTAACGACGATAAACGCCGCGAGGCGACTTTCTTCGCGTGCGAATGCTCCGTTCATATAAATACCACTTTTTTCAAATATCTTTCGCGGCTTCGAAGCGTTTCGGGTCGTAAGCACTTTGAATACACGGTTTTAATGCGAGTTTAGTGTAGAATCAACCTTTCTTCCTGCGCATTTATAGACTCGTTTCATTGATCATAAATTATTTGGATCTTGCGATTATCACCACGCGATTTAAGTCTTTCTTATGCCGTGCTTGTTTATTTATAATGGACCATATAGAATCCGCGACCACACAAGAAGAAAACGCCGTCCTAAAAAAATAAAAAAGCGAAGAATAAGAGCGTAAAGGGTTATCGGCCAATTTTCGTACGAGCGGGAACACTTGAATAATAAAGCGAGGCCCCATTCTTCCGATCAATCTTTTTTGTACAAACGTACGAAAAGATCGAATTGTAAAGCGAAGAGAAAAAAGGAAATCTTCCAATATATGTCCCGCGTACTGCGAGGTGTGAGACAAGGTGAGGGAGAGAGAGAGAGAGAGAGAGAGAGAGAGAGAGAGAGAGAGAGAGAGAGAGAGCGAGAGAGAGACTCGCAGATGTCAGGAGAATCATACGAACGCATATGTGTGTGTGCGTACGTATTCCGTTGACGCGGCCGACTATGAGCGAGCTCTCGTCTCGCAGCCTCCGGGGATGCGAAAACAAACCGGGGTAGGCGGCGGCGAAGCAAGATTTTTACTTTTATATCTGGCGCTCTCTCACTTCGCGGAAGCTTCACGCAAGCGCGCGCGCTCTTATCGTCCACCAACCCGGTGGCGCTTCTTCGCGAATCAACAAACATTTGCCCCGTTGTATCGAGACAAAAAAAGGCAAAGAAACCATCGGATGTACGAATGAGCCAAGCCATCGTCGTGATAGTAGTCAAATCAAGAGTCAGAACCAATTGGATCTTTTGTTCAACAATTTTTATTCGTTCTCTCTCATTTCATTTACTAATGCTCCTGTAACTCATTTTTTAACTCAACAAATTCATGTTATTATTTATTAATGGTGATGTTACATTTTGTCTTTTATCTTCGTTTCACGAAGTCTAACCTCCGGTGAATCGGCGCTTGGAAAATTTTCGCCGTATTCGTGTATAAAATTGACAGCCCGCCAGGAATGCATACTTTTATTTGTGGTATTTCATCATGAGAAAAGCCGGACAGAATTCGTTTTCCGTAATTTTACATTCGTCTTCCTAGGGCCTCGAAATCCGATCATAAATATTAAGGCAGTCTAGAGGTCTAAATTTCAGGTGTCTTTTCGCGCTTGATAAAAAAAGAATGGATTTTCACTGTCATTTTTTTCAGTCTCATTATTGATGTTTCCGGAAATAAGAAAAAAATCTTTGTATAAAAAAAAATGAAAAAGTTATGGGCCTCTAAATATGGCCATGAAAAAAAGTTGAGGCGGTTGACCTGATTTCGAAGCTGAATGCAATCTTCGAAATGAATGCAATCTTCTTGATGAGTAAGAAAGTCATTAGGGCAAGTACCAAAGAGAGAAAAAAAATTGAATGCGACTGCCTGAAAAAAGTTAATTTTTAGCTTTGTTCAGTTTTCAAATTTTTTAAAAGAGTAATAATAATAATGATTTCGCAATGCCTGAAGTAGGGACGATAGAGGGATACATACTGAAGGTACATACCAAATTTGAAGTCAATCGATTGCATAGAACTCGAAATTTTATGTCAACCAGGTTGACAAAAGTAGTTTCGAGAAAAACGCATTTACAGTTTTGAGTACAATTTCAAATAACCGCAACTATCTAAGTGGTATAATGGCATGTTATACTTACGTTATATTAATCAGTTATTTCTTCCTCGTAAAGTGTGCCTTCCTCGATTTCGAAATGATGATTTTCTGAAGCTCGTTCTTCCCTGCGAGCAGTTCTAGCTTCCTTATCAGCTTCTGGAATTCGTAGCTCCGACCGGTCGATCCTATACTGGTTTCGTGTGTTAAAGCACATGTTGGGAACTTCAAAATTTCTTTTCGTGAACATAAGAGTCTATACTTGAAGAAAACGCCAAAAAATCGTTTTTTCGTAAACTTCTAGCCTAGAATACTGCATTAAATCTCAAAGTCCTCCGATCGCAATGTTTCCGAATGAATTCGCGATGCGGCAAGGACTACCGACCCATGAAACACGAAAGTAACGTAAGATCCTGTGCAAAGAGAACCACATTTTCCAATGACGAACAATTACTTCCTATATCCACTATAAATATTTGTTCTCCTGTTTGATTTTCTACTATTTTTCTAATGAACCCGTATGATAGTGACGGATTAGCATTGAACAAAAATCGCTCGAGCTCACTCGTGCCGTTAGTCCTCGAGTACACCTTGTCGCGATTCTTATCGTTCATGAGCAATATTCATTACGCACCATTGTGAAATTTGTTCGTTGCGTATCGGCGTTTCGAGTTAACGAGCTTGATCGTGGATCAACGAAATCGCGATCGCCGCGAGAATACTTATTGCGCCTTTTATGCAATAGACACAGTTTGTAGAGCGTGTGCGTTGAAGGCTCGGTCGCTTCGGATCACTCAACGAGATTACAAAAAGCAACAAGCAAGAGATTTCACGCATGTGCGAGTCGCGACAGACCAGTGCAAGTTTCTCGTAACAAAACTACATACATATTTGGGTGTGTATATATGCGTGTACGTGCAAACGCGAGGATTAAATATCGTGCACGCTCCGCGGCTATACGCCGGCGTGCCACCGAGCAACCTAATCCAACCAAAGAGCGTTTTGCGTTACATACATTGTCACGAATAAACGTGGTATACATGTGTGTGTGTGTGTGTGTGTACAATGACCGGATCGACGTCCTCAGGCCGTAATAATAATGTAAAAGTAACCGAGCAAGAGAATGGTGCGGATGGAAGCGTGCGCCCTGTATATATGCGTGCGTGAATGAATATGAGAGTGAGTGTATAGGGAGAAGAGTAGCCAGTGTGAGCTGGCGCGGTTTGATTTTTTGACAATGGCCAAGGCTCCCACATGCGGAGGGGAATCCCGCGAAATGAACAATATCATCAAATTTCATTATCGATATAATAATACGAGGGAGAAAGAAGGAGAGAGAGAAAGAGAGAGAGAGAGAACTTGATTCAACACAAGTTTTACCAGTACCCAAAACCTAAGAAAGAAAGAGAGTATCAGACTACGCACACCCTGCTTGTATACCAGTGTTCAATGGCGCCACGCTCGTCACCCCCTCCCTTCCCGCCGTATTTTTGCCTCGCTCCCCCATGTCCAGCCCCCGTGGAGTTGCCGCACGTTGTTCTGTACGCAACGGGAACAGAATGGATTTAATTGATCCGCGTAAGTTTTCGTTCCATCTGAGCGATTCGATTGATGAATTGTAAATGGCAAATCAAATGTTGATGACGGTGACCGTTGCACTTGAATACAATGTGAACGCTGCTTCGGTCTTGTACAAATCGATGGCATATTAGGACGGCTGGGATTTGTCACTTACAGACCCGCTGAGCTTTCGGTGTATAGCTTAACAACCGCTTAACTCTAAGATTCATTCTCGATGTTCACACTCGAGTCATGCCAGTAGGAGCAGGTAACGATTTGCTTCTACTGCTGCGATCAGTTTTTCCAACCGAGTTAAGCTTCGAGAGTCATACGAGCAAACACCAATGATTTTGCGCTCTCGGAGAATCAGTGCAGGAGGTTCGATAAGAAGCTACATCCACCTACACCCCCGAAAAAGGCCAAATTCCGATTTTTTTTCTGGGCAACGGTTGGTGAAAAAGAAATGCATTTTTTTAAACACAAAGGTACATGTATTGAGGGCCTCAAAACAACAAAAACATGGCCGCCAGCAGATGATGACATTTTTTACGGCATTCGGCGGTTGTTACTCCAGCTTAAACGGTCCATCTGAAATCTACAAACCAAACGGGTTATTCAAGTTAACAATAAATACGAGTCGTACACGATAGTCGATTTTTTAAATCATTTTTTCAAAAACGTAGCGACGATTTCAAACTTGAGTATACAAAATCGATGAAAAAAGTCGTAATTTTTACGTAACTATTCATGAATGAAGATCGATTTTGAAAAAGCGAGATCGTTAATGACCTGTTAATATTTCTCATCGTATGTTCTGGAAATTTGGAAACAATCCATCAAGTGTTTCTCAAGATATCATGTCCCCCGACTTTGAAAACAGTGTTTCGAGAAAAATGCGTTTGAAGTTTAAAGTATGGTGCTGCTACCGTTCGTCCGGCCGACTGTTAGAAGCTGCAGCTCACTCAATTTCAGGAACACTTTATTGAAATTTCCATGCTGTATAGCTAAAAGGTGATACTATCAAATCAAAATATTTTCGTAAAATGCAATTTTTTGACCCACCTAGGTAGATTTAGCCCGTTATTTGGAAATTGAGGACAACCACCAAGTGCGCTATGTTCAAGATCTGTGGGCGAACGTACGTCCAGGCTGATCTTTTTCCGGCACACACTGAGCCCTGGCCATCTCCCGATACTTATTCGTAGTATACACGCGCCACACAGAATTGCCTCGAAGATAATCACCGCAATGGTGTGGATGAGATAGTTTCGGGGCTTGTAAACGTTGCGCGATCCGTCTGTCAGTTGGCCGTTAATTCCGATCGTTGATTTCGTAGAATCCTGGTGCAAGGTGAACGTGAGTCCGCGGGGCCTGTAGGATGACTTTTGGTCGGAAATGAGAAAGGAAGACAGGGAGCGAATAGGAGAAAGAGAGAAGAAAAGGAAGAACGTAATCGGAGAAACGGCTGTGGCCAGGCTGTGGAGCTCCAAATGTTGCGGGTTCGCGCGCGTGAAACGTTCTCAATCTTGGCGTCTTTTCTGAGCAATCTCCAATGCCTCTCTCTCTCTCTTTCTCTCTCGCTCTGTTCCGACCTCTTCCCTGTGATGCCCATAGCAAATTCTGCCTGTCTTTTGCCTCTCCCTCTTGTCTCGCCGCATGGTGTCGTCTTGGCAGCCCGTTTGGCTTGCACAGCCCCAGGAACCGCCATGGCCCAGCGGGCAAACCATCGGGGCAGAAGCCTTCGGGCCACTGGGCGAGCACGCCAGACACAACGAATACATTGCCGAGCATTCGTACGTGTGCAGCAAAACGAAAGAGAGAGAGAGAGAGAGAGAGAGAGAGAGAGAGAGAGAGAGAGAGAGAGAGAGAGAGAGATGAGGGTATCGAAGCAACACGAAAGAGTGAGAGGGTAAACACGTGGACGTAAAGCGTGCGGGCTGGAACAGACCTGGAAAGAACCCGGGGAAGTTCTCGGGCTCGCTTTGGTCTTTCCCAATGTTGGGCCCGGCAGGAAGAGCGGTGCGATCGCAGCAAGAAGAGCATTGTAAGAGCAGCGATAGAAGCAGCGGCTGTCAACTAGCCATCACCCTCGAATGCGTATGAATAATCATATCGTCCAATCTCATATTCATACGGTTAACCCGCAATGCGCTATGGGGTTACTCCCGTCTCGCCTCTCTCTCTCTCTCTCTCTCTCTCTCTCTCTCTCTCTCTCTCTCTCTCTGTGTGTGGGTCTCGTTGCTCCTACTATGTTTCCCTGCTTCCCTTTTCACTTGCTCCTCGAGACCCGCTTTTGGTTCAACGTCCGATGGGATTTGGCAAGCTTAATATCATTCGCGGCGGATGAAATTTGTCAGAGCAGGCACTCGAAAAGCGTTTATTCGTTCGAACGCCGACGACCGCGCAATTCAACCAATTTGCTCGACGCCACGTGACCCTGCGCAGCTTTGGCGACGATAAGGGTGACACACATTTCAAGCTGTCTGGGAAGCCACCTTCGTATGTCGAACTACTTCCATCGCAAGTTCTCGCGAGTGTTTATCAATTTTTTTTTAATGGTGTATTTTTTCGCCCTAATGATGGCAGACTGGAGTTCGGTCTTCCATTGATGTTATTATCGATAGCCATAGGTCTTTAGGTCCTCGGAGACGACAGCACGAATTCTCACTGAATATTCCGAAGTTCGAGGGTAATTTGAGAATCCCTGAAATACCAATTGCACCGTTTGTGTCGGCTGCATGTGTTGCCCAAAACCCTGAACACACACACACACACACACACACACACACACACACACACACACACACACACATCTGTATCTATGTGTGTGCGTTAGAAGCAAGAAGGGGATGGATGGATCGTGAAGAAAAGCTTGTATAGACAGTTGCTTTCTTTGCAAATTCAGCCTTTGGGGATCAAGAGCTGGTATACCTTTATAGTTCTTCCGTTTTGAAGTTAGGGGCCCCATCGAGAACGCAAAAAGGGCACAAGGCTCGCAGTACATATACAGATACCCGCGCATGGGGCAAACTTCTGCGCTGCTGGTGCGACATGGGAAACCTTGGCGCGTTTTGCCGTTTAAATTGATTTACCTCAGTTTTTTTGGCTCAGGTAGCTCTACTCCGGAGGTGGCTTTATTTTCATCACTCTTTTCTTTCTCTCTCTCCTTCCCCCTCTCTCCCTTCCTCTCTGTCTGTCTCTCTAGATCTTTCTCTAACCAGGACCCACCATTCTTAACGTATATTACGTACCAAACTTCGGAAATGTCGTATGTGCGTCGCCCCATTTTTTCCACCCCGCTAGAAACGGAAGCCCAATGTTGTGTTGTTTTGCCGACATCATGAGGTATATAGCATTCCCGTTGCTTGCGCGTTGCAGGGCCCGGGAAACAGCGCATACGTACACAAATAACGAGATATATATGCTCGGATATTTACTACGCACACTGGCCCATATACGGTGAGTACCTTCTATAG
Organism: Ophion slaviceki; assembly: GCA_944452715.1. NCBI lineage: Eukaryota > Metazoa > Arthropoda > Insecta > Hymenoptera > Ichneumonidae > Ophion > Ophion slaviceki. The sequence goes on from OX101783.1 coordinate 46,373,700, forward strand.
ATCAACGGCTGACACACCAAAGGACTTAACCGATGCTTAAGATCACATTGAACGTTCAATGGCGCTTCTTACGTTTTGCCGTTTTACAGAATAGCCACACGTACACGGCCTCGTTATCGGCCTGGATGTTTGATGTTTCGGACTGTTTGAGCATAATATTTGTACGAACTGCGGCTGGTCCCGTGCCATCCTCAGGTTTCTTTTTTCTTCGGAACTCCGATGGTACACGGTACGGCGGCAATGGCAGAAGGGGGGGGGCTCCGTTTTACTTCAGGTATTACGCACGCGTCCATCGTGGCCGTTTTTCATTCAGCATGGCTCGAAAATAATATGCTCTTCTTATCAGGCAAAACGATGCTTAAGCACCGCTAGGGCAAACACAGTCTCGAGTACCGCAGCTATATCTCGAGGGCCATAGACGGATCGATTATGTCGAAGATAATTTCGCGAGAGAGTGTGAACGCCTCTCGGCCACGTAGACCTACGTTTGGATAGGCATGCACTCGTAGAACTGTATTATCACTGGGAATAATGACGCGCGAGACGTCCTTTTTCCACCTTTATACGTCAGTTCAAATCATTTCGATAGTTGTCCATGTAATAGCCCTTTTTTTATCCCTGATGTTTCTTCGTATGCCCTTTCGGTGTTTTATGATCTCATGTCCTTTCAGTACAACCCAGCACCTGTCCCTTTATTTTTTCAGTGCCTGAAAAACCCCCCCAGATTGTCGGCCACGGTTGTTCGTTTTCTAAGGCATTTTTCGCATTTGCTTGCGGAAACTGTTGAAAACCTGTGTCGATACAAGCGGCTACTATTTGACGGGGTTTCAGTTGCGTTATAGTCGAAAACTAAGCGGTCACCCATCCATTATTGGCAGAGGCCTGGGCTGCTCGGCATAGAAGATCGCCGCAGCCTTATACCGAGCACGGGCACCCAACTGTCAGTTGCATAGGATCGTAATTATGAGCGTGATATTGCCGTGCATACATACACAGCCTTACACGCGCATATACGAACGAGTAACGATTAAAAAAAAATAGACACGCACGGCCAACTTTGTTCTGTTTGTCCTAGCCAGGTCGGAGTACGTCAGGGCGTACCGAGTCAATTGTTCGGATGCCCGCGGGAGAGGGCACGCGCGAGAGGAAAAAAATCCCGTAAGTGTTAAGGGGCGCTCTTTTCTCTCACAATTACTCGGCGTGACTTGCGATCCGCACCCCAAGTTTTCGAGACCCACCGCGTGCGCCGTGTAAACACACACACACGCCCGCAAACACATACATACATGTGTGTGTGTGTGTGTGTGTGTGTGTGTGTGTGTGTGTGTGTGTGTGTGTGTGTGTGTGTGTGTGTGTGTGTGTGTGTGTGTGTGTGTGTGTGTGCGTGTGCGTGTGTGTGTGTGCGTGTGTGTGTGTGTGTAAACATACATACAAATTTACTATTAGGTACAACGACTAGTACTGGGACCGGTTATTTCATCCGTAAAACGCAAACGCACATACACATAGTACAGACGTGCATTAGGGATTGCGATCACCGAATATCCATTCGCTCACGCGCATTCCGCGGTCTTTCCTATGTAACCCCATGAAAAAAACGAGCGTCAAACGATCGCTCGTTTCGATATCTTTCAGTTTTCCACGACCCTCCTTTTTATTTACCTTTTTCTTTTCTCGCCGCATTATTCCCAAGGCCCTATGGCGGCGACGGCGATGACTCGCCGCTATCGATCGTGTACTACCGGTCGCCGTACTTTCGGGACAATTTTAACGAGTTCTGTACACGAGTAATAATATATATATATTTACACGCACACTCAGCTGTACTGAAAAGTAATAGCGAGAGAAAAAATTACGCGAGGACATCACGATGACGGGTCGAAAAAAGGTCGTGTTTCCATTTTTTTTGTCTACTAGATTATTTATTTACCATTTGGAAAAAGGTATGTTATTAAGCATACACTGAACTTATTTCGTGTAAATGTTTATTAAAAAAAACATAATGTTGACGACGTTATTGAGGTATAAGAGAGCCCCCGTATAAAAAATGTGGTCAAACGGCCGGATCGATAACTTGACAATGGTTGGTCTGAAAATGAAAAATTAAAAAGTGTTATTATCTATATAGATGTAGTTCTCGTTGTACGTAGTCGTGTTTCCGAAAAAATACTCACCAAATGGAGGGTGTTAAAAACGTGTAATTTTGGCGAATTGTTTACTTATATTCGTAGGCTTTAAAAATACTAAATTAAAAAAAACGCCAACGTACTGCAATTACGGAAATTTTGGTTTTTTAAAACTAAAGATCAAACAATTATAGCTAGAGTGATAATTCCGGCAAGGTCGAGAAAAGTCGTAGCGAGAAAAACGCGATTGACAGTTTTAGTGTACGTAAATCGTTGTTCTACCAGCTCGCACTACATCATCTCTAACTTGGTCGACTTTCGATATTTCAACTCAAAAATTGTTTGACATCTTCTTGAATGCGTATACTTTGAAAACACCCAAAATAATCGATTTTTTCGGCCCGTCACAGTGGTTTTCCGCCTTGAAGACGGTCTCGAAAATCACACGTCTTCGAAATCACTTTTATCAATATAAACATTTGGCGAAAACAATGAGATTAGAGTAAGGAATAATGAGAGAAAAAGGTCGAAAACTTGTAGGGTTAAAGAGAAGAAAAAAATTAAAAAAGAAACTCGAGAGGACGACACTTTCGAGTTTACGCGCCCAGGAACGAGCCATCGTAAAGTTTATCGTCGTCGAGTTTGCTTCTCTCTCATTCTCATACCTACTCGTATTCTGTTCGTTGGGCACTTTATATATATACATATGTATATATATATATATGTGTGTGTGTGTGTGAGTGTGAGTGTGTGTGTGTGCGCGCGTGTGTGAGCGCGTATGGAATACCAGCTATGTTCCCGTAGCTATACGCGCTTCGGATTGTCAAAATAGCCGATCTTTATGCCGCTTTTATAGCTATGCACTCGTTGCTCCACCCGATATGTTACGAGCGTGAAATCCGAAGGCTCTTCCGGGATTTCCGAAGACACGAGCTCCCCGTGTCGTGCGCCCCGAAACTGAGAATTCCACCCCAAATCGACGAGCTAAGTCTACAAGTTTTTCTTTTTAGCCCGAAACAATCATTTTTTCTTCCGTCGCAAGGAGTGCGGTAGACTCGATGTAAAGAAGGCCGGAAACGATTGTGAGAGAGGCAATGATCGATAGTTACAATTTCGAGACAGTACAAATAACTTTTTTATCCGTACGGAAGATGCTCCGGGGTGGTGAAGTAGGTATACTGCGAAATCACAGTACCGAAATCTTTTTCTTTCATGATATGCTTTTTTATCCGACAAAGTCCGGTCGATAATTTTTCCCATATTCAAGGATACTCCGATTGTATAGACGTTCTTTTTTCGGTTTTGAATAAAACGTGAAGATAAGGTTCAGCCCGTTCTTCGGGGTCTCCGAAGAGGGCGAGGGAAGGGATGAACAACACATGGCGAGCAAATTGGTCGCTTCGTGACTGAACCCGAATGCGGAGAAAGCATATTTACCCCACAGGCAGGGGTTGGCCCCACGTGCTCCCTGCAACGCGGAAACAAAATATTCGAAAATGAGACAGCGCGTGGGAGAAGAGAGAAAGGGCCAGAGAAAAAGAGAGTGAGGTAGAAACGTTGGAAAGAGAGAGAGACGATGAGAACGTCCCATCGACGCTTTCGTTGGTCCCCGCACATTCGTCGGTTCGTCTCGGATTACGCTTCCTTCGCAGCCTCCAAAGCATCTCTCCTCCTCGCGCCGACTCTCCGAGGAGCTGAGATTTTTATTCTCCTGTAAGGACACACACATCGCAAGAACCCCGCGGTGCGACGGAGTGTTTCGACTTTTCGAGTGCGGCAACGAAGTCGGACCTCAGGGTGAATGCAAGGGGCGAGTGAACGAGCAGTTATACACTTTTCGTTCACCGTCTTATTTCTCGGAACGAAATGGTTCTTTTTCCTCTCTGTCTTTCGCTCTTTTCGAGTTCTGCATCGTGAGCATCGAGCGTGAGGATAGTCGGATTCACCCGTTTCGGATACTCGAACATTACTAAGCCACGAGAAAGATCGAATTACAATCTTTACACCCTCTCTCGCCCTGTCTCTTTCTGGGATCCTCAACTTTTTGTTGCCGGTCAACGGTATCGATGCATTTGCATTCGGAAATTGTACACCGAAAGAATTAATCTTACCTCAATTTGGGTTGAGTTCTTGTTCACAAAAAGGGACGATATTCAATTTCATGTATAAGGATAAAAATGTGCACCTTAACGGGGTATTCTACTCTAGAGGCCCAAATTTTCGATGTTTTTAAGGGCCTGTTAAAGAAATATATAGGTATATATTTTTTACCAATCATTTTTTGACAGTCTTTTTATTGATGTTTGAAGAACTCACGGAAAAAAAATGTGCACAAAATATAAAAATTGAATAGGTTATGGGCCTCTAAACGTGTACAAAAAAGGTTCCAGGCGGTTGACGTGATTCCAATCCCATTCATCGGAAACAGAAATGAAACCAATTTTTCTGACCATTAAGAATGTCATTATCGCCGGTACCAAAGAGAATTTGAAAAAAGTTCTTTTTTCGCCCGATGTTTTTCAAAGTTATTTTTTTTAATATTAATAAGTATCATTTCACAATGTCCGAGGTAGGGACGATAGAGGGATATACACCGAAGGTCTATACAAAATTTGAAGTCAATTCGTTAAATAGAACTCGAGATTTTATGTCAACCAGTTTGAAACAAATAGTTTGGAGAGGAACGCGTTTAAAGTTTTATGTACAATTTGAGACAATGGCAACTATCTAAGAGGTATAATGGTGTGTAATACTTACGTTATATTAATCGGCGATCTCTGCCTTGTAAAGTGTTCTTTCCTCGACATATTCTTAAGGCTATACTTTAAGAAAATACCAAAAGATGATTTTTTTCAAATTTCTAGATTACAGTACTGCTTTAGCGTTTGATGAAGAATTTCACTTTGTTTTTCAACCAAGTGCTGTATCGTTTTTTAATAGTTCTTACAACTGCACAGAATCCCTGATCTTTTACGTATCGTTCTCTAATCGAGCCCGAATCCTTATTCCATTTTACTTGAGTAGTATATTTCACATCAAATTTGTCTAGACGATATTTACAGAAAAGCACCTTTTCTATTTGTGTAATATTTCGGTGAATCGTTTGAAATGTAGTTAGAAAGCGAATTTTATTTTTGCTCGAAATAATTGCTGCGATTGCATCGAAAAGTTGCCGGAACGAAAAAAAAAAAACGATGGGCCTTTCTCGTTTACAAGTTTTTCCGAAGAAAGATCGAAGAGCCCACAGACTTTCCGTATAAGCCAAAATCTGTCTGCGTTTGTCTCTTTATCGCTCTCTCGCTCGCTTCTCTCGCGAAACCGACTTGAAACGTGCCGAACTGATTTACTTAATTTTGCGAGACATGAGCTCGGCACATGACAGGTGGAAACGTGTACGCGTTGCAGGCACATAGACTTTCCTTCCCGTTTAGATCTATCCATTTTCGTATATTACATGGTTACATTACTTTTGCACGAGGAGAGAGAAAAATGTGCTGCAATCACAAATGATAAGTCGGCCGCGCGCACACGTGACAATTATTATGATAAATCTCTTACAAATTTCGTAATATAAATGTTGACGCGGGCTAATGGTATTCAGAAGGGAGAGAACATGTCGAAAGGGCAAAATAAAGAGAAAAAAACCACGTTAAACAACAGAGTTTACAGGACGATTTATAAGACGATAATAATAACGTTCGATTTCAGATAGAAATTTCGATACGCCCTGTTTCGACCTTTTTTTACGACCGTGTCCGGATCTTTGATTCCCCGTTGTGGTCGATAAATAATAATGGTCGAGGAGGGGATCGAGCCCCATATTTTGTGGTCGCAAGCAGCCCGTATATGCCGGAGGAGGCGCGTGCGTCGTCAACTCAAAGACCTAGAATTACCTTGTCGTATATTCATTTCGCATTCGGCCATTTACGGATGTAACTCGAAAAAGGCATTACGCCCGCTCGTTGATGGGTTAGAAAAAAAGTGTTCAAGTGTAAGTCCCCGACAGGCAGTCCCTTTTCGTCTCTATTTCTCGTATATAAACGGACACCCGGAAACGTTCCAATTTTCGACAAACGAGCCGGTCTACTCTCTCGTCTTCTCACCGCGACTCCTTAGCTACGATGTGTAGTCAATTCTCTCCCTCCCTCTTTCGCTGTCAGCTTTTTGTACCTTTTCCTACCAGCTGAAAAGAGAGCGAGCGATTGACGCGTCGCGCGTTCCCGACTTTTTGTCGACGAATCTCTCGCCACCGCGACAGCTCTAAGGTACAGGAAGAAGTCGAAGAAGGACCTGTTATTATCGCGTGACGCTTCTACAAGGGATATGAAGTTGTTGGAAGCAGCACGAAATATCCGTGTAAGGTCGTTCTGTCCCCTTTTCTTCACCAGGACTAGTGAGGGTCCTTATTGAAGAAAAAAAATGACAAAATATTGATTGACGAGAGCGTACGATCCTCAAACAGAAAGCTTCTTTAAATTGGAACAAAAAGAATATAATTTTTTTTCGATGTTCATACTTTTATAAGGCACCAAAAAATATATCCAGACCCAGGCGGAAATTGTCTCAGGGATCTAATTCGATTCTTATACTTGTCCCCAATTCCTGATAGTATATAAGACATACGGGACATAAAACGTCACGGGCGTAAATTGAATGTAATTTGGATCCTCAAAGATTTCCACATCATCGAACAGAATCCGATATGATTCTCGATGGATCCCATCGCATTGTATACCTTGAATTTTCTACATGAAATATATAGATGTGCAAAATGAGTGGATCTTATAAAAGTATAAATATTATGTTTAAAAAAGGATAAATCTCTTTAACAAGTATATCTTGAAAATCTATTTAAATCACCTTACCGAAAATTCACTGCAATCATCGTTTGTCATTTATTTTAACGCACTTTGACATAATATCACCACATACGTACATGCTTGCGAAGCGTGCAGGTTATGTTTCAAAGACGCCGAGTCTTTTCTCGTGACTTTTTTTCACATATTTCGATTTAAACGTGGTGGGAATTCTCAAACGACGTTCGTCGGGGAACAGTGCAGAAACCAATTGGATCCCCATGAAGACTTTCTATGTGCAGTGTCCCTAACAAATGCCCATATTCCTATAGTCCGTGCATCTTAGGATCCTCAACAAATTTGTGCTCAGAATCACGAATGGATGATTTTTAGGAGTTCTAACAAATTCCGGTTGATATATTCAAATCAAACATTTTCAAACGACGTCAATTGGAAAATAGCGTGGAATCCACTTGGTTTGACGGCATTCATATCAAATTCCTATAGGCCTGTAGTAGGATCTGGGGATTTCCCAGCAAATTTCTGTACGGGGAATTTTCTTTCTGACACTTTTACAATGAGCCATACAAGTACTCGAACGTATATTTACAATCGTGTTGAGCATTCACCGAGCTCGGAATTGCTTTATTAGTTTATTTTTTTTTTCACCCCACGTCTCGACCCCGCGTGTTGGAAAAGATCGTGTACGAGGCCTCCGTATAAAAAGTAATAAAACATAGAATACCCCCACTCTACTGTCGCACGCAAAGACGAAAAAAAAAGAAACAGGAATGCCATATCTATATTAGACTCGTACAAAACATCGATGACAAATTAGTGAGGACTCGTTTAGTTAGGACAATAATCGTTTGGCTTGAGTCTGACACGCGATAATACGAGCAGGTTTCGTGGTGTTCCTCCAGGGTTGCGCGTAACTGCCCCGCCCCCTGCGTTTTGTTGTTATCATTATTATTATTATTATTATTATGAGAAATAAAAGAGCGCAGGAAAAATCAATTTTGGCGTGGGTGGGAGAGAATCGAAACGTCGAAGCGACGGGGCAAGGTAAAAGGGGTGGGGGCGCGCACGACCTCGATTAGCCCCGTGCACGATGGGATAAGATCTGAATCGGGGTGCGAGAGAGGGAAAGAGAGCGAGAGTTCTTCAGGCAGGTGTTTCGTTCCTTGGTTCGGCTCAGCTGATACTTCGACGACGAGGACGACGACGGCGACGCGGGGCGAGTGTTCATTAAAAACTCGTTAATCCCTTTTCCCGAGCGCTTATTTGGATAATCTCACTGATGAAAGCGAATGGTTCGTAGCCATGGGCTAAAAACTTCGCTACTTCTCCTTTCTTTTGGTTTTTTTTAACGCGATTTGAATGCTGCGTTTTCGGTTTTTTAAATGTCAAACTATCTTCAATTGTAAACACACTTTAATTGTGAATATCAACTTTTTTGCCCTGTATTTAAATTGGTTGGCGTGGTACAGGAAAAATAATCATATCAGGAAATATATTATGTAGGTGGCGAAAGGGAGGTGTCTCGAAAATTTCAACTCATATCCGTTTCGAAATTCAAGGTCTCCGCTATTAATTTTTTCAGTATTTACGCAATTATCTTAAATAAATAAGAACATTTTAACTAAAAGTTTTCTCACCGTGAAAATGATCGCGCCCTCATTAATTTTTTTCTTTCCTCTATTCATATGAATAAATATAAGGAGTTTTTTTTAAATATGCGAACTATCCATATCTAGTACTTCTCTATACCTATAGCCCGCGGTGGAGCACGTACAAAGCGCGATAATAAAGTCTGGTTCAATTACCTCGATGCATTTTTCATTAGCGGCGTATATACGGGCAACACACTGCTGAGTTTTATGTTTACAACGTGCACTAGACTTGAGAGAGAGAACTCACACGCACACATTTATATATATATATATATATATATATATATATATATATATATATATATATATATATATATATATATACACACATATATATTAAATACTAGCTTGAGCACCAATATAATAAAGATCTCGATCATCGTGGCGTGTCCAAGAGCCGCGAGTACCTTTATTGTATATTATGCGAATGCTTCGCGTCGCATTCCCATCGTCGCAGGAAGTCGAGACTCGACAGTCATTCCTCACAGCGAAATTCTTTTTTTCTCACTCTCACATTTGTCATTACAGTATGCTGAAATTAAGATGCGGCTTGATGGACAAATTCGTTTTTTAATCGAAAATGAATTTTATTAAAAAACTCGAACCATGTGGACAAATTGTCTCGAGCGATAGCTATAGCGAATTGAATGAAAGCGATGATTCTTAACGAGTGCACGAGTCGGGATTAATGAAATCGATGTTGGTATAAAATCGAGGAACATGCTTGGGGAGAGAAAGACTGTTCTTAGGGTAAGTTGGAAGCGCCGTAGTGTCGGAAGAGCATCAAAATGCACGAGGATTGGCACGACCAGCAAGGCTGCGGTAATCGGGCGTTAAATTAATTTTATAACGTGCCATAAACGTTTATAAGCGACGTGGAGCGGCGAAGAGAAGAGAAGGGGGGAGAGATCGAGGAGAGGAAAAGACAGGTGGTCCGTTCGTTTGCCCACAAGAGAGTTTTACTCTACAAGGCTCGCCACTGCACGTGCCACACCAAAGAGTTACCTTTATTGCCAAACCTTTTCTCTCTTTCTCCTAATCTTTCTTTCACATCCCCTCGTCGTTTTTTTCGACATACTTCTCTCTCTCTCTCTCTCTCTCTCTCTCTCCTCTGTCTCTCTCACTCCTCAAGCACAATCGTTTTAATACCCCTACAGTGAATTCGAACGGGGCCTTTCTTTGTCGACCTTTTCCGCAACAATTTTCCGGACGTGTACGATAACGACAAACATAAAGCGCCGACTTGTTGGACCGAAGTACCTATAAAAAGGCGTTATGTGATGGCCTACAATTATTCAGGGTCTTTTGGCAATGATACATTTAACAGAGATAAAAATGAAGTTACAATTAACCACCGGTTAAAAGTTGTGTGGTCGGTGTTCAATTGCGACGATCTCTAATGTCAAGCAGCGTTGGCTACGCTCAATACTTGTCCCCGGTTTGCCACTGCTTCCCCGTGCCTTCATGCAAATGCCACGGTGTATTGGAATCGAAAAACCGTAAACAAAATGTTACAATCTTCGTATCGGCCGTTAATAGAATCATTAAGAAGGAACGCAGCCATAATAATTACCCATCGAACAATCAAGAGTATAGTATAACAATATTTTGATCAACAATCAACAGTATAGTATAACAATATTTGTAATTTATTCCGGAACCACGCCTTATAATCTTATCCGTATTTTTATCTTGAATTTATCGAATGCCCTAGTCCCTCTTCCATTACATTTCATACTATAACGTTAGTAAGATCTAGCCTAATCCGAATTGATAATCGGCATTCTTGTTCGATATTGAATTCTACATCGATGCAGGCATCGATCCATTGCAATAGGTATCATTCTTTCGTCGCTAAGATTTCAGTTTTTTCGCCCGCTATCGACAACGATTTTGGTTTTATTGCACGGAAGACCGATAAAACAAAACATCAGCGGGAACAATTGTGCGGAGATTTTGGGTGTCACGACACGAAGTCGTAGTATGTTGTTAAAGCCGAAGGCGCCAGAGGGTTAGCTACCGTGTTGATCAGACGACAAAGTTCTCGGGCGGTGACGTCGTTGTCGCCGCGTTTTATTGGAGAGCGTATTAACCAGCGGTAAACTAGCTTTGTACACGTTCGAAGAAGCGTCAGCCCGAGCGTGTAACGTACACAGCGCTTACGTGCCTGTACGAGCACATGGGAGCGCGCGGTTTGCTCAGACAGAAAACTGTGTTTTCCCCGGGAATTAAAGCGGCTATTGCAACCGCGATGACGATTACGACGCCCCGTGCGCGTTCTGATATACCTGATGAAATGTCGCGATAACATTCTCGCACGGATAATGCTCGTTGGTAAATTCATAACCGGGAGCTCTCAAGCTCGTATATTTATTTTTGCGATCATGCTAAAACTACAATGAGTGCACTAGCAATTAATAAAATGGCGAGTTGAATGAATGAAGAAAACAAAAAATAATGCAAAAACAAAAGTGAGGGAACGAGGAAGGAGCAAAGTGGCGGAAAATAAACTTTTTCAAGAGCCAGGAAAATTTATTACATTATATAGCGAATTTTCGAAAATATTCATCGAGAGTTATTATTATTTTAGCACCATACGCAATTCTGTTTCACTCAAAGAATTATTATAAACATATTTTTCGAATACTCATCATACCGAGCAATGAGCAATTTTCACGTAGGCTCGTTCTGATACAAAAAAGTACACCCTATCACTGCCTGCGTCGCGTATTAGTTTGAAGTAACTCAATGACATTTCTTCAAGGCGTTACATCTATGTTGCTCATCGAAAAGTGAGACTTTTTCGGGATTTTTTTTTTAAGAAAACAAAATCCTAATTAACGGCTCGGCCGTCGCTACGGTAAGAGCTTTTTTAGGCACTCTGCGGGGGGATGCAAAACTTTTATGGATTAGCACCTAGAGCAAAAACAAAACAAAATTCGTCAGATATATTAGTTCTGCTAGATAAGGACACACGGTTATTAAAAAATATGGTTTTTATTGCAAAATGGCATAATTAAAAAAAAATGTTGTGAAAAAATTGCGTTCATTTGCTCATAAAAACGAGAATTGTTGATCAATCGTACAAATCCTGTGTACTTCTTCAGAGAATCTATTTAAGAAGTTATAGTTGAAATTCCAAGTCAATCGGATGAAAATTGCCCGAATTATGCGTTCTCCCGATTTCAAAAACGTGGTTTCAAGAAAAACGCTTGAAACTTCGAAAACTAATTTGTGGGCTATCCTCCACACGACGGAATTAAAGCTCTCACCTCTGTTTTGCGTGTACTCACCAAGGTGTTTTGATAGTATGTCTTCAATTGTTATATCGTTGTATATTGCTTGTACACGACCGCCCTAAACGACTCCAAATTGGTACTTTCACCGTCCAGGCTCTTTCGTGCGTTTTGGAGCGCACGGAGGCGCTTCGGAAAATCAGATCGTAACATTAAAAAAAATATTTCGCGCGTAGAGGAGAGTGAGATACCTCATTGCGGACGCTTAAAGAAATCCTTCAATAAAAGTCAAAATATTGGTATGAATCGGTATTTTTTTAAATTATTAAACTTTGGTCATTACCTTACGAGATCAACATTATTCATCATTTGTAATTAATTAACGAACATTAATATTTAAAAAAACCTTTACTGTCCATAACTACCTAATGCCATTCGGGTGAATACGGACTCTTCTTCTTGCATCTCGTTAATTCTTCTGGCTTCTCAATACGCTTCGGATCAGTAAATTCCTTCTTCATATTTCCCAACTTGATTGAACAGCGTTGCTTTCGGAATATCACTTGGTTCGGCTTTTTTTAAAACTTAATCTTTGTTTTTTTATCTTCCTTACAGCCATTTTTTTATGTTTCGAGGGTATATTTATTCTGTCTTTCTTTTATATTTTCGAGGCATCTGAAAAACAATAAAATCTTGTTAAGTTTACGTTCGGTCGAAGGACTAAAGGTCTAGGAATAATTTCGGACGTTCGGGATTACCCCACGCCGCATGTCCACAATTCACCCAAACTGACTTCGACAATTAAACAATCAAAATTTATAGGTTAGGTTTAGTTGTATTATTTCTTGTTTTATGGTTTTACTGCTATATATAATCCCTCTTCAGACCCAAATAAAGTATTTCGCTAGTACGCATATATCTACGTAAACACAACATTTAAAATCATGAAAAATTGCAACCAATATCACTAAAATCTTAAATAAAACTTACTAACAAACCCGTGCACAGCGGCTTGTCCTATCAACTTGCTTTCCACTAAAGATGACGGACACAATCTCGTCAGTGTATTAGGTCGGCGGGGGGGGGGCTAAGCTACCGAATACAGAGGTGTTCGGAATTACCCAGCGTCCTTATTTACCCCACTCTCCCCTAATTCCTTATTGTATATTATTCTTGTGATGTTGATACATTATTTGAGCGAAAAAACGGCCGAAATTTTATCAGATATAACGCCTACAGGCTTTTTCACAAAAACAAAGTGAATAGTATGATTTATACGATAAGAATTATTCTTAAGCCGAAAACGGAGGATATATATATACAATACAGAGAAAGTCCCTCGAGGTAAGAACTCGCGCACGCATCGTTCGAGAGGGAGAGAGGGAAAGGGCTTCGGAATTACTTCAAGATTCGCTACCCTCATTAAACAAACAAGCTTTGCATACCCACCGGACTGTTGAGACTCCCGGCTGCTACGAACTTCTCGGTCGTTTTTTCTCTCGGTCATCACTTCGTTCCCTCGTTTGCATGAGTTTTGCGAGCACATAAATTTTTTGCGTTTCCTTTTTTTTCGTCGTCATCTTTAACCGAGAGTTTTGTCATGAGTATAAATATAGGTATATGTACATAGTTTCACGGGAAATCGTGCACGAAACGCGACGCCTATGACGTTGGTAATCGAGTAATACGTAACCCTCGCGTCAAAGTCATTACAAGGTAGATATGTGGCTACCGGGGGGGGGGGGGGGGGAGTGGATCCAAAGATTTGATACGTAACGACGAAAGAGTGCGGTGGGGCCCCCGCAAAGGGGAAGGACGTAATCAACTGGATATGCAATCTGCATGAGTCGACTAAAGCGCTCCGGGCCTTAAATATAATGCCCCCGCCATTCACCCTGAATGTTACGCCGACGGAATCAAGCAAACGTTGCGTCTTGCACGAGACCGACAAGAGATTACATGCTCCGTAGCCACGTTATGTAGCCTATGACTCTCGAGAGTTGGACATTTTAAATAATACTCCGATAACTTGACCAATTAACGTGAGGTAATAAAAGAAAAAGAAATTTTAAACGCTCAACGAAGGCTTCGAGGACTAATTGAACCGCGCTTTTTCAAATGACATAACTAGCACATTTCAAAATTAACGATAAAAGAACAACTATCTATTAAATAGTTAACAATTATCTTAAATTAATATAGCGACACATTTTGAAGAATTATTGTTGGGAAATTACAATTACAGGCTATTCAAGGCGCATTTACTCACGATAATTTTTAAAAACTTATTAAATTGTAAGAAATTAAATTAAATCTTTAGAATAGAATTGATAATATTTGTTGTTGCGGCATAAAAACGATAGGTTACTCTTGTAGTATTTTGTTACCATTACGGCCATAATTGGAGACTTTCTGTAATTTCCTTTCTTTTCGCAATCATTACACTTGTTCGTAATATTTTGTACATTGGCATTAGTCATAAGAAATATTCGTAGATATAATGGTGTAATAATAATTGCTCTGTTACGGATACTACCGTGATCCTTGATTCTTGAATTGTGATTACAAAAAAAACACGCTAAGTCTGAAGCTTAATCGATGAACAGTTTTTTACGGGTGAACGCCACTGTGATGGGCCGAAAAAAGTAGTTTTCTCCGATTTTTATTTATATTCTATATTATTTATTTTGGATTTGGAAAAAGGTTATGTTATTAAGCATACATTGATCTTATTGCGTGTACATTTTTATTTGAAAAATTAAAAATGAACAACGTTAGTGAGGTATAATGGAGGTATGAAAAAATGTGGTCCAACGGCCGGAACAATAATTTGACAATGGTTGGTCTGAAAAATGAAAGTAAAAAAATGTATAGTCTATATAAATGTAGTTCTGGTTGTACGCAGCCGTGTTGCGAAAAAAAAATTTTAAATGGCGAATGTTCAAACCAAAAAAAATATCTTGGCGAAAAGTTTACTTATGGTTGGACCCCTAGAAATACCAAGTTAAAAAGAAATGGCTAGGTACTAGACAGCTACTGAGATCACGGAAATTTTCGTTTTACAAAACAATTATAGCTAGAGTTCTGATTCCGGCCAGGTCGACGAAAGTGGTTTCGAGAAAATCGCGATTGAAAGTTTTAGTGTACGTAAATCGTTGCGCTACTTGCTCTCGCTACATCGTCTGTAACTTAGTCAATTTTCAATACTTTAACCCTTATTCGGCACACTTCGGTGGAGAGACGTACTCGGCACACTGGGGTTGTTTGCACCCCAGCGACAAAAACCGTTGTTATAAATAAATTATTTAATATTTTTACTTGATTTTTTTTTGACTTCTCGAAAGCTTCTTTTTCAAAGTAGTGTAAATTGTATAGCCGACAATTTGATTTGAGCATGTTAAGAAAATGAAATTTGCGAAAATAATGAAAATTGCGAATGTCGTGATTGG
The DNA here is from genome assembly GCA_944452715.1 of Ophion slaviceki. NCBI lineage: Eukaryota > Metazoa > Arthropoda > Insecta > Hymenoptera > Ichneumonidae > Ophion > Ophion slaviceki. The sequence goes on from OX101783.1 coordinate 46,388,980, forward strand.
GTGCAAACCACCCCAGTGTGGCAAATAAGGGTTAATTTGATTTTTTTTCACACATTCTTAAATATGTTAATTCAACAAAAACATCATTTTTTTAACCTGTCACAGTGGTGTCCCGCCTTAAGAAAACGTTAATATTCATTATGATCCCAGATTCATTCATACAAATATCCGCGATGATTTTCACGCAATCTACATCTTTTTACTCGCTCGTTTTTCCACGAAGTCATTATGAAGCGTGATTTTTTTCTCGTATGAAAAAGGTATCTATTCGTGCTGAGAACGTGGAATGAATTGACAACTACGAAATTGCCGGAGCACAAGAGATTTTTGAATGGGGAAACAAACTGAACGCACGCGCGTTTGTACAGTTCTCTCTCTCTCTCTCTCTCTCTCTCTCTCGCTCGGTGTGTACTGCTGTAGCAAAGAGCAGCATTGCTGCCGCCCGCACACACGTCACATTAGGCTCATTTTCCACACGCGGTTTTACACGCGCGGCAATTACAATAATAACAGACCTCTCGTTTTGTTTGTGCGAGCTGAGTGAGCTTAGCGCGCTCTCTGTCTCCTTCCCTCGCTTTCTCTTTCTCGTTGTCGCTCGCTCTTTCCAGCCAGTTATTAGCGTATGCGGTTCGCGCGATCGCGCACACTCCGCGGCCACTTAGAAAGACCGCGTTCGTAAGTGTGTGTGTAAGTAGTACTGCGAGAGTAAAGGGGCCACCGGGAGCGGCGGGGGGGGGGGGGGGGCGGAGGAAAGCATTCGCGCTCGTTTTGTTAAATTGATTTAACATATTCATTAGCCTATGCAAATGTCCGAGTTACGCGGTGATGCGTGCGAACATTGGCAGGGGTGAAAGTGAAGAGGTATAACCTGTGCGGGAAGACGTGCCTTCAGCGCAAGAGATATCAGCCAAGTTGGGCCGAGAGGATTCACCGATCCAACAGTGTAGGATATAATCAAACGATTCATCAATACAGGTAGCGATCGACCGCGAGTTCACGGTATTCCTTCGAAAATGTCTTTATTATTGATTTGTTAATCTCCACCGCGTATGATAATTTATCATCCTTCGTTCGATTTATTGCTCGATGAATTGTTGTTTAACAGTAACGACTGCCGTGACAAAAAAGGTTGCTCTAAGCGTTCGAAAAAGAAAATTCAAACAAAAATTCTCAGTCTCCCAATCGATAATTGTAAATTAGACATTTCTTAGACTTTGAGGTCCTCAGTGATGAAGGGCAACAGAGCCTCAAGTCCCTGACCTTTATATTGTCGATTCAAAGCCGATTCGTTATAGTCACTGATCAATTCGATAAGGATGCCAAAACAATGTGACCTTTGCTATTCCAATGTTTCCGTAGCCCTGGTGCAATTAACGTTTCCTTCAATAGGCCCTTGCGAAATGGAATAAAAACAACTAAAAGAACCGTTTGGTCAATCACCGCTCTCACGATAGACGATTCGTTCTGACGTGAGACATTGAGTAGCCTAGCGAGAGATGGCGAATGACACACACACACACACACACACACACACACACACACACACACACACACACACACACACACACACACACACACACACACACACACACACACACACACACACACACACACACACACACACACACACACACACACACACACACACACACACACACACACACACACACACACACACACACACACACACACACACACACACACACACACACACACACACACACACATACACACAAGCGCGCGCGTCTACAGGATATGAAAAGATCGTGATGAGAGTGAGAAAGAATATAAGAAAGAACAGAAAGATCTCGCGATCGAGATAGCAAAATCGCGTTGAACGATCGGTTCCATGAACGAGAGAGTCTCAAGAATACACTCGACGTTCGCTTCGCTCACACGAAAGATCGATGGTAGATGGTATCTTAAGATCCGTTCATAAACGCTTAATGCTGCGGCGACGACTGCTAGACGATCGCACACTTATATATTTATACATATACTATATTGTAGGTATATGAATATAGAGAGGCAGCGAGCTATGCCTTGGTGCGATTCTCCTCGATTCTCCGTCAGAGTCGCAGGCACTCGACCTGTCCCTGCTCACTATACGTTCTCTCTTAATTACTCAGCCATTTTTCGTCCCTCATTTCTCCTGGTATAACTTTTCTTTCACTCACCTGAAAGTCTCGCTCGCCTTTGCTCTGGTTGTTTGAGAACGGATTTTTTGTTTTCTTAAACAACTGCGAAAAGATCAAGGGAGAACAATCTCCCTCTTCCTCCCTTGAAATGATCCATCCGATTTTTCGACTGAACACGAAACAACATTTTTTACTTTCCACGATGACGGGTAAAAATTCGAAAATGGTGCAAACGAGCGATTTATCGTCTCCATCGATCGAGCCAAGCGTGTGTACCTGCATATTTACTTTCCTCTGTGTGCGCAAACGCACGGAATGAAAGTGCGGTGCGATCATAGTGATGCGCGATACACAGGGGAAAAAGAATGGCTCGGTAATGGCACCCTCAGGCCTCAGCAGCAGCAGAGGTATTGTTGAGGCCGGATGCTCGCTGTTATGGTTTGATAGAAATGCAAACAGCAAAGAGAGGGAAAAAAAAATTATATATTATGTACACAATAAAGTGTCTCAAGGGAACGAAGCGAGTGAGAAAGACGTCGAAGGCGCGAAACGCTCGGTTTCCCTCACTCCGCCCGCCCTTCCTCCCTAATGACCGGTGGCCAACCCTTAGTAGCGTGTCATTTGGTGCACAAAAACCAACAAGTCGGAACGATTCTCATTAAACATATATACATATTTTTTAACCCGTCATATCTATATAACGTTGGCTATCAGGACATGTGGCTTTCGCGAGGAAGATCCTTACATGTTTTTGTCTTCAAAATCATCTTGGCCTACGTATATATATATATATATATATATATATATATATATATATATATATAAATATATATACGCGCGCGTGCGTGTGTGTGTGTGTGTGTGTGCGTATTTATCGAATTGTATGGATAGCACGTATGCAACAATGAGGCCCTCTACCTCGTGCATTCGACTTGAAAAGAAAACGCACAGGAGCCACGTACTTATCCGAGAGTAGGGACTCCGTATACGAATTGAACTGCGTGCGAGTCCTCAATGGCCATTACGTAAGCGAGCGCATTAAATTGTAGAGTAGAAAACTACCTATAACCGAGGCGTCACACCCCGACACTGTTTCAAATGGAACACTCGTGCACCCCGTTGCCCTCCTACGCATATGCATGTATATAATTATTCGTACACGTATACAGGCATTCCTTTATTCAAGGCCCCCTCTTGCAATGTTCACGAAACGCGTAACGGAAAGTGTGAACATTTCATTCTTCATGCGAATTTCACGGCGTTCTTTTTGTTGCTTATAATTACTGACGATAGTGCCTTCACGTACCATTTTAAGCGGGCAGTTGGATCCAGTCGGCCTTGCAGATGCACTCGACGGCCAAAAAGTTTTCCTGTTTTGTACAAATTATTTGTCGATGTTATTTCGAATGTGGAAGTTTTGGGGGTGTCTTTTTATCTTGGTGGTTTGCGAGCTTAGTGCGGGGTGTTTTGGGAACAGTCGAAGGTGCATTATTTACAAAGAACCAGTAAAAACTTCGTCAAATTATTTATGAAAATTAAAAAACGCCGTATGGGGATTGGTTGCAGGGTCATTTTTTTTTGCTTTTAATACGACTGCTTGTAATTCTTTGATGGTGCCGAGAAAATGTAATATACATACGACGTGCACTGCAGTTTTCCGCTCTTTCCCACCTCTCTCTCTCTCTCTCTCTCTCTCTCTCTCTCTCTCTCTCCTCTCTCGCTCGCTCTTCCTCGGTATGGACACTGTCTCTGCAGTGTCGGTGCAACATCGCGGGAAGAAACACTTTTGTATCTCGTACTATATCTACAATGCCGCAATTATAAACCATTCAGGCTACCGACATGCGTGCTGACGAACAGTTAACGTCGAAATCGTTGCTCTCGCGAACGCGCGCGCACATACACGGTACCGCAAGGAGAATTCGCGTCGTATACACATCATACGCTATTATAAATATACTCGGCATTCATGTGCACACAATTACAATATATATATATTTAAGGGCGTTGCACAATTCGGAATTTCGACTAATATACATATATATCCGTTATCATATTTCATATCGAATATATTGCACCTTCGGAATCGCAAGCAAGTTCTTCCGGGATGTGCGACACAGTTAACGGTTCGCAGTTATGCGAACGTTTTTTTCTAAATTTACTTGAACTTCGAACTGCTGCAAAATTCTTGTTTCGTAGAATCATAAAGAAAAATAAAATAAAAATATCTCTGGTACGGCTAAAATCGCGAAGCATCACTTTCGCAATTCTCATTAATGTCGTTCTTTGAAAATGATTGTACATTTTCGAAGAAGCCCGAAAAATATTTTAGTACTGAAGAAGCATTTCAACGCTTGCAAAAATATTGATAAAAATTATCGTATTTGTTTCACGATTAAAAACTGTGTAGCCACCTTAACCCAGGGGAACACGTGAAATGCAGCGCATGAATAAACGCTGTAGCCACCGAGCTGTGGTGTATCGCCTCATCTACGTACATATATAAATATATATAAACACCTGTATATATATATTTATATATTTTCTCTCGATGTAGCGTAGTGAAAGACAAGTCGAGAGACACGCACGAGATATTATTAAGATAAAAATCCGCAAACGGAAAGCTTAATGTCATCGCGTACTTGGCACAACAATTTTCTATCGTGTGCTCTAACCCCTTTACTAGTATACAGTAACACACAACGGTCTGTACATATGTCGTATACACACGAGTAAGACACGTGTTGACGACAAAGACATTTTTTAATATAATGGCGCAACCGAGTCCACTGTACACGGGGACTTGTGTTAGTTATGCCCTTCCGTCGGTCAACGGTCGATCCAACATGTATCTTCGTTACACAGCGTCTATTAGACCATTATTACACCACTATGACTGCGAATATATTCATGTATATATATATTCGTGTATGTGTATATTTATATGTGAGTGTATCTGGTCATCGTGCAACCGGTGCTTCGTAATACATGAAGCGAGTTCTCTTTGCTTCGCCATTCTCGTTTCTCTTTAATTGGGTTGTCCGCACACCCTCTCTCTCTCTCCCTCTTTCTGTCGCTCGTTCTCTTTTTCATCGTTCCTTAAACATTGAATAATAAAGAGCCACGAGTCGCTAACATTCTCATAATAATTTTACGATCGTGTGGCCAGAGAATCCGAAATGATACGCGACTCTATATCGGGTAATAAAAAATAAAAAAATAAAATAAAACGAGCTACGTGATTTCTTGAGAGACGAAGAGTCCTTGTTTAATCAGCACACGTTTCCCTCGGTCCGAAAAGGTGCTGAATACATACTTGTGTATTTGCGACGCAAAGACTTCCAGGTGTTTCCAGAAGAAATCCGAACTCGGGAGTTCGACAATTGAGCGTACAGTCGTTCCCTCTTTGTTTTCCTTTTGCTTGCCTTCTTTCAAACTTATGACCAATCTTCAGCGATTATTCGATATAATTATCATTCGATATAATGACCATTTTCGAGGGCTTCCAAACTAGCATACCCGGATTTCAGTGGTCTCGTTGGACGTTGGTTTCGTGGGTCGCATCAAAAGAGACTCAATTAGTTTTTAGATGTCGGGGACTGTCCGAGGATCGGGCATTTGGAGCTGTGAACAAGGTCTAATGAGAATATAGTCGATTTACCGAACACCAGTCGCTTCAATCGAACGTCAACGTGCATGATATGATTTTCACGCATGGTGAAACGTAAACCACTGCCTAGTAAACATACATAGGAATGAAATATTGTTGACGGAACCGTGAAAAAAGTATGGATCGTTATTCTTTGGATTTTCGCATTCCTTTGACACATCCGATAATGTCATCGCGAATTTTTTGACAATTTCCCGTCCCGCGAGCGACTGCCGTACATAGAGATATAAAAACGTGTATGTAGATACATATAGTGTGGTTCGACGACTCTCTACGCACGCAGCCTCTCTCGCAGCCTTCAGACGGCGCTCAATAACCGGAAGTACATCACTCGACGCATCCGCTCGACCGTCTACGCGCTCGCGTCCCCCAATTCCGTCTCGAACGCCCTCGACTCTCTCTCTCTCTCTGTCTCTCTCTCTCGCTCTCTCTCTGGCAATACGCCGTACACACATTGCGGGCGTCTGCGAACGCGTCGTTCGCTGTATCCGTGCCGATCGTCGCGTTACTCATTGCTCGCGTCAGTCTTGATGTTTGCGCGCTTTTTTCTCTTATTTTTTATTTCTTCTGTTTCTTTTTTCTCGTTCAACTTTGACAAAGTAAAGAAGCATCGAAACCGCAAATACGACAGGCGCCAATGACGCGAAATGCCAAGCCACGGGTGGTCGTACCCAGTCGGTTCAACGCCAGCCCCCCTAATTATATAAAGCGTGTATATAGTACTTTTTATTTCCCTGGAAAATGAAACAAAGTGCAGTCTATATGGATGTACGAGCAGCCCGTTATTAGTATCTCGTGAGACTGGTTAAAATAACGCAGTATACAGATTTAATTGGGCGTCGCGTTGAGAACAGTCGTAAACTTAATCGTAATATGATAATTACATCTACTTGAGAAAGAGATAGATAGATAGATAGATAGATAGATAGATAGAGAGAGAGAGAGAGAGAGAGAGAGAGAGAGAGAGAGAGAGAGAACTGAAACAGAAAATACACGAAGCTTATTATGGCGGAGGGAATGTCATGCGGGAAGATGTTTAATGTCCTATAGTACCGGTCAAAAGGATTCCATCACTTTTGATAATAGCAACGTTTTCGATCACTTTGGATAATTGCAAAATGATATTAGAATAATAAAATTCATTTTATTTCTTATTTTACGAAGATACTATATGGCTCTATGAAATTAATTATATTGTTCTAATATAATTTTTCAATTATCCAAAGTGATCGAAAACTTTTACCGGTATCGCATATATAAATGGTGTGATTTGAACAATATTCGACTTTTAGGGCTGTCCTCATACTTTCCTATTTTCCTCATACTCAATATCATGTGCATCATAATGTTTCGAAATCACATTTGGTGAACACATTTGTATAAAGATCATTTCGAACATTACCCTGTTCCCAAAATCCGCGATTCATTTTAAAAACGGATGTTACATACCTACAACGGATTACAAATTACCCTTTCCATATTTATATGTTTGCACACACACACACACGCACGCGCGCGCGCGCGCTCACACACACGCGCACACACACACACACACACACACACACACACACACACACACACACACACACACACACACACACACACACACACACACACACACACTCACGTAGCCATCTGTGCTCGCGCGTTTCCATTCACATTTCGCATCCGCGTGATCAAGTCGTCCTTGTGTCCCATTCCGTATCTTTCCGTTAGTCGAAGTGGCGTTGCTGGCGATTCGCGCTTCGAATTGTATATATATACACACATACAAATACATATACCGGTACATGGGAATGGACCTCTCTTCTTCCTCGTCTCGTCGTCGGTTCATCGAGCGTTCACTCGAGCTAACGTTTTACGACCTCTCCTTACACACCATTCAACCCAGTGAAGGCGGCTTGCTTCGCTTCCCGCACCACAGATTTATTCACATGGAATTCCGCGGGCTGGCTCGTTATGTCGCGTGATTTCACCGGGAATCGCGCGCTCGTACATATGGAAAAGCCACAGAACCGCCGTATTTGCGAGAGCCACGACCGTGTGGAACTTTTTCCGGGCACGTTCGAGATTCGTTTCCTTGGAGATTATGCGTTCGTAACGCGGTCCTGTTATGGTCCACGGATTGGTCAGAGTAGTACGACGGAACGGTGTACCTGATTTGGTCCACTTGACGGATGAAAATCGGGGTGGAATTTTTTGGCAGTTATCGATATGGCTTGTTCAATATCGAGGAGGAGATAGAGTGGTAGGAGTTGAAATAGAGACTGAACATCAGGATGAGTACATACAGAAGATGAGAAGCGGTGGCGGCGGCAGCAGCAGTAGTGCCTGTAGGTATAACATAACGACTTGGCGTGTGCGAGGTTCGTTGCGTGTCCGGAATGACAGACGCACAGACCAGGAGGTGAGCGAGAGTGCCTGTCGTTGTCTCTCGCTAACCTGAGGAATAAGGCATAAAAAGCCCACGGGAGGATAGAGCGAAGAAAGAAGGGCACAAGAAAGGGGGGAATGTGGAAAGAAGAAAGAAACGAAGAAAGGAACAGGTACAGGCGTGCTAAACTCCATGCGAGAACTCGTACCACACGCGCGATGATGTTTTGTAACGATGATCACTCTCAGCCCGTTCTCCAGCTCCCTTGCTTTCGCTCTCTCCATCTCTTGCCCTAAATAGATACAAGGAGCTGAAGAAATATCGAAGAATCGACAAGTCGACAAGCTTTTTTCCCTTCATTCGACTCGCCGATGACGAAAAAAAAACCTTTTCATTGCTCATACCACCATTGTGTCAAAGACTTCAACGGGAGCTTCAATTATGCAGAAAATCAAGGGCATGCTTCACCGTTAGGGCACGAATTTCTTTCACTAGACGGGACGGCGTCGGTCGATCGGAGGCTATTGGAATAATTACTGTGATTACTTTTCAATTACGAGGTATCAAGATGAACCGATAAGTTTTGCAAACAACATTTTCGAAGCGTACATTCCCTCGTACAACTGCGGTGTGTAAGAACCGTAGCATTCTTGAGGGAAGATCTGTCAGATGTGTGTGCCGATTCAGTGTGGTCGAACATGCAACGACGAAGAGGCGACCGCATTAGGCCTGGACAGCAGAGCCGCGTTATTGCGTGGCATAACTGTTTCCATGTATGATAATAATGCTCCAGGTTGCTCTCGAAATGCCAACGATTACACGTGTTCTGTTATTATAGCCGCAGTATTACTATAATCGTCATCAGCGGAAAGAGACATAGGACGAGAGCGAGGGAGAGAGAGAGAGAGAGAGAGAGAGAGAGAGAGAGAGAGAGAGAGAGAGAGAGAGAGAGAGAGAGAGAGAGAGAGAGAGAGAGGGGAGAGGAAACGTAGTACGTGTGTATGGACACGTTACATGGTTGCAGTTTGCACAGAGGAGATGAGCTCGTTGATGCGCTCATTATGCGTGCGTTTCACGACAAGGCACACACGATAACCAAACGCCATCAAACGGTCTCCGGCTCACCCGGATAATACGACTGTTCGACGCTATCTGGACATGCCGTTGACGCGTACTGTGTGCCAGGGTACTCCGCTAATTAACGACGTATATACCGCACACCAGCCCGTCTCTCTCTTTCGCTCTTCACCCTCTCGATTCGGTCATGCTCCCTCTGGATCCGCGATAATGGACACACTGTGCGTTCACCACACGTATACGAAGTTTTTCCCCAACATTCGTTGACTCGTGAGTCTTTCCTCGTACGTTGACTTCTTGCGAGCGATAAAGGCGGGCACGAGACGTCTTCACGTGTTGCACGGTGGGGATCAAGCCCTGTCGTTTGCCAGGCAATCGTTATTGGTCCGGTTGCGTGCACGCATTTCGCCTACAGTCCACGGGCAAATCGTGATTTCGTACACGAGCGCGTCACTCTTCATCTTCGCGCCATGCTCGAATGCAGAGCGAGAGTTACAGAGAGCCAGGGAGAGAGAGAGAGAGATAGAGAGAGAGAGACAGAGAGAGATGGAGCGAGAAGCGAGTGGTCGATTCGTCGAGTGTGACACTCGACCACCGCGATTTTGCCTGCCAGCTGTCAAGCGAGAGAGAAAGAGAGGATTGCCTCGTATATGCTGGTAGTTGATTCCAATCTTCTTGGGGGTCGAAGAGCTTTGGGTTTCTGTCTTTTTTTTATTCCTCCTCCAGCTCCGATACACCACGCTGGCCCGAATATCTGATGGCTCTGAGGCGACAAAAATTCACTGTCCCCTCTGACAGTGTAGATGTACAAACTCATATTTTCACAGCCTCCTCTCGCGTATCAGCCTTCACTCCTCTTCTCTTGCGGCCTCCCACGTCATCCACATTTCCCCGTTGTTTCCAGGCTGCCCGTAGAAGGACTCTCTCGGTGAGGAAAGTGTTTTCGAGCTTGGCACGAAAGAGACTTCTCTTTTTTTTGTTCCTCGTCGCTTCGCACGAGCTACTTTTTTCTCCTCTTTTCTTCCATCACATGTGGGATCCATTTGGGGATGCATAGTCGTGCCGGTAGAGCTTTCTGTGGATGTATACGCGTGTTTGTCGGAGAGCCAATATTCCTGATGGCATCTCCGTTCGGAGAGAAAGCTAGCGTGTATATCGAAAATCCCGTTGGAACGGGGAGTGAGACAAGCGGTCTTCCCGAAAGCTCGAGCATACAACTATAAGCTTTCATAACAATTTGCATCCGGCAGAGTTTGCCGTTGTTCGCATTAAATATGGATACGTTATACATGCGTATAGATACGACGGCGAGGAGCTTCCTATGTCATTCCCTCGTCGCCAGGGACCATCGCCGTACTATATCGCGGCGGTTATAGCTCTCCTCTCTTTCTCCGGAATTTGGCAGGACCGCTATCAAAATATGCGACACGTTACTGGATTTTGCTCTCCCCAACGTGTGCAAGACGGGAATAAAAATGCGCTATCGCTCCCGTTCCTTGCGCACAAGGCTTCGTCGGTGGCAGCTGCTCGGCTGATGGCATTTTGGTGTTGGGCTCGCTACGAATGGTCAACCGGTCGATGATTATCCAAAATGATTCGTCTGTTCAACACGCTTCCCGATAGGAGACAAAGTGCACTCATCCAATTTGAGTCCCGATTCTGCTTTCAACGACGCGGGTTTGTCCAACGTAGGTATATATTCGGAGTACAAATAAGTCTCCGCCGTTTGACAAAAGATGGCCCCACCAGAAGGTTATGGTTGAAATTGTCAGATGCGAAAGGTCATATCGTAAGGTTGGACATCTGGCAAGACCATAACCTTGAAATATTACCGATTGCGTATCAGCATCACATAATTTTTTTCGTGTGAAAATTTCGAGCTTTGCGCCGAATATGCGTCATTTGCGGGAGCTTTTGATTTACTTCATTAATTTGAAGAAATCTACAGCTGAGCACGCATCGATTGCCTGTAGAATCATATGGTGAGATTGCTTTAAGTGAGAGAAGTTGTCATGAGTGGTTTAAAAAGTTTAAGAACGGTGAGTTTGACGTCGAAGACAAAGAACGTAGCGGAAGGCCGAAAGTGTACGAAGCCGCGGAATTGGAAGCGTTATTGGGGGGAGATTCGTGCCAACCGCAAGAAGAACTTGCACTTAGATTAAGAGTGACGCAACAAGCAATTTCACATAGTTTAAAATCGTTGGGAATGATTGAAAAGCAGGGAAATTGGATTCCATACGAACTAAAGTCGAGAAACGTTGAACGCCGATCTTGCACATGTGAAATGCTGCTTGTCAGACATAGGTCAAAACCTACTTGGAAACATTCAATTGGAAAGTTTTACCCTACCCGCCGTATTCACCAGACATTGCTCCCTCTGACTATCATTTATTTCGATCGTAGACACACGGCCTATCGGAATAGCACTTCACATCATATGAAGATACCAAAAATTGGGTCGATTTGTGAACAGCCTCAAAAGATGAAGCGATATCCATATGCTGCCAGAAAGATGGGAAAAAGTAGTAGCCAGCGATGGACAATACTTTGAATAAAACATAAAGTACCGTTCTTTCACAATATTCTTGCCCATTTTTTAACTAAAAAGTTACTGGCGTAAAGAGGGATTGGCGATAGGTACGTGCGAAAATGAAAACGACTCTGCATTTCTTTTGGAAATTACAGATTACCGGAGTCACTGAGTTTTCATGCTTTTTCACCGCAAGCCACGTAATGTCCGTTGATGAATTCCTCAAGCGGCTGGAAGTCCATTGTTCGTTCTTTCTCGGCAATTCGCCACAGTCGCAGAATTCTCGAGGCTACCATGCGCGAAACGAGTTCCTCAATTATATTTTTCGCTAATGAAAGCGGCGGGGCATCGGTGTTTTCTTCGCCGACGCAGCCGACTTGGGTTTGTTTCTGCACTAATGCGATTGCTCGTTCGCGATAAGACTCCCCTTTCTCTCTCTCTCGTTCTCTTGGCAATCGTTAGGCGTTATTTTGATCTTGTTGCTTGTATTGTTGTTTCAGCAGGGTGTCCATGTGTGTTCCAGCCTTCAGTTAGCTTACCCCTCCCTCTCCATCACTCTCTACCATTCTCTCTGCATGCAACGAAGTACCACATTATATGCGTAGAGAAGAGACAACCGACGACGTGATGTCATCGGATACGTCGCAAAGGCCGGAGTGCGTCTCTCTCCAGAGAGAGAGAGAGAGCGAGAAAGGGGGGGGGGGGTTAACGGGTGGTATAGCAGGGTGTAGTATCCAATGGTATATACGATACACCAAGGTGTTACGAAGCTCTCTGGTAGTCTTATCCCAAGGGAGCTGCCGCAGGGACAACACGGGAAACCAATTAGTCGGGGGTGGGTGGGACGGAGGAAGCAGCAGGGAACGTAGTCGGTATCGAGATATTACTTCTCTCTCTCTCTCTCTGTCTCTCTTTCCGATGTTCACGTTGTCGTCACAGCAGAGAATATGAGTGGTTCTGCACACGGGTTGCACGAAATTCTCATATACGTAATATACAAGCCATCGACTCGATTCCCGTGCCAAGCACGGAGCTGGCTCGTTATCGCTAATCGCCGTAAGAGTGGCGATTCCCTTATATACGGAATATTTCCTTCATCTCCCGATTATTGAACCAGCCGCAATGAATTCGCCATCGCCTGCTTTCTAATATCGAGAGGAAAAGTATAATCGGGTGGATCGCTAAACGCAGAATCATGCAACGAAAGGTTCACATCGTTTCGATTAAGGTAGCAATGGAGGAGCGTTGTGAATCCGCAACCGCAGCATCGACGTTGAAACGCAGTGTACAAGGACGGGGGTGAATCCTACGCATAATATTATACATCCTGTAAATCTTACGACCAACCGACGAGTTTTTCAGCTCCTCAGCAGTATGTGATGCTCTGCCGCATTCTCTCGCTCCCTCCCTCTCTCTCTCTCTCTCTCTGGCTTGGTTCGCGTTCATTTGGAAGGCTAATTTATCCGGTGGATGAAATTAAAACGAATGCTGGAGATGAGAGTCCGTAGGGCACGGACGCGTCATCGTGTCGTCGAGGTCTCCCTCGACTGACGAGAAACGCATTCGCTTCCACCAAACTCTACGATCCATAGACAGCTCAGATGAACGAAGCAGAGAAAAACGAAGAGAATTCGGAGGAAAAAAAGAGAGCGGAAAGATGCGGGAGACCGAAAAAGAAAGAGAAAGAGAGAGAGAGAGAGAAAGCGAAGTGCGGGAGCGTGATTAGGGAGGAATGTTGATTAGATCCATCAGCTCGCCTCGAGCTCAGAGGGTGCCCTCCCTCGCCTCCCTCGCTTTCTCCCCGTCTCAATTCAACCACTTTTCTCTCGAGTGAACAAAGAAATGAGGAATGAATCAGTACATCGTTTGTGTGTGCGTTTCATATGTCATCTCACATTTTTTGCGCTCCTCTTACCCTCCCACCTTGCTGAAAATTCCATTGTCCTTTCTTTCTCGAGATAGAGAGTGGGTGACGGAGAGGGTATGTGCAGTCTCGAATTGCACAAATCTTGTGTCGAGGATAAAATATTGTCGCATTGATTTTATAATGTAACGTCAACCTATAATTTTTTAAGTCCAGTCTGTATTTTTTTAAATCAATAGTTGCTTTTAAAGACATTGAGGTTTTGATGATGTTGACTATGAGGACAAGAGATTACTACGAGGATGGCCTTTGCAGTCAAATGTTCTTGAAAATACCTTTCCGAATATACACATACAAATATTATATATATAACTTGCCACATTGAGATTAAATCCAAAGAAGTTGATCTGAAATGGCAGATGGTCAATGTCTCGGATGTCGGACCATCGCTAAGGCGGATAACGATTGCTGTTGATGGGTTACACCGAGCTCGTGACGGCAAAAAAAAGAATTTTCGTGAATTTTTTAATGGAGTAACGTGTGCAGGTTTAAAATATTTTTTTTTTCACATGAAAGAGTATGGTTTAAAGTATCTTTTACAATTTTTGTATTGAAAAATATGTATGAATGTTCTGTCTGCATGTGGTTTATGCAGATTGCTGTTTGTCATGCATCCTTCGCGGAGGCCACTGCTGCTCGGAAACACGTCATCCGAAAGAAAAAATCAAACGGAATTTATTTTTTGGGGAAAGCTATCTAGTGCTTGGGCGAAAGATTTCATAAAATATTGATTTTTGGATAAATAGCCGCAGTTCAAAGAGAAAGTATCCATTTTTGGTGAAACAAACGCTTTACTTTCGCTGCTTAAAAAAAAACGATCCATCCAGAAAAAAATGCCTCCGTTCAAGCAGTATTTTTCAATATCTCAAAGAAGCTTGTAAATTTTGAAAGATTCATCGGTGCCGTAATTTTTTACATATCGTGGTCACCGATTTCGAAAAAGTAATTATGAGAAAAACGCGTTTAAATTTCGCCGAACCTACCGATAAACGACCATAGCTACCTCAATTTTCAATGGATCGACCTAAAATTTTCAGATAATATTTATGGAATGTTATATTATCGGAATACGACGAAAAAAATCGATATTTTAAAAAATTTCAACTCGGTGTAAGCCGTTCAATGAGGTCTGCACGATGCTCTGTCGGCAGTCAATGAGCAATCGCTCTGGCATTTGTCACTTGGTTCGAACAATACCCAACTATCGAGTTCTGTCTTATTTTTCTTTCTCCGGCCCTCTTTATAGCCATCTCTGTTACACATATATAATTCTAATTTCTCTCTCTCTCTCTCTCTCTCTCTCTCTCTCTCTCTCTCTCTCTCTCTCTCTCTCCTTCTCTCTCTCGCTTTCTCTCGCTCACTCTTTCTGCTTAAATCGTGCGTGGCCAGGGCATCGCACGAGATCATCGAACGACAGCCGCGAGTCATCGTTCTCTAGTTCGCCTACATCGGAGCGTGCAGTCAAGGTTTAAACCATAAGCGAGGGGAAAAGAAAAACGCTTAATAACGTCCAAAGGCCTCGATATGGAAAGGTCAACTCCCAGCGATGATTTTTCGTTGTGTTTTTACATTCTCTTTCCCTCTACCTTATTCGCTGAGAAACTTTCTTCAGAATCGTCGCACGTGGGAAAAGGTGTGTGTCGAAAGAAATCGCCACGATAATGTTCTGTCTTCGTAACGACATCCGCTACGAAGGATATTCCGTTTCCTTTCCCATCGAAATTGAGGCTCGACCCATACGTATAGTGATACGTACATAATAGAATTCGCGCGAGTGTCGCTTCCACAGGCAGTTTCACCGCGTGCAAAATGTTGACGTTGCTCGAAATTTCGAAAAGTGTCCAAGAAGCAACGAACACCAGATATGACAATGATAATAACGATGATAATGGGAAAAATTCGTCCAATCGTCTGATCATTTCAAGGCTGGTTTTTCAAAATCACCATGAAAACTTGATATTCCTCGTGTTTTCGATACGGTCAACTTCTATCTCATTCGAATAATCCACGCAGCCTCATCGAATCAAAAATTGCAAACGTGATGGGGTCGCCCCAGGAGATTTCGATATTCCGCGGCAAATGACGTTTGGGGTATTAACGTTTCGCAATATCGCGGTGATAAAATAATCGTTTCGATGTAAACGAAATTTGTTTTTTTTTTACATGAAAAATATTCGCTCGATCGACTGGTGGGAAGGATCTCGGTAGCCCGATGAGTCGTAAAAGTCAACCACAGTAGGAAGCCCGAGATAACCAGAATTTCCTGATTCTTTTTTTATATCCCCTCGAAAATTGGTGAATATCCTGGAGATACCTATACGAGGGGTTAGCAACGGGTGGCCTGTAACGATGTCTCCGCGTGGTGTCCGCGATGATATCGTCGCGTATTTCGAGACAACGTACCAATGAAGGAGATACGAAATTTTGATGGTCATCACGCGAGACGCGAAGCTTTATAAAACGTGTCCTGCCTGATTGCAAATGCTACACGATCGTCTATCTCGAATTCAGCGGCTAGACGATTGGTCGGTGGACCGGCTGGAAGGTTGACAGGAGGTTTCACGTGACCGTCGTAAATTTCTTTCGTTTATCCACGGACCCCCGTTTTAAATTCCTCCGAGGACTCAGGTGCGCGAGCTTTGATGAATCGTTCGTGTTCGGATTTCGCAGAGTTCTCGGGACGAGTCGCGGACTCCTTTGACCCTGGTTCTCTCGAGGTGAACTACCACCGGGAGGGAAGGTACAGAGCAACATCAACGGCAAAACGAACCGTGGCCCCTCCTCGTTCGATATATGTATATGCGCTTTCGAAAAAGCGAAAAACCATATGTATCATCTTTCGTCTTGCCAGGTAAGATTGCGCGTACCGGCGAATGCAGAGGTTTTCGTAAAGGGCACTTCTATCCACGTTTATGACACGTTGAGCGAGCCCTTCTCACTGTTGAACATTGATCGAAAGAACTTGCGCAAAATGAGCCGGGGTCGTCTCGCGGATTGACCGGCATGAATCACGGACAAACACTCGCTGGCCCGAAATCGATACGAGCACGCATCTCCGGAGCTGTCAGGGCAGGAGGAAGGGAAAGGAAGGATGAGGGGAGGGAGCAGGGGCGAATGAAATAATAATAATGAGAGAAATGAGTGTGAATGATCTCGAGATGAGCCTGTATATATATATATATATATATATATACACACACACACAGCGTTTACCACACACAACTCGAACTCTTCGTCACTTAAAGATTCTCAACGCGAGCTCTTTCAACTGCTGCTGGTTGACGTGCTCATTCTCTCTCTCTCTCTCTCTCTCTCTCTCTCTCTCTCTCTCTCTCTCTCTCTCTCCTCCTCAAATTGAATTGTCTCTGAAGCCTTCGCGCGCGCACACACATACAATTCCTTACATCCGCATAAATACGAGTATACGTGAATTAACGAACTCGTATGTCTTGATGCGTTTAGCCAGGCTTTTATTGCCGGCACTATGCTGGCTCTTTAAGCAACCATAGTGGCTGCCCGTTGGCGAGAACAGGGACGTCGAATGGACCGTATACGCGGAGAGTCGAGAGTGAGATCACTCGTATTCGCGTCCTTGATCGACTCTTCTCGCCTCGGAGACTCATACCCTGGCTATATCTTCCATACCAGCTTACAAGTATATTATGTCATTTCGTTTTTGGAGCTCTTCCACTACACTGAAAACAATCGAAGTACGAACGAACTCTGGTGCATCCGATTACACCCGTTTGGAAACAAAAGTCCGTGAAGAATATTCTATGAAAAAATATTCCCTCGCAAAATACGAATTTACAAGGATGGATCCAGGGAGAAAATAATAAATTAAGCGCCTCGAGTTGACAAAATTCAGTCTTACATGTTTTCAACACTAATAGAAAAATTCGCCCATCAAATACTTATAATTATCGGTGCTCGTGGCAATCTACGCCACTTTGGCGCGTGGTCTGACACACGAACGACCGCTTTTTTTTGTTCTGTTTCTTTTGATCATTGCGATTCGCGAGTATGCGTGCTGGAATGGGAAAGAGTTCGACGAGTTCCGCATACAACATCCCCCGGCAAAAACTACGTTGAAGAATTTCATTACGTGGAAAATGTAAATATAATTGTGCCTCCGCTGACATAACGGTAAGATAATCCGTCGAGCAAAGGCGCTGGCTTCGCAATAAATTGTAATTTATGATCCCTACACCCGGGTTCTCTGCGAGCTCGCGGTATCGCCGAGAAATTCAAGACTCTATAAGCCCTCTCTCTCTCTCCCTCTCTGTCCCTCGTGCGAGCTTGCAGATTTTCTTGTTCTCTGGAGAGAGCAAGAGAGAACAAGAGGAAGGGAGGGAGGGAAGAAGAGATAGAGAGAGAACGAGAGGGGCTCGTAAACGAGCTCTTTCTATAGGCTTGTTTCACGCAGAGGCCCGCTCGCGAGAGAGGCTGTAGAAACGTCAGAAACTCAGAGAGGGACTATATTGTATATATCGGTTGGTGAATAGCGTCAATGGTTGTTTCGCACGACGAGCATGCCCGCAATGTGGCTCTTTACGTCTCTATATAATCTCTTAGACACATATGGTTTTTTCATCGCTTTCTCTCTCTCTCTCTCTCTCTCTCTCTCTCTCTCGCTCTCTCTCAGGCCTCTCTCGCTCCGAGGAGTATTTTATTCGCACGAATCTCCCACTCTTTAATATCTTTCTTGCCGTTCATCTTCTCGTCGTCGTCGCACTCAGGCGCTAACCAATAAATTAATTGCCAAGATTTACGTATCTCGGCCGTAAACCAGTCAGCGCGGTACGTAGCAAAATCGCGCGCCGCGTCTCTGTCTGTGTGTTTGTCTCAGTGTTCTGGTCGCTCGTCGCTAATTACATAATTATACGCCATTAAAGTCGCGGATCGATTAACACGTGGGTTACAATGTCACGAAACCGACCGGCGGTATTTTTCTCGACCGAAAGAGAAAGGGAGAGAGGGAGAGCGAGGGGGGGGGGGGACAAACAAGGGAATGGATATGAGGAAGAATGAATCTTTGATGAATATAATATAGAAGCTGCGAATTCATATTCTTCATGATCGACTGAGAAAGGTTGTATACAGCAAGATATACAACGGTACGGAGAGCACGTGGGCGAGCAATACGATGTTTACGGCGGGAACCACGAGACAGAGACAACGAGAGACAGGCACGGAGAAAGAGAGGGCAAGAGAGACAGAGAGAGAGAGCAAGCGCGAGCTTTATAATTTATTGTCTTCCTGCTACGATGACGGCCGGCGTGCGCCTCCTATCCATTATCTCGCGCTTCAGCACGAAGTCCGGCATGGATGAAACACACTCTCTCTCTCTCTCTCTCTCTCTCTCTCTCTCTTGCTCTCTCTTTCTCCCTGCCTCTCTCATTCGAATCTCCTGTTTTGCCACCTCCTCCCTCTCCACCAGGCACACGCGAGTTCCGTTTCTATTAGACGACCCTGATATGCGACAATCTTCTCATCTTGATATTCATTCGGATTATTTATTCCTTTCACGCAATTGCCCCTCGGCAGCGGCAGCATTTTTATGACAATTTTTTTTGGACGCCCCGTTGGCTCCTTTCCGATAGTTCATTCCGGGTTTTTCCCAAACTCACCGATCCCCCCACCGCTATGGCCGACCAACGAAAATCGAACTTACCGCCGTGAGATCGATGTACACAACGAGGAAAAAAAATGTTAAAATTATTCTCACAGAAAAATCACGAAGTACGAGTGACGTTCGCTCGGCGCCGATCTCCACCAACTATGGTAATCGTGAATACGTGGTTCCTCGCAATTCCGTGTACTGCGTTCGATAAAAAAATCCGTCACGCTACACTCGTGTACCACGTCTCACCTCATCCTCCCGTAGGCACCGTTGCGTACCCACTCTGCAAATTCACCCACCACGAAATTCCACGGGAGAACGCGCGTCCTCGTATCCCGGAGATGTGAAGTAAAAAAAAACGTTCGGGTAAATCGCGTTGTTAACCGTCAACGGGTAGGAAAACAACGGGCGGGGGTGGAATACGAGATGCGGGCACTGATTTGTTTAAGAGGCTATATGCCAGACATCCGGTTTGTCAAATTACGATTTGAGAGAAAGAGAGGGCCGGACAGTAACAATGTCTCGCTCGTCTCTCGCCCTCGCGCGCGATATAACGATACCCAAGTGATGGAGGGCGAGCAAAGGCAAAAAATATCAGTGGACAACGGCATGGAAGAAAGTTATCAAAAGACAGTACAAGAGATTGAGGGAGAGAGAATTTAGTCGTGTTCAGAAGTTCAGTTTCATAGGAGCACTTAAGCAATAATATGTAGGAGGAGAATACGACAGCGTTATAACGAGACCAAAAGACACGGGAGTGAATGAACGTATGAAAAAAGAATCCACGCTTACATGCTTAGAGCGACGAGCTTGAAACGTCGCGTTCCGTTATTCGTTGGAACTTTAAAGATCTATCATCGCATCGACGCGTATCAGTATGACCACCTTAAAGAAACCAGAGAATCACGTGTCCGGTAGGCAATGAGGTCAGAACCCAGTGAATATATATGTACATGTGACGGAAATCTTCTTGTCGGTTGGTAAACAGTTAGATTGGAATTGCCATTGAAGTAAAGGACAACCAAGATTTCTCAGTAAAACGTGAAATCTCCTCTCGTTATTGTGGCTTCTGCTTCGTCTTTTTGATCAATACATTATTGATGTTGGCTGTTAGTTGTATCTAAGGCCATCTTAAGCTTGCGCGCTGGACACTACGAAGTCAGAATATTCCTTGTTCATGAGGAGAAGGCTTGTTTAATCTGTATCATTCGCGACGTCGATTTTCCTCACGACACATTTTCCTTCTTGTCTAACGCAGCGCTAGTAGTAATCCGTTATTCTCGTGAAGTCGAGTTCTGCATCGTCGAATGGACCAACTGTTTAACATCGCTCGTTCTCTTTGGTTGTGGGCATATGTGAACGCATTACGAGGGTTGTAGATATTCTTCCTCGGGTACTAATGTAACGAGACGTGTGTACAGGCTGACCGTGAAGATGACGCCTGGCATGACAGCATGTGGGAGTGCTGTCACTCATTGTTTAACATTGCTGCTGCTACCATTTCTCTGTTTTTCTCTCTCCCTCCCCCCCATCCCGCTGTCCGCTTCTGTCTGCCTTTCTCCCGCTCGCTGTGTGTCCGATTTGAAGTACACGATTCGTTCGTTTATATAGATCGTTCCTCTGCCTTGGTCTCGCCTCGTGCTGCTGTCGCCTTCAACATCTCTTATCCTATATTAGCCGCATATCAACAGCTACTGTCGTAAACGAGCGCACTATGCTAAATGCGATCACACGCGGATACACCCGTGTCTACACATAAGTTCTTATCGCAAATCGATTACCGCTATGGCTGGATTGATCGCGATAGATGTGTCGACGTGATTAACATATTCGCGACGCGTCCAGGACAAGGGATACTCATTGAAGGTTACTTGCTTTTTTTGATGTTGCAGAGGCCACCTTCCTCATCACTATCCTACCCCGGACCGGGCGGCAATGACGATGCCCGCAGTCCCGGAAGCGGGGGAACACCAGGACCCCTCAGTCAACAAGCACCAACCAGCCTGGACTCATCCGACCCCGGTAAGTCAAAATCGTTTCATTCTCGTCTGCGTCAAATGCGTCTCTGTGTGTTTAGGTTTAGAAAACAATCGCTCGTCATGCGTGACTTATCTGAATGAAAAGTATATAGATTAAATTTTCATCCGGTGGATAATGGTGATGAATAGAAATCGGAGTGGATGATTCCAAAGTGCAGTGCACGAATGGAAAACGGAAAAGTGCGAAACCTTACAAGACATTAGTATCGGGATCATAGAACGTGTACTGCGAATAGAGGATAATCATTCGTGGATAACGGTAGGATTGAAAGATATCTATGACGCGATTAATTACGTCTAGGGGAGTTCAAGTTGAAAAAATTTTCAACGTCGGGTTTCGGGAATTCCAAACGTTCGACCGTTTTGTACTGGTTGGCGTGCAGACGAAGTACGATATCGCTGGCAGGAAATCGCGCTGCCGAAAGCCGTAAGTCCAAAAATTCACATCGATCGCTTTGCCGATCGATGCGGGAGAAGCGTGCGCTCGGTTTATACTGCCTTGTATATAAATACGCAAACAACGCCGTGTAGCTTGATAGCAGCAGACCCACATTCATACATCCATCCAATATATATACACACACACATATGTGTGTGTGTATGTGTGTGTGTGTTCGTGTGTGTATGGTTTGAAACTCGCTTTTAGTTTGGCTGCCTGCCTTGCAGTCGTTTCGGGCCCTTCACTAAGGACAATATCACGCGACGAACGAGTCGATGACAATCGTGGCTCTCGCTCGATTTCTGCGTGCGTGTAGGTCTTCAACACTCAACGATCTGTATGTATATATATATTACGTATAGCATGAGGGCACCCCCGTACGAATTTTACAAACACCGTTGTCGCCGCATCAACAGCGGAGCGAGAGACGTGTACGCGTCAACACCATCAGCCACGACGGGCAGCACCATCGGGGCTAATGAGCGCGCGCGATTCTCATTCCCATTGGCGTAGCTGTCACTAAAAGTTTCAAAATTCCAACCGAGCCTTCGCACGATATCTCTTTCCACGAGTATTCCCAGCAAAGAATTCACAGATCTAATTTACATCGCGCGTCATTTGGCGATGGAATTCAAACGCTTTTCTGTAATCGTCAATATCAATGACGCGAGAAGAGTGCGGAATGACGGCAACGAGCATTGATGTTCGCCTCCCAGTAGAAATCTAGCGAATGTCATCTGTGAATGGTCGGTGAGGAAAAAAAAATGGAAGCGAAAATCAAAACAAGAGAATGCGAGTATGTAAAAATAAATTGTAATACGTTCGCGCCAATGGCGAGACGTATATGCGGTCTCGGGTTCAGTCAGTCACCGGAGGGAATACAAGTTCACGACACCATCCCATAAAGATTCATTAAGCTCCGTCGTCTATATTCGCTGTCGTGCCAACATTATCTGCGGCTCGATATATATGCGCGAGTCGCTGGCGTGCGCGCAAAACTCACCGCAGAGAGAGAGAGAGAGAGAGAGAGAGAGAGAGAGAGAGAGAGAGAGAGAGAGGGGGGGGGGGCAAGAGAATGAAAGTTATAAAGAGATGAGGAGATTGCGACAAAACGTTGACTCTGATCAATAACGAAAAAAAGCTGGCATTACATCACGGAGAAGAATAGATGATTCTGATATATGGCCGCAGGGCCTTCTCGTAGCTCACAACTGATCATCACTCTTTGATGTAGCTCCGACTCCTTGAAATCCATTTTTTTCTTCCATCCAAACCCATATACCAAAGTACTGAGTTATCAGCTGAGTTGCATGGCCCGTTAAAATCTCAAGCCAACATTGTAATTAAGTTCGGACTTAAGATCAACCTTGAGAAAGAATTAAGAATCTTTTATAATTTCATCTTAAATGACGCGCGCGTACTGGTTCGACGTTCGTTGTTCGCCAACTCGTGTGAATAGACCTACAACCTGTATGAAAATGTAGCACGTTACATTTAGATACTGAACAACTTGATGGTCAAGTGCGTGGTTGAGATCCCCTGTCGGTTAAAAAAAATAACAAATAAACAGTCCACGTGTACGTAGCTGTAAATCTGCTGCAACGTATTTTCCCGTAGTGGCATGCTATCCTCTCGTCAATTCTCCATTAAAGTATTACGGACGTACTTATCTGCCGCACGTCGATGACTGCAACGTCCTATCAACGTGAACGTCGATTTCACGGATGCAAATTATTACGAGCGAGGCAAGGTTCAACGGTAGCTCAAAATGCAATTAACATTCTTGGAAAAATATTTGCAAAATCATTCATTTCGATAATACTGACGATTGAGCTCCTGACGACTCATCATTCCGATCATTTTTCGATACTAGC
The DNA here is from genome assembly GCA_944452715.1 of Ophion slaviceki. NCBI lineage: Eukaryota > Metazoa > Arthropoda > Insecta > Hymenoptera > Ichneumonidae > Ophion > Ophion slaviceki. The sequence goes on from OX101783.1 coordinate 46,412,668, forward strand.
GATTTTTTTTAAATCAGAGCGGTTGACGGTCATCGTATTGCTGTCGGATAACCTTTTTTCCATCGGACTTCTTGAGGACACTTTGTGGACTCAAGTGTGGACACTTTGAGGAAGAAGTTCTTTCCTCATTGGCTTAGGTGCTGCAACAGAGCGGTATCCCCAACATCGGCCACCGTTCCTTCCCCAGCATGTTGTCCACAGAGTTCTGCCCCCTGAGCTGCAAAGCCTCTTTTATCCGGCCGGTAGTGAAACCCTCATTAACGCGGCAGCCTGTTTGCATCGAGATATCATCAGGAGCACGCGGGCTCGTTCGTCGTTCTCTTCATCCTTTCAGTCCGCGTACGGCAATCCAGGTTGTCCTCAGCTTTTCGCCTCAACTTTTAGTCGCTATATACGAAGCAGTCAGGACGCATGAGTATTTCAAGTGCGTGGGTCTTCCATGATTCCTTCGAACGAGCCGAACCCTACGAGTTTATTTGTTCTTTTTTATTGTCCACGAGAATGTTCTTTCTCCGCACTCAATGATGTCGCTCTTCGTTGATGTTACAGTAAAATAAAAAAAAGAGGGATCGCACCACGGAGTGCTGGTGCTCTGACTCATCTACGTATTGCGACAGCGTAATAAACATTGCACGTAGTTGATACGGACACTTCTAAGAATACTTGCTCTTCACAGAAAGAGAAAGAGAGAGAGAGAGAGAGAGAGAGAGAGAGAGAGAGAGAGAGAGAGAGAGAGTTCATTCGACTCAGATCTTGAAGAATCTAAGGCAGCCTCATCTCCCTCGCACTCTACGAACGTTTCTGTCCATTTCGTTCCTTCTTTCCTCTTTCTTTCATCGACATCTTGGGGTTCGCCTCAGTGCGAAGAGTAGATATTCCGCGTTCGTCTCTTGGTCCATCCTGACAACTCCGAGTTTTCTCCATCTTTCTCTCACGCACACGCTTAAACGGGTTCGACAGTGCCAGAGAGACCAAAGATCACCCCGTGAATTCCTGGAAATGGAGAGTGCGGGCGTTCGGCGTCGAAGATGCCGCTCTCTCGCCTTTCTCTGTCTCTCTCTGCGTCTCTTTCCCCCAGCTCCCCCAGCCCTTCTAGCCCGACTTACCATGACCAAGAAGAGGGGCTACGGGGAGATAGAAGTAATGAGGCTGATTCCGTGTTTTCTGTGTTTCAAGAAAGACTCTCCCGTATCGTCCGGTTATCGGAGCCTCTTTTCTCCCCTTTTCATTCGCATCCTCTTCTCTCGTTCCCTCTACTCCGTGGATACTTTTACCCCAGCTTTAGGAGTTTCTCTCGCGTCGCCAAACGGTGGTACCGACGTAAGCGCGGCCCCGTTCTCGTCCTCTTCACCTCGCTCCTTTCTCTATAATGAGGCCTTCACGTCGTGAACTCCTTCACCTCGCGCGCGCGCGCGCCGCTCCTCCATCGCCCTGGAACGCATTCTCCATCCGTTCTTCTTGTTCCTTTTAGCCCTTCAATTTTGTGTTTATCCTTTGTTTTCCGCGGTAGCTGAACGCGTAAGAAAAAAAGACAGAAGCAGGGCTCTCTTCCCTTATTGGCAATTTGGCGTTCTCCGCGGCTCCACCGAGAAATCCACGGTAGCGAGACGCAACGCAGCTTTGCCGAGCGGCCTGGCTTCTCTCGCGGATTCCACGGCTTTGTATGCTTCTACTCCCGGTCTCTTCGGCCACGGTGCGCGGGGACCATTCTCGCGAGAATTCGCAACGGCGCGAAAGCCCATCGGCCTTGGCCGATGCCTCGATCTTTATCGTTTTGCGATCGTTAACGATCTCTCGCAGACGCGTGTGAGATGCTCTAACGAAACCCAGAAATGGCCGCATCCCCTTCCCCCCTTCCTATTTTTTTCCTCTCGGTTCTGTGTATTTATGGCTCGTTATCGCTCTATTGATTTCGAATGTGTGTTTCCAGACGGTCATCACCATATAATTCTTTGCAACAAATACATCTCAGAGTCCATTCATTCGCGAGAGAAAGAACGCGCTTGGGAGTATTGTACAACGACGAAGGGGACGGAAACGGGTCTTATCACTTTTCTCGCTCTCTCATTTCATCGACGTGGTCTACTGGCGTTCCACAAAAAAAGAATACCGATAAACGCGAAACGCAATGCATATATACATATTACACACGCACACACACACACATATATTTATATATATATATATATATAACTATAGAAAATAGTGATAGTACGATAATCGAGTACATACCGCGGGGCTTATTCGTAATGATCGACCCGTGACGGGATCCCCTGCCGTTTGGAGAAGAATCAACAGATATCGCAACTTCATGATGTGTATTCACATACATAAAATATTTTCCGAGTATCTCATACGGATGATAACTTGATGCTTCATTGACCCGGCAAAACTTCTCCAATATATCGGATCACAGTAATCGGTAAGAATAATTTCATAATGAAAATTTGATCACAATAAGTCAATAAGTTTAACATTCACGGAATACCTTATACCTATTACGAAATGTGTGCAGAGCAAAAGGGCGTTGACGATGCTGTACGATGGTTACGTTGATATTTGTCGCGGCTTGGTGCTCTGAAGAAGCCAATATGTCATGCGTGCATGTAAATACAAATATTTGAACACACATCCTTACAGCCGCATATATAAATCATTATGGGCTAAGGAAGGACGCCACTGAGACGAGTCGAAAAAGGCCGTTATTTCCGATTTCTTTTGTCTACTAGAATATTTATTTCGGATTTGAAAAAAAAGGTATGTTATTAAGCATACATCAAATTTAGTTCGTGTAAATTTTTATTTTAAAAAAATTCAAATAAACAACGTCCTTGAGGTATAATAGAGCCCCTGTATAAAAAATGTGGTCCAACAGCCGGATCAATGACTTGACAACGTTTGGTCCGCAAAATAAACATAAAAAAGTTTTATAATCTATATAAGCGTAGCTCTCGTTGTAGGTAGCAATTTTTTTAATTCACACAATGGGAGGTTTTAAAAAATGTAATTTTAGTGATTTTTTAAAATTATATTCGGGGGATTAAAAAATACTAAATTAAAAAAGAAACACGGCTACGTACAACGATAGTTACTGCAATGACGTGAATTTTGGTTTTTCGAAATTGAAAATTGAACAATTATATGCTAGAGATACGACTCCGACCAGGTTGAGAACAGTCGAGAAAAACGCGATTGAAAGTTTTAGTCTACGTAATTTGATGCGCTACCTGCTTTCACTAAATCGTCTGTAAATTGGTCAATTTTCAATATTTCGACTTGAAATTCTGTTCACATATCCTTGAATATGTATAATTCCAGAAAATGCAAAATAATCGATTTCCTCGACCCGTCACAGTGGTTTCACCCTTTAACGGGGTATCCCTCTCTGGAAGCCCAATTTGAAGGCTCCAAACGGTGCTTTTTTTTTCTAGTAACACATTGGTTGGAATAAATTAATTTTTTCCCAGCATGTTGTACACATGTTTGTGGTTACAACGCAATTTTTTGGGAAGAAAATTTGTCCATGTTTGTGGTGCTGCAGTTGGCGTCGCAGTCCTCCAGCGTCGAGGCCCGAAACGGCGGGATCTCTACCAGGCTCAAATGTAATCAGAAACGAAAACAAAAAAAATTTCTTTACATATATCCAACTGGCTATGGGTTCACGGTCCACTTCTCAGAAGTTCGAAAAATACGAAAAATGACAGCTTCTCCAAAGAACACCTCATTCTTCTCTAGGAAAATAGCATGCTGACGTTATTGTTATTGACAAATGGCTCATCCAATTAGAATCTGCGATCGTTAAAACGCTAACTGTGCAATTTCAAGTTAATAGTGTGTAAGTTACTCAAGATATCAATCCCGCCGTGTCAAGATCTGGCACTTTCGATATAATCGCGTTCAAACTCGACGTTTCGCGGTAAACCCGACGCCCACTGTTCCACAAAAATAGCTGTAACTTCGTCGATTTTTAGAATTTCAGGGTCCGGGTGGTCTTAAAATATTCTTGAAAGTTCACACTATAACAATATGCAACTCCCCAGAAGCTTCAAAAAACGATTTTTTTAAATCATCATCGTAGGTTCTCTCAGCGGTGTTCAGCCCCCCCCGCGTTCGAGAACCTACGATGATGATTTTTTTCCACAGCTCGAGATAACTCGAGAGCTGCATCTTAAAAGGCGGCGACGCTGGGAAAAAGGCAGTGTTCTTTCCCCTCAATGTTGTTGTCGTCCAATTACGATAATCTTCGGGGTAGAGGATAATCTTCCTTGTAGATGATTTTTGTCTCGAGGAGAATCCCTGCCGACGTCTCTCCGTTCACGATAGCGATGCCGAGGATCGCCGACGAAACGATGCTTCCTTCGCTGTCCATCGTCGGTAGCTCTCTCTCTACCCCGAGGCGCGGTATATGAAATAATTTTTATAAAACAATAAAAAATAATCCTAATTTTACAAGCTGGCCCTGCGGAATCGCCTTGTAGGTGCTGGAGCGAGCTGAAAGTAACGGGCTCGAATTTTGCCGCGTTACAATATATATATATATAACTCCTCTCTCTCCGCCCCTCTCTACCCCCCTCCCCATCGATGTGTGTATTGTAATCAAGACGGACCATTAATTCAATCAAACAGAAAAACGTTTGTCTCTACGAAAATTCTACTTAATTCAAATGTGAAAAAATGGAATAGATAAATTTAGTGGATTCAACCAAATTGTTTGTAGAAACAGAGGAAGCCGAATCACAGATTTATTAGGAATAATAACAAATGTACGTATTGAGTGGACAATATGTCTCGACGTTTTAAAGAGGCGCTAACATATATAGTTCGTCTGGTTTCATAAGAGGTTAGGCGTGTAAAAGGCGCTAAACTGTATATAGATCCAGTTACTTGATGATTGCTTGAAGCTAGCCGGATCAGGTGAATTGAACCAAGCCGTAAGTCCAGTTACCTGCCCATCGCCTGAAGGTAGTCCGATTAGGCGAATTTATTCAAGCCGTAAATTCGTTTGCCTGACTATCGCCTGAAACTGGCCAGATCAGGTGACTGGAGGTAAGCGCAAATCCAGTTGCCCGACTATCGCCTGAAACCGGCCGGATCGGGCAAATTAAGGCACACCGTAAATAAGGCCTCCGTATAACCGCGTGATCGGGACCGGATCAAATGTCAGGCCAGCCTGACAATATTTCTACTTGGGTACACGTTGTTCTTGATGCTCTCAGGTCTGTTCCCTTCTCTTCTCTACAATATTCACTTCTGTTAGAACTTTACTCTCCTGCAACATGCAGCGAATGGGAGTGTGTGTGTGTGTGTGAGAGAGAGAGAGAGAGAGAGAGAGAGAGAGAGAGAGGGAGAGAGAGAGAGATGCTGCGGCGCAGGCATGCTGACTAGCGTCTTCTTCTATGCATGTTCGCGCGCTCGTGTATTTCTGTGTGTGTATAATATATACATAATGCCCAAACTTCGAGAAGCAGCATGCCGTTTTTGCTCGTGAGCGCGCGTGTTTTCGGTTCATCGCATGCAGTAAATTTCCTTCGGTCAGGTTAGCAGCGAGAGGAAGCCCCGATGCCGGGCCAACTGGAACACGCGACGCGATGAAGATGATCGGGCGCGCGCGCAGAAGCAAAACTTCCTCTCGACATTTCTCCTTGTATACTTCATCCCGTTCGACAGCAGTTCACGGATCAAGAAGATCGAAAAAGGACCAGCATGATTTAAGGTGACGTTTGACGCTGGGAAGAGCGTCTCACTCGATGCGATCCGTTTAATTGATTAAATTCGACGGGAGGGAGAATGCGATGAGGTCAAATCGGAAGGAAGAAGTTGAGCGCGTTTTCTCCCCGTTGTACCCTTAAAACTCCATTCTTCTTTTGGGCTCTCTCTCTCTCTCTCTCTCTCTCTCTCTCTCTCTCTCTCTCTCTCTCTCTCTCCCTCTCTCTATTGCTCGCTGGCATATATTTGGAGTGCAAATGCCTAGACGTTGATTAGCACACAATGCGCGTGTTCCGCGATCGTTTGATTGAGCGTAATCCAGGCACGTGTATGAGGCCGCGGTGTATTTATGGCTTTGAAGTTCCCGATCGCATGGGCGCTTGGAAGAATCGTAGCAAAAATGCTGCTGCTTCTCCGAGATTTGCACATATATGGTTGATGACCGCGACGAGTCCGGAGTGTCACCATGCGGCATGTCTGTAGAAATTGATTACTCCGAATCTTCGGATCAATGGCACGTATTTGGGCATAAATCGAGTATCACGGCGGTCTTCATTTCGCTCTTTTCTCGTAAATATTTCGGTCGCAGTGTATCAGTTGAGCACCTCTGTTCGACAGCTGTTCCGAGCACGTAAGATAACCAAAACTCTCGGAGCACTCGTCGTCGGTTTTCCTGCCGCTTCCTCCGCCTCCCCCTGCCCTTCTTGCCGTGGCCGTTGCAAAGCCGCTCCACCACTACCGAAGAACGGAACAGGCTAGAGTTCGCGTGTGTATTGACTGACGTTTATATATATATATATATATTTTTTTTTTCTGCCTTTTTCTTTTTTCCCCGAGCCACTCGCATACGGCGAGGATGCATAAATAGTCGCGGTAATCAGTGTGCGTAAACGTGTGCCCTTGTGTTTGTGTGTGTCTGTGTACGTATAGAGTGTGCAGAGATGAGACGAGAGCTCGATCTCTCACCAGAGACGAGATCGCGCCCAGCTGAATGGAGAAAAAGAGCATCGGCCCCTTTGATTGTGTCTTCTCGGAAGACGATCGACAATCTCTTCGCTCCCGGCCTTACTCACCCACCAGTGAAAAACAAGGCGAAAAATCTATCCAAATATATAAACAACCCAAAGCTCGATACCCCGAGCATTAATGCCGTTATTCATTTCACGGCTTGGAAAAATTGCCTCGCCGAAGTAGGACGAGAATAACGGGCGTTAACACGATAATTAATGCCATCGGAATCGACGTCACTTGTTCAGCAATGGCGTGCGACATACGCTCGACGAAGAGTCCACTTTTGGTTGAATCGCGGTCGCGCCCACGCTGGAAACAATACTCGCACTCTTCGAGACGCCTAATCTGCTTAGGTTCACTTCCCGGCACTTTCGCACGACGGGATTCCTACGAGTGCACTGGTGTAATCGAAGATAGCGCCCAATCACGTTCAGCGCATATCTGTCCGGCGTTTTAACGTACGGCATAAAAAAAGACGTGTCGATAACGTCCAACGGCCGAACCGCAAATGCTCCGCTCTGATATGCGAAACTGTCTGCTTCTTTTTCTTTTTTTGTTGTTTTGTTTCAAGAATAAACGTTGAACGAGGACAGGATTTGTCGACGAGTGGCCAGTAATGCGGACATCCAGGGTAGGGCAAAGGCGCGATTGCAAGACGAGAGACGAAATAGGAACGAGGAATAGAGGAGACCGTTAAGGATAGCGGGAGAAAGACAAAACAGAGTCATTAAGGGGGGTGGGAGTTTGGCAAAAGGGGTTGCCTGGCCGAGTGTTTCTTCCGGGCGAGCATTCAATCTTGATTCGAGTGAAGGAACTCTGGTCTCTCTCTCTCTCTCTCTCTCTCTCTCTCTCTCTCTCAGATACAGAGCTAAGAGCTAAAGTTAACACGGGGAGAGGCGGGGAGGCGAAAGAAGCCGACGTCGCCGCTACGGCCCGTAAACACCATTTCATCCGACGAAAGTCTAAGTCTCTAAGCTTTTCCGCAAGGATTCACCATTTACTTGGGTCGGCCCGCCGGGGAAAGCACCCCTTGACGCTTTTCTCTCGCTCCTTTCGCTGCCTCTTACGGCAACGACCGGGGAAAGCCAAAAAGAGCGAAGGAACGATGAGCGAAAGAGCGATGGCACGTAGCGATACAGTGGAAGGAAGGAAGAGCGAGGGAGTTGGCGTTAGTGGAGAAAACAGAGAGCCGCGAGCGTTCCTATCTATCCTTCCATCTTCTCTGCATTCCTTGGGGTATTACACGCCCCGCGACAGCGCGAGTTTCCCTCGCTCGCCTTCTTCTGAGCTTTTGGCCCTCTCCCGTTATATACATCGGCAAGCGCAACGTGTATCGTGTTATTCGTCTATCTATATTGATATGTACATAATCTTCTACGGAGACCGCGAAACGCCGTTTCTTCGGCCTCCCCTTTTCCTTGCACCTAGGGAACTCCTTCGAATCCCGATGCGGCCCCAGAAACAACGCAAACCCATTACGGATTCATCGTGCGCCATTAGCTAATTCTTCCACAGCTTCACCAGCCCGTATTTCCGCGCTGCTACCAACGATCCTCAACGCGACTCGGCCCCGCTTTTATCATTCCGTGCCGTCTGTCCTCCTGGGAACACGAGCTTCGATAGACGTCAACGGCGTTTGTTCCACCGGGTAGTATGCACCGAGTTTTTCTTCCGCGATGCAGATCGACAGGTTTCTCTTAGTTAGCCGGGAACAACATCTGGAATCTGAAATGTCCGTGAATCATAGAAAAATTCACATGGATAAGATGTCTGCCTAGGTGACTCGACCCCCGTAGCCGATGTTGCGACTTGTGAACCGTGGATTTTCTTGCGTATGACAACGGACATCGCCGTTGAAGTAGCCACATTCGGCTTATATAAGGCGGAATCGATTCACATATCAAACTCTTCCGGAATATCCGGATTCCCTTCGCGAATCATTCTTCCCCAAAGTATCCAGCGCGCTGTTTTCGAAACTGCAGGAACTACGGATGAGATGAGGATTGGATGGAGAATAGGGGAAAAAGAACGGGGTTGATGGTAGAAACACGATGGCGGAGTGAGTGAGAGAAAGGCAAGGAAATGGAGTGAGTAGGCACGTTGAAGACGACCATCGACCGAAATTGCTCCCGCATTCAGAGGGTAAAACCGAGCGGTGTAGAGAGGGCCCACCCTGTGCGGGTGTTGCGATGGAAGAGGAAAGTGCAGTCATCCGGAATAAACGAGAAGGAGACCCGAACTTCTTGGGCGAAGTTGAGTCTGCGTCGGTGGCTTAGGAATGAGTTTGCGTGCTGTGCGAATAGCGCTCAGGGTGCCGCACGGTGATGAAACTTTGCCGTGACGAGAAAGAGGGTTTGTCACACCGTTTCAGCTTCCCTCGCAGCCCGCCCGGGAGAAGTCCCTCGGGGCCGGGGAAGGGGGGGGGGGGGTAACCTGAACTATAAAACCGCGGAGAGTCCTCAATCTCCGATGCCAAATATTTCTCTAGTTCGAGTTCTGCGGCAGATTCTCCCGGATTCTTGGCATGGGTGTTTCGTCATTCGGATCTAAGACTCGCGGATTCCGATAGCAATAGTATAGTAGATTGGCCGAATCAAAAGCAAAACTACCCTCCAATTCTGGAAGATTTCTGCCACTCCCATCAAGATATCAAATGTGTAACGGGGTCGTCCGAGTGTTTATCTAAAAATCCAAACCAGATTGAACACCGGCCGAGTAAAAATTGATCGTTCAAACACTCTTTTCATCATGGCTTCCTTCCCACCATCCACGGACGCGCTCCTCTCGGAATTTACGAATCCTCTTGGTGCCCGAAAAATACCTATCTCAATATCTTTTTTCCCCTGTTTTTCCTTCCACGATCGCGGTCTCATCGCCAAATGAGAATGTCGTAAATGTCACTTGTGTCGCGGCTGGAACGGGCCAAGAAATTTCTTAACGTCTTCAGCGTGCGTTCTAACTGGTACCCCCGTCGGGACCGCACACATTGCGCGCACCAAATGTATATATGTGTATAATTAAATATGTATATGTGTATACACATATGTGTGGGTGTCTGTTTGTACGTGTATATGTATTCTAAATTGTTCCAGTAGCGACAGCGAGAACGTGTGCTGGTAGCCTCGCTCGTCTCGATATAAAGATGAGGATTTTAGTGACATATTTTTGCGCGTGTCTCCTATACCATGACTCTAAATATAGGTTGCGTGAACGCGACCCCGTGAGTCAGCTTTCGTTACCGCGTCAGGCAAAAATACGCAAACTACCAGCACGCTCCAATCTCTCTCTCTCTCTCTCTCTCTCTCTCTCTCTCTCTCTCTCTCTCTTTCTTACTTTTTTTCCGTGGACGTAAAAAGCCCATCAAAAGAGGACGACTTTAACTCAGTGTCTAATTATAATTCAGCCTTATGAGGAATCAAAAATAGATCGAAGCGTAAGCGCACTCTTATTGCAAAGACAGTACCTTATCGATGGATTTATGATTCTTATATAACCAGGGGATAAGAAGTAATAGGTGGTGTGCAACGAACATTACGATGCATCGGAGAAGGTGGCGCTAAATATACGAGAGACGTTTCTTATTCGGACTTACCGAAGAGAGTAAGCTCATAGTGTAATAAGCACTGTAGCAAGCCGTAGACAGAAACGAACACGCGAGAGAAGAGTAAAACCGGAGGATGGGATGAAGAAAAAAGGCTGCGGGGTGGGAAGAGTGGAACAGAGTGTGAGGGGGGGGGGCAAGGGAGAGAGATGGCATGCTCTTTGCTCGGGCTTCCGAGGTCTTTTTTTATATTCCATGCTCCCGAACAGGCTTGCTCTCTTGCTTTTGGTTTACAAGCATGTGGTCTACAAAGAGGTTACCACGTTGTTAAAATAACCGCAGCCGCAGCAGCAGCGAGAGGCACAGCGAGAGACCCGAAGCTCTGAAAGTTTCGTCTTCTCCCTATATAACCTCTCTGTCCCCTCGTCGTCATCCACCAAGCTGGCTTTCGGTGGTCGAACTCCTTGGAGATCATGAGACTGCGTTTGTATATGTGAATCGCCATTAACATTTGTCAAAAAGAAAGAAAAATCAAACGAAGCCGCGAAATCACGAACGGCGGACCGTCAATGACCGCGACCCTCATTGGATTCGAATCAGGTGGAAGAAACGAGCGCCAAGTGAAGTCGTGATGCTTTGGCAATGTATCGCAGTGTCAAGAGAAGCTCCGACCTCTGGACCAACGAAAAGCCAGGCGGCGTGTCCGGTTCATTGAAGACAAGCATCGAGGATCAATCAAAGAACAGCTCAGGATTTCAGAGAAGATTAATAACGAATCAAAATATACAGGAAGAGGAAAATATTCGCGTTAGTTGAGCGAGAGTAGCATGGAAGAGATGAATAGCTTGTAAGAAGGATGCCGGACGATCGCAGTATTAGCGTGCACTTGTGGATGTGTGCGCGGAAGAAGAGTGGTGACCAACCGAGACGGTGTAAATTCTCGACGACGAGACGCGAAACGTTCGATCATCGTGCGGACTCGGGCCGTTGCTCTTGCTTCTCGTTTTAACTGTTGCCCACTACACTTTAGCGCTGTGAAGTGTGCGTGCCAGGTTCCCCAACTTTTCCCTGCTGTGCGTATCCGCCGAGAACGAACGACGGCGACGATGCTTGCCCACAAAATTTATCGCGTTCTACCAACGTGCTCTTGTGGGGCGACACTCGCTGGCCGCCGCGACAGGTGCATCGTTGTCAGATCGCTGCATGCCTCTGTCTCACCTTCTCTCAGGTAGTATGGCCATCGACACGAAAAATGACAACCCAGACACGTGTGGTACCTGTTCCTTCTTCGTTTCGTACTTCCTTCCGCCGTCCAAACCGGAGTTCAAATTTCTTTCGCATCCGCAAAAACCCAGCGATCTCATCAGGACCTAGCAACCTGTTCACCCTGCGAGTTCTCGCAAAAACTGATTCTGTCGTAGCGGAAATTTGATAATGGTCCCTCTTGCTGAAATAACGAATACTTGAACCGGAGAGTTTCTTGCTGTCCTCCCGTTTGCGAGTTGCCGCCCCATTCTCGCGTCTTCCCGGTTCCCGCACGGATTGTAAGTTCGAGTAGGTATAGCTCGTATCTTCTAACAAAACCATTTAGTATGCGGATGGAGATTCTGTCGTGCCGTGGCTGGATCTCCAAGCCTTGGTGACTTTTATTATAGGATCCCGCGTAAATGCGCTGGTAAACCTGAATCTTGAAAACGACGAACTTCGAGTTCTGCCCCAGCACGCTATATCGTTAGTCGTCATAGGGTTAGGCACGTTACAGGACTCCTCCGCATGTGATTGACCGACAATTTATCATTACAACATAGCGGATGGCTATAAAGCAAGAGAGAGGGAGAGAGAGAGAGAGGGGGAGGAAGAGAGAGAGAGAGGGGGAGGGAGAGAGAGAGAGGGGGGGAGGGAGAGAGAGAGATTTTCTCCTGTCATGATTACCTCGCTGTTCCATCTGTCGTCCCTCCCTACCTCCGGCTAGCTAGGTCTTTAATGGACAAACAGTAGACGATAAATGAAGAAGAGTATTGCAAAGAGATCGAATCGCTGCCGTTTTCCAGACAGAGCTAGCAATGTGAATTCATTATAGGCCCGTATTATGGTGGCATTGGAGCGCAGAAGAAACACACTTGGGACCGTAGAAATCGCGAACTTGAGTGAGAAATTATTCTCACGCCTACCGGCACCACTTACAAAACCAGTCGTACCTCTTGGTCAGCTATATCCGCCTATACACACCATAAGGAATTCATTAGGCGAATCGGATTTACGAGCTACCCGGAGGATAGATACACACACGTATGCATATATGATACCTGATACAGGGTTACGGTTCAGCTTTGCTCTATCATTGCTTTCACATGTGACCTCCAACACGTACAAAGTGAGACATTGGAGTAACATCTTCTTAATAAAGTGCCACGGGAGCTTGTTAATGTTTCCTCGATTATTCCTTATCGTTCGGTCGAGAATGTGTTTTTAAAGACACACACTCTCTCTCTCTCTCTCTCTCTCTCTCTCTCTCTCTCTCTCTCTCTCTCTCTCTCTCTCTCTCTCTCGAGTACATCATTAAGCATACGAGAATATAAGTCGTACGTCGTTGATCGCCTTGATCCTCGTGACGCAATACTTTTTGCAATCTAATTAACGTACTTGGGCCTCTGTCTGGCGTTTGTAACCTGCTTAAGACGAACGTGTGGCGCACTCGTGATCGTCGTTGCAAAATATGCGAAGGAGATTCACTAGCCGGTTTAGTTTAGCGGTACCGTGTATCTACGGTTTTTCCTGCTTTTCCCGGCCAACGGGTAATCGAAGGGGAATTCGCGAAGAGACGAGTTTTCTCGGAAGAGTAACGCGCGACCGACGACGTCGTCGGAAATTACCTCGTAAAGTCAAAAAGCAGTTCGACTCCTCGGTGAAACGAGAAAGAGAGAGAGGGGGGGGGGTAGAGAGAGAGAGAGAGAGAGAGAGAGAGAGAGAGAGAGAGAGAGAGAGAGAGAGAACGCGAGTCTAAGGAGGTTTCGCTACACCTCTGTGGCGTCGCGAGGGGTGGCTTTAATTTATTTCCGCTCAGCCATCGATATCGGGCTGTAAAGAGAAGAAAGTGAGACGGCGGGGGAGAAAGAGAGACAGAGAGAGGAGAGAGAGCCTCCATCGATTACGCAAAACTTATTACGCGCCGAGTTACGAGCTAGACGCTCGGCGCGTATCCGACGAGTCACATTGAGAATTCACGCGATCGACGCGATTTCGGGTTTGCTGGGGACTGATGAAAAAGCACGGAAAAAAAGATCAAGAAGAAAGAAAAGCGGGATGGGTCGACCTCGTGATTCGATCAAAATAAGCTTACGAGCGCAGACGAGAGAAGGCGCGCACTTGAGTAAAAATAAAATCGGCTTCAGGATAAAAACGAAATTCCACCAAATTCGACAATAATGGAAGTCAGCGATGTGTATGATTGAAATCGTGAGGAAGCGATCGCGAATGGCCCGAAGGGGTTCGTTGTATCGTGGCGTCTCGTAATCGAACGCTCGAATAAAGGTGACCTTGTGACTTGTACAGTGGAAAATGACGGGCATAACTGTAAATTTATCGAGAATTTTCGTGCGTTACTGCCCCCGAGACTTCTGTTAAATGTTCGCAATATTTCGAATCAATTAATTAGTCAATATCGCCACCGTTTTCTTGGGCTTGTGTGGGTGATTTCGTCGTAGCGTGAAAACCCTACGTCCACGTATCTTCCCATTGATTTTTACTGATATCCGCCTATCTCAGTATTGACGTTGCACAAAAAAGTCATCGTGTCCACGTGATGATGCAGCTTTTGCGATGGCGCAGAAGATCGTAGATCTTTCCGTGAAAAGCGGAGCCTCTTCCAACCCGTCCGACTCCGTAACTTCGTTCAACGGTTTGTTATCCCGCAAAAAGTGTGTACGTCTAACGATTCGTCACATACGACGGAGGACAGAGGTTCGCATGTTCCGGGCATCGAGAAGTCAAGGTTTCCGGGCTGCTCCGATACAATGAAGGGGGGGAGGGAGGGAGAGGGAGAGAGAGAGAGAGAGTGAGAGAGAGAGAGAGAGAGAGAGAGAGAGGTGCGCGTCGAAAAAAAGAGGGCGAGAAGGAGGGTGAAACGTTCCTCGCCACCCTGTCGCCTGAAATGCTCCACGCATCATCGCTCTCTAAAGCGACCTGCTTTTTTTCCGTCGTCCGGATCGCAATGAATGGACGCGAGATTCGAGACTTCACTGGCGGAACAACAGAGCAGGAGAGAGTGAAAGAGTGAAAGAGAGAAAGAGAGAGAGAGAGAGAGAGAGAGAGAGGGGGGATGAAACGAGAGCTGCACAGTCAGAGGACCCCAAAGGGGCTGCGACGATCAACGAAAGAACCATGAAAGCCCGAAATGCAACAAACGTCGCGGTGTTGCATTGTGTCACTTCTTCATTCATCCTTGATTTTGCGGTTGACTTGCGTAGCGAATGTATTTACAAAAAAAGAAGCAGCTACCCCTGACTCATATCGATGCAATGGATACGACTGAGTACTCGTGCCTGTCACGAAAATGCACATTTCACGCGTTGCCGCAGGTCATACACGATTTAGACATGGACGAAACTCACTCGACCTCATCACAGCTCTCTCCTACTTTTTCCATCATTTCGCATGGATTTCCTGCTTATTCTCGGTTTTTTTTCCTCAACAGCCACCAAGGTGGTCCGACAGCAAAGCTTTTCTTTCCACCGTTTGTAGTGCCACAGCTTCGAAGGGCCTTCATTGAAAATTCATAGTCGGCAATAACCGAAGGGTAAATCGAGTTGCTATCTTTGTGCCCATTCAAGATCGATTACGTCAATCGTCGCGCGCGCGGTCTCAGTTAAAATAATAATGGCGTACATACGATCAGACAAAGTACTCGCCCTCTGTTTGTTGTCGTTTTCAAGGACGCGACGTCCGACTCGAGTGGATTTCTCGGGTCAGCCACACTGAGAAAACAAACCTTTGAATTGGGGTGCCCGGGGTCAAGGGGGATGCGTTTACCGGAGCCACGAAGACAGCGGGAGAGAGGGAGGGAGAGAAAGAGAACGATGAGAGTTGAGACCCTCGCTGTAATATGGCCCGTGGCGGACCCGTTCGGAGCACATCATCTTTTCCCCTGATTGGGACCATTCAGAGCCCTCGAGTGTGTCAATGATTCCCGACAGTTGGATCGGTACTTGTGATCAGATTGACGGGAAAAACGATCGTGGGAGAGTCTCCGCGAGGGATTTGTCATGCTAAAAATGCGCGCGATCCACCAATGGGCTGTTGGAGGCTGGGACGAAAAGAAAAAGCAGAACCGCAACATAGAACAATGTAGGCGATTCTAGAAAACGTTCAGGCCGATACGATGTTTCGTCAGACAGTAAAAACCCCTAGAGAATTCGGGGTCGGCCAAGCACATCGCGCGATTCGCCCTGCAACCCTCGTGGTCCTTGTTCACTCGGCATAGTCCGAAGCGAGACAGTTAAGGCTACTGCAACCGTGTCTCGGTGAAGAGCTTGAGCAAGTGAGTGCGATATTCTCATCCTCCGCTCTTTCCACCCTCTCTCTTCCCTCCACTCTGGAAGAGAAAGCCTCCGGATCGGTGTGGTGTCTCAGGACGACGAACACGAGGGCGATAAGAATTAAATGCCCGGGTCTCTCGATTCTGGCACAATGAAGGTGTCGTTGCAGGAAATTATACAGCAGTTAGAGGAGAGTCTCTTGCTCTGAGCAATTGTCTGTTAGCCCGGCATTGTCTGTCGTCATTGCGTCCCTTCGTTTTCTCCTACCACTCTTGATGCTCTCCGTTTAGTTTCTCTCCCTCTCTCCCTCTTTCTTACTCCTTCCCTTGCTCTCACTCTCATTCACTCACGCTTACTCTGTCACCCGCCCCCGCTCCGCGGCCTGGGTAGAAGAAGGGAACTGAGCGTACCTCTTGTCTGACACCAAGCCGGCACAATGAGAGATCTAATCGTGGGTAAAGTACTTAATATCTTAAGGTCGCGCTCGGTGGGAAGACCTCGGCCTCTGGATGAAATGGTGATTCGAGCGAGCGAGAACGGCTGAAGCAATAAGAGGGAAACCCGAGGGGAATAGAATGGGTCTGCATCTTCACGTCACGATATCTGATGAAGAGTTGAGGTGCCTCTGGATGACAGCTACACCCCCCCCCCCCCACGCAAGTGATTTTACGAAGTACACGAGCCCTTAGCTTCAAATTCGCTCTTCGTTCCGTTTTACACTTGTACCCTCTGACGCGGCTCACTAATGGGGACGCGTCGCATATCCTTGTACAATTGTGAGGATTTCTAGCCAGAGCAATCCTTCAAACAACGATCCAGGCTTAGCGTTCCAAACGGTGGGGAGACGACGGCGGATTAAATTAATTTCACCGTTCTCAGCTCGACGAGTCTCTGGGAGCCATGCTTCGATCTTTCTAGCGACATGTTGGAAACGTGGATGATCATTTTCTGTGCTTCTTAGGCTAAAATCCAATCGGTGGAGTCAGTCGGCCCGTGGCGCTGATTGCACTCACGGCCTCGGGACAATCCGAGATGGGTGTAAGTAGAAGAAGAAACGAAAAGCCATCCCTTAGGTGTCAAGTATAGTCATGGCAGCTTCGTTTTTTTTTTCTTATCCACCCCTCCACCCCATCAGCCGCATTCTGCGTAGTCAACCGTTGCCTCGTCTTCCACTTGTTCTTCGTACCCTCTCCCGCGACACGCACCATGTTTAATATCACGACCAGGCGTTCTCCGAGATATGAAATCGAGGCTTAAATATTCCATGGGAGAGTGTTGCGGGGACCCCCCGCACGGACATCATTGAAGGGCAAACGCGTCGCGGTTGCTCACTTTGATACTGTTATAAAGTATCGTTACCCGCTAACGCGCACCAACCAACCGCCTTCGTCTTTGCTATCTCTCGCCGTCTTCGTTCCCTCCTCACAGTGTAATCTTAAGTTTATCAGGGGTGCGCGTTCAACGCCCGTACCTCTCACTATGCGCTGCCCCAGCATTTGGGCGAAACGATGAATCGGCAGGAAAAATATTAAGTATTTACAAGATCTTCGCAGTTATCATTCGACTTCTGTCAGCTCCTGTCGCCCCGCATCCATCTCCCGTGCATTCCTTCCCTCTTCCTCGTATTCTCACCCTTTTGCATCCGCTATACGGTAAGCGCATTTTTTAAAAATAGAAATCGTGCTATTTCCATATTCGTACCTTAGGGAAGATGGATGGACGTTTGACATCTGCGAGGAATCTTAAGCGTATACAGAATGTAGGCAACAATTATAACCAGCTTGAAATTCATTGAGATCTTCGCGCTCCGTTTGCCGCGCTTCTGTTCATGAAGATGAGGCGCACCGCAGCTCGGGTAATTTCTTTATTCGTCTCCCGGGGGAAAGGACTACCGCCTCCACCAACACACCTCTGTACGTACACACATATGTGCATACGTACGAGTGCGCGCGCGGGCTCGAGCTTGAGGTTGAGAGAGAGAGAGTTCCCTCCCCTCTCTCCACTCTGTTTATCTCAGTGCCATTCGTTTTTATCACGCGACTCTCCCGGGACCGGAGGGCTGCTCTGGCGAACTGCCGTGGATCCGGAAAAAAGGGCCGCAAGCTTGTGAGTGTCGCGCATACGTATAGAACTGCACCTTTCTCTCCGGGACGACGGTGTGTGAAAGGCAAGCACATCGCGGCAAGAAAAGAATGGAAATAAAGAAGGAAAGA